>CAWUFW010003040.1:1200000-1800000 GCA_963921515.1 Calotriton arnoldi | reverse complement strand
CAGGATCCAGTGAGCATGCACGAGAGCATTCCATACGGTTACTACCCAACCGTTTTAAGTGTTGTCGACCCCGTCAACAAAGCCATAGACAGCATCGAAACATATCCGAATACTCATCTGTCGCTAGATAACGTCAGAAGGAAGGTGTTTCTTAAAGCACCAAGCCGCACCATGACGTTTAACTGCTCCGGTAAATTAAGAAGGGTTTTAGGCACAGTGCTGCATGCGAAAAGTCCGATGGAGCAGGATCACACGTGCCCTGATATTAACGGTGGGTTCTATACGCTCTATGTGTATAGCGATATTGTAGAGGCCCAGAGGATCGGTGATAGTTACTCGCCGCTGTTAAGATGGGTCCATGTACAAGGCGAAAATAATACGATGGTTAATATTCAATTTAACAAACCCGACTACGTCGCAGTTTCTAAAAAACATTTTGACACTATTTCAATTATGATCTACGATGATCAGTCTCAGCCGGTGTCCTTTAAATACGGGAAAGTTATTGTTAAGCTTCATTTAAGACCGAGACGCGACAGTGGTTATTAAGCAGGCATCATGGTGGTCGTGAAAACATACGGGGACCCGGCTATGTACAGGGACTATTACAGAAACCAAGCCGGATATGGAGGTCCTCCGTACTTTCAAGGGTCGCCGGGTATGTATGGGGCTGGTTTAGGGGCTTTCTTCAGGAGTCTGTTTAGAAGAGCTATGCCGTTCTTGAGAAGAGGCTATGAAATTGCAAAACCGCATGTTAAGGCGGCTGCTACGAACATTGCCCATGATGTGGTTGGGTCTGTTACTTCGGCGGTTGCAGAGCGCATGAACAAGCAGCCGCAAGAAGGAGCGGGGTTGGTGTACATGCCACGCGCGAGTGTTAAAAGGAAGCGCCGTGCTTCGAGACGCAGGGGCCCACCGGTCCCCTATAAAAAAAGGAGGAGTTCTTCAAAACACCCTCAGAAAAGAAGAGCTCCAAGACGGAAGAGAGCTGCGAAGAAGAGAAACGGCTCTAAAGTGAATATTTTTTAAAGCAGCGTAAACTAAACCATGGCCTTCGTACATTGCGCATCTGGCGAGTGTGCCAAATCCGAGTTAGACTTGTTTACTCTAAAACCCACGCAGACAAGCATCGAAAACAGCTTCTTCATGGAGGTATCGCCTTTAGCCGCATTGACACCGCTGGCCCCTATAGAGTTTTTTGTGTCAGGGTCCACAGATATGTATTTGGATCTCAACAACACGCTGCTGCATCTTATGTGTAAAATCCTAAAAGCGGATGGGTGCGACATAGCAGCAGACGCTAAAGTGGCAACGATCGCTTATCCCCTAGCGACTATGTTTAATCAGGTGGACATCACCCTGGGCGATCGGCTCATCACACAGAACGATAACATGTACGCCTACAGAGCCTACCTCGAGAGCATTCTAAATTACAGTAGCGACGCCCTTGACACGCAGCTTTCAGCGGGTCTCTTCTACAAGGATACATACGGACAGTTTGAAACCACGGCTCTGGACGGTGCCAATCATGGTTTTGTAAAAAGAGCAAGGTTTGCAGCAGGCAGTCGCAACTTTGACCTCCTGGGACACATACATTCAGACCTCTTCTTCCAAGATAAACTGCTCATCAATGGTATTGATCTTAAGATCAAGCTCACTCGCAACAAGGACTCATTCTGTCTCATCAGCGGGGATGCGGACTAGTACAAGCTGGATATACTGTCCTCGAGCCTGTTTGTAAAGAGAGTGAAAGTGTCCCCGAGCGTCAGATTAGCGCACGCCGACGCTTTGCAAATATCAAACGCCAAGGGCCTGATTCACAGAACTAACTTACGTCAAAATCCTAAACTTACAACAATTTTGGTATTCACAGAATGAACTTACACATTTGGGTATTCACAGATTGAACTTACACATATGGGTATTCACAGAATGAACTTACACATATCGGTATTCACAGAATGAACTTACACATATGGGTATTCACAGAATGAACTTACTCATCCTAACTTTATGTCCGCACTCGGGCCGGAATTTCCGGCCCAGTGGCGGAGATTCCGGCACAATGGTGGAATCTCTGCCTCCGGCCCGGAAAGTCCGCTTCCGGGCCGGAATATCCGCATATCGGCTGTTTGAGCATTACCTCAATGCCAAACACCTGTCCAACTGCCTACCATCCCCCATGATGAATCATCTGACACACTGCAGCCAATCCCAGCCCTGCTGCACATATGAAAGCAGAGCAGACACACAGAAACACTTTCAACATGTCGCTGAATGTATTTGTTGCTCTGCCCCTTGCCATGCAGCAAGAAGACTTGAGGAGGAGGAGAGAGAGAATCTTCAGATAGAGGATCAACATATTTGGGATGTCCACTCAAGAAGTAAGGGCCAGATACCGCTTCCCTCCAGAAGTCATCTTGGAGATGGTATGTGATTGGGAGGAGGAACTTGACTCGCCTACATGCTGCTCCCATGCCATCCCAGCCTATCTGAAGGTCCTTTCTGCCCTCCATTTTTTCGCTACGGGGTCATTCCAAAGGGTCACCAGTGATGTTGTGGGCATCTCCCAGGCTAGCCAGTCCCGGTGCCTGCATCAGGTACTGCGCTGCATCAATTCTAGAGCCCACCTTCACATACGAATGCCCCATACACTGGCCAGCAGACAAAGGGCAGCTAGGGAATTTTTGGCATCTCCAGCTTCCCACGTGTGCTGGGTGCAATTGACTGTACCCATGTGGCCCTTCAGCCACCCCGCCACATTGCACACATATACTGCAACAGACACCGATGGTATTCCATCAATGTGCAGGCTGTCTGTGATGCCAGTGGGAGATTCTCAGATGTGCATGCAGCGTTTCCAGGCAGTACCCATGACAGCTTCGTATTCCGTATGTCACCTCTTGCCCGGCGGTTGGCTGCGGGAGAATATGGCAACATGTGGTTACTGGGTAAGTACCAAGTACTAAAAGAGTGATGTGTGCTTATGAAAGGGTTCAGTTACAATACCCTTGCGCTGCCAGTACGTCACTGTATCACATATGAAAAGTGACGCACTGGTGGCACAAGGGGCCTGTCGAGAAGCCCAGTAATTAATGAATGCCACCTTATATCAACAACCATTCTACAATAAGAATCACCAAGCCACATACACGGTCACAACAGACACTGCATGTACTAAGTAAAGATCATGTTCTGTTCAAATTTAATTTGGAAATGTAACCTATTGCCCTATCTTCCCTCCTTAGGCGATGCTGGCTATGCACTCTCCCCTCAACTCCTCACACCGTACAGACATCCAACCACTGTACCTCAGCGTAGGTACAATCGGGCACACATACGAACTCGAGCCATCATAGAGTGCACTTTTGGTCTGTTGAAGTCGCGTTTCAGATGTCTCAGCCGTACAAGGGGTGTGCTGACGTACTCCCCTGAAGTTGTGTGCAAGATCATTATGGCCTGTTGTGTGTTGCACAATATTGCTTTAACACATGGCTTACAGATACCTCTTGAACCTCGGCTAGCTCTGAATCCGGGCAACCGGGCCATTGCACATAACCGAGGTCAGGGTATGCAAGTCCGTGATCAGCTGGTTGCCACGTTTTTCACGTGAGCAACCTGATGTGTCATGGACAAAATGTGGTTTGCTGTCTGTTGTCAATGATGAAAAATGGATATTTACCACTCTGTCCAAAAAATCCGTCCTGAGACAACTTTGCAAACCACACTAACTGTATGTCAGCCACAACTGTTGACATGACTCAAAAGATTGACCGTGCTTCAGGTCATGTGCCAATGTCAGCAATCAGTGTAGTGGATTTCCCAAGGAGTCTATTGACTCTGAGGATGAGATGTACATGTTCTGAGAGACCCTCCTGTACCTTTTGACAATGGGAGTCTGTATGTAAAAAGTGCATGACTATAGGATTTTTGATAGTTGGCCCACAAATGATTAGCATACACCAATTATGTTGGTCCCACAACGTGAGTGATGATGTTGTGGCTGAATATGCCACTATGTGTCTGGGAAGTACAGCACTGCTACCCCTAATACACTGTAACACAACAGACAACTCTTGTGTTGATCACTAAATATGGACTACATGTACCATAATGCAAAGGATTTGAGAAGTAAACTGGGGTGTGATGTTGTGCCAGCCCCCCTCCCCCCCTTGTCCCAGCCCAAATCTCATTACATGGTCTGTTCTCCCTTTTGTTTCATGTGTAAGAATTAATCTTACACAGTCATTAAATTTTTATCTGCGACAGAATAATAGGATGGCAGTGGATTTGTTCTGTGGTTGTGGATGACTCAGAATGAACACAAAATGGCTGACAACTACTTCCTGTGATGTATTTCCTGTCTCCCACTTCCTGTATGTGATTTCCTAAATGAAAATTTGGGTTCTGGGTAGTTTTTGGAGTTTACGGCCCGAAAACGTAATTTCCGCATGCGCAGAGTACGCTGCGTATGCGCAGCGTAATCTGTGATAGCGTAGCGTACTTTGCGCATGCGCAGAGATCTCTGCGATAGCGTTGCATACTTTGCGCATGCGCAGAGTACTCTGCGCAGGCGGAAAGTACGTTTTCGGGCCGTAAACTCCGAAAATTAACCGGAAGCCTAATTTTCATATAGGAAATCACATACAGGAAGTGGGGGACAGGAAATACATCACAGGAAGTTGATGACAGACATTTTGTGTTCATTCTGAGTCATCCTCTCTCATCGATAAGATCCTGTGACATCCTGCTGCTCTCATCAACCTCATTTCCCCCAAAATGGCTGAGGGTTATGAAGAGAAAGCACCCCCTTTCAGTGAAGGGAATTGGACATGCTAGCTGAGGGGGTGATAGAGAAATATCCTCAGCTATATGGGGGGCCAGAGGAACAGCTGAGCAATGCAGCGCGGACCAGATTGTGGGCCAGAATTGGTGAGCGCTGCAGTACAGTGGGCGTGCACACCAGGAACGCGAGGGCATGCCGCAAGAGCTGGGAGGACCTGAAACGCTGGGCCCGGATCAAGGCTGAAGAGCTACTGGGCCAGTCTTCCCAGCACCATGTGCATCGTCCTCGCCTCTCGCCACTGTACAGGAGGGTCCTGCGTGCAGCTCTTCCGACCCTCCATGCTCAGCTGGAGGAGCAAGAGCAGCAGAGACATGTCAAGTGCATTATAGGCTAAATGTGTCTGGAAGTATGATGCAAGTGCAGACAGAGCTGTACCATTCTGAGTCCCATGCCTCCAGTCTCCTAATCTGTGTGTATGCAGCACTCATCATGCAGCAAAAAGCTCAATGTAGCCCATTTTCTGTACTTGGCTGAGTGCATCCTGGGACTTGTGGTGTAATCATGACAATTGGGGATTTGAGACACACATTTGCATTACTAATGAAAGTTCCACTGCCAGCACCACTAACTGTGAACCAAGGGAATCATGGCTGATATGTGCATTGGATGATGTATGGTACAGACACTGTCCAGTGTGTGTTTGTGAGGCCAATGGGAATTGTATGCTGTGACTTACATTGCTTTTGCTGAGTTTGGGTTCTGATAGAGACAGATCATCATGTGCCATTGAGTCAAGACAGACTTTGAGAGCCTTGTCACACTCATAAGTGTTGCAAATCTAGACAAGTGTGTCCACAGACACACGTCGTACCCCCAGGAGCTTGAATGCCATTTCCCATGTACAGGTCGCTGTAACAACGAGCCACTACTGTTCATCAGTGCACAGCACTACCTTCTCAACCTCCAAAGGCAATATGTGGCACTGGATTGTCAGCTTGTGCGAGAGGATATTAAAAGCTCAGACTCACAACTTAACAAACATATTTGCCCAGACCCTATATGGATGTGTTACCCCCAATCGGCCTTAGTGTTGTCCCATCCAATACTACACAGCAGATAACATATGTCCAGACGTGAAAGTGCAGACACTCAATATCACAGGCTTTTTCCAATTTCATCTGGACTCTCTTTGAGCTCCTTTAGTGGACAGTGTTGTAGAACCTGCACATGTCGCAGTGACAGGACACACAGGTCACAACAATGCCATAACTGAGGGTTGGCAGTACAGACGTGCTAACTACCAATGATCTTGTGAGGTGTCCATGTCAGACTCAAATCAGGAGATGACAGTGAACATGCACGTAATTTAAGTTTGTAAACACACACAACTCGATAGTGTGATCAGAGGAGAACAAAGTCTGACCTTGGCTCATCTTGATATGTGTTTGAAGTTGAAGTTGAGTTTATTGTACAGTTAATTAACACCTTTACAATCATGCATTACATTATTTGGCATTTTCTATGGGCCCGATTCACAGAACTAACTTACGACAAAATCCTAAACTTACTACCATTTTGGTATTCACAGAATGAACTTACTCATTTTGGTATTCACAGAAGACACTTACACATTTTGTGTAACTTACACATTTTGTGTAACTTACACATTTGTGTAACTTACACATTTTGGTATTCACAGAAGGCACTTACTCATTGATGAGTAAGTGCCTTCTGTGAATACCAAAATGAGTAAGTTAATTCTGTGAATACCAAAATTGTTGTAAGTTCATTCTGTGAATACCCAAATGTGTAAGTTCATTCTGTGAATACCAAAATTGTTGTAAGTTCATTCTGTGAATACACAAATGTGTAAGTTCATTCTGTGAATACCCAAATGTGTAAGTTCATTCTGTGAATACCCAAATGTGTAAGTTCATTCTGTGAATACCAAAATTGTTGTAAGTTTAGGATTTTGACGTAAGTTAGTTCTGTGAATCAGGCCCATAGACTTAAAACAGATCAGTATTAAAACAACATAAAATGTCAATAATATGTGGCCCACAAGTGATGTAAAACAGCTGAAAAAGAAAATTATAAAGTGAAGTGCAGAGTGCAAGGCAGCAGTTGTTGCCTCTGCTTGATTCTTGTTAAAGTCAATAGTGTTCTACTTGTCTAACGGCAAAAAAGGAATACTGGTTACTTGCTTGCTGAGGGTTTACTGTGTAGTAAAGCGATGTACGCGTAGGGCCATGGGGTGCTTGGGGGAGCTGAGAGCTGGGCGGCTATGGCTGTGAACCTGCTATGGAGAGAGACAAGGGAGCAGTGCATGCTTTAAAAGGCAGCGTAGGTTGCCTGGCTACGTTGGTCTAGTGCCAGGCAGCGAGTTAGAGTGGAGGGGCGGAGATGGATAAGTTGCTTCGTGCAGATAGAAAGTGGAAAGTGCTAGGCATCTGCAATGTGTTGTTGAGGGACGTCAGTTTTCAGCCTAACTAGCAGCAGAGTAAAGTGCTGAGTGCTGGATGAGTGCTGAGAATACTGTTTTCCAGATATCTCACAGTAGGGTAGGAAACAGTGCGTTAATTGGAGATTGTTGGATAATAAATGCTATGATATATACAAGGACTTACAGTAGGATAATGGGACTTTGGGTGTTGGAGGAGGGTGATTTGAGCATCATAAAAGGGAGTTGAAGAGGGCTTCTGCCTGGTGCAAAACGCTGAAAGTGCATGGTGTGCCAGTCTTTGACATTAATCAAGGTTCCCATTTGCTGCGCCTGCTCAGTTCTTTAAGATGCGTGATGTACCAATCTTGACATGCTAAAATTCCTGTATAGGGCAGCAGCACAGGCAGTGACTAATAAGAATTCCTTCAAAGAACCATAGTCCGTTCAGCTGTAGTGCAGTCTGCTAACTGGATGGCCTGCCTTTTTATGGTAGTTACTGCATCGGATAGGTATTTTACCAGCCGGCAGCTTAGTTGAACATCCTCGCCAGAAAAGGATGCTAACACTGCTTGTCTGCAAGTTCTAATGGATGTCGTATTGAAGAGGGGTCTTAGCAAGATCCGTCATTCCCCTTTTAGGGCCTTGCAAATAGTCAGCAGGTGCACTATATCCTCCTTCCCCTCCCCGCAGAGTCTGCAGATTGCTGGCATCTGTGGGCGTAGCCAGGGCGGCATGTGATATGCAGATGGTAGTATGCCTAGGCGGAATCTCAGGAATTTCTCTTTTGTTGCACTGGAAAAGCTGGTAAGAAGATAGGCTTGCGGTGCTGCCTTGCTGTAAGTCTGCAAGGTGACCCAGCCATGAGCGCGCTCTGTCAGGGCAGCTTTGTCCTGTATGAGTGATTCTTTTGTGATCACATCATTTACTATTTTTTTTAAGCTGAGGATGGTCGCTGGTAGCTACCAAAGTTCCTGCAGTCCCAGTTGATTAAGTGAGTTGTCCAAGTAGCGTTGGGCTGGACATGCCACCTTACTGTTCAGTTCTTCCCACAGATGCATGTTTAGTGTGTCAGGTGGACCCCTTTTGAATTTGATCCAACTTTTGATGAACGGCCCTTTGCTGGCAAGCTCTTGCCTTTGTATCCCGAGCTCCAGACTTCATTGTGTGGGGGATGTGTATCCTGGTAGGCCAAAATATCATTTGAATTGCTCTTGTTATTGTATGATCCAGATTTTCAGTTTCTCTCCCTCGCATAGCTTCGCTTACATAACTGATTGATGGTATAAGTTTTGCCTGATTCACTTTGCTTAAGGGGAGAAGATTTGGACCAGAGATATTAATCTTGAGGTTTCTTAGTGCCACAGCGGTCGTTACGCTTGATATGTGTCTTAACCTGATGTGTACACCAACTACATAATGATTTGTCTCACATTTCAGTGGACTCAGCTGGCCAAGAGGACCGGGTTCGGAGCAGGACATCTGTGGTGCGCCGGCGGCTACGACCTCTTTCCAGTACTGAGGAAGAGGACGATGAGGCGGGACCCTCAACATCAGCAGGCATGGGGATTGCGCCCACCCGGACTGACCATGAGGACAACTCTGGTGCCACAGACCGGGTGGAGGCTGAGGACAGTGAAGGGGGGTGATGAACTGGACACCTCTGGCCAGGCTGGGGTGGAGAGCCACTCACCCACGGACCATGCAGAACATATTTATTCCGAGGTGTCCACAGGGCAGGCCACTATGCAACCTGGGCCTGCCTTCAGCCCCTCCCTAACTCCTGAGGCCCCCATTCGATGGGGGCCTCCAGCTGCATCCTCTGCAATCTGTCCCCCTCATCATAGCTGCCAGGTCGACACCCACATTGACTCCGAACCTGAGGCACCACACCCCCCACGTGCGACCCAAAACCCTCCCTCTGTTGTTCCGTCTGCGGCTGTACCAGAGGACTTGATATGGGCATGTGAGGGTCAGCCAGACATGTCCTCTCGCATCTTGCTGCAACTGTGTCTAGAGGTGCGCATGATGCGAGAGGAAATTTTACGCGCTCTGGCCACCCTCACTGCCGGTTTCACTTCCCTGAGTGCAGTCATGTCTTCTGTTGTGTCCCAACTCCCCTCCCACACCACCGTCAATGTCTCCCCCTGTCCGTTGCCCCACACTCTTTCCCCCCTACTCCTCATGTATCCCGACCCCGTGTGGTGCCTGTCCATGCACCGGCCAGCCAGGAGCAGGCATGTGATTCACAGGATCTGGACATTGTGGTCCTAGAGGATGACCAGAAGGACAATTGAACAGTTTGACAGACACTCTGTTTTTGGACAATGATTTACTTTTCCCCTTGTAAATAGACTGGTTTCCCTGACGCTCCCTGACGTGTTATATTTATGTTGCCCCACCCCAATCCAAGTTCCCTTCTCCTTCTGCAGTAAGGACATCATTTGTTTTCCTTTCTCCCTTCCAGACGGACTGTTGTTTTATTTCTATCCTTACATATTTGTTCTTTAAACACTTATTTTTATTCATACATTGTCTATCTTGTTTTGCTTCATTGTGAATGTCTTGTACAAAAAATGCCAAGGTATTTGGGTACTCATCTGCTCTGCACATGAGGGCTTGCTGCAATGATGGGGTTAAACTTGCAGATGTGTCACACACACACACATACATCCTCTCATCTCTACGCCAACTCACTTGGTGAACATTAGTCTATCAGGACATGATACACAACAGAGATTTTACTTGGGATCTGATATTTTTTTATTTAAACATATTCACACTGGACAACAAGTTCCTGGGATGTGGTCACTGGGGATTGTGCTTTTGACTTCGCAATTTCCGGGGTGATGATCGCTGTGAGGGATTAAGTCTGGGTTGACGCCGAGGTGCAGGTTGGTCTCCGGCATGTGCCTGTACAGGGTGAAGTCCATGTGCAGGGGCGGATTGTGTCTGTACACTTGGTGTATGTGCATGGACAGGGTGTTGTTGTGCAGGTGGTGGTAGTGCCTGTTCAGGGGGTGGTGGTGGATGTGCATGTGGGGGGGCTGGATGGGGGCGGTGGTGGATGTGTACCCATGCTGTGGTCCTGTGCAGTTTGTGGTACAGGTGTGTGGGTGTGATGTGCTGCAGGCATATGTGATGGCTCCCCTCCCTGCGTTGCCCGTGAAGGTAGACTTTGGAACACTGTCATCATGCCGTCCATCATCTTCATGGCCAAGGAATGGTGTCTTAAACTCTCTTCCCTTTGGAAAGATATCATGTCTCTGATATTCTTGGACATGTCTTGCAAGGTTCTATCCAACCTATCCAAAACATGGGTCTGTCGGTCCACCACCTGAGGGAATTGGCGCAGGGCCTCAGACATGTCTGACAGGGTGGCCCCTATGGCACGTATGTCCTGCCTCACATCTGCCTGCTGTTGGAAGAAGTCCTGCTGCCACTGGCCACCACGGACATGTGCAGGCCCTCCATGCAGGGCCCGGCCATGGATGAGACCACCAGGTCCAAGAGCAGGGGGGTGTTGGCATGTGGAAGCCTGTGGACAGGTGAATGGTGCCCAGGGGATGCCTGCACCACAGCAGTGTTGGTACTTCCCTCAGATGGTGAAGATAATGCCTGGGATACACTGTCTGGGGAGGAGTGTGTAGGGGAACCACCATGTCTGTCCCGGATGTGAGGGCTGTGAGGGAGTGAGGTCTGTGTTGCGGTGGGGCTGAACTGTGGCTGGTTATCTCTATGCTGTGGACAGGCAACCTTTTTCATTGGACGAGGCTGACACACTTTGCTGGGGGAGGGTGTGAGGCCTTGCTAAATGTGGGCGATCGGTGCAAATTACTGTCCATGGCATCAGATTCTCCATCCCCTGAGTGGATGCGCAGACACTCACTATCGTCCGATACTTCATCCTCCTCAGGTAGTTCCTCCTCCTCCTCCTCCTCTTGCACATGACTTGCAGCTGACATCACTGCCTGGAGGAGCAGTGGATTCTCACCTCTAATTGCCCGTCGCCCAACACTGGTGGAAGGTCCTTCCTCCTCATCGTCATCATCACCTGGAACACAGAGGTAGCAACAGGATAAGTAATTGACCGAGTATGAGATATCGTGAAACACAAGGGTTGGTTCTACTGTACTTTGCATCGACAGATGATGCACATGTGACCTGGTTTTGGTACCCCTACAAGTGACAGCTCACACAATGGCACTGAGGTGTGAAACGTAGATGTACACTCAAAAAGCACACTTACCAGCTCCATCCACAACTTTGTGTCCTTTTCTGCTCCCCCTGTTGTAGGTTTTGTTGACAAAGTGGTCCCCGATCCAGCAGCTGTAGTGGGAAGTGACACCAATGTCAATCATCTGCATTACCAATTTACAAAGAGGCACATGTGACACTTATGATATGGATGGAACTTTGTTAACAACAACTGCAGGTTATCTGCAGAAGGGGATTTTCATCTTTGTCATGGTTTACATAGGGTAACACTTCACACCACATTTACCTGATGTACATGTGCGAGCGGGTTTCACTGCTGCAGCCAGGATGTCATGCATTCCCCGGGATGATGTTGTACGCTGCACTGGCGTCATTCTCTCCAAAGCTGTGTTGAGACATACATATCCATATTTCAGTACACCAGATAATAGCTATGAGCTAACATGTATATGTCATTGTCAATGACCACTGATAGGATATTCCTGGACAATGTGCAGCATGTTTACCTCATGGACTTTACATGTGTGCCCCTGCTGACATGCAGCAGTTGCCAGCTGTTACATGCACACAGCACTGACATCAATGAGATGACACATCAACAGACAAACGTATATGAGAAGGTTACTGATATAGGAAGGGAGGGGAAAAATGATCTGGACGCCAGCATATTGCAATGCTTACACCTTCACCGTTAAGACTAATATGTCTCATGAGTATGATGTTGTGTGTTGACAAGTTGAAAGGAGTGTACATCCACAGGCTGAGCAGTTTCACATTTGCACATCAGTTCAAACATTGCATAGCAGAGTTCATATGTGAGATGTGCAATAATCACGTACATTTTGTGTGTCATTTGTGCTTCCCTACCAATGGATTCACAAAGCTCATTTTGGCTTGAGAGATCACACATTTGTTATGTCCAGCATTTGAGTGTCGTCTGTTCCCATTATCCATTTCCTACATCATGGTTGAACTAAGCTGACAACGGATGATGTTTTGTACAGCAGACATCCTTACCTCACATACCATACACTCAATTATATAGGTGGACACAGTAGAAGAGGAGGCAAGCAGAGTGCAACAATTGATTAGGATAACACATTGTGGTTAAGTTGTGAATCTTTCATGGTTGACGCCTACACTGGATTTGGTTTTGGCCTTTCAGCCACGAGATCTTGGACTGTGACTTCCTGATGATTCACCTTGGCAGCCCATACATCCATCACAAATGTACAGAACTGGCATCATTGCAAGCATCATCCACACCAATTTCAAAATGTTTTTGTCCTTTGGAATTCTGCTACGGAGTTATCATATCATTGATTTACAATCCAGTTGTGTCTAGTACACTTCATGTGACACTATATACTATTTTTATGTCCATTCTACACTCACTTGTCATATGTTTTGTGACATCCTTTCACTAGCCACCATGGTGTGACCTGGTATATGTTTCAATGCCATATGGAGGCATATTGTGATGCAGGAAAACAGTTATGTGATACACATACAACATACAGCAGATATTAGAGGCACATTCATGGGCATGGGCATTCAGGTTCATTGTTCCTGAGTTTCCTTACCATGGCCCCGCACCTGCCTAGTGTGTGGTCCCCGACCAGATGTCACAGGCAACCTTGTAGCAGAAGTCAATGTGTGTCTTGGACTCTGGGAGGACATCATTGGACCTACAATGCTAAGTGTGTTTGCAACTTTACATACCGGCTGCCACATGTGAAGCACTCAATTTGAGGCACAAAGGATGAGCACAAGCAGTGTGGGCACTACCGTTGCAGACGTGTCTACCACAAATTATAATGAGTGATCCCATATTCAACTTATTATGGCCCCACTGCCTAGTAGCAACGTCTATCAAATTGACACAACAACAGTTCCTGGCGTAAGGTCCACAATCATGTTTTGTTAATGGACCAGAAGACATACCCTACAATTATGACATCTATGACCAGCTGGTTGGACTTGACAGATTCATGTATGGAAAAGGAACTTTGTAAGTTGGACAGAGGACGCATACTCTATTACTGATTTATGAATCTCACTTCTTGTTCATCATTGTCATATTTGTTCTCATTGGATTTTTTAAATTTAGTCTACTGATATTTTTGCAATTTAGAGGTGGATACATTCAGAGTCGGTCTGGCACTCAATTCCACAATCGAGTTCCCAGTCCTGGAGCAGTTGGTGGAATACATGTAATGTTCATAACACACAATGACATAAAGAGCCTAGATATGTTATAATTTTTATTTTGCTATTCCCAGATCTATTTTGCTGAAGGTAAATGTCCTTTGAGGATTCCTATAGTTGTAAGGCTAGTTTTACCTCTCCAGTTGCCTTTGAGATGCAGACCACCATGGTCACTCCTAGGAGACTCATCCCTCCTGGCTGGCCCCTGACCCACTGGTTCTTCCACTGGGGACTCTCTCCCCCTCTCACCCCTCAATCTGGACTTCTGCACCCTCCACTTAGGAGTGGCACTGCCAGACACCAGAACTGATGGAGGCCTGCTTACAGACACTCCACGTTCTCCTGACACTAGGAGATCCCCCTCAAATGGACTACTAGTACAGCTTAGGCTCCCTACCTGGTGTTCCCTTAAGGAACCATCCAGGCCCTGAGACTGAGGTTGGGCACTATCGGGACGCATCCCAGTCTCACTCCCTCTCCTCGAAGACAGGACGTGAGGCCCTACAACCCTCCCACTACAACGGGACCTAGCTGGGCTACTCTGAACCTCTTCCACCACTCTGGGCTGGAAGATACCTGAGCCACTCCTCTTAGGGTCACTCCCCAATGCCTCTTCAGAACCTCTAGTAACCACCCAGAGGTCTGCCTCCTGTGCAAGCTCCCTGGGATCAGAGAACTCACACTCCAACAGGTGTTGGCTCAACCCCAGAAAACAATTACTGAACATGTGCTCTCTGACAACCAGATTGAACAGCCCTTCAAAATCATTTGCCGTGCTACCCATCACCCAATCCTCCAGTGCATCACAACACACATCCACAAACTCCCCCAAGACTGGTGAGACAGTTTTCTACTGCCCCTGAACCTCAACCTGTACCCCTCTTCCTGGGAACTAGGCACCATACTCTGGGATCTGGGAGTGGGACTTCCTGCACTGGACTCCATATTGCTGCCACCACTGGACCCCACCCTCACTGGTGAATCCAGACAACTAAAACTGTACTCAGGGGATAATCTACCCTCCAGAGCTAGTTTCTCCCTGACGAAGGCCCTCTCTGCCTCCGCCATCCTCTCCTGCGCTAAGACCCTCTCAGTCTCTAGCTTTTTCTCTTCAAGGCCCAACGCCTTGAGACTCAACTCCTGGGCCAACAAGGCCTTTTCCTCCTCTAAGGCTAACTTCCTATTCTCCAACTCCAATTTCTGAGCCTCCATGTTCTCATGGCTCTCCTTCTGGAGCTTCTCTAAAGCCAGCTGATGCTCCCCTTCTTCCCTCCTATCCACCCACTCCTCTGGGGACAGAGAAAGGGATGTGGCACTCCCCCTGGCACCGGACCCAGCAAGGGACTCCCTATCTATGGGGTCCTCACTCTCTACTGGCGTCCCTGCCCTGTCATTTTCTTCCTCCTCTTCAGACTCTTCAGGCCCTATCTCAAAACCACCACTTTGGTATGCAGAGGGATAATCAGACAGGTCCCCGCCACACGCTAAGGGTTCTCCCCTAAGGAGTGCTTCATAAAGGAAAAGCTTTCTGAGGATGTTACCCACTATTGGTATCCCCCTCTCTCTGCAGAATTCCTCTAACTCCTCCCGGGTGTACTCCCAAAGGTCATCCTCATTATAGATTACTCCCATCTTGGCAGAATACACAACCACAGTGCAACACAAGAGACCTAGGCGTCTGAGCTGAAGCAGGAATACACAATTCAAAAATGACACTTTTAAGAAGAAATAAAACTCAGGAAAAATAATCCCTAAACATGTGATTTCTCTAAATGCAGAGTTTGTAGTGCAACCAGTTGTCGCTGTGGTACTGCGTAAACGCAAGTCCTATCCTCACCGCTCACAACTAATGTTAGAAATGGGATTTCTGGTTGGCTAGAGCTTGCGCCTAAGCCAGGCAGAAACCACCACTCTAGTCAGGGCAAGGGAGTTACACACTGAAGATAACCCCTGCTGACCCCCTTGGTAGCTTGGCACGAGCAGTCAGGCTTATCCCAGAGGCAATGTGTAAATCGTTTGCGCAACACACACATACAGCAGCAACACACTAGGCACACCACAAAAGAAACTCCACACAAGGTTATATGAAAATAGCCTTTGTATTATCCAAAACACATTAGAATCATAATCACACATATACACTGTGCCAACTGGCACTAGGCAATATTTACAGGGGATTATATACAGGACAGGGCCAATCGGGCCACTGTCAGAACCTTTAGAAAGCACTAGTAGCACACATAAAACACAACCAGTGACTACTGGTAAAATACTGTACTTGGCAATATCTCTAGCAACATAAACGCATTATGTCTGCATCACATTAGGCATCAAACTCATAAGCATAATCACATTACGCAACCTCTGTAGGCATAAACACACTATGCAATAGGCATCATAAGCATAAACATATTATGCAATAACTCACAATTAGGAGGGCACCTTAGTGACACTCCCCAGGTGCATACATCTCCTTAGGGCCTTGCGCCCTATCACCACCATAAAGCTGAACCCAGGCCAACTGCCCTTTCTAGGGGGCCCAATGCCCTTTGTCCATAATGTCAGGGCTTGTACTGGGGCCTTCCACTGGCCCTTTTGCTGCCAATGCAGCCAAAACCACGGTGGGCAATGCACTGGGGCAGGGGGTATGTATCTCACTCCCTCCTTGTTCCTCCAGAAAGGCTAGTTTTTCCTCTCCAGTTGCCTTTGAGATGCAGACACTATGTTTCGCCCTCTGTTCTCTGCTGCCTATGTATGCATTTTGACCATCTCCTGCCACGTTTGACTTACCAGTTAGTGAGGGTGGTCTGCGTTGCTCTGGATGATGTCTCCTCCCAGAAGATGCTGGGACCTCTGCTACTGTGGCTGTCTGTACTCTGGCTGAATGTGTAAATGGGTGAGAAGAGATACACATCAACACATGGAAAATGTACATGTTGCACTTGTCAGACATTTCCTCGTATCTTCTGCATGCTAACAGTATTGTGAAGTACTGCCACGGCCGGTGCAGGTAGGAGCGGTGGGGTGTTGGTGATGTAATGGCATGGCAGGGTGGGAATTAAACAATGGATTCTGGGAATGACATTTTTAAATAAGGATTCTCTCACCTTCTGTTTTGTGATTTTGGAAGGGCCAGGGTGAGTTGTTTTTATGTTTATTTGGACTTATTTTCTCCATTCCGTTGTGTGTTGATTTGCCTCTGCACTGCACCCCCACCCCCTTACGTTCTTGACTGACCCAGCCGTGTCTGGATTAGTGGAAGGGGCACTTTGACAATTGCTACTTAGCACTGTTCGGTATATACGGCTTCAGGCCTGGGCCTTTGTATTTCATAGTGTGAAAGGTATTTGCCATTTCTAATACAAAGGATTCTGGGACTTGTGGTGCAACATACAGAGAGAAACACATGAGCCTCTGACTGACTATATTTGTATATGAAATTTGGACAACTTCCTTACTCACAATGGCAGTGCGACACAGACATACATTTTGTATACTTGTTCTTGTCATCCCACTTACCTGGTGCCACGTTGCGGACATCACTCACAGGCAGCCCATGGAGCATGTGGGGGTGGATTGTAGTGAGGATATCCTCCTCTTGTGGGGTGAGACGGAGGCGGGATCGAGAGTGTGAGGCAGGGAGAACTCTGTTCAGCTGGATCCTGGAGTACTTCTCCTTTGCACTCATCTTTTCATCGTGCCACTTCCTCTTTATTTCACGGACTGTGCGCACATCCTCCCCCAATGCTGTGACAGCAGTGGCTAACTGCTGCCAGAGAGCTGCTTTCTGTGTGCCACTGGTGCAGTAAGGTGGGAGACCATATAGGCGTTTGTGGTGCCTCACAACAAACTCCACAATCATGGTGGTCTCCTCAGTTGTGAAGTTCTTCTTCCTCCTCAGAATGTACATTTTGCAGTGGCGATGAACAGCAAAGCAAACAGGAACTCTCTGTGGCCAAAGCTGGGCCCTGAATGTGTGCTGCTTTTATGTGGTACTGGTTTTGCAGTTGGTCTTAATTGACTTCAGCTGGAGCATGGTGGGGGATGGTAGGCACTTGAAATGCTCAAAAGGGAGAAATTGCTGGCTTTCCGGGCCGGAGGCGGAGTTTCCGGCCCGGAGGCGGAGATTCCGGGCCGGAGGCGGAGATTCCGCCATTGTGCCGGAATCTCCGCCACTGGGCCGGAAATTCCGGCCCGAGTGCGGACATAAAGTTAGGATGAGTAAGTTCATTCTGTGAATACCCATATGTGTAAGTTCATTCTGTGAATACCCATATGTGTAAGTTCAATCTGTGAATACCCAAATGTGTAAGTTCATTCTGTGAATACCAAAATTGTTGTAAGTTTAGGATTTTGACGTAAGTTAGTTCTGTGAATCAGGCCCCAAGTACGCTGTGGAAAGAGTAGCTCTGAAGGTGTTCAGCATCCCAGCAGGTACCCGATTAACCCAGCAGCAAAATTTATTTCTGGGGCAACTACCCAAACTCATCATCATTGGCTTTGTGGACAATACAGCTTTTAGAGGCACCTATGCCTTAAACCCCTTCAATTTTAGACACTACAGCATCAACTACGCGGCGCTGGTCTACGAGGGCACGGTGATTCCTGCAAAACCCTACACCCCTAGTTTTATAACCTCCAACTACATCAGGGAATATCAGGGGCTGGTTTCAATAACAGGGAAGCATCTAAGGGACTGTGGTGTAGCAGTGTCAAGAGAAGGCTATGGGGCCGGATACACGCTGTTCGCATTCGACCTGACACCCGACATGGAAGACGGCGATCACTACAACCTTGTCAAAAACGGAAATCTAAAAGTTGAAATACGATTCAGTAATCCGCTGCCGGCGAATGTGAACATGGTCGTATTCTCGGTATTCAACAGCATCATTCAGATCAACCATGCAAGACAGATTTTGTTTGACTATCTTTAAAACATTTTGTGAAATGGACACTGTGCAGATACGGTCGTTCTTAAGCAGGCATAAATACGCTAGGAAATACGTTTTAGGCATTTTCCCTAGCGATGGGTTACCACCTGAAATAGGGCTAGAAAGACCCCGCACCCTAGTCTTTAACACCGATCCGCATGACAAGAGCGGAACACACTGGGCGGCCTTGTTTATACACAGTGACAAGGTTATAGTGTTTGACAGTACAGCTGAGTTCCCCGAACACAGTATCTATACGCAGCCTATATTCAAGTTTGTGAAAAAAGCTGCTGCGAGGGTGGAGTATAACAAGCTGAGGGTCCAGGATTCCATAGCCATCACATGTGGGGAGCACTGTATTTATTTTATCAGTAAAATGTCAGAGGGTATGTCGTTTAGAAATTTCTTAAATCTATATTCGCGTGACCTTGTTAACAATGACATTATAGTTGTGAAATATGTAAAAGAAAACACAAGGGTCTCGGTCAGACCTGTGAAACCAGAATATGTCGCTTGTCAAAATTGTAAGGCCGTGTAACATGTGTATGTTTAATGATGAACGTCTAAAATAAAGACATTATTTTAAAACATTTTAAAAGACAACAGAGGCAGGTTGAAAAGTTATAAAAAGTGTTTATTACAAACAGCTATGTAGGGGTGCATTACACCTGCAGCCAATGCTCAAGAAACATAAGAAGAAGAAAAATCAGACGATGCTATACGCGTAATAGACACATTTATTCAAAAAAAGTCTGTAGAAACATTAGGGTGTAATCCAGGTGCCTGGTTTGAACAATGTCTTTTTTCGCTTTACAACCACCGCTGCAGGGGTAGTCCAAGAGGGGGAAAGCCGTGGAGCGTCAGAGCATGCTGGCGATGGGTGTAGGGGGGCCTTCAAATTTTCAAGCAGGCGGCGGTGCTCGTTATTACCCACGAGCGTGGAAGGGATGTTGAGTTCAGCAGCGGCTCGCAGAAACTGATCCCAGCCGCGCGGTGCATTTTGAGGCGTTAGGATTTTGGGGTGCGTGAGACCTTTGACTAGATCGTACATGTGTGACCCTGCAACCGGCTGTCCCTTGTAGAGAAATTCGCCTCGTTCATTCCAAGATATTAGGTCTTTAGAAGTTGCAAGTTTACTCATCACCATTTGCGCGGCCCCCCTGTGTCTTTCACTTATATTTTTTAAGAGATCGTCAACAAAGGCATCTGAGGGTGATGCAAGGTCCTGCGGTGGTTGCAGGGGTTGAGGGGCATTCGTAGGGGCGGCTGGTTGTTCAGAGTTCGGGGCGTATAGAGTCAGCTTATTTTTCTCGGTATTCCACTGGTTGTAGTAACTTAAAAAGTTTTTAAGGGTGCTGGTGTAAAGGTTAGCCTTGTCGTAGGGGTTTAGATCGGTCCGGTTCAAAATGTCTTTAATTTCAGCATCCAGGCGCAGAGTCTCATTTCTGCGTATATCCCAGGTGTTGTCCACTGAAGAGTCCAGCTGGTCCATTTGCTGTCTAGGAACCAAATACATCTTTGTGGCATGCTCCATCACTGTCCCGAGAGGAGGCTTGTAATTATGGGTATAGCTATGCCCAGCAAAGAGCCTATAAAACCTCCAGACTGTTTCACCAGTTTCTTCTTGGTAATGAGTGAGGCCCTTTTATTACTGAGCTTCTTGATAAGAGCCCTCTTCTTCTTCAGAACCTGTAACTGACTCCTTGATATAGGGACGTTGCCTTTTAGGGTATTTAGGGCAATTTCTGAAATGGCAGAGACTAAGTCGTCAGAAGCAGCGCACAGGATGGCCTTTCTGTGCTGGGGATTGGCTGTAACAAGCATTTTCAGGAGAGCTAAATTGCGGCGTAGGCGGGCCTACATGGTCAACACCTTGTATTATAAGGGCAGGCCCGTAAATGTCTCTAAAAGTCACCAGCGCTGCTTTTTATAGGCACGGGCCTTGGGCTTAGGGGTGTAAGCGACTGGTAGATCGGGGTAAAAATATCAGCCCTCAGTCTATAGTCTTCTAGAGTTTCATTTTTAAGTCGACCAACAGGTAGCCGTGGGGTTTTGCTGTAGCGTCGTTAAAGGCCTCCATGAAGAAGTGTGTGTTTCCTGGGTACATCTGTTTAGCTATGACTGATATTTGTTGTTTGTCACGGGGTTTTTAAATAAAACAAGGTATGAAGCGTTGAGAGCTATAGACCTGCTGTTCTTGCCCTTGTTAAACAAGTTCTGCACAATGTAGCATATGCTTAGATTGCGGTGATGTGAATATTGAGTAAAAGCTCTCTCTAACTCCGGATGATCCCCACCTTCACGCATAAGGTCATCGACAATTATCATGTTTACAAGGGACGGTGGCAGTAACGCATCATCGTTGAGATTATCTGGTATGCCTTCTATAAATCTGATATGGGGGAAACTACGGGACAGGTCGGTATAAAGAGCTTGCCAGCATGAATAAAGCCACACAATGTTATTAGGGGTTTGGGTTAAAACATCGGCAGCATTTTCTAAGAGCTTTTTTATAAAGTAGCTCTTACCGCAGTTTGAGGGCCCTGCTAACACGCAGGAGAATGGATGCTGTAATCTGGTGTCCATGGTGTGGGGGCTGCCTCTCTAATGAGGCTAATAACCATACGGCAGTGTTTTATAGTCATCAGTCAGGACCCTTTTATCAAAAACAACGCGTAATGTTTTATGTAAGGGTTGGGTTGTAATTTCCCACTTCTTTTTGGATCTGACTATGCACGGTTGGTTCACAACTATGGTTTTAGCATTTTCACAATTGTCGGAGGCAGCGTATTCGTGCACCAAATTCTTCAGACTGTCAAAATTGATTTTTAGGGTGTTGCTGACATTTAATGTTATGCCTTTGACCTTCATACACACTTTGTTCTTGTTTGTGCGGTAGGAGTAGATCTTAGGCCCGGATGAGGCTTATTCTATTATATGTTCATCCTTATCGAGCTCGCTGGTCAAATTACCCAGATAATCCCCAAGAGGAGGGTCTTCATCCCCTGGTTTACTCAGAAAAATCACTGAGTCGGTATCATGATACAAGCAGCGGTCCTGGAGTTTATCCATAACCCTGTAAAGCTCTAGACGAGCGTGGGCGGTCGTGAAGCACGCTATGAAGATGTTGATGTTGTTACACGTTGTGGGGTATGCTTTTGTGTATTTTCAACACACTGCCGCGGTCTCGTCATCGATAAACCCGCAGCTGGACACCTCGTAACATGGGGCAAATAGGTACTTAAACGGCTCATCAGGATCTGTTATTAAGGTCGTATTTGACAGGTTTGTACGCTGTGCGAATTTTCCCCATAATGAGTTGAGGCAGAGTTTGGCTAACTGTCGACGGGCTGGGTTGACCTCTATCAAATGGGGGCGTAAATGGATACCCTTGTGAGCGTAGTAGTCATCAATGTATTTCTGCTTTGCATCCTGACTAGTACACCATTCGGAATACCCTGAGGCCTCCTGCTTGTCTCTGAGAAACAGATTAATGTATGGGGCAAAGAGCCGTGTCGTGGTCCTCTTAAAATGCCACACCTCGTGTATCCTCCCGAGCCTGTAACCTTTCTCTAAGGCAGCTTCTACCTCGATGCTGCACCAGGTCCCTGTGAGCATCCTTTGTTCTTCGGTGTGTCTACAACCGTCAACCTCTTTAAACACAGCACATGTTCGACAGAGGGGGAACATCAGTTTACCATCGACTCTGTATGGTAACACAGGAAAGTAAAGCTGCCTTGGAGGATAGATTTCACATTTGATTAGCCCAAAGTATTCGGATATGGGCTTAAAATCTCTATATATGATGGTGGGGTGGCCTAAGGGGTATACCTTCATTTTGTTCACAAATGGGTACAGACTAGTGAAATCATAGTAGTGTATTTTCTCACCCTCACCCACGGCCCTGTACAGTTGTATGGCATTTGTACGACCTCCGAATAAGGCATCGCGGGGTTCCAGGGGTTCTGGTAAATCACGACTCTGAAGGAAAGAGCAGTGCGCGGTGTCGGTTGTTAGCATCTCTAACCACTCATGCTCCCAAAGAACCCTCATAGCAAAGCCACATTTTTCAACATACTGGGCCTTCAACAGAGTACGTCTGTGTAAGTGTTCAAATTTGACACCCAGCAGTCTGTTAAACTCGTGGGGTTTGTAACACTGAGGGCAGCCGTGGTAAAAGCAGCCGTTGTATTCAAAGGCCGTCGGCACTCCCTTAATTACAGCGTACCCATCCAGGTAATAGGGACCCACACGGTATTCGCCACCCTGTAAGGCGTGTTGAATACGTATGTCTTCCTTCTCAGAGATGTACATGAGCCACCGGATCGAGGGGGTTGAATATCGTTTCTGTTTGCCGTTATAGAGGTCTATCGGCACTAGAGCGATACTTTTTGGTCTTAAAAACATGTGTTTGTAAATGGACATACACATGGAGGCCAATGTGATGTTTTGAAAAGGGTCTATGTATTCGACCGTCTTTGTCATTTCAGGCGTCTTGGGTTTCAAGACCCTGACTTTCTTTTTCATTTGAGGCTTCTTGGGTTTCAAGATCCTGACTTTCATAGTCATCTCCACCACAACATCTCTGAAGAGGTTGCACGCTTGTCGCAGGATGTCAGCCTGACAATAAGCTTTCAACTCTGTTTGAAAATGAAACTCCTTTTCACGGTTTTCAGAGTACCATTGTAGAAAGCTCTCTTTCTCGGCTGGCATCATATATTCAACCCCGTAACTGTCAGGAGGCGTCATGGGGCCCACATAATTCTGGTTCGCCCAGGTGTTAAAAAAGTGTGGAAAATAACCTTTACACCCGGGGAATCCAAAGGCTTTTGGCAGCTTGCTCAATTTCATAGGTAGGAAATTCAGGGTGTCTATAAACCTTATTTGTAATTGACCGGCTGTTAACAACATCAGCTTGGAACCCTGAGTGATGAGTTCTACTTGTACCTTTTCACGAATCATATTTTGTAAAATAAAGAATGATTCGTATGCTTTTGAGTTATGGGCCAAGATGGTATACCCTTTGAATTTGGTTTGAATGAAAGTGTTAAGGAAATCACCAACACACGTTCTGCCTTCAAACTCCCAGCTGTCGTCGGAAGTTAGATGGTGTGCGTAAATATAGTTAGGTTGGTGTACTCCCGTCTCTTGTGTGCACTCTATATCAAATACTATGTAGGCTTCGGTTTTGGTCTACCTTTAACCATGTAGCACCGGTGGTTGGTACCCGCCTCAAAAGACGTCTGGCACCGTGGACATTTCATGCCTTTGCATTTGTGATCTGTCGCCACATACCGACCACACTCAAAGCAATCCATTTTAGGGCTGCATTTAACAGCTTTCTTATGGATGCTCAAACAGTGTTGAGAGCGACAAAACATCTTACAGGTGCGACACCTCACCTTCAGGGCGACGTCTACGACGCAACCATCCCTCCAGCACATCTTAAAATGCATTTCACACTGATGACATTCCTTAGTGCTGTATATGTGGTCGCAATGTGTGCACACGTACTTGACTCCCAGAAAACTTTTAAGGTTCAAGATACCGTAAAAGTGATTTTCGTGGTGAAGGATATATACGGTCTTGTTTCTCACACGGTCCCCTGTTGTAAAGTACTTCCAAGAGCCGTTGTGATAAAGAACTTTCACCGTCACAGAGAAATAGTTCTCAAAAAGACCTATGTCGCCAAAGCCGACCATGCGGTCTGGAGGTAATTCAAGAACCTCATGGGCTTCAGCCGCTCTAGACATGATGGCCGCGTCGCTGGTGTTGCGCCCCATCAGCAACCCTACGATGCTGGCCGCCAGACAGGTGTTGGTTGTGTCGTTGTTAAAGTCGAGCAGCCAATGTTGTTTCTTACCAATTATCTGGCTGTATAGCACGCTCTTTAAAGGTCTTGAAACACCCCCCTCACGGCCCCGTACAATGAGGGCTGTGACTCGGAAAGTGCCATAGGCGACTAGTTCAGCCTTGCTCTGTAAAAGCCTCGAAAGGTTTTCTAAAAATTCCACGGCGTCAAACACATCTCGGGACCTCCGTTTGGTGAACAAAGGACTGTCAAAACCCTGCCCCTGGAAGCGTAGTTGGAAAAAATCATTAGGACCCACATCGCGTAACAACCTTTCTATGAGCGTTTGCACCGCCTAATGTATAGCTAAAACACCATGATCGGAGGACCTTATCTGGTGGAGGTTGGCAAACCTAAACTCCTCGTAGTGCTTTGTGGCATTAAATCGCTCTACATCACGCCTGTAGCTTCTAATGCTCTCTAAATAGACGACCTCTGAATCCTCATCTTGAGGGATTTGACTTGATGGGGAGCTTGCTGCTGTATCATTTTGGGGGTTCTGGTTTAGTAAGGGCTCTGGGGGTCTTTTAAGCAATCGTGTAGCGCATATTCTGGCTTTCTTTAGTTTACTTATTAAAAGCCGACGCTGCTTGGCGCTATTAGCCCACTTTTGTTTTTTACGGGACCAGGCTTTTCTAGGTAACCACCCCCATCCTATCTGAACAGTATGGTCTGTGCCTATGTGCGATGTACTCATGGAGGCCTCTGCTACAGGCCCACCCCTCGACCCCTCTATGTGTTCCGGTTGGCGTAGTATTGGCGCTCTACCATCAACGCCCTTCAATTGTCCGCCCCTCGGACTGTTCTCTCCTGAACTTGCGTATTGGGGGGTGGCTGGTACCGCTGTATGTGGTTCAGGCGTAGCTTGTGAAACGGTATGACTCTGTGTGGCTCTATGTACTTTTTACGCTGGAGTAAGCGTAAGAAGCGCAGGGACTTTATCAGTACTGTTTGGACCTTACTGCTATATTTTGATGTGTGTGCTTTTTTATTAGAACCATGGGCATGGGGTTTCTTTAGGGGATAGCGCTGTCCTAGTCACGCCTGTATACGCCATATGTCCGATCCCGCTTCCTGACACGTTTTGAGGATCACCCTTTTACACATGTCAACTCTTTGCAGTATCTTCTGCTGTGCCTCCACCATGGCCCTGTCACCGCTACCCCCCAACCCCAATTTTAAGGTTGCAGTGTTCGCTTGGCGTTTTAGCTTTCTGACCGCCATTTGTATATCCTTTACATGAGCATCTAGTACCGGTTTTGGGTTTACAGAGTCATATTGTGGAGGGGTAGGGATGAATACTGTGTTTGGTTGTATAACAACCTTTAACATCCCAGGGGCCTCTCGCGGTCATTCATCCCCAACACCAATCTGTAACTGAGGGCCTGGGGGGATCATAGAAACAGGATCCCAGTGCGAACACCCCGGGGCGTTTGGGAAAGGGGCCTCACTAAATGCCACATCCGTACTATGAATTGACCAGTCGTCCCAGCCCGTACTGTCATTGGTGTATATTGCCGGGGGTGTTGCGGGGCTTACACTGGGCGCGGGGCTGGTTGGGTCGTACGCTCCCTGAGGGGTGATAGGGGACATAAGGTATGGGGAGTGTAAATGACTGTCGAAATAATCGAGGGTCCTAGCGGCTAAGGTATTGTCAGGGCAGGGGGTGGGTGAATGTGTAACAGGCGTCTGCAAAACCCCCGTGTATGTGCTAGAAGGCCCCTCGAGCGCTGCTTCTGAGGGTCTATCAAGTTTGTCTACCATACTTGCCAGCGTATTGAGACAGCCTTTGCTGTTGGTATACGAGTCTCCTAAGGGTTGCCCTTTTTCAGACACGTTGCCCCTAAACCCATCAGGAACGACTATAGAAGGTTTTGAGGGTTGGTCTATGGGGCGTTCCTCTAACGACGTCACTAGTTTATTTGAAACTATAGAGGTCTTCAGAGGATGGGAAGGGTCCTGCGGTGTAGCGGGTTTGATTAAGGGCCCTTCCAATGTTTCTACTTGTAACGCCTGTACCCCGTGCTTATTCTTAAGATATTTTCTTGAAAGCCTGTTGACTTTAGGGGTTTGGGGTTGTAACAGAGCTTCCACAACCGACGTCACAGCCGGGGGGCCCTTAGAGAGCACTGGGGTAGATGGTTCATTCCCCTGCTTAGCAACATTTTTTAATGCGAGATCTAAAGGAGTAGTTAGGGGCTCAGGGACCCCCTGTTTCTTGCTGAGGTCTAAAGGGGCTACTTGGGACTCCAGGACCAACAACTTCTTCTTGAGGTTTAAAGGACCTGTTTGGGGTTCTGAGTTCAGTTGCTTCTTCTTAAGTGTGGGTTTGTTTGAGATGAGATTCCCTTTTGAGGCCTGGAGAGGGTTCAGATACGCCTCGGATACGCCGGTTCTCTGTTGTATGTGGGTGTAGTATGTGTAGATCTTATTCTGGCGTACACGCCTACTCACTCCTTTTGCCGCAGGACCGGTGTTCAGAACGGTCTTTGTTATATCCCTCAGCGGTTTTGTAGCCCCCTTAGCCTTATGCGTATCTTCGCCGAGGTTCTTTTGAACAGCTCCTAGAATGTAACATAAAAAATATATATTAGAAACAATAAGGAACCTGTATAAGATGTTTACACTACCCCCAGTAGTACATCTGGTACTACATGGCTGTGCCCCCTTTGTTTGAGAGAATACAACCCAGAGAGTTCGTTTTCACACCCTTTTTTGTACAAACACACCTTTTAGATGTCTTTTCCCAGATCTTTTCTTTGTCACAGGTCCGTCGTTAGATGTTGAAGATTTCCTTTTCACAGGCCTTTCTTTTGGGCGCTGCGCCGGCTCTTGCACAATCACGGCTTCCGGGCGTGACTCCGAGGCCCTGTAAAGAAAAAAATAATCTGATTTGCAGTATACAACAGGCCTTAGCAGGCCCCTCTGAGGAGCGTTCCTATAGTTCACAACTGTGGCTTTTGGGACTAGACACTCCCAAGGCTTAGACCGTTTAAAGAATCAGCGTCTTTTTGATTTACCTGTAAGAACAGTGTTATCCTGTACACTAAGCGATGCGTCTTGAGCCCCCTTGTGGCATTGTAGACCATCAAGAATCCTTTGTAGTTCGGGATCCATATCTATAAAATCACACATACATGAGAACACCATTAGAAAAGCAGAGCTTCTAAGATACATGTGTACAAAACTACTTAGAACTATACACCTCAAAATACATATACCTGTCTGTAGGGCGAGCATTTCAGCGTCTGTTAGGATTAATTCCGGCATGTCCTGAGTCTGGGTTAAATAAAAAAAAAACGTCTGCTTTAAAACTACACCTCATAAACATGGCCTTACAGTTTGTTACATACATCTTAGAAAATACAAATCATAAATTGAAAATTGAAGAACAGCACTTGTGCATTTACGTTTACTTTTTAATAAGAACCCAACCCTGATTCCTACCCCATAAGCCACACTGCATGTACAAACATAACCTATACACATATCTATATAATGGATTGTGCAAGCTGCTCTTGGGAACCCTTTAACAATCAGGGCTTTATATTAGGCTTTTAACTTATAAACTGCAAGTAACAAACGGATATAGTGCTAATACACAATGCTTTGTGCCGCACTTACGTTATATACACTCCAGGCGACATTTAAAAGGATGGCCTGGTGAGAGCAGAAGCATTCATTTTAAAAGTGGCGACTGTTGGGGCGCAAAAGCAGGCATTTTAAAAGGGTGAATGGTGGGGAGCAAAAGCATGAGAAAAACCCTGCTGCATATCCTGGGATTCTGGGTAAAGCACTTAATGTACCAACACACACTGACCTGAAATAAAATGTACCCGTGTGTAACATAATCAATGTGCCCGTACAAAGCGCTCCAAGACCTTCAGGTCGAGTTTGCTCTATATAAATATGACCCCAATGAAAAAACAAAATAAAAGCCACAGGGACTGTACTATATGGGCCCTGCGGGTGTAAATAATTTTTTTTTATTTTTTTTATTTATTTATTGTCAGCCCTTGCTGCCATCACCATAGCAGCTGAGGCATCCACCCTGGAGGAATCCCCAGTCGGGAGCTTCCCCTCCGAGGCAGAGGTAGAAGGACCCGCCCCTTCAGTGATGTCAGGGGAGTCCCCGGTGACATCACTGCAGGGGCGGGTCCTACCACTGCAGCCACAACGAGGAAGCTCCCTGCTCCAATGCCTCAGGCGCCATCGGGATCCACGAGGGCGCCCAGGAACAGCCGCCATCCGCCTCCCAACCCCAGAGCAGCGCCGGTGGTAAGCGGGCTCTGGGGCCTTATTTTTTTTTATGCTTCGGGGCATCGCGCCCCATACTACCCCAAGGCCACAGGAGAACCCACCACTGCACCACAAGCCACCCGGAGCACCGCATGGAGCACAGCGGGCTCCGTGGGCTTCAATTTTTTAAAACGGGGCCTCGCGCCCCGCGCACACAGACACCACCGGAGCCCCCACCCCCAGCCGCACAAGCACCCCCGGAGCTCCGTATGGAGCACAGCGGGCTCCGGGGGGCTTCACTTTTAACAAAAACGGGGCCTCGCGCCCCATGCACACAGGCGCCACCTGAGCCCCCACCCCTAGCCGCACAAGCACCCCCCCAGAGCTCCACATGGAGCTCAGCGGGCTCCGGGGCCTTTAATTTTAAAAAACGGGGCGTCGAGCCCGTGCACACATGCTCCACAGGAGCCCCCGACCCCTGCCGCATAAGCCGCCCGGAGCACCACATGGAGCTCAGCGGGCTCCGGGTCCTTTAATTTTAAAAAACGGGGCCTCGAGCCCCACACTGCTCCAAGGGCACAGGAGCCCCCACCACTGCAGCACAAGCCACCCGGAGCACCGCATGGAGCTCAGCGGGCTACGCGGGCCTTTAATTTTAAAAAACGGGGCCTCGAGCCCCACATTGACCCTAGGCCACAGGAGCCCTCACCCCTACCACACAAGCCACCCGGAGCTCCGCATGGCGCACCTCGGGCTCCGGGGGCTTCAATTTTTCAAAAACGGGGCCTCGAGCCCCTGGAGCTTTAATTTTAAAAAGCGGGGATTCAAGCCCCACACCGGCCAAAATCCTCAGGAGCCCCCCACCAATGCCACACAACCACCCCTTGGCAGCACACGACCCATAACCTCCTCAACGGTCTCCGGGGGAATTTTATTTAAAATATGCTGGGGGACAGACCGTCAACCCTGACCCACCGGACCATACCGCACTCTGCCCCATAACCCTGGAGCATCGCACGGACCTCCGAGGGCGGCTTCCCCATGGCTCAGATGGGAAACCACACGTTTGACCCCCCCGCCTGTGCAGATCCTCAACCCTTGTTGGTGAGTACAAATCTGTATTATTTATTTATTTTATTTGTAAAACGTATAGTATATTTGGATACCATTAAAACCACAGAGGTTCATGCAAAATGTTTCTATACCTTGTTAAAGTGTTAAGGCTATTTCACTGTGCATACTCCAAGCCATTAGTGGTATTCACTCTTAAATGCACTCATAAAACGCTCTACACTGTATTTAAAACGGCAGCATTGTTCACCTTAAGCACCCTACCAACCCTCCTTAAACATTAATTAAAACAATGTAAACACAATCATACCTTGCGTTAAACACACTTTAAAAATGCAACTCTGTTCACTTAAATGCATTCACCAATACATTAAATAAACCCTTACACCCTTAATCCTGTAACACATTCCCCTTATTTACGTACCTCCATTAATGTGTAGCAGGCAGCGTCAATCTGTGAGAAGCTGCTCTGATCCATTGTGGCCTTTAAACTTCGGGGTTGGTGGGCCTGTGCAGCAAAGACAATCCACGCACGTTGCTCCTAATGGGTTTTCGAATGGCTGATTGTGGCGGCACTCTAAAGTATGCTTTTTATACCTGGCAAGGCATGCTAATTGGAAGGAGGACCCCTTTATGGAGGGGAGTGTTTAGAATCTTGTAGTGCGGGTCATTATTGGTAATAGAGCATTGTAGTGAGGGTCATTATTGGGACCGCTTTCTGACCAGTGCATTGTTTTGTTAGATGTCTCTTTAGCCTTTGACATCTGTTAATTAAACCTAGGGCCTGTTGTGGGATGAGCTCCGGCTGAAGTTTTAGGGTCTTGGCATGCTAATTGAAAGGGCACCATCCTTTATGATGGAGATTGTTTAGAATGTTTTCCGGCCATTGCCTTGTTTTGTTATGTGCCATTTTGCCCCCTTGACAGCTGTTAATTAAACCTGCGTATCTGTTAATTAAACCTTCGGCCTGTTTTGGGAAGAACTCCGGCGGAAGTTTTAGGGACATGCTGCAAGACCATGTGAGGGTCATTATTGAACACGTTTCTGACCACTGCATTGTTTTTGTTAGGCACGCACTTCAGCATTTGACATTTGTTAATTAATTCAACAGGCCTGTTCGACTAATCACCTATGTTTGGGACTCCTGCTCCTGGGAAGGATGGCCTGATGTTTTATAAACAACCCCTGTATTATACAATTTAAGGCTCGTGGGAAGCTTGGGACTGGCTGATTAGTTTTTCCTGTTCTCAACGGCGCTCTGTCGGGGTAACTGGCCTTTTGTTCTTGTGTTTTCACGTTGTGACTTGTGACTTTTGTTCTTGTGTTTTTACGTTGTGACTTGTGAGCCTAATGGGTATTTTTCTGCCCCCAGCTGCGGCTGGGACGCATTTCAAATTGCAACATCTGATTCTAAAGAAAGACCCTTTTAAAAAAACCTCTGCACCGTAAACCCATGTGTTAGACAACCATGCTGTCCCGGGGTTGGGGGACTTGGGGATGCCTGCTCAGACACCAACTGCCACAGCACCACAGCCCTCGTTTTTAAACAGACCCAGACATTTCTCTCTTACAGGAACACACTTTTTTACACACACCCCTAAACAACCTGCTAACCTAGCACGGGCTTCAACATGTGCTCGGGGCTCACACTCTGACACAAACCCTATGCCACACCCTTGTATTTCCAGGGGCTTGATGCCTGTCACTTTTAAGGACACGCTGCTGTCACTTTTAAGGACACACAGACATGTTACTTTTGGGGACACACATGTCACTTTTAAGGACACAGCGAGGGGCGGGGGACCTGCGGGGGGACCTGTCACTTTTAAGGACACGAATGGTGATGAATGGTATCCCTTTATACTACTAACTTGGTTTCATGATCCTTTACCCCATCACCAAAATTGCATAATACATTATAGGGCTATGATAAGCAGTCAACCTGATTATATGCTCCATACACACAAACATAAATATTGTACGAATGCAATACTGTTGTTTTTTAGGTTATGTTATACTTGCTATAGGGATTTCATAGTTCAAAAAATGTGCTTAAAGTCGGTGTTTGACAGTGTTCTAGTATGACGTTCTTCACAGACCACAATGAAGCACAGATTTAGCTAAACTCCATCTATCAAATTTCACCAACCCAATAATCCACTTACAAGTCACTGACACTAAAATTAGTGAAGCACTCTCATTCTTGACTAAATAAACGTTAAACAGGTGCACACATCTATAATTTGGGCGTGCATAGGGATAACTAAGGGCCTGATGACCGTGGGGAAATGCGTTGATACATAAGGGCCAAAGTGATATGGGACAGTTACCGAAAAATATGATATTTGCAGTACTCCACAAAGCCATTACCAAGCTGCATAAGATTGGTTACCCTACATTCGAAATGGAATGGACATTATATAACAAAGCTGGTGCAATGCCCTAAACACGATTTTATCTAACAAATGTACAATCAAATAAAAGTTGATGAATTCCAATCAAAGTACGTTTCCCCCAACAAAGTACATTCAAATCCGCAAATGAACCTGTGCATCAAAGAAGGTAAATCTGCATTTGCATAAACTAATTCCTACAATATAAAAGCATCATGTACCTATTTGTTAACTGATCATATAGAAGTGAACAAACTATATAGTAAGCCATATTTGTTCAGGAAAGTAAAGTATTGTGTGAACAGCACTCCACTCAGAATACACAATCAAACTAAATAACTCAATTTTCCACAGTAGGCTGGGTGCATCACTGTTAGACTTGACTTTCCCAGCGGGTTTATCCCCAGACCTTTTGCTTTTTGGCCTCCTGTTTATGACCTGTTTTTGTTGGTTTTATGACTCTGGGCACTTTACCACTGCTGAACAGCGCTAAAGTGCATATGCTCTCTGTGTAAATTCTTATTATAGATTGGTGTTTCCATGATTGGCTTATTTGATTTACGTCTAAGTCCCTAGTACCGTGCACTATGTGTGCCCAGGGCATGTAAATCAAATGCTGCTAGTGTGCCTGCAGCACTGATTGTGCCACCCACACAAGCAGCCTTGCAAAAGGTTCTCAGACCTGCCACTGCAGTGTCTGCGCGCAGTCTCTACTGCCATGTCGACCTGGTAAGTGCACCCACTTGCCAGGCCCTAACCTTCCCTTTTATTACATGAGTCACCCCTAAGGTAGGTCCAAGGTACCCCTGTGGGCAGGTTGCAGTGTATGTAAAAGGTAGGACATGTACTGATGTGCGTGACATGTCCTGATAGTGAAATACAGTGTATTTCGTTTTCCACTATTGAAAGGATATCTGTCCCGTAGGATAGAATGGGAGATTATTTATAACATCTTATAAGTGTAACTTCCTATTGGGTCAAGATAGAAAGATGGAGTTTAGTATGCCTGAACTCAGAATATAAAAATGCATCTTTTAGTAAAGGTGTTTTTTATATTGTGTGTTTGAGAATACCACTTTTAGAAAGTGGGTATTTTCTTGCTTAGCCATCCTGTGTGCCTCTGCTGGTTTGTGAATTGACTGTCTGACTTTGGAGAGACAGGGGTTGGGGGTGTGCATTCACTGGGGGGGTTAAGGGGTGTCCTGCCTTTCGTGGATGAGTCAGGGCTGGGCTGAATAGACCTGGGCTGCATTTAGAGTAGGGGGAGGAGATTTCTTTGCACCTGAATCGGCCTGGTCTGCCTTACACCATGCTGTCTCCACCTCCTGACGGGGAGCTGGACCAGAAAGGACCAAACTGGTTTTGACTGAGCACAGAGCCTCTCTGCCACCAGAGAACAAAGGAAAATGCTGTATAAATATTGGGGCCCAGAACCCAGAACTTTAGAATACTTCTGGACTCAAGAGGAACCTCTGCCAAGTAGAAGAGCTGGGAAAGCTGAAGGAGAAGTACTGCCCCTTTGCTATGTGCTGTCTGGGGTTGGCCTGCAGTGGCTGCTTCTGCCAAGGAGAGGACAAAGATGTTGCTCTGTGCTGTGTATCCTGCTTGAAGAAGATCTCCAAGGGCTTGAAGTAGAGCTTGCCTCCTGTTCTGAAGTCTCAAGGACACAAAGACTTCACCACCAGCTCCCCTGAACTTCCTTGCTGGGAGTTCTGACCTGCCAAGAAGTGCCTGTTTTCTCTATGTTGGGCCTCTTGAGGTTGTTCCTGCTGCTGGGAGCTGGGAAAAGTGAAGCAACTACAGAAGAGTGACGCATCCGCACCCGTTTCCGAAGCAACACCGCCGTGCGTGGAAGAATTTCCACGCATTGCCATTGTGCTGCTGAAGAAACTGACACAGAGCCTGCCCACGGCTGGAGAAATCGCTGCATGCCGAGTCTCGTGCACCAATTTCCGAAGTCCGAGATCGCCCCACCGAACCTGACGCAGGCCCTGCTTTGCGACTGCAAGAAGCAATGCTTCGTGGGACCGCGGTTGGAGAGATCAACTCAGCGCCATTGCTGCCGCCGCTGCATCTAGTACCGACACATCCCCGAATCCCCACGCATCGCATCAGGGAGCCAAGTCTACATCAACGCTGGGGCTGCAGTAAGAAACCGACGCATCACCTTCCCGCACAGTAAGAAACCGATGCATCACCTCCTCTTCAGTAAAGAACCGATGCATCACCTCCCCTGCGTGGCAGTAAGGAACCGACGCATCACCTCCAGTGGAGTAAGGAACCGACACATCGCCTTCCCTGGGCGTAAGGAACCAACGCTTCACCTTCCCTGCGGCTGTTTTTGTTTATGATTGTGACGCATCCAAAGTACTTTGTATTGAAAGTGTCGCAACTATAGTTTGCTATGGACAGAACTGTTTTTACCTTCTAAAAGTCATATTTTTATTATTGTATGTTGGATATTTGTCATTTTGGTCTTGCTTGGTTTAGATAAAGATTACGTATTTTTCTAGACTGGTGTGGTGTCCATTTGTAGTGTTTTCACTGTATTACTGTATGTGTGCACAAATGCTTTACACACTGCCTCTGAGATAAGCCTGTCTGCTCGTTCCAAGCTACCAAGGTGTGAGCAGGGGTTATTTTAGAATTGTATCCCCCTTACCCTGAATAGAAAGAAGGGTCCCTACTTGGACAAAGGTGCAAACCATTGCCAGCTGCCAACTAGAGACCCCCATTTCTAACAATCACCTAATGCAAAGTTTCCAGTAGGAGGTAGGGGTACATTTGAGGCAAACTGCACCATAGAAAGTAGTGAAATACATGATTACAAGCGCTTTTCAAAAAGCACATCAGAGGTCTATATAAAACCCCTATCTCACCCTGAACAATTTCTAATTCACAATATAACACAATGCAGTAATCAGGGTGACTTAAGATATTTGTATAATTCAATGGTGCGTTTTGTTTTTTTATTTCACCTAAATGTCTGTATTTAAAAAAATTTGAGACTTTTTCACTTTTATGTAGTGTAGTCTGCAGCCACTATTGTAACTTGAACTAAAAATTTAGTTTTTTCCAATTATAAAATATATAATAGGTTGTGTTTTATCTAGCCCTTGTGTGCATAGATTTTGGTGCAGTGAAAGACGTTCCTATCAGTCACCTCAGGATGAGATGACTCTTCTGGAATTCAAACCTGGGTCATGCATGTTATAAGTAGATCGCTGCAGAAGATACAATACTGGTTACACATTTATGCACATGCACATCATGAATTTAGTAGAGTGATCAGTAAAGTATGCTTCAGCTAGCCCAATCTCAGGCCCACACATTTCTTTCATTTAGGGAGTGCCTCAAATCCAGTGAATAGTTTTCATCATGCAGCAGGGACTGTCTGGTGAACACAGAAGCCATCTTGAAAATAAGGCTTTGTCATTAAAAGCAACATATTTCGCATCATACCCAATTCTTACTTGGTGTAAGTTCTAAATAAGTATGTAAATGCACAATAATATTTGTCTGGTGTTATTTTTCAATAAAATAATTTATTGTACAAAAAAGCTATATATAAAAGTAAAAAACAAAGTCTAAGACCTGGCTATAATTATATTGTGTTAACATAATCATGTGGTATTTCAAGCGTGCATTTTGTTTTTTAAAGAGGCTTGTTTTTAATAGAGAAAAATTGTCTTTCCAATATCGTTTCTGTAGGAAATCCATCTTTTCTGCTGGACCTTATATTTTTGCAGGCGTTGGAACTCTGTGCACATCAACCCTGCTAGTCTGTGGTAAAGTCCCTGTGCTCCCTCTTTAAACATGGTTGAATTGGCATATTCCTAATGGGAATATTTACTTACCTCTAAGTCCCTAGTATATGGTACCAAGATGTACCAGGGCCTGGACGTTAAATGCCACTAGTGAACTGCAACACCTAATGGGCCTTTCACTACAGTGGAAGTGCAAATATGGATTCAGGCCTACCAATGTAGCTTGACTGCAGCAGTGTAGAAACTGCAATTCGACCTGTCAAAATACGCCCTTTTGACAGGTAAAAACCTCACTTTTAAATATTAATAATTCAACCCCATTTAGGCTTTGGAGCCCACAAGGCAGGTATTTAGGCATTGGAGCCCACGAGGCAGGTATTTAAAAGTAGGACATATAGCAATTTAATTTTAACAAGCCCTTAAAGTAACTAGCACCCAAAAGCTATTTTCTATTGTGGCAGGCCTAGCTGTCTTCTGCACAAAACCAGAGTACAGATTCCAAATCCTAATACTCTATCTCAGGAATGGGACTAGCTAGAAGAATAAACAAATAACTATTTTTAGTGATTATTAAAAATCCAATTCAATGGTGAAGTCAGATTTTGAATCAATATTAAGGAAAATGTACTTTAAAAAATTTTTTTTTTTTAAAACCTTTATTGAGGAACATATCTTCCACTTCAGGTTACATTACAGACAAATGAGAAGTCAACAGTCACAGATTCAAATCACAATCGAGGCACATGAAACCAGGATCTGCTTATGTGAGAGGCCCAGCATGCGAACATGGGGAGAGAATTGCGGGGAGGGGGCAAAAGGGCAAAGGGGCGCCCCCGAAAAAGGGGTCTCATACTTATTTGGGGAATGCCCGGGGACCAGAAGAGCTGGCCAGTAAGAAAGCGTCGCCTCACGGACCTACTCCGGCGGCCACCGTGGGCGGAGAGCCGGCAGGGAGCGCGGGAGAGGCCGCTGCAGGCAAACCGACCTGTCGCTGAAGATAAGAGGCGAGGGGACCCCAAATATCAATCGGGCGGCAAGTGGTTGGCGCCAATTCCCAGAATTCGGAGAGCAGCGTCTGACAGCGTGAAGCATCTTCGAGCCAAGCGCTAATTTTAGGCACTGAGCGACGACCCCAGCACATGGAGACCCTGCGCCTAGCGAGGACAAGGAGCATCGCAATCAGCTGGCGGGAAGCGTCTGGACAAAATTTCACAAAGCCAAGGAGGCAAAGCAGTGGATCCGGCGCAACGGGTATTGAGACGATATCAGTGATAGTGGCGCACACCTCGCGCCAGTAGGCGGAGACCTTCGGGCACAGTCAAGCGAGATGGGAGAAGTCTGCCGCAGGAGCTGAGCAGCGCAAGCATCTATCGCTAGGGACGAGGCCCAAGGAAAATGTACTTTTAGAAATGTACCTTGTCCCTGCCTGAAGTTCCAGGAGGCTAATTTGCATTTCCACTTAAACTTTTCCCAGCCAGTAATTAGCATTTGAATATATGTGAAAAAGGTGCAAAATGCTTCCCAAGAACAAACAATGGGCTCACCTAAATGGGTAAAGATGACTCCTCTGAACCTCACTGAATATGCAGGGTGGGGTCTGTGATCATCCTTTTTAACATTACAGTGTCAAATCCTGCTTGAGTGTCAAAGCCTGCATGACAGGTCTGCTTGGTTTACATATAACACTATAGGACACACCTGAAAGGCAGAGAACAGGATGGCAAGGCAATTTGTGTGTATGCATTGTCTGGTTGCTGATTAACCCTGATTGTCCTGCCAGACTTCAGTCTCTAGGTTTTCCATATAACACTGAGGGTACTATTGAAAGGTATGGGAACAGGATGTCAAGGCAAATTTTGAGTATCCACCGTTTGGTTGCTAGAAACCCCTACTTTTGTCCTACCAGACTTCAGTGTCTAGGTTTATTGTGGGTACAGTGGCCACCTCAAACTGGATTTTAGTGCTAGATGTGGGAGGACACTAGGTTTACCATAGTACACTCCCAGCCCTAAGAACCCAAGTTGAGTGTGGTCAAAGACTTTCACGACCTTGAAAATGCCTGAAGTGGAAAGGTTAGCCCTAGGAACATTTCCCCATTGATTAGGGTGTGCCCAGGAGTCATTCCTCCAGACTAGGTAGTGCTAGCATAATTGTGAAACCCACATCCCACAAATGTGGCACCCCCCGGCACCCACTTCATAACACTCTTGGAACTGAGGCAGATCAGAAAGGGCCTGAACCGCTGTCTGTGACCTGAGAAGAGCCCTGCAGGACTGGATGTGCTCTCTCTTGTACCCAGGACACAGAAGCGGACACCAAGGTGCATAAGGCTGACCTCCTGTTCACACTACAGGGATACAACAAGCTACAAGAGCAACTGCATAGCTGATCAGTGGCAACTGGATCTGGACTGGATCCTGCTGTTGGTCCCTGTCTGTGAGTCTCTAAGAACCTCCACTGAAGTTCTGGGGGGCTTTAGAAGTGTACTCCTCTGGTAGAGTGGGACCTAAAGGACTAAAGTCAGATGGTAAAATCTGTGACCGGGACCAACCTGGTTGCTGTATCTGACCCGCACTCCAATGTGGTCAGTTTCAAATGGCACCTAGGTCCCAGTCTACCATGACTATTGACCATAATTCAAAGTTTAGGCTTTTTGCACCATTCCTACTTAAACCTTTTAAAAATCATATCTCCAGTTCTCCTTATTAGCTTTTTCTCAATTTGGTGTCATTTTGTTTATTGAGTTTTACCTTCTTATTCTAATTAAGCTCGGGACTTTTATTGTTTTTTATTTCAACTTTATTGCTGTTTTGGTACGGCATAAATATATTTACACAGTGCCTTAAGTAAAGCCTGTCTGCTCTGTGCCATAGCTACCAGGGGGTTCAGCTCAGGTTAATGTAGCGACTTTGAGCATTCACCCTGATGAGGGTTGTGATTATTCCGTAACAGTAGTCTGTTATTAGTAAAGAGCTACAGTGGGGTGTTTGCACGCTGCTCACCAGACATAAAGCAACTCTGACTTTAAAGAAATATCGTTTTTTTTCATTTACAGATTTAGTTTTATTATGCATTGCATGAGGTTTTTCCAAACAAAATACTCAAAGCAACAAGAGTGAATAGGTGCTGGCCATATGAGAAGCAGCAGCTGCTACCACTGTCTGCATATCTTTCCTACCAAATTATTTGGACTGTGGCACTGATTTCTATTTTATTTATTTCTAATTAAGCGAACTAGATCAAATCTCCGTTTGCTATTACGCAGATAAATAGGTTAGGCAGAGAGGAGGTGTCAGGCACACAGGAATCAATGAAAACTAGTATTGTCCTAGACATAATGTCAGGGATTGGCTGCCAGCCTTTTGCCTCCGTCAATGCTTTTTTTGTTGTGCCATGGTTTTTTCATGAACTTTAATGTTGGAGCAGTGGCTGGGACCACATCAATCACCAAATGTAAGCTCAAAGCAACCTTTATTTGTTCTCAAAAAGCACACATTTCTGTAGTAGTCCCTGGCACTAAATGGACCTACTTTGTGCGTGGATGCGCTCCTTGTGATACTGCAGAAAGCAGACACATGAAAGTTAACCAATGGCGGAAGTGGGCTCACCCATTGCTCCATGCTGTATGGAGTAGCAAGTGGAAGAAAAATATGAACAATGCAATTACAGACCAGTGGATGAAGTAGGCTGGCTGAAAGCCTCTATGGATAAGTACATTTTGTATATAGTTTTACTGAAATTCAACTGTATAGTATATTGTATATATAATTTTACTAAAAATCAAACCTGTGTCTTGGGAAACACTGACCAGAAAAAAAACACTGGCTAAAAGAAAAAAATTGTTTGGTCTCAAAAAGGACACATTGCCATAGGAGTCTCTCGCACTGAAGAGAACTACTTTGGGGATGAGCTCCTTGTGAAAGGCCAGAATGAAGTTGGCTGACCTTTTTCCCCTTGCTGTTTGCTGTAGTGGGCAGAAGAAAATTGTAAATGGCATAATACCAGACTAATGAATGAAGAAGACTGGCTGAAATCCCCTATAAGTAAGCATAGTATTCTCACAATTTAAGTAAAATCAAAAGGTGTGGGCTAATGCCATACCTAAAAGCATTGGCAAAGCCAATGGGTCTATTGTTGGCTGCCAGCTTCTTGGCTTTCTCAATGCTAGTTTTGATTTGTCATTGTTTTTGCTAAGGTTTTTGTTGGGAAAGCTGCCGGACACTCAACAATCTAAAAAAATTACTGGTGAAAAGCAAAGTTTTTCTTGGTTTCAAAAAGCACACTTTGCTATAGTATTCCCTTGCAGTGAATGAAACTGCTTTATGTGGGGTCAGGGGATGTGCTGCTTGTGAAAGGGCAGAATCCCATCACTTACAGTGAAGTTACCCAATGGCTGAAGTTGGCTGACCCTTTGCCCCATACTGCATGCTGTAGTGGGGGAAAGAACATTGTGAATAACACACTTCCAGACCATTGGATGAACAGGGCTGACTGAAAGCCCCTGTAAATAAGTACATTATACATAAGCTTTTAGTACAATCAATGTTCTCGGCTAACCTCAAGCCTAAAAACAGGGTGTAGAGTTCTGAATCATATGTGAGTGGTCACAGGCTTCTTTAGGAGGGCCTGCCCTATCAGCTGACTGACTGGAATCGACCCGGCTCAATGAGCATTTGCACTTATGCCTGAAGTGCTGCAAAGCGTCAAGGGGCAACAATGCACATATGTGAACTGATCTTTGTTATTTGGCAAATGAGTTTTTACCTTCTGTCCCAAGGAATGTTCTCATGCCCTGCCATCTCTGCAGGTCATTCATTCTACCCCCCTAGAGGAGCGCAAATCCTTAGTCATTTGGCAGAACTTTGACGCCATCTCTGAAGATGCCCTCCTCAAATGCATCCTCGAAACAAAGCCCTCCAACCATTCTCTTGACCCCATCCCTAGTGACATTGCCATTGACTTCTACACACATACTCTTTCCTATTGGACCAGTCTGGTTAACCTCTCCCTCAGTCAAGGCTCCTTCCTATTACCTTTAAAACAGGACAGGTTACCCTTCTTCTTAAAAAACCCACCGCTGATGCGAACGACCTCAACAACTTCCGCCCCGTCACTAAACTCCCTTTTCTTGCGAAAATCACAGAAAGATGTGTAGCAAAACAACTTTCCCGTCATATTAAGGACAATGATCTTATTGACAATTTTCAGTCTGGTTTCATTCAAAACTGCAGCACTGAAACAGCCCTGCTGCAAGTGATTGATGACGCGCTGCGCATACTCGATTCAGGGGAGTCTTGTCTTTTGATTCTTCTAGACCTTTCTGCAGCCTTTGACACTGTCAATCACAACACTCTCCTTAACACTCTTCAACAGAGAATGGGTTTGGAAGGCACAGTGCTTAAAAGGTTTGCCTCTTTTCTCTCTGACAGATCCCAAATGATCAAAATAGCGAACAGTCTCTCATCTCCATTGGCGGTAGGTCAAGGCGTCCCTCAAGGCTCTATCCTTGCACCCACTTTGTTCAATCTCTATCTGGAACCATTGGAAAATCTCCTTAGTAAATCTGGGATCCTCTACCATCTCTATGCGGATGACACCCAAATCTACCTTAAGGTGTCCTCCACTCACGATATCTTGATCCTCAACTCTACTCTCCACTCTATCCAAAACTGGATGTTAACTCATCAACTCATTCTAAATCCCTCCAAAACCGAATTCCTCTTCCTCTCTACCTCACTCTCTCCTCCTCCTGTTCAATCTTGGCTGGATCAGCTGAATCTACTTAACAGTAAACCTATCGTTGTCGACAGCGCAAAATCCCTTGGTGTCATACTCGACAAAAGGCTCAATCTTCTCTCCCACATCAATACCATTGCAAAGAATGCTCGATACCAACTGCGCCTTCTTTGGGGGATTCGACGCTTCTTCCCGGAGCAAGACCTAAAAACCCTGGTCCAATCGCTGGTTCTCTCCAGATTGGACTATTGCAATTCTCTTCTTACTGACCTCCCCCAATCCCACCTTTCCCCTCTTAAATCCGTTCTCCATTCAGCGGCTCGTTTTATTTTTGGGGCCAAAAGAAGTGACCACATCACAACCTTGTTGTCTTCCCTCCGTTGGCTTCCCATCGAGGCAAGATCAATCTACAAAACTGCCTGTATCACCCACAAAGCCTTGCACACTTCCTCCCCTCGCTACCTGGCGAATAAACTGAAAATCTCTGGAGGCTCTAGACCGTCTTGTAATGCGGAAAAACTACTGCTTGAGCTCCCACTTTTAAAAGGGAAAGATCGATGGCTCAATCCTTCTCAGGCAATGCGGTGAGAATCTGGAACTCGCTTCCGCCACAGCTCCGTACCACCACCTCTACCCGGACCTTCAAGACTGACCTCAAATCTCTTCTCTTCCAGAGACACTTCCAGAACTAATACACGCCCTTTCAAGTCCCCCAAGGAAGTTCTTTCACTATTGTAAATTTGTATTCTATGCCTGTACAAGTGTCATCCTAGTGTGTTTGTGAGTGACTGCCATCTATTGCTGTATTATACCTCTTCTTGTATCTCGTTTGCTTCTGTAACATGTACTTTTGTAACATTCTCCTCATGTAACGTAACTGGTCCTATTGTGAAGCGCTCTGACACCTTTGGGTAAAGTCTGCGCTATTAAAAAATGCATAAATAAATCCCCCTGAAATTGGCATGGCCTTTTTAGCTCTGGCCTAACAGCGCGAATGCGCTGTTGCTGCGCGGGGTATTGTATACAGTAAAGGGCTTGGAGCCCACCCATTACTTACCATTGGTTCACTCCATCTTAACTCTTCTTTGCTGCTTTTCAAATAGGGCAGCACAGGCCATTCGCCAGTTCTGTTCCTTCAAGTGGAGCATGGACAAAGCGTAGATTAATTAAACTTAAGTAGTGGTTGTCCGCTGCTCGCACTATGATTAAGGTGCTATTTCTTTTTTCTACCTCCCACTCCCCCTTGTGCCTGGTTCTTCTTTCCCCTCTAGCGCGAACTTGACCCGAAGGTATTCGAGCGATTAACATGAGCTCTAGTTACATTACATTCTTGTTTTTTTATTTTTATTCAGGCATGGGGTCACAATAAACAATGTTACATTCATGTGTTTTTTTGTTTAAGCACGGGGCAATTAGGTGATTTTCTCACAATCACAGGATATTGAGCCGATGCTGAGACTCGAACCTGGCCACCAGTGCAATTTTACAGTGTTTGGTGCTTTGAACTGAATTGAGCCACCCGGCCTGTACTTTGTCACGGCATACGTCACTGCTTCCCAAGCTCTGATCCCATCATGAAAGTGACTGTTTGCAGGACAGTGTACAATCGTATGTGTGTTTTAATGTACTGACCCTCTCTTTTCTTTGAATTGCAGTTGCTTTTCATATTGTTTTTACACTTTTGGAGTTTATGCTATTTTTGATTTAAAAAATAAATTAATAATGAGGAGATGGCAGGCCTCGTGAACAGTTTTGTTTCTCTGCCCCTGTACTGCACTCTCTCACCCATGTTTACTTTACCCCTGTTGTATTCGCAATGTTAGAACAGAACCTTGATATCATGGTTCTGTTCTGAATGTTGTATTTTGAATGGGGAGGGCAGTTGGTTTGGATGCTGGCAAGGGAAAGGTCACGTCTCTTGGTGGGTTGAATAAAGAAGAACGTACTCATTCCTGGATGTTGATTACGCCAACCTTTACTCCTGCTTTTCCCTACTAGGTTTAGGGCAGATGGTCTTTTATTTGCCTGCTAAAAGTGGTAGAGGGGAGGAAAACAATTCAAGATTATACTTTCGATTTAGTCATGCTATAATGGACCACAGACTCTGAATTTCAGTTTGATGGATTTATTATAAGGCCAAAAATAATTGAATATAAACACACCTCAGTATCAGAGTATATAGGTACAGAAAAATCAATACAGAGCCGATTCTACGAATATAAGTCATTCGACACAGAAGGCATAATATGATGAACTCCAAAATCAAAATACAGCAAAGAATAGAAGCGGAGTCCAATTCTCTTTTCATTAAGAAGGAACAAAATCTTTCCCTATTCTGCTCTCAATGAGGATCCTACCTATCTCCCTTGTATCATATCCCAAAGGTGTCAGCACGTGTAGACTTCCTAAGAAGTACTCACATCAAATGGGTCTGATAGCGTAAAGCTATGGAGCTCGCTTTAAGATGCTCCTTCTCCTCCGGAAACTGGCAGAAGTCTCCCGAATCTGTCCCTGCGCATCATACAAAAAGACAATGTTCAACCCACAATACGTCATTTACCAAACTTTTCCATTGAAACAATTTCAATAAGTTTCCACAGAAGCTTTAATTAAGTCGACTCTTCTTCCAGTGGCCTTGGTTCCCAGATAGGCCAGGCATGAAAGGAGTCCTCCCTTCTCGCCTTGCAGTGTTCTTCAAAGACATTCCGGGTATCTCCTTAAATCTAAGAATAACGAGGTCGGATTCCTGCACCTGCAGTAGGATGAGAACATACTGTCTTCGAGCACACCAGAATTTATTTAATTAATTCTTGAGCAACCAAGGAGAAACGAAACTCAAAACAACCTACAATTTGGGCCTACAGATCGGGTAACTTAAACTAAACATGGTTACATTATATGAATATACTTTCGTCCTGCACATTACGCATACAGGAATTAAGTTTTCTAATACATACAAATCCTATTTTAAACGTGCTCACTTCATTTTAATTCTAATATAACGTGAATAAATGCATCTTAATAATCATAAAACACTGCACACGACAAAAATACATATGAGTGCGTTTATATCGGGAGTATAGTGCACCCCCACAATTTAGAGTGCTGTAAGCGCTCTATCAGTTCCCCCCTCTTATGACTAGTGTCATAACACCAACCTTTTTGCCCTCTCATAAGTTTCTCCTTGTAGAAGAGACCGACCTAAACAGAGGTTGTAGCTTGCCGTCCCTGTCTAAATCTTTCCAACCCTTTAAGGTGCAGATAATGACTGTCCTGCATCGTTTCTAATTGTTGCTCTCGCTTTCTCAAGGAGTTCTCATTATGTCGTGCCCTTCGCCATTTGTAAGCCTTGATTGCTCCCAATAATACAATTATACAAATGACAGCTATTATGATAGGTTTCACAATGTATCCCATTATTCCTTGTCCCAAACTTCCAAACCAGCTTCCTATCTTGCCAAATTACTTGCCAATTTGTTCCCAAAGTCCAACAGCAGCTAGATCACGTAAATCTTGATGTATCTCTGAAATATTGCTAATGTACTTCCTTATATCCCGACTGTTGTCAGGAATATAAGTACAGCACTGATGAACTTTCAATAATTTACAGACTCCTCCGGCTTTTGCTAACAGCACATCTAAGGCAAGACGATTTTGAAGAACCATAGCCCTTATCGAAACCATCTCCCCATCAACAAGTAATAGGATTTGGGCCGTATTCACAGAGAGCTTATCTACCAGCGTTGCCAGTTTTCTAATTTTCACATCATTCAAAATCACACCCAAACTAGGTATCATAGCTCCAAATACATCCCCAATAATTTCTCCCGCACTCACACCGCGTTTTCCTCTATGAGATCCCTTCCCTTCCAAAGGCCATAAATCATCCACATGGAAGATCTTGGGAAATACCACAGCCAAATAACATTTACCATACCAATTTTTGGGCAATTTCACATAAGCATTTTTACCGCACACAAAGTACACGTTTGGCACTATGGTCAATTTATCCAACAGCGCCTTTCTAATGGCTTCCTCAATCAAGAAAATGTGTTCACAATCACTCTCACCCACAAATATTTTGTCATAATATGTAGACGGGTGTCTAATGCACAGTCTCCCTTTCTGCTGGAAGTCTAAAGCTATTAGACCAGAACTTCCCTTTGCCTTATGATCTAATTCCTCCTGTGTCCAAGGGATCACTTTGTGCTTCGGATCTGGTCTAAATAAGGTCTGCCTATGTCGATCTTCTATCTGATCCACAAACTTCTTTTCAATATCAGTTAACATGCAGGTTAAATTGTGTCAATGAGCATAAGATGTATCTAAGGTAATAGTGGGCACAAAATATGCAGACATCCTCTCTACCTGTTTATAGTAATCATATTTATTCATGTATTTAAGAACGGGGACCTCTGAGAGTACCACATCATAATTGGAGAAGTAGTACTCAAAATGTGCCTTACTATAAAACATACTCAACAACACGCTGCATGTAATGCCATAGGTCAAAGGTAAGTGATGGTATCGAATGCCTTCTTCTACGGATGCTGGCAGTTGCATACACACATAGCAATCTTTCGCTTCCATTGTATCAACATACTCATACAACAAACGAGCATATGCGTTCAGCGTGAAATCACCTTTTGACAAATCTACATGTAACATTCGACTAGTTTCCCTAATCATCTCTCTATCCTTTGCGGATGCACCCTCTTCTAATTCTGAAGTAGGTGGGGTAAGTGTCGTCTGTTCCCCATTCCTTTCAGCATTGTGTGACTCAATCAAAGATGTAACAATCACCACATTTATGACAATAAGCACCACAACAATAAGGGTACCAATTATGCACTTCTGCTTGCGTCTTGGATTTCCAGATTCCATTTTGAACCACCTTTGGTTTCGAGGCGCAACCAAATCAAAGTCTCTTTTCTTTTCCTCTTGCCTTATTTTGTTATTTACAATGTCTTTTATTTCCTTTTCCCATTCGATTATAGCAATATTCAGTCCAGTATCTATGGTCTACTGTAGAGGTGTAGTCAGCCCTAGCCCTCAGTTCTTCTTCTATTGAAAATCCCTAATTTAAATCTTCTTCCACTCGGGCCTAGGTTATCTTCTTTCTAAAGCCTAATGAGTTCTTCTTTCAAAATTCAAGCTTCGTCATTAATGATATTAGATCCCAGTATGGTAAGAACAAGCTGCAGAATCTCTGCACGAATCTCTCCCAGTTCCTGTGCAGTGGGCTGTCGACCAAATGTGAGGAAAGCAACCTGGTTAAGAATCAAAAAGTGCAAACCACTTAGCTTTGGTGGATCGGGGACTATCAAAGTTATGATTCTGAAGGCTTCAACTCCAGGGACCAACAGCTGAATTTCAATCGAGAGGCATACTTTTGAGACGGTACCCCCTCTCTTCTGGATCGTCTTAGACCATCCGATCTCTCCTCAGTTTCACTTTGATCTGATTCAGACGTTTCAGGAATCGGAGCGAGATTATTCTCAGGTGCAAGCCTTATGTTCAGCCTTTCTTTTCTTGTTGGCCACTTTTCTGCTTCTGCACCTGGTCTCCTCTCTTCTTCTTGATTTGATCCTTCTGCTTCAGGCCGTTCACTTTGATCTGGTTCAAAGTTCACTTCTGCAATCTCATCTATCTCTTGATCTGAACTCAACTCTGGAGCAGCTTGATCTTGATTTTCTTGCTCAGTTGATTGTTCAGCCCCTTCAGGAATTCGTACGACTTGACTTGTTCCTTCGTTCTCTGTGTCAGTTTCAGTTGTACAATCGTATGTGTGTTTTAATGTACTGACCCTCTCTTTTCTTTGAATTGCAGTTGCTTTTCATATTGTTTTTACACTTTTTGGAGTTTATGCTATTTTTGATTTAAAAAATAAATTAATAATGAGGAGATGGCAGGCCTCGTGAACAGTTTTGTTTCTCTGCCCCTGTACTGCGCTCTCTCACCCATGTTTACTTTACCCCTGTTGTATTCGCAATGTTAGAACAGAACCTTGATATCATGGTTCTGTTCTGAATGTTGTATTTTGAATGGGGAGGGCAGTTGGTTCGGAGGCTGGCAAGGGAAAGGTCACGTCTCTTGGTGGGTTGAATAAAGAAGAACGTACTCATTCCTGGATGTTGATTACTCCAACCTTTACTCCTGCTTTTCCCTACTAGGTTTAGGGCAGATGGTCTTTTATTTGCCTGCTTAAAGTGGTAGAGGGGAGGAAAACAATTCAAGATTATACTTTCGATTTAGTCATGCTATAATGGACCACAGACTCCGAATTTCAGTTTGATGGATTTATTATAAGGCCAAAAATAATTGAATATAAACACACCTCAGTATCAGAGTATATAGGTACAGAAAAATCAATACAGAGCCGATTCTACGAATATAAGTCATTCGACACAGAAGGCATAATATGATGAACTCCAAAATCAAAATACAGCAAAGAATAGAAGCGGAGTCCAATTCTCTTTTCATTAAGAAGGAACAAAATCTTTCCCTATTCTGCTCTCAATGAGGATCCTACCTCTCTCCCTTGTATCATATCCCAAAGGTGTCAGCACGTGTAGACTTCCTAAGAAGTACTCACATCAAATGGGTCTGATAGCATAAAGCTATGGAGCTCGCTTTAAGATGCTCCTTCTCCTCCGGAAACTGGCAGAAGTCTCCCGAATCTGTCCCTGCGCATCATACAAAAAGACAATGTTCAACCCACAATACGTCATTTACCAAACTTTTCCATTGAAACAATTTCAATAAGTTTCCACAGAAGCTTTAATTAAGTCGACTCTTCTTCCAGTGGCCTTGGTTCCCAGATAGGCCAGGCATGAAAGGAGTCCTCCCTTCTGGCCTTGCAGTGTTCTTCAAAGACATTCTGGGTATCTCCTTAAATCTAAGAATAACGAGGTCGGATTCCTGCACCTGCAGTAGGATGAGAACATACTGTCTTCGAGCACACCAGAATTTATTTAATTAATTCTTGAGCAACCAAGGAGAAAGCGAAACTCAAAACAACCTACAATTTGGGCCTACAGATCGGGTAACTTAAACTAAACATGGTTACATTATATGAATATACTTTCGTCCTGCACATTACGCATACAGGAATTAAGTTTTCTAATACATACAAATCCTATTTTAAACGTGCTCACTTCATTTTAATTCTAATATAACGTGAATAAATGCATCTTAATAATCATAAAATACTGCAGACGACAAAAATACATATGAGTGCGTTTATATCGGGAGTATAGTGCACCCCCACAATTTAGAGTGCTGTAAGCGCTCTATCAGTTCCCCCCTCTTATGACTAGTGTCATAACACCAACCTTTTTGCCCTCTCATAAGTTTCTCCTTGTAGAAGAGACCGACCTCTGTAGCTTGCCGTCCCTGTCTAAATCTTTCCAACCCTTTAAGGTGCAGATAATGACTGTCCTGCAGTCGTTCTAATTGTTGCTCTCGCTTTCTCAAGGAGTTCTCATTATGTCATGCCCTTTGTCATTTGTAAGCCTTGATTGCTCCCAATAATACAATTATACAAATGACAGCTATTATGATAGGTTTCACGATGTATCCCATTATTCCTTGTCCCAAACTTCCAAACCAGCTTCCTATCTTGCCAAATCCCTTGCCAATTTGTTCCCAAAGTCCATCAGCAGCTAGATCACGTAAATCTTGATGTATCTCTGAAATATTGCTAATGTACTTCCTTATATCCCGACTGTTGTCAGGAATATAAGTACAGCACTGATGAACTTTCAATAATTTACAGACTCCTCCGGCTTTTGCTAACAGCACATCTAAGGCAAGACGATTTTGAAGAACCATAGCCCTTATCGAAACCATCTCCCCATCAACAAGTAATAGGATTTGGGCCGTATTCACAGAGAGCTTATCTACCAGCGTTGCCAGTTTTCTAATTTTCACATCATTCAAAATCACACCCAAACTAGGTAGCCTCATTTCTCTTATGTTCATATTTGATTTTGTTTCTACAGAAATTGATTTGGAATAAAGTATCAAGGTACTATTATGTATTTCTAGGCATCGTTGCTATAAAATGAACATATAATTCACGTGTGGTTCAGTAGTGATAATTGCACATTGGTCGTTTGTGTCAAGAGTCACTTACACAGAGGTGATACATGGAATTGGATGTTATTATGAATACTGTATTGTGACAATGCATACACGCTGTATATTTTCTGTTGTAGCAATTTATTTGCGCACTTGTGATATGAGCACAAATTCTTATCTTGATTAGTCCCTTAACGCACAGAGGTTATGTTTTTGGGCTTACACTATGTAATAGAAAATATCTGTTCTAACTTACTGTGTATTACAACCCCATTATTTGTATTACTTCCAGCCCTGAGGAAGTCGCAGAGCCTATGCTCATAGATGACTAAACGCGTTGGCGTAAGGGAATGGAAGAACTTATATAATAAAGGAACGGACAAAGCCCAACAAAATATATTTTTTTGTTCTTTTATATGATTGCACTGGCTTGTAGTTATTATTGGCGTGTGCTTCAGAAAACTGTAAATTATCTACCAGAGTTGCCAGTTTTATAATTTTCACATCATTCAAAATCACACCCAAACTAGGTATCATAGCTCCAAATACATCCCCAATAATTTCTCCCGCACTCACACCGCGTTTTCCTCTATGAGATCCTTCCCTTCCAAAGGCCATAAATCATCCACATGGAAGATCTTGGGAAATACCACAGCCAAATAACATTTACCATACCAATTTTTGGGCAATTTCACATAAGCATTTTTACTGCACACAAAGTACATGTTTGGCACTATGGTCAATTTATCCAACAGCGCCTTTCTAATGGCTTCCTCAATCAAGAAAATGTGTTCACAATCACTCTCACCCACAAATATTTTGTCATAATATGTAGACGGGTGTCTAATGCACTGATCTCCCTTTCTGCTGGAAGTCTAAAGCTATTAGACCAGAACTTCCCTTTGCCTTATGATCTAATTCCTCCTGTGTCCAAGGGATCACTTTGTGCTTCGGATCTGGTCTAAATAAGGTCTGCCTATGTCGATCTTCTATCTGATCCACAAACTTCTTTTCAATATCAGTTAACATGCAGGTTAAATTGTGTCAATGAGCATAAGATGTATCTAAGGTAATAGTGGGCACAAAATATGCAGACATCCTCTCTACCTGTTTATAGTAATCATATTTATTCATGTATTTAAGAACGGGGACCTCTGAGAGTACCACATCATAATTGGAGAAGTAGTACTCAAAATGTGCCTTACTATAAAACATACTCAACAACACGCTGCATGTAATGCCATAGGTCAAAGGTAAGTGATGGCATCGAATGCCTTCTTCTACGGATGCTGGCAGTTGCATACACACATAGCAATCTTTCGCTTCCATTGTATCAACATACTCATACAACAAACGAGCATATGCGTTCAGCGTGAAATCACCTTTTGACAAATCTACATGTAACATTCGACTAGTTTCCCTAATCATCTCTCTATCCTTTGCGGATGCACCCTCTTCTAATTCTGAAGTAGGTGGGGTAAGTGTCGTCTGTTCCCCATTCCTTTCAGCATTGTGTGACTCAATCAAAGATGTAACAATCACCACAGTTATGACAATAAGCACCACAACAATAATGGTACCAATTATGCACTTCTGCTTGCGTCTTGGATTTCCAGATTCCATTTTGAACCACCTTTGGTTTCGAGGCGCAACCAAATCAAAGTCTCTTTTCTTTTCCTCTTGCCTTATTTTGTTATTTACAATGTCTTTTATTTTCCTTTTCCCATTCGATTATAGCAATATTCAGTCCAGTATCTATGGTCTACTGTAGAGGTGTAGTCAGCCCTAGCCCTCAGTTCTTCTTCTATTGAAAATCCCTAATTTAAATCTTCTTCCACTCGGGCCTAGGTTATCTTCTTTCTAAAGCCTAATGAGTTCTTCTTTCAAAATTCAAGCTTCATCATTAATGATATTAGATCCCAGTATGGTAAGAACAAGCTGCAGAATCTCTGCACGAATCTCTCCCAGTTCCTGTGCAGTGGGCTGTCGACCAAATGTGAGGAAAGCAACCTGGTTAAGAATCAAAAAGTGCAAACCACTTAGCCTTGGTGGATCGGGGACTGTCAAAGTTATGATTCTGAGGGCTTCAACTCCAGGGACCAACAGCTGAATTTCAATCGAGAGGCATACTTTTGAGACGGTACCCTCTCTCTTCTGGATCGTCTTAGACCATCCGATCTCTCCTCAGTTTCACTTTGATCTGATTCAGACGTTTCAGGAATCGGAGCGAGATTTTTCTCAGGTGCAAGCCTTATGTTCAGCCTTTCTTTTCTTGTTGGCCACTTTTCTGCTTTTGCACCTGGTCTCCTCTCTTCTTCTTGATTTGATCCTTCTGCTTCAGGCCGTTCACTTTGATCTGGTTCAAAGTTCACTTCTGCAATCTCATCTATCTCTTGATCTGAACTCAACTCTGGAGCAGCTTGATCTTGATTTTCTTGCTCAGTTGATTGTTCAGCCCCTTCAGGAATTCGTACGTTCTCTTCGTTCCTTCGTTCTCTGTGTCAGTTTCAGTTGTACTCCTCAGAACAAGGGGAATCGTTGCCTCCTCAGGATCTGGAACGCGACGAGTATGCAAAGCGTGGATCTAGTTTGGTAATCCTCCACACTTCACAGCTGTACTTGTAACCAAGATCACCTGGTATGGTCCTCGCCAGCGAGCATCAAGGCAGCTCTTCCTCACGTGCTTTCGAACAAGCACCCAGTCACCAGGGTTAAGATCATGCAGCAGGTCTCTTGAGGTAGATGCAGTCGCAGCCTCGACCTGATGGGACACAGAATTAACCACGTCAGCCAGTCCCCTACAATAATCCAGAACCAAATCATCTGTGATGTTTATTAATGCTGTAGCTGGCACCATAGGCAAGCGCATAGCTCTTCCCATCAATATCTCATGGGGAGAGAGTCCTGTCCTCCTATCAGGAGTACTACGCAGACTCATTAATACCATTGGTAGCGCATCTGGCCACTTCAATGACGTTGACGAACAAACCTTCGACACCCTCATCTTGATTGTGCCATTTACCTGTTCCACAAAACCAGATGCCTCAGGCCTGTAACTACAGTGCAATCTCTGATCAATGTTTAGAGCTGTACATAACAATTTCATGATTTCACTATGGAAGTGTGTTCCTCTATCTGTCTCCACTGAGGTCAGAAATCCAAATCGTGGTATCATTTCCCTTAACAACAGTTTTGCCACTGTGAGACTGTCACATCGTCTAGTTGGATATGCTTCAACCCAACGTGAAAAGATACACACTACCACCAAAATATATCTCAGCCTATTGCACCTAGGCATCTCGATAAAGTCCAACTGTATCCTATTAAAAGGCCCTCCTGACCTTCCAATATGACTCATTACAACTACAGTTCTCTTTCCAACGTTCATTTATTGACATGTAACACACCTGTGACACACTGCTTCAGCATACACACGAAATCGTGGGTTAAACCAAGTTTGCCTGAACACTCGCACCATGGCATCTCTCCCAAGATGAACTACTTCGTGAATCTGCCTTGCCATTGGGCTCAATAAACAATTAGGTAATACTGTTCTCTCATCTGTCGACACCCAAATGCCATCCTCTCTCTGTTCCATTGAAAACACAAGCATGCATAGCACAGAAACGCGCAACTTCATCGGCATAGTTATTTCCTTTTGTAACAAAGTCTTCTCCCCTCCCATGGGCTGCACATTTTACAACAGCTATCTCTTTGGGTTTCTGCAAAGCTTCCAACAATTGGCGCACAAATTCTCCATTACGGATTGGGGATCCTGAGGACGTTAAAAATCCTCTCTGTGACCATAACTGACCGAAGTCATGAACCACTCCAAACCCATATTGGCTGTCCGTATAGATAGTCACTCGGACACCATTCGAAATGATACAGGCACGTGTCAAAGCAATAACTTCGGCTACCTGAGCAGAGTATACTCCTTTCAGACAGGCAGCTTCCACCACCCCCAAGATGGTGCACACAGCAAATGCTGCTCTCAAACACCCTTCGTTGTCTCTTAAGCATGAACCATCAACAAAAAGAATCAAATCAGTTTCAGACAGAGGTTCATCAACAATGTCAGGTCTGGGTTTGGTAGATAGCTCAGTAACATCCAGGCAGTCATGCTCTTCACAATCTTCTTCTTCCTCTTGCGGAAGAGGTAACAATATAGCAGGATTCAAGGTGGTACAACGTCTCAGAGTGACATTTTCAGAAGCCAATATAACCTGCTCATACTTTGTCAGTCTGTTATTCGTTAAATACTGTGTCTTAGTTCTTGTCATTAACAGCTCTACGGAATGAGGCACATAAACAATAAGCGGATGACCCATCACTATGCCTTCACATCTCTCAATGCTGACACCTGTTGCAGCAACGGATTTGAGACATCCGGGCAACGCAGAAGCTACTGGATCTAATGTAGCTGAAAAGTAAGCCACTGGTCTACGAGCATCTCCATGTGCCTGTACAATGACCGCTAACGCACATCCTTCCCTTTCACAGCAGAAGAGCGAAAACGCTTTGTTATAATCCGGCATTCCCAGAGCTGGAGCGCGACATAGGCTCTCTTTCAGCTCAAGGAAGGCTCTCAGGCAGTCGTCATCCCATGGTACCGGATCACTAATGTCCTTTCGAGTCAATCTCAACAGTGGCTTTGCTTGCAAAGAAAAATTTGGGATCCACTGTCGACAATAGCCGACCATTCCCAAAAACATGCAGACTTCTTTTTGTGTTTTCGGAGTTCCCATTTGCACAATCCTTCTCTATGTGATCTGGTGACACCCTTCGTTTCCCCTTCTCGATTCGGTGACCTAGATATTGAACTTCATTCAGACAATACTGGAGTTTGTTCGGGGACACTTTGTGTCCATTTTCTGCCAAATGATTCAGCAAAGCCACAGTATCAATTCTGCAAGCATCCTCAGTCTCTGAAGCGACCAAAAGGTTGTCAATATATTGGACTAGGACTGAGTTCTGGGGCATCATCAGCCCTTCAAGATTCTTCTTCAGGCTCTGACTAAAAATAGAGGGACTTTCTGTATACCCTTGAGGGATTCTACACCACGTTAACACACGATCGTTCATCCTAAATGCAAATAAAAATTGGTTGTCTTCATGCAACGGTATGGAGAAAAATGCCTGACATAAATCTATGACTGTAAACCACTCTGCTTCACATGGTATTTGGAACAGAATAACAGCTGGATTCGGTACCACAGGACAACATGGAATCACGATTTCATTAACTCTGCGCAAATCCTGTACTATTCTGTACTTGCCGCTAGGCTTCTGCAGTCCCATAATAGGTGAATTGCAGGGACTCCTCGTATCTCCTTGAGAATGCCTTGTGCAATCATAGACTCAATTACAGGTCTTATTCCAGCCACAGTTTCTGGAGTTAATTTATACTGCGGAGTTCGTGGAAATTCTGCATTCTGTTTGATCTGTATTCTAACAGGCTCAACCCCTCGAATCAATCCTATCTCTTCTCCCGTGAAGTCCCACACTTTCAGAGAAACGGAGTCCCTCAAATCATGTGGCAACTCCTCTAGCGTGAGAACCACGAACATTTCTGCATACAAGCTTGTGTTGGCCATTTTAAAATCGGCATCATCATCATAGGTTTGCAACTCCACACCCCTCGGAGTGCAAGATATGGTACAATTTAGTTTACACAAAGGTCTCGTCCCAATAGACAGACTGGGCTTGAATCACATACTACAAATTGATGTTTGTTTCGGAACGGTCCTATACTCACAGGCAACTCATTTGTCAATGGGTTAATCATTTTCTGATTGGTAATTCCCACCACTTGAATCAATTGTCCCGAAAGGGACAAATTTGGAACTACTTCTGTTCTTACTGTGGAGCGCGCAGCTCCAGTATCTAACAAGAAGGTAACAGGATACCCGTTCACCTCTGCATCTACAAACGGTCCACTCTGATCTACTTCCAGAACCGCATCCAAAGGGCATTCTTCCTGCACCCCCCTCTGACACTCATGTAGCTCTTGTGGTTGATCAAATCTGTCTCGTATTTCAAAATAGGGCATCTGATGATACGCCTGATTCTGAGTAGGTATTCTTGGAGGCTGAGGAATCTGCATTTGCGGCTCATATCCTGCCCCATACATGGACCTAGGTCTAGTTACGGTATTCAAGGTCTCTGACATCTGTCCCTCTCCCTCATTCTGCAATTGATTTGCTGGATTCGATCGACACTCGCGCTTCCAATGCCCGATTTTGTGACAATAATGACAAGCAGTGACCTTCTTTTGGTTCGCCACCCAATCACCTCCTGTACCTGCATCCATTCCTCTGCCTCTTCCCTGTCCAGGTTGGGTTACCATCTGTTGACCCATTCCTCTACCATTTCCTCTACCTCGACCCATCACTCCTCCAATCCCTTGCATCTGATCAGGCCTTTCGGCATTCCTCAACTGCACCAACATCAACTTGTCTTTCAATTTCTTTTGTGCCGATTCCACCTGATCACTACAGTATTTTGCATAACGCAGAATTTCGTCCACCGTCTTATTCTGACATCATATCAAATGTGTCTGTATCATTAAGCTAATATCAGATCTTAGTCCTAGCACAAACTTTGAGACAAACTGTCCCATATCTTTCTACTCAATTGTATCCAATCCACTATGCTGTTTAAAAGCCACCAAAAGTCTCTCATAATAGTCATGTACCGACTACTTAGAATCTTGAGTAGTACGATCGATTTTAAGCCAATCAACCGTTTGCGGAGCTACCTTGGATTGTAACCATGTAATCACTTGCTCATATTTCTTCATTACTTCGGGAGAAGGACCATGGGTCACCAGATCTCTGGCAGGTTCTACAGTGGGCCAATCAATGGCAACTTTACATGCCGTCCATAAATCACCTGGGACCACTATATCAAACAAGGTATTCAAATCAACCCAAAGCACCTTCGAAATCTTGACAAACCGGTCTATTTGCTTATACCAGTCAGCAGGTTTTTCCCTCAGCCGAGGAAAATCATTAGTGAATGCTGCCAAATCACCCCTGCTCCATGGCACATGAACGTACCCCCCATTTTGCACTTCTCTCAGAGGATAATGTCCTGCTGATCCCGTCCCTCCATCCTTTCTTGGCACTTTTCTTTTGGCCCACCTCTCTTCCCATTTGTCTAATGCTCCCCACGCTCGCATCCCTATCACCAATGCCCTAATTTGTGCCTTCAATCCTGTCATTCGCTTCTCTTCCAATTCCTTATCCGTATAATGCAATCTGCAAGATCCCTGCATCATTTTAGTCTTTGTTAGATCTACCTCATACTTTCGTGCCAGCTGTGACAATGCATCATGAGCTCGCTTTGCCTTTCTGGTAACATCTTTAGCTGCAAATAGCAATTCACTTGGATCATATGTGTCAATTCTTTCCCATGGCAGATTCCCTTCTATTACCTCATCTATTTCTGCTTTTAATCTTACCACATCTATCAATGGTGCCTTCATTGCAACCTGTGAAACCTTCTGATCTCCTCTTTCACTTCCCGATTCCTCTCTCTCACAACTTTGTGTTCTCCTTAGGTCCCCACTCTCCTCAATTCTCACAACTGGGTGACTTTCTCTTTCACAACTTCGGCTTCTCCAATGGTTACCCTCACACACATACCCGGTTGCCCTAACGGTACTCTAGGTGCTTCTTGTCTCAACCCCAATTCGTCCCTTAATATCTGTGACTCCCTCACCGGTGGAACCCACATTCTGATGTCTGACCTAGAATTTGCCAAAGCTCCTGTTTGCCTTCGTTCTGACCCACTGTCCATTCTTGATGGATCGGCTGTAGCAGGCAGTGGAGTACTGGAGTCCACTGGTACCTGAACCATACCTGTCCCACTCATTGTAAGACTCCCTCCAGAGATAGTCTCTTCACCTTGTTCTGTTTGTTGTTGACTTTCCCTTGTTCTCTCTCTAGGGTTATATATTGAAACCACCGGTCCAATAGTAACTGGTACCGAAAGAGCTTCTGGTAACCGCATATTACAGGCAGTCTCTCCTGACTCCGAAGTTGCGTACCCTATCCCTCCAGACCCTCCTGGAATTGTCGTTCCCACTGAAATCCTCCCTCTTACTCCTGTGGTCTGCTCCTCTGCACCTATTCGTCCCACTCTTAGAATGTCCTCAGGTTGCTGTGTCTGCTCCTGCTCTGGCCTAGAGTCATAAGGTGGAGGACGTTCTGCTAACAATCTATCAAGAAAACTGTCATCTGTGTCACTGTCCTCTTCCGTCTTACTCCTTCCTTCGGACCCACCTTCTAGCAGCCGAAAGGGATACAATCGTTCTCCCTCTATGGTGTCTACTCTCCATCTTTTCAGCTGTGCATCCCACCTGGCATCCTGATATGCCTTCATTGCTTTTTTCATTCTTCCCTGAGAAGCTTCCCTTCTCTTTGCCATTGCTGCTCTCATCCAAGCATCCAATGCCTCAAATTGGGTTGGTCTAGGTGTAGGTTTCAGAGCAGTCATCACACCTCTCAGCTGATACAGCACCTCCATACGAAATGACCCATAACGAGGAAAAGCCAATTCTCCTTCTTTTTCTGTAATTTTATGCCAATTTTGATGCCAAACTATAGTATGGAGTTCTACATTTGTTGCCATATAATGCGCCGGTGTATCCTCAGGCGGAGCTTCTTCTCCTACCCGTGTCACCACTCCTGTGTCGCCTCTACACAAATCCCACAGCACCCTAAAACATCTCATCATGAAAATCGAATGTTTTGCCCTCCAAATTCAATACTCAGCTTCGAACGAACTTCCACCAATCCCAGAGCGGCGTTACACCAACCGACCAATCCCAGCGCGGCGCACCCTGATGTCACTGCTCGCTCTTTGCAGCGGCTCACCCGCCTTTACAATTTCACTCGCTCACACATTCGTACCACAAGTAACTGTATATCCAAAGCTATTAAACCAAGTAACTGCTCCTAACACAATCAAAATAACTTCCAGTTACATAAAACAAATAATTGTCTGTCCGCTAAAAGATCGATAGAACACGCTTACGAAAACATTCATCCGCTGTGACCCCCGACCTGCGTTGGTCACTCAATCGCCATAGTCCACCCCCGGTACCTGAGGCTTTCTACCGCGACGTATCCCTCCACTCACACAAAGTTCCCTATCACAATTGGATCGTCGATAGCGCTTCACGACACCCACAATTCTAATCAGACAATTACAAATACAAAACTATCCCGGGATCTTGGACTTCTCTTGAGTCCGCTAACCAAACTTCCTGACCCGCACGTGTCCGGACCAGTAAACCACGATCGCACAATCACTCAACATGCATCCCAACATCGCAAGACATTACACAAATATTTCTTCACCGCAATCTAACACACCACACACTTCCATGCTCACGCCACCACGGTTTCCGCCGTGTCGTCAACGTCCGCCGACCTCCATCAATGTCCGCCGTCGTCTACTTCGTGTCCAGGGCTTTAATGTTCTTCCGACCCTACTCCTACTCTCTGTCTCCCCTCACTCTTAGAGGCAAACCATCCTCTGCTACCATTTGATTACGCCAACCTTTACTCCTGCTTTTCCCTACTAGGTTTAGGGCAGATGGTCTTTTATTTGCCTGCTAAAAGTGGTAGAGGGGAGGAAAACAATTCAAGATTATACTTTCGATTTAGTCATGCTATAATGGACCACAGACTCCGAATTTCAGTTTGATGGATTTATTATAAGGCCAAAAATAATTGAATATAAACACACCTCAGTATCAGAGTATATAGGTACAGAAAAATCAATACAGAGCCGATTCTACGAATATAAGTCATTCGACACAGAAGGCATAATATGATGAACTCCAAAATCAAAATACAGCAAAGAATAGAAGCGGAGTCCAATTCTCTTTTCATTAAGAAGGAACAAAATCTTTCCCTATTCTGCTCTCAATGAGAATCCTACCTATCTCCTTTGTATCATATCCCAAAGGTGTCAGCACGTGTAGACTTCCTAAGAAATACTCACGTCAAATGGGTCTGATAGCGTAAAGGTATGGAGCTCGCTTTAAGATGCTCCTTCTCCTCCGGAAACTGGCAGAAGTCTCCCGAATCTGTCCCTGCGCATCATACAAAAAGACAATGTTCAACCCACAATACGTCATTTACCAAACTTTTCCATTGAAACAATTTCAGTAAGTTTCCACAGAAGCTTTAATTAAGTCGACTCTTCTTCCAGTGGCCTTGGTTCCCAGATAGGCCAGGCACGAAAGGAGTCCTCCCTTCTCGCCTTGCAGTGTTCTTCAAAGACATAACGGGTATCTCCTTAAATCTAAGAATAACGAGGTCGGATTCCTGCACCTGCAGTAGGATGAGAACATACTGTCTTCGAGCACACCAGAATTTATTTAATTAATTCTTGAGCAACCAAGGAGAAACGAAACTCAAAACAACCTACAATTTGGGCCAACAGATCGGGTAACTTAAACTAAACATGGTTACATTATATGAATATACTTTCGTCCTGCACATTACGCATGCAGGAATTAAGGTTTCTAATACATACAAATCCTATTTTAAACGTGCTCACTTCATTTTAATACTAATATAAAGTGAATAAATGCATCTTAATAATCATAAAACACTGCACACGACAAAAATACATATGAGTGCGTTTATATCAGGAGTATAGTGCACCCCTACAATTTAGAGTGCTGTAAGCGCTCTATTAATGTCATACTGGCTTTATTTACAACACTTTTTGGCGATCTAAGGACAGCCTCCAGTTTTCAGCCCACCTGCCTCGTGACGATGAGAACCCGGCGTGCAAAAGCTATAAGGAGCGCTTTCTACGATGGGAGCGAGGAGAGCCCATATATGTGGAGTTTAAAGGGTTTGTGGAGTCAACCCTTTGTCAGTTACTGTTTTGCTGGACTTACAATTTTGTCGTTCCGTGTTGGCGGGACACTGGTAATATGTGAATTGGGCCAGTGACGTCGCTGCTCTTACCATGTCTCAGCACGTGAGTTTCAAATCCATAGCAAGTGGAATCTGCCGGCGCGTGACACCTGGAAAGAAAGATTCCCTTGTGCGGTTCATGTCGCGGTTCCTCCTGCCGTGTGAGGGGTGCTCCATGGTTCAATGGCGCAAGTGAGCTGCTTGTTCTCTCCTTGGATTCGCTGCCGTGTACTGGATGTGGGCGGATCCCTCTTTATTTGGTGATTGACGTTTCGGCCCAGAGCTAAAGATTTGCACATCGACGCAGTGACTTGCACACCCTCCACTTTACATTAAAGGTGCCTACTTGGTGCGAGAGGCTGAGGATCTGAATTTTTTATTTTTTTATTTTTTTTATTATCGATTGCAAACACATAGTACATGATATAAAAGGAAAAACCATCGTTTTACCCCAATAAAACACCTGCCCTCCCCACCCACCCCGCTATACATTTAAATACCAGAATTTTTAATCATTGGTGTAATACCATATTTCATGACAAATTTATTCAAATTCATACAGGTTAATACCAAAAAGAGAAAGAAAGAAAAATATGAGCACATCAGTTAGGGACAAACAATGTGCCTCTGTCCTTTATAAACGCCTGATTAAAGTGCCTCGTGTCTAACATCAACAACTCCTTACTTCTATCCAGTCCAATAGCGGACCCCACTTCCTCAGGCCCTTCCTTTTATTACGAATCCCCTTCCTTAGGAAGATTGCCTTTTCTAAATTACAGGCTGCCAGCACCCTGGCTAGCCATTGTTGGAACACTGGTGGATTGCTGTCTAGCCAGGCTGAGGTGATACATAGACGAAAAATGGTCATAGCGATAAAGACCAACTCTCTACCTCTTGCCGGTCTCTCATTTTCAGATACTCCCAGAAGGATCACGGCAGGGGATAGAAATACCTGAATATTTAATTTGTTAGAGAAAAAATCAGTTATCTGGGTCTTAATGAGAGATAAAGATGGACAGGTGGCGAATATATGTATGATGTCAGCCCCCCTAAGTTGACATCTGGGGCAGTGAGTGCATTTACCGTCCCCCCCATTTAATAATCCTACTAGGAGTATAGTATAAATTAAAACACGTTTTATAATACTGTACATGTAGTTTAGAAGATATGAATGATGACTGAGCCAGAGAGAAAGATTCCCGGAAACAGGCGTCAGAGATGGCCAGTTGTTCTTACCATCTCAGAGAATGTTTGTCTAAGTCATCCTTCATGTGTTTGTTAAGGAGGGAATAGATAAATCCAATTAAGGGTTTGCGTTCAGCTAGCAAAGCATCAACTAGATCGCACTGTTGGAATCCAATCGCCCCTCTGGCCTTGCGACAAAGAAAATCCCTAACTTATAAAAACTTAAAGAAATCCTTATGGCTAAGACCAAATTCATCCCTGATCTCTTGGAATGATTTTACCCCTCTAGTGGAGAAAAAAAGGCCCACCTTGTTTAAGCCAGTATTGACCCAGCGTAAAATATGTTGATCCGAAAAAATTCCAGGGAGGTTTATGTTGTCATTCAAAGGAGTGTAAAAATTAAGTCGACCCAGACCCATTAATTTACGGACTGTAGACCAAGTTGCAAAGGCATTCCGTAAGGTCTTAAAGCGAACACGCTTGAAGTAGCTTAGCTCAATTTGCCTCCGTAGGTTCCCCCACGCCCCTTCACCTATCAGTAATTTATATGGGGAGGGAAAATAATCAACTCTTAATTGCCAAGGTGTTTTTTCTTGTAATAGGGACCCAAGATTCTGTAAGACCGTAGCCCAATAATACAATTTTAAATTTGGGAGTCCCCACTCTCCACGGTCTTTAGGGAGAGTCAAAAATGTCATGGCTCGTCTAGGTTTGGCATAGGACCACACAAATCGGGAAATCATTTCATCTAATTTTTTAAACCACACATTCCCTATCCCTAAAGGAATGGCACGAAAAATAAAGAATTTTTGGGAAAAAATCATTTTAATAACATTACATCGACTCGCCAGGGATAGATGCAGATTGTTTAGCCTTTGCCGGTCTTTCTTGGATTTTTCGATCAAAGGCTCGAAATATCCCCAATAATACAATCCAAGTCGGGAGTGATGGCAACTCCCAGGTATGTCGCACTTGTGGCTACCCGTGAGTTCTGCCAAGATAACTTGTTATTTACCAGAATTACTGTTTATACCTATTTAAAGAATAGCCTGAGATACGTCCAAATTCCCCTGCTTCTTTCTCGATCTCAACAATTGCTGTAGCAGGGTCGGGCGTAACTAAGGCGATGTCCTCAGCGTAGGTGAGTGTTTTGGTATCCCAACCATTATATGTCATAGGGGAGATCTTCACATTAGGCTCTAGCCTGCGAATAAAAGGGTCGATATAGAGGGAGAACAGTAATGTGGAACAGGGGCAATCCTGCCTGGTCCCACTGGTGGATCTGAATTTTCACGGAGGAAAAGCGCGGTGATGCACTCACCATTTCACAGAGGTTTTTTTCAGGTGTTTCACATCTCTGCTCGTTAGGAAAAGTTTTTCTGCATGTTCAGGGCAAAAATGTACGGTGCTGCAAGTATCATTTGAAGGGAAATGAGTATTTGTTGCTCTCTTATATATTGTTTCTGTTCTCACATTCTTTGTGTTTTAATTTATAATGGACATTTTTCTCACTCAATTTGTTTGTTATTAGAAAGGGGGAAGATGTGTTGTATTCGTTATGTTAGAACAGAACCTTGATGTCAAGGTTCTGTTCTGAATGTTGTGTTTTGAATGGGGAGGGCAGTTGGTTCGGAGACTGGCAAGGAAAAGGTCACGTCTCTTGGTGGGCTGGATAAAGAAGAACTTACTCATTCCTAGGTGTCATACTGGCTTTATTTACAACAACTCCCATCGCTCTCTGTATAACTGCTCTGGTCCAACACGGTGTCCGTGTTGCTTCATATATTCCCAACCAGCTTTCCTGTTAAAATATTGTAAGACCTTTTCTTTGTAATCTTTTTTCATTGCCATTCGGCACAGCATCAGTGATGCTGTGTAGCATAGCAAAAAATCATTGGCAAGGCCAATAGGTCCCAAAGGCAAGACCTATTGGCTTTGCCAATGCTTGTTCCTAGGGTGCAGTACGCATGCACTCAGACGTTGAGGTTGATGACTCCACAGCACAATATGTGAATCACATGTTCGCAATGCCATTTCATACCAGAAGAGGCATTTTTAACCCATTCCAGGTAGTGTAGAATGGCTGACATTGACTCCATGAAAAGGGGGTCTGAGAGTGGCGCACCCAGCCTTTTGTATCTATATTTGATGATCTATATTTCATTGCAGAGAAATTAGCAATCTGAAGTTATGATGATATGTTTCTTTCGCCCCCAAGTATTCCTCACTATGAAACCCTTCATTGAACTAACTGAAAAAATTATGCCTGATGTTACAATGAACAAGCTTTCAGATTCCCAGGCACTTGCTGTACTGTATCGCTCCTACCTAAAATACGCAAATACAATTATTTCTAAATACAATAAATATTCAAGAGAGTGTGATACTCCACATGTCTATGTGATATCTAACTGTTGATTGGAGATGTTAATGGTGCAAACTATAGATCCTACATCAAGCACAGCTGAAAAGAATAAGTTGGGGGGAAACATAGAGGTTCAGTGAGATAAATCAAATGAGATCATAGTACTTGAGATGAGTGTGCTAGTTCTTCTCCAGCAGACACTTTTTTCACACATGCATACTGACTGTGTGTGGTCGTGTGGTCATGGCACTTCATGTGTGATTCTGGTTACAGATGTCACACTTTCCTGTTCATTCTTTCATCTCCAATATGTCCTGCACTGGCACACTCACCCTTGTATGTAAGCTGTTGCAGCACTGATCCTGTACAGCTGTCCTTGCCTCCGTTGCCTCACACCAGCCTCTAAGGGTTAGTTACAGTCACTATTCATGACCAGTTAAACATCTCCTGCAATGGAGGATATCCCCTTGCGTTAGCTTGGATCTTCTTCAACTTAGTCCTCCATGTTTACTTTGGACATTGTGCAATGTCACTGCCTGCAGCACCAATGTTTTTCACAATACTCAGTTAAACTCCTTGGGGCATATTCTCAAGGAGCTATCGCCGAGTTATCGGCACTTTAACGCATCCAAAGTCGCGCTAAATTTATCGCCCCAATCACAAGCTGGTGCAAACAGCCCATAACACCACTTTTCCTGCGAAAGCAGTCGCAAAAAACATCGCCACAGATGACCCCGGCAACTAACGCTAATGAGATGCAGAGTAGGCGTTCCCGAGCAAAAAGCAGCGACAACACCACAATGCAACATTCTCAACGACCAGCCACATCGGCGATAGGAACACAAAACAGGCGATACGGCGCGTTACCAGCAGGAAATTAACACCTGCTCTGACCTGGTGCAAAGTCGGACGTCAACCTGCACAAGAAAAGGGAGCCCAGCCCACAGCCACACCTGAAGAACAACAGATGCCATGGAGCCACTCACCATGCACCCCGGAGCCCCGAGAGGGCAACAACACCCACCGCCACCACCCCGAGGGCCGCCACCCCCCAACGGACCTCCCACACCCACCTCCCCGGACCACCACAGAGGCAGCGCAGACAAAGACAGCGGACCTTCAGGAAATGCACCAGCCCCACAGACCCAACACCAGACAATGCCAATGCCCACTACAGGCCCAAAAGGACAATCATCCTCCGCATCCTGAACATCATTGCCCACAGGCTGACGGTACCAACACAGCGGACAACCAACATCCCTCCGCAGACAAAGCTGCTGGCTGTGCTGCACCTGTTGGCCTCTGGTATCCTCCCAAACAACAACCGCCCGAGTCGGAGGAGTCTCACAGCCAGCCCCATCCAAGTTCCTCACACCTGTCCTGGATGCCCTCACCAGCTAGGGACCCCAGCACCCATACGTCCCCCAAAATGTGCAGGAACAGCTGGAGACCAAGCAAGGACTATACGCCATAGCTGGATCCCCGCATGTGTTGGGGGCAATCGACTGCACACTTGTCCCACTTGTGCCCCCTGCCAACACCGCACACAATTACCGCAACAGAAAGCACACGCATCCCATCAACGTGCAGGCAATAGTGGACCACAGGGGACTCCTCACCAATGTCATAGCCAACTACCCAGGCAGTGTGCATGATCCCTTCATCTTCCGACAGTCCAACATCAACCAGCGCTTCCAGGATGGCACCCATGGGAATGCACTGCTCGTTGGCAAGTACCAAATGAACACACCACACACCTCAACCCCACAATCATGCAACTCACAACTCTGGCACTGCACACGTCACAAAATCACATACAACATGCCAAACAACATGCCCCCCACCAGACACGACAGCACAACTTACTGTGGCAACCTTGGTTAGCCATGTACATGAGCCATCAACGGCATGGCACCTCAGCCACACAATACCGGAATGTGGGGAGAGGTGGGAACCAGGCATGTGCGAAGGAGGCAAGTGACCCATGAATGAGAATGTACACAATGCCAAGTGTGGCGGAGATGTGCTGGACAGACTGCAGTATGCAGACCACAGACATAGCCATGTCTACATGCACTGCTGGTGTTTGGAGTGTAGTGGACAGTGGATGCAACCATGCCACCCAAGCCAGTGGGGAAGATCGCGGAAATGTAGCTTGTGATGTCCCCCCTGTAAGCGTGTGTGGAGTGGGCCACCGTAGGGGTGTGAATAAAAAGCACGTAGCTCTGGGCGTGGTTCTCTTCCGGAATGCCCAACGTGTCTGCCAGGGCGGCACCTCCCACCCCTCCACGAGGCCGATGCCGTCGCCGTGAGCAGTGTGGCCTGCGATCCTGTGTGCCTGCTGAACCCCGGGCCGCTGGACCCCGAACCCGTCATGCCCGCCCCTGCGCAGCCAGGCCACATTGCTCACCTGCCGACACCGGCGTGTGTCGAAGAGGGCCCACCACATGCCGGCGCAAGCTCCAAGCCCGAAGCCCGTGACCTTGGCAGCCTCCTCAGACAATCACGGCCTCCGCGACACAGGCCCGCTTTACTCCTTTCTCGTGACGTACTCCACCGCTGCCTCCGGTCTACACTACGGTCAAGTAGGTCACACATGTGGAACTGAGTCTTGATTCCTGCATGGCGGAGTTCATAACAATGTACGCAAGGAGACGAGTAAGAGGAAGACGCGGTTCAGTCCGGAGGAGAAAAGGATCATCGTTACGGAGGTGATCGAACACTGCCGATAACTGCTCTGGTGTCACTAACTCTGTGCATCACGGGCCAACGTACACATGGCTGTGGGCCCCTGCTGACCGCTGCCTCGGGCCTACACTGCGGTCAAGTAGGTCACACATCTGGAACTGAGTCTTGATTACACAATGGCCGAGTCAATGCTGAGTTTAAATCACTATACTCCCTTCGATGTGGTGACACAAAGTATGTGCATGGCATCCCAACCACACGTGTCTGTGGGCCATTGATGACTACACCTTCGGCCTACACTGCGGTCGAGTAGGTCACACATTGGGAATTCAGTCATGATTCATTAATGGCAGACTTGAGATCATTCTACTGGCCTCATCGCAGACTGCATCCCCTTTCAGCTCCGGTGCCACTAAGTCTCTTCCCCGACATCCATGGACACTTTCTGGTTGAACTTTGGTGGCGACTGAGTCTATGGACTGGGGGTTGTCTTCATCATCATGTCGGTGATACTGACTTTGTGGCAAAAACAAGGCTGTAGCATTCCACTCCTCCATTTGCCGCTTCCGGCCGGCTTCTGCCCTCTGCATCATGCCCTGGAGGACACCTTCCACTGTCCCCATCAAACCTCCGCTACATTCACCTTTGACATCGACGAGGACCCGCTCACCTCGCGTGGCCCTATCTCACTGCACCGCAAGTCACCGTCCCGTGGCGGTGTGCCTGTGCCGGCCGCAGTGCATCCAGGGCCACCAACTCTGTGCAGCTCAAGTCATGGCCCCTGTCTGATAGCATATAGGATGGCCTCTGGGTCGATGGACTGGGGGTCATCAAGGCCATGTGTCTGTGGACCTGCGCTGTCCGCTGCCTCCGGCCTCAACTGCGGTCCACCTGGGCTCACACATCAAATCGAATCCTGACCTGCCCGGACGTCGCATCACCGCAGGATGCACACGCCACCACCGCCAGGACCAACTCCAAACAACAGGTGCCAGAGTTGTAAGTGTCTTACTGCCGGACTATCAGAGTTGCTCACACCTGTCGTGGGTGCCATCATCAGCTTGATACCCTGCTCAGCTCTTCAGGTGCCACTGACTCAATGCACCACAAATCATGGACCATTCTGCTTGCATGTTGGGTACACACTGTACTTTCTCCGGCTACCACCATGATGCTTCACAGTTGTTTCTGTTATGCTGGTGTTTTCTGTTTCCGCTTTTATTGTGATCACTGTTCAAGTTGTCACCAGCATAAACAGCTCCATGTGGGCTGGCTTACACTCACCCCACACACATCCAGCACATGCGTCACTGTACATGTGACCATGCCAATAAAGGTGTCGAGCGCACGTGCCCGTAGCCATTTCAACGAACTATCTGAGTGTGTCCGTGTGCTCATGATGTATGTATTAGGGCCCTGGGCCCTACAACATTACATTGTGCCGTGTACAGAGGACGCAGCCCTGTCACCGCAGGCAGTGGGTGAGACATTGCACATGTAGCTTTGTCGTCCCCCACTCAATACGTAAGAGGAGTGACCTGGGCCGGCGTACGCCAGTCCAGTGTGGGGGTGTGGATGATTATCCCGTGGCTCTGGGTGTGGTTCAGTACTGGAAATGTACAAAGGCATGTATCTCTGTCGCAGTGTGGGTCTCCGTTGGGGAGTGTAGGTGGTCCCTGATGGGACTTGGACTCCCACGTATGTGATCTAGTTCGTCTTCCATGAGGTAGTACCCCACCCGCACCTGTTCGGCCAGACCCTTCTGGCAGTCTGACAGCTGGCCTTGGAATGGGATGTGTGCTTAGGTGGGCTGCTGGGAGCCAGCCAGGGTGGTAGGTGCATCCAGCTGTGTTGTCCGTGCAGGGGGTGGTGTATCCTCGATGCAGCGGTGCTGCCCAGCTCCTGGAGCTCTATTGACTGGGATATCCATGGACTGTTGTGGGGCGTCAGTGTCGGAAGTGTGGAGGTCCTCTTCAGCATCACTGATGGGTTGTCAGGTCTGCTCTGCTGGAGGTGTTGTTTGTCCCTCTGCAATGTGAAGGGGAGATGCTTGTTGACATTGTGTTGGCATGTATGTTGACGCATTGTTCGAGTTTACATACAGACTGCATGACAATGTACATTGTGACTGTTTGGGAGGGGCGGACTATTTGATGCATGATAGTGGACATTTGGACTACATGAGGTGGGTGATGTTGTACACGTACATGTTCATCTCACAGTTTCCTGCTATGTCAGATGTGTTTGGCCATTTTCTATGCACAGGCGGACCCAGTTGTATCCTCTGTTCTGCAGTGTGAGTGTTGCACTGTGTCCCACATTGTCAGCCATGTGGATGTGCTGTGATTGCTATGTGTGTGTGCTGCATTGTGTGAGTCGCACCTGCAGCTGTGTTTTGCTGCCCCTTATCCCTTGGAGGCGGTGTGCCTTTGGCTTTTGTGCTTTTGAGGTGCTGTGATGTTGGCGACTTGGCTCATTGCTGCTCTTGGAAGGTTTTTGTACTCTTGTGCATTGTTTGTCTGCAGATGTATTGTTGAAGTCAGTGGTTGTTTGTGCACGTGGATGTGTCAGAGTGTGACCTGCTCTTTCCGGATGTGGTCCACACTCTGCCACCTCAGTCTCATGGCGTGCACAGTGTCATGGTGTTGTACTCCGGCCATGCTGCTCGTCATGTGGTGTCACTTGCGTTGTCAGTGTGGCTCTCGCATACGCATCTTTGCTGTGTTTCACACTGGTGCATATGGGTGTTGTGGAATTGGTGTTGTGTGGGGTGGGACCCCTTTGGGCACATGGTGTACGGGGGCCTACTTGATGTTTGTATGTGTGCTGCAGTGTGCCACGGGGATCAGGGACATGACCCAGGGTCGTTGTGGGTTTGCGGTGTGCTACACGTGGTTGTGCATGTGTGCCATTGTGCCCGTCCCCCCAGTCCCTATTCGTTACTCACCCTGTTGCTGTTGTGTCAGATCATGTCGAGCAGTGTCCGGACTCCAGACTTCTTGCACCGTCTCCACAGTAATGACTGTGGCCACCATTTGCTCCAGCTCCTCCTGTTGCGCAGGACTCCCACCTCCATTCGCCGTTGCCGCCTTCCTGTTGTCAGTGGGTTTCTGCTTGGTTTGGCTTTTGACATCGTGCCAGCGCATCTTGGCCTCCTCGGCACTCCGACTGCATTCACGATGGGATGGCATTTTTCTGTCTGTATTGCCAATGACACAGTGGTGACGGACAGTTGTTGTTGGTGCTCTGTCACCTCCGTGACAACGATCGGGTTTTCCTGCGGACTGTACCCCGTCTTCCTCTTCCTCTTCTCCTTGGCCTTGCCCAACCCAGAGGTTCCTTGCTGGTGGTCTGTGGGGCTTGTGGGGTTCGCGTTGACCTGGGCACTGGTTCCGGGTGCATCCATGGTGCTGCGCAGTTTGATTTGTTTATGGTGTGTTTATCTTGTTCAGCTTTTATGGTGCATTTTCCCGCCAGTCGCGTGGGAATTGCAGGACTATCGCTGGTTGTCGCTGTTTTTTTTTTCGAGGTTGGCCTCATCGCAACTTTATTTGCGTTGGTGTTTTGCATTTTTTCGGCGTCGCGTTGTTTTTAACGCGGTCATTTGACGCGTTATCGTGGGACTATCGCATGGTGACGCCAGGTTGAGAATGCTACGTTAACACGGCGTTGTTTTCCCGCGATGGACTGCGATGTGAGAAGTTGCGTTAAGCTAAACTTGCGGTGGTTATCACACATTCTTGAGAATATGCCCCCTTATCTTTTGTGTGATGAGTTTTTTTTTTTACTTTGTGGTAGAAGAGAGAAATGTATCTTCCTTTTTTTGAACTGACCTGTTGCATGTGGTCTTTTCCTTTGCTAATTTTGCAGGGACATGTTTGCCTCGTTTCACTTGCCAGGGCCCTGATTAAATGAAATTGCAGTGAGACTTCCAAATTAAAGGAATTTTCACTGTTGGTGGTGAACTTAATCAATGCAAATTTCTTTTCAAAATGTGACTGGGCATTCCAGGAAATGCTGCACAAATGTGTTGCTGCACCCAATTCTGTTAAAAGTCTGTGTGCATTTTTGTGCATCATTTTCTAAAGGCTCATTGCTTACAAGTACTGTTGTTGGTCCAGCTCCTCACCAACATACTGCAGCTGCAGTGTGAATGGCAGTCAATAGCCAACCCTCCCCACCTACTTTAGGGTAGAATATGATAGGTGACTTTACAAAGCAGATCGTCCATCATGCCAATTCTGAGTACCTGGCATCATTAGTGTGTTACACAAAACTGAGGGATACCATATGTGGCATCCAACATAAAAGCTCACGCATTCCTACAAGCTCTATTTCAGTAGCCTCTGGGATGACAGAATGCAGCCACCTCCTTCAGTTTTTTGTGAACCCTTTTTTCAAATTGTCATTTTCGTGGTATTCACACAGCAATTAACAAAATCGCCACATGGATTGTTTAGAGACTCTGGGCCTGATTTAGATCTTGGCGTACAGGTTACTGCGTTTAACGGTGACAGATATCCCGTCCACCGAAATATAAATCCCGTAGGATATAATGGGATTTATATTTCGGCAGATGAGATATCCGTCTCCCTTGTGACGGAGTAACCCATCCGCCAAGATCTAATTCAGGCCCTCTGTTTGTAATTTTTTAGTGCCCATCATAACCCATTTTTTATTTCTAAACCAAAAAACATTTTGTATGATGGAGATATTCAACAGAAAACCAATGTATGTGACCTTCAGTAAAAAATGCTTTTGTCAAAGAAACTGTACACCTGAGTATATTTCTATGTATTTATCCAGAGATCCATCAAGGACAAAAATCGTGGTAGCCCAGACTAGAGTCTGAAATGGAACATATATCCGGTTGCTCTGAAGTCTAGGGTTGGTGAAGGAAGGGTGTAGTACTTTAGGTGTGTTTAGCTCACGGGTTAGCTCTTACTGGAATCTTGGTGTGTGGAACATGCTGTATGACATATCATGGTGAGAAGAGGGGTTTGGGATGTTGATCTACAAAGAGTGACAGTTGAACAGTCATACAGTTGAGGATTTCCTGCATGAGTGTCCTCTACTACCGTGCAGCTCTCCTTCTGTAATAAACCTACCTTCCAACTCCAGAAGACTTCTGCGGACTTATTACAAAATTGTGACAACGACTTGAGCTAAACAGTGGGACCTTCTATGCGTGCAGTGTCTTGCTTTCTTCACCTCAGAACAGCGCTTCCCGAACTTCCTCATACAGGGGGTGAGAAGACTGTGTTGAAGTCTGTTGGAGAGTGTGCTTTCTTCTCCATCTCTGGGCTTTACTCAGCTGCCCAGAACGAAGCTGATTACAACGAAGTGTCCCTCGCCTATTTGGCATACACATAATTATTTCTGGCTGACAGTGCACGAATTGCATCAGGTACTTTGGACATCCATCCTAGGCATTTCACTCATGTAAGGGTCTCTCAGCTGCCAGACACTGTGTCTGGGGTTCGTGCAAGCTGCTAGTGTCAGTCATTGTAGCGATGAAGCGGAAATTATTGCTTAGTCTAGTTTATTTAGGCCGCCATCTTTGAAGTATTTACTGGTATCCAACCAGTGCATGCGACACAATGCACATCATCATGGCAAGCCGCACATGGCATATACCATCTTGAAGCCGCCATCTTTGAAGAATTTACTGGTATTCAACCAGTGAAAGTGACGCAGCACACATTATCATGGCATCTGGCACATGACATTCACCAACTTCAGAGTAACTTGTTTGGAAATCTATCTTCGTACATCACATGCCGTCTCATCATGTGGACAGGTAACATAGCAGAAATTTTACCTTGTGCGTTCTCAAGCGGTGATACGCACACCTTCCCCTAGGTTTAAGAATGTATAAATGGTGATGCACACACCTTAAATAGTGCGTACACAAACAGTGATGTACACACCTTTTTCTACTTCCCTGCTTAAAAACGTCCACTTTTCTCCTTTTGAACTTTTGAGGGGCAGAAAGGCCAATACCAGCTTAAGACCTGCATGGATGGCCAAATGCTCAAGAGTGAGTCTGATGTGCAGCAGTTGATGACCTTATTTTTTAAAAATGCAAATCAAACATAGGAGATGCAAAAAGGGTGGTATGATAAAATGAAAGGTGTCAAACTAGTCACAGGTAAGACTGGTGGCTTGGTTCGCATTAAGACTGGTGTCCATGTGCAAAAAGGTAAAAATAAGTTCAGAAAACCTGTTAAAATGTAAGAGATTGGTAGAAATGCCATTAAAGTTAATGGTGGAAACTGGTGGAACTTTGCGAAAGTTGTTAAAGTGGTAAAACCACTTGAAGATTCTTGTTTTAATCCCAAGTAAATTCATGTTGACTCTGAAAAATCTCAGAGTGTGATTAGAAGGAAAGGTTCATGAGTCATAGTTACTCCCAGCAGGTTTAGTACCTGAAGCTGTAGTTTATTCTATTATGGGTGGTTGTCTGTCTTGTTGTGTAGCAGGCCTATGTTCGGTCCTTTCTGACTCTTCCTTCTGTGTTTTTGTGTGTATGTTATGCGTGGTTAGATAGTATGGGTTGTGTTGTATTCGGGATGTGTAATCATTATGTGGTGATTTGGGATTGTGTTCTTGTTGGGAAAAGGGAAGATGTGTAGTACTTTAGGTACGTTTAGCTTGTGGGTTAGCTCTTACTGGAACCTTAGTGTTGTGTCCTTACACACAGGTTGACACAGGTAGCCAGGTAGAGTTCTGTAGACATCTTTATTGGTTCCAAGTAGATATGTACAACTGTCCATATTCCAGTTGCCAGCCTTCACACCAGCCCCACCAGGAGCAGCCTCCCTGCTGCTCAGCCCATCTCCAACTGTCACCACTCATCCACACAGGCACCCAGGCATTCCATTCATCACAGTCGCACCAACATTCCGATACCATCTCTCACTCTGGCTGAGCAGCTAGGAGAGAGCTAGGCTGGATTACATACAATGGCACATAAGAGGATATAACATTATCCCCTTCCTTTTAAAAGAAACATGAAAGTGTGAGAAAACATGGGAAAAACTATAAACATGAGAAAATATACAGAAGAAGAAAAAGTTCTAACTCAGGGAAGCAAAACTAAATGCCACTTCACAAGAGTAGGAACACAGCGTAATCTGAAGGAAGGAAAAATATTGACAAGTATGAATAAATCAAAAGCAAACAATATCCCCATCGTTCCCAATAAACAAATTCAAAATGTAGAGAAGGGTGGACCACACCCCAAGACAAACACCCGAGGCCAACAACAGACAGCAAGGGTGAAACCAACACGAAAAATGCACGTGTACCACAAGGTGAACAACACAGAGGGTACACACAGTGAGGCACAGGGCGACTTACACACAACACCTGAAGCCCAGGGCGACTTACACAGACCAACACGTGAGGCGCAGGGCGACTTACACACAAAACACAAAACGTGAGGCGCAGGGCGACTTACACACAACAACACCTGAAGCGCAGGGCGACTTACACAGAACAACACGTGAGGCGCAGGGCGACTTACACACAAGACACAAAATGTGAGGCGCAGGGCGACTTACTCACAACATGACAAGACGTGCAGCGAAACGCGACTTACAAACACATCAGACCCAATGAGCAGACCAAACGTGCAGCGCAAAACGACATACACACAAAATGAAAATGGGGCTAACACCCATAAACACACACCCTATGTAGGGATGTACCCTTGTACATGTAAATGGGGCTAACACCCATAACCCAACCCTGTGTAAGGGTTAACATCATAAACACATGTATATGGGAACCCACCCATATACCTACCCCCATGTAGAGGTCACCAAATGTAAAATGGGACTAGTACCCAAACCCATCCCTCATGTAAGGGAGAAAACTGTGACTACCACACACTAAAATATATGGGCCACCCATCTGTAAGCGTAAACTGTGGCATCATGAAACACGGAAATGTTCCATAAGACAAGCAAAAACAAATCCAATAATAGTACATTTAAAAACTGTGACCCACTGCACAAAAACAATTCCAATTGTAGTACATTTAAAACTGTGACCCACCCCGGTGAGCGACCTCTTACCCGAGTAGTGTTAACTTAGACACACTATTATCTTGAACAATCCAATCAAGAGGATGAAGAAACAATCATATACAAATTCAAAAAGACATGGAGTCACCACATGAGTGTTAAAAAGAATACTTATGACAAAACACCCACTATCTGTAATCAGACTTTTGCCTAAACCTAAAAAAAGGTGGGTTATGGCAGAAAGACACGTGAAATCACATGAAGCAAAATCTTTAAATTCACCATGCACTTCTTGTGAAGCGGCAGCACAGCGAAACTCAACCTAACACGTGACAATGGGTCAAAACAAAGTCTTGCGAAATGTTAGCACAAACAGCTGTGCGCAAGCATGAGATTGTCACCAGAAGCCACTGGGAATAAAAAAAGACATTGCAAATGGCCACAAACGCGTGTTACTGAACTGTCAGATCAGTACGGGTACATTACCCATTGGATAAAACAGCTGGCGTGTAGAATGATGAAGAACCCTCGCTCCGACAGTGAGCTTCGTAAACAATCTCCCTGAAGACCAGAGTAAACGTGGACCCTCCAATCCACAGAAGAAGACAGGCAGGTGTGAATTGCACCGGTAACATCCAAACCAGAAGAATGCTGCAGCCAAACACAAGATGGCGGCACGTTATAACAGCTGCGCCGGGTGGCTTGTGGTGCCGACGTGCACCAACCAGTGACACAGAACCAGGTTTGACGAAGGAGAAGAGAAACACGATCGAGGGGAGTAACATCATAAAAAATGTTCGTGGAGGACCACGCGGATACCAGATGCAGGTGAGGTTGCGCGCGTTATCATGACGACTTGAACCACCCTTAGAACAAACTGCACGCACTCCAAACGGCCCACAGCAAACCAGCCTCAAATTTTAATAAAACACAATGGATACGCTGCAGCCCTTGTGCCTGCTCTTTAATGAATCTCCAAAGAAGTAAAAAAACAACAAAGATACAGACCGTCGTGTCGAACAGTCACTGTGTGAATGCTTCAGCTTGAAAGAAAATGCCTTAAGCTTAGTTGAACACGACCACACCGCACCTGTGTGGCACCTTTGAAGTCCTCGCTCTGAGACAGAGAAAAGACTACCCCAAAACAGTGTTGACTCATAAACCGCTTCTCTGCACCCCTCGTTTCCTTAAGCACACCTGCTCCATAGTAGCAAGTTGTATCTAGTAGCTGTCATCAGTTCCCCAGGCTCAAAAACACCACGCTGGCAGACACCTCAGTTGGATGTTCTTGGCAAAGATGTACAACTTGCAAACTTCCAAACATCACCAAACGTGTATATCCAACTGTAAGTGGAAGATAGCCAACTTGAGAAGTGGAAGTAGTGGGAATCGCATGTCTTTAATTGTGCTTTCCAAGTGACATCAAAGCACAAAACTTGTTAAAACCACACCGTTCCTGTTTGGCGCTTATGAAAACCATTCACTGAGACTGACTGAACAGCCTCTTTAAAAAACAGTCCATAGTAGGCATCTGTGCAGCCACAAATCTGTTACCCTTTGAAGCATGATAGTGGCATACACGATAGGCTGTGGAACTGGTGAGGCTTAGTCCAGACATACACTTTCATAAAAGTCCATAAAAATGTTGTATAGTCTATGGAGCATGTCCAGGCTGGGCAATGGTGGTGTGGACCGTCCGTTGACAAAGACACTGGTGGGGCTGGCTAGCCTGTTGCTCCAAACACGACGCTTTAACCTTTGTTTTCTGCTTTCTTGGTTCTCTTGGTTACTGTAGTTTCTTGTAGTTTCTTTTGGTTTCTGTACCATATGTAGTCAGCTGTTAATTCCTTAAACACGCTTGAGTCCAGGTCCGGTCGTCGCCAAAATATGTTGTGCCCTTACACACAGGTTGACACAGGTAGCCAGGTAGAGTTCTGTAGACATCTTTATTGGTTCCAAGTAGATATGTACAACTGTCCATATTCCAGTTGCCAGCCTTCACACCAGCCCCACCAGGAGCAGCCTCCCTGCTGCTTAGCCCATCTCCAACTGTCACCACTCATCCACACAGGCACCCAGGCATTTTATTCATCACAGTCACACCAACATTCCGATACCATCTCTCACTCTGGCTGAGCAGCTAGGAGACAGCTAGGCTGGATTACATACAATGACACATAAGAGGATATAACACTTAGTGTGTGGAACATTCTGTATGACATATCATGATGAGAAGAGGGGTTTGGAATGTTGATCTACAAAGAGTGACAGTTGAACAGTCATACAGTGGAGGCTCTCCTACAGGAGTGTCCACTACTACCGTGTAGCTCTCTTTCTGTAATAAACTTACCTTCCAACTCCAGAAGACTCCTGGGTGCTTACTACAAAGGGTTAACGGATTTTGAATCTATGCCTCAGATACCTCTCTGGTTCAGCCGAGATGACCCCCTTTAGATCTCCGTCTGCCTTAGGTTGCACCACAGCCAGCACAGATGTGTCCTCATAGCTGGGTAAATGGTGAGGTTGAAATAACGGGACCTTGCACGTTGCATTTTCCTAGCCATATCGTTATAGGCTACACAGAGCTTTTTTCCTACGTAGTCCCTTGCTAGTGGGCCTGCAGTCTCCATCAACTAATCAGAAAATTGCCTCGTTGGTTTTGGTACACCGACGCTAAATTTGAAGCTTTTTAAATCCATGCTGATTTGTAAGTACTTTATCTTCCAATCAGTAGACTGCGCATTCATCAGAGCACTGAAGGTAATGAAAGTGCGGGTTCAATTTCAATGAACTGTTTATTTTGTTAAGCTCACCTGAAATAGCTGACCTGATTGTCCCCATTCTAATAGCTGTTTAGTTAATTTATCTCGTGTTTTCTGTTAGCTTTTTTTTGTTTAAGGTTAGTAAATTAAATTGTTTTTATTCTCATGAGAAAAATTGAGAGGGAGAAAGGTTATCTGTCTTGAGCTGTGACGGAGCTTCAACAAATCTGTTTTCATTAGCAAAAGGGATTTTTGTGAGGAAAGCGTGACTTACGTTTGGTATCTTACCAAAAGCAGCAAGAGGTTCATAGGAGAAAAATAAATGTGGGGCATGTGCAACAACACCAAAACAACATTGTAGTAAAATTTAAATAGCTTACCTTAAAAAGAAAAAATGGTACTGTGCGAAATTTTATAACATGAATTAAATGTAGAGCTCGGGATACTGCATAAGAAAAAGCTGTACCATATGAAACAATGGAAAATCAAAATCAATTTTAGTCTTTGGAATATGTTAGCCCAGAACATAGGCGCAATTCGTGGCTCACTATTGATGGCGGCTGGTTGGGTAAAAGACAGCCACACAATAGAGGGATTAGGCGTGCCTGAATGAGTCGGGAACTGCCAGCAAAAACGAAGTCAGCAAAATAGGAGGATGGAAGGCAAAAGGTTAGGGAAAAACCACGCCAAGGATGCCAGGTCTAACATGCACCCTTCATCCCAGGCTGAAGTGGCTCCAAGGGTTAGCAGACTGACCTCCTGTTTTGAGCTACAGGGACATAACAAGCTCCAGAGGCTCCCTGCAACTGCCAAGCTGACCTGCTGCCTGGACATGCAACAGGACCTGCTTTAGCCCTTTTGGCCTCTGCTGAAGTGAGTTCTTGACCCCCAAGAGGTGCCCCTCAGGTCCTGGATCCTTGGCGTGGCCTCATTCGAGCTCCTCTCCAAAAAAAAGGAGAAATCTTGAAGTTTTGGGCTCTACGCGAATAGGCCAGTTCGTCCCAAGATCCTCCTACCGAGGCCACCGGCCATTGCGAAGTTCCGGTGAACCTAATTCTTCGGGCCACAGCAACCGCCAACGATGCCTGGCATGGCAAAATTGGCACTTCGTGCTATGCATCGACAGCGCGTGGTGGCTGTCAACGCAAAGCTCCAGCGACAACCGTCTACGACAGGATCTTCATACTACAGCGAAGCCGTCCGCAAGGCCCAGCCTGCTCCTCGCGCTACATCGATGACCATCCACAACACTTTCGTACTCCTCGTGGACCCTTACACCACGAATGGAACTCTTTGTGCTGGACGTTGAAGGTAACTCTGTTGTGTAGTTCCTATAAAACCTATACAGGATATGCACGTTTAGACAAGATACACTGCGGGCTTGGTGTCCAAACTGATTCCAGACACCCCCACAGAGTATGTTGGCCTGTATACCAGCTAGATCACAGTGCCACTAGAAACTCCTCTTACCAAGGAGAGAATAGTTCTTGGCGACTATCGAACATGACAACCCATATCCCTCAGAATCGTGGAAACAGTGTAATACTTTTCGTTCAGTCACTCATGCTCACTTGGTGTCAGAGAGATACACAGAATAAACGATATGGACGTTTTTCAATAAGCATTTATTGAACACTCGTCATTCTAGTGTAAAATAGGTGTGCTGAAACAACCACTAGACAGAAACAGATATAAACGATCAGAAGCACTAAGAAGGTGAAAGGATGGTAGATCCCTACCATTCTGTTATAATCATGAACATAGGCAAGTATATAAAATACATGACAATAAAATGCGTACTCCTACAATGCTACCCTAACTAGATGTACCTAAGTGTACCTAGCATGTGTGTAGGTGTTAAGCCAAGAATCCCTCTAGGATAAAGTCAACCCCATTACCTGAAGTGAGAGACTGTGGGACCCCGTCTTGGTCTCGAGTTGGACACCCCGCAAGGGATGTTCAGACCACTGGGAGCTGGAGTATCTGCATGCAGGAACCTCATAATCTCGCGTCAGTGTGTCGGCATGGAAGTCGTGATCTCCTCTCTCTATCTCAGCAAGATGTGATGTTTATATACCCGAAGCTATCCCCAGGGGCTCTACCGTGCTGTGCCACTGTCGGACTTAGGATGACGTTGGGAATGAACCTTGTACATAGTAATTATGCAGGAGATGGTAGTCCTGCTGAGTTTCTAAGAATCCAAGGATCCTCATGCATAATGTATGAGGCTATTGTTCAGGGAAAACCCCACGTTCTGTGTGCAGTACTGTAACTAGGTAAAAGGTCAGTCCTAGCAGCCCGTTATGTATGTAATGTAGGGACGAATATAGGTGAAAGGTTGGGATGTTACCCGAGCCTATATTGGGGTACCTATATGGAATATAATACTCTTTCAGCTGGACTAACCTGGTCCTGCATCCGGCCTGCTCTCCATCACGGTCAGCCTGACCTTGTGACTTTCACCCGGTCTTGCATGACCAGCTTATTATGAGTGGCGCTTCATGCTTTTAGGTGATTCACTTACCTGAAATCTCTAAAATTGCATATCTCTGGTTCTACTGGTTTGTCTTTTTGATATCAAATAATTTGTTAAATTTTACTCTATGTTTCCAAATTGGTGTGGGATTTTTCTTGAGTTGTGTTTTTACTTTTTTTTTTAACTTCATTTCTGTTTGCTGTATTGCATAAATACTTTACACATTGCCTCTAAGATAACCCTGACAGCTTTTGCACCCAGCTACCAGAGGGTTGAGCACAAGTTAATTTTGGGTTTGCTTGTGTCTCACCCTGACAGAAAATAGTGGTTGCTGCTTGAGTAGGGGTTCTCCCCCTTCAACCAGTAACCCAGTTTCTAACAGATACCACTTAACCACTTCCCTAAACTCCCACCACTAACTGAATTACAATATGAGCAATATGAATATTTTCAATAGTCCTTAACGGTGAAGAAAATCCTTTCTGTTTCTTCATGTAACTAAGATCCAAAAATGTGCAACAAAAATACAGTTCTATATTCCACCAAGGAATTGTAGAGTCAGTACTTCAAGCCATTAAAAGTTTATCTCAAAAGATTATTTAAAACCACAGAATACTTCTCTGTGTTCGGGCTCAGTTTCCACACTCTCTTGCAAGGAAAAACAAAATATGTACACGGTCTCCACAACGTCTTATATCAAGCTAGTGGCTTCAACAACAAATTCTCCATTGAAAAGAAAGACACTATGAATTACAAGTAAGTTTACACCAGATGTCTTTAAACTGGCTGCCGTATTTTCAAACAACATGAGAGTTCAGCAGACTCATGGAAATGTTGGCTGCATTCGGGCACCAACGTTTAATGCATCCTTCAGAGACTTTCAACAAGCAGCTCCAATGCCTCAGGACCGCTACCTACCTTTACTTCTCCAGAACACACTCAGTGTTTGTGAGTTTGGATTATTTATTGTGCATGCGTGCCTGCTGATTGCTGAAAAAAAAGACGCCGATCATGACTCTGTGAGTGGCTTCATTAGTCTGAATAAGGACTCTCCACACAAAGGAACCAGGGATTCGTGGGTATTCTTTCACAGAGGTATGTGAAATAGGAATGAATCCATCTGTTTGTCTTTAAATCCAGGGACTTGGCCACATGAGCCCTAGGATATTTGGCATGAAAAGTGACAATGAAGGGGGGGGTGGAGCTTAATGCCTACACCCATTCATTCGTCCTTCACAAACTGAGCCAGGGGCACTCCCTTGTGAGATATCCATGAGCCACGCTTGTTTTGATTCTGTATGCGGAGGCAGAAGGGCAGAGCAACATGTGGAGCATGGCTGCAAAAATCTGAGCTGCTGACACTGCTGACATAAAGATGGTGGCATGATGAGAGTTCCAGAGCCAGTGAAACTGCTGTATATTTAAGGCATGGAAGTAACACCTGACAGGGTTTCGGCTCGGGTGGATGGTGGAGGGGTGCTTGCCCCCATAGTGGTAAGCCAGACTGGCTCTTGAGGCAAAGAGACCTGCAGAGTGGCTGGCATCTGCTGCTCTGGAGGCAGGAGGGCTGAATCGGACGGCAGCCTTGCTGCAGCCTGTAGAGCACGCCGGGTGCGGCTGGTTAACATGCTGCATCACTGTGCCCGGACTGGACTCGCTGCGACTGCATCCCCTAAGAGGCCAGTGGGGAAAGTGACCATTTTAGGTCGAGCATTCGAGACCTCTTGTATATACTTTAGTATATACTTATATGTGTATGTACTTTGTGGGCTCTGGAGATCAGCCCTAGGACTTCTCTGCTTCCGCTTAGGGACTTTTTTTTCTGTTCAACTGCCTCTGTTTAACTGTCTTGATAGAAAACGACCAGTAGAGGTCAGTAAAATACCAGAATTGCTTTCTGCTTGTTCAACTGCCTCTATTTAACTGTCTTGACAGAAAACGACCAGTAGAGGTCAGTAAAATACCAGAATTGCTTTCTGCTTGTTCAACTGCCTCTATTTAACTGTCTTGATAGAAAACGACCAGTAGAGGTCAGTAATATACCAGAATTGCTTTCTGCTGAGGGACTTTCTTTTTTTAATTTTTCTGGCAACTGCCTCTATTTAACTTTCTTGATAGAAAACGACCAGCAGAGGTCAGTAAAATACCAGAATCACTTTGGCATTCTCTAGATTCCAGTCCATAGAAATTGTCTTCCACGAGCACCCATAGACAATAATATTTTTTTCAAATCTTGTATTTTCAGTGATATGACCACCGAAGGCCCTGATTTTATATTAAAAACAGAGCTTTGGACTATACCATTTCCCGCTGAAAGGCAATATTTCTCTCCATGTGTTCCCATACCTGGCGTGTCACGCAGTTTTGTGCTTACTTTCCCTCCATGTTAAAGAACAGTTGATGTTTCAGCACCCAGACTAATGTGCTGCATAGCTAAATACATATAAGGTCCCAAAGGCGAGACCGATTGCATTGCAAATACTTGTTCTTGCTGCCACCCTCTGTGGGTGTCAGTGCCCCCGACCTCCCCTGTCCCTTGCAGATGGGAGCCGGCCACACAGGGCCATTATTCACAACTTAATCAACCCCACTTCCCTCTAGCATCCTCTAACCCACTGTTCCACAAGTTTGAATATCCTATCCCACCTATACCATGCAGGAGCTGGCACACAGGCAAAAAAGACCCATTTTCAGCATCCTGAATGTGACACCAAGTGGCACTGACTGTCACGTGGCACTAGCTGAAGAGATGGCCAGGCTTGTCCTGCATTAACCAAGGGCAGGGGCAGATAGCTGGGGCTTGAGCCAGAGGGGATCCCTTTCCTGACCAGGCTGGGGGCTTTTCTCCAGTAGGGTGGGTCACACCAGATAAGGAAGGGCAAAGCCGGCAGGAGTAATTGTGCCCTGAACCGCACACTGCACACAAACACCTGGAGTGAGGAAGAGAGGGACAAGGCAACTATTATTAATACAGCTTCACTTGGGCCTAGCCAGCCAAATGAATTTCTTGTAACCTATTCACTAACTAATTGTCTACACAGGTGTCCCAAATCTTGTTTGTCCTAATGAGAACTTATAAATGCCTTTAGTGGTCAAAATGTCTTGACGATATAAACATACTAGGCCTGATTCACAAAGGTAAACTTACACTTTGGTGTAAGTTTACGATTGTTAAGTATTCACAAAGGAGATTTACAAGTCGTATATTTACGAGTGCGGAGTCTCTGCACATAATTTGGCATATCTTTTTATGAGTGGAAACTCCTCACTCCTAAAGATACTACTCGTAAATCCATTTGTGAATAGCAAACAATCGTAAAATTACACAAAAGTGTAAGTTTCCCTTTGAGAATCAGGCCCTCAGACTAGGTCCTTGATGTTCATTCTTTGTCCTTCGCTATGGACTGTTGCAAAATTATGTAACCCACTTTATAACTCGAAACTTACTCACTTCTTTTACCGTTACATACAGACATGCATCCATGTTCACTTCTGTTTTGTGTGATCACTGGGGACAATGAGCGCTCATGCTTTCGTTATGTTACGATTTTATGTCTCTGGCTGATTAGAATTGCATTATTGTATATACACTGTGGCTAGGAATGCAATTGTTTGGGGCAGATACAACTTGAAGTGTTTATAGCAAATGATTTGCTATGAGTTAAAGAAAAGTCCTATTTCTGAATATTCCAAAACAGAGCATGCTTCTTTGAAACACTGGAACAGGTCTGGTCTTGGGTGGAAGAGCAGCACCTGTTGTTCCAAAGTGGAAGAGATGATTTTTAAAGCAAGAAAGTACCCGGATAAATGCAAACAAATTTGGAGCCTCTTGTGGGAAAATTGCTTTAATTCTTGAAATGGTAGCCATGTGCTGCCCCTTGTAAATGTTCTGTATAATTCGGAAATGCTATACTGAAGTCATTGAATGTCAAGTTTCTGGGTTTGTAATAGTTTGCAATAAAAATAATAAAAAGAGTTGTAAAAACATAAAATAAAAGAACCAATGATAATGAGGTGTGACTAGCTAGACGCCAGCCGATAAACATGAAAGGTCCCTTGGTAAACAGTGTGGTTAAGGTTTAGTGAAGCAATGTAGCAAACCTCAAAATGGTTGTAGTAGATGACTCGCAGACGCAGGAAAGTTAAACTGGAGTTTATTGTAGGGAAGCTACACAGCAGACATAAGAGAGAGGTAAAACGCATCCAGCTCCAACAGCTCTCAGTACAGTTTGAATGCCCAGAACCCAGACACAGGGCAACTAGGCAACCCATCAACATTCCATAGGCTGGATAATAGAATATTAACCTAAGGCAGTATAATGAAGAGAATACAACATATCCTCCTTTCTTAATAAAACAAAGTAAGAAAAACTAAATAAAAGAAACATGAAAAAAAACAAAATAAAAGAGGAAGACAAGAGGAAGACAAGCAAGAGATAAAATCTAAGAGTAACAATAACTGTTGAATATATATATATTAGCATAAAACAGAGACACAAAAACATTTCACATGCGGTATCTCTTAGGAACAATCCTAGATCTTGAGCTCCTTCTGAGGGACATGTCTGAAGGTACAACAACCTCCGGACCTAGAGGCACAGCAGCAGGATATGAAGGAACATTCTTAACTTTTACAATCTTACCAGCATTCCACCATTTTCCCCCTTCAACTTGCACAGAGTTCCTCCCAACCCTGGTGACAGAAATGGGAGAACCGAATTTGCTCTCACCCTTTTTCACATGTAAAGGAGACTTAATGCGAACAAGATCTCCAACGACCACAGGTACAGTCTTGACCCCTCTCTTATCGTCAAACCAAGATTTCTGTTTGGACTGGGAGTTGGAGACATTTTCTCTAATTAAAAGCATGAGACTGTCAATATCAGGAACGGACTTGATCCATTTGTTCATCCAAGCGGGCTTAAAGCTAGTGTTGGGCTTTCTCCCTCTCAATAGGTCAAAGGGAGAGACTTTAGTTGTAGAGTGAGGGGTGGTCCTGTAGAACCACAGCTTACTGTTGAGTGAATTGATAATATCACAGTTACAAGATCTGGCCCACTTAATACAGTCCCCCACAACCCTGTTCATACGCTCAACAAGTCGATTTGATTGGGGGTGATAAAGGGAACTCTTAACGTGTTGAATGTTGCATGATTTCAAAAAGGATTCAAATTCAGCACTCGTGAACTGAGTGCCATTATCCGTCACCATGGTGTCAGGAAATCCTTCTCTCAAAAATACATCTTTAAGAAAAAGGATGATGTTACTGGTAGAAGCCTCCTTAACAAGTTTAATTTCAGGCCATTTTGAAGCATAATCAATTAACACCAAAACAAAACGACACCCTCCAGGTAAAATTTCCAAAGGTCCCATGACATCTACACCTATCTTGGACCATGGTCTAGAGGGACACTCAATGGGAAAGAGGGGTGGACAGGAGACTTTTAACCCTTTGTCAGCAGAACTACAAATGCAGCATGAATCAACGAGATCATTAATATCACTGTCCATCGAGGGCCACCAAAAGAACTCGCGAACCCGTCGCTTAGTGAGCGTGGATCCTAAATGACCCTCGTGGGCTTTGACAATAATGTTCTTCCTGAGACTCTGAGGGACAATAAGCTTGTCACCTCGTAATAATACACCGTCTTCCAAAGAAATCTCAGATTCCACCTTCCAGAAAGGCTGTATGCACTGAGGAAGGACACGCTCTCTGGGCCAACCTGACTTAACAAACCCACATACTCGTTGTAAAATCTCATCATCGGTAAGAGCTTTAATCCAGCTGTCTGCAGTATCAAGCCCATGCTCCGGCAAGTCGAGTGAGGCTACCAGGCAATCATCAGAATCTTCCTCCCCAACATCGGTAGGAATTGTTTCTTCCCTGTTATAGTCAATGGGAAAGCGCGACAGATAATCGGCTCTGAGATTCCTCCCCCCAGAAACATGAACAATATCAAACTGGTAGTGCATAAGGCGAGATACCATACGAAGGATCCTAGGCGAGCAGCATTTGCGCGTGCCAGACCCAAGAATAGAAATGAGAGGTTTATGATCTGTCCTCAATAAAAAGCGTCTACCCCAAATATAGGGACAAAACTTTTCGATGGCCCATAAGCAAGACAGCAGCTCTTTTTCGATGACTGAGTACTGAAGTTCCCCATTCCTCAAAACCCTTGAGGCAAAAGCGACCGTGTTCTCTCCTCTTGAAGAGTTCTGCGTCAGAACGGCCCCTAACCCCACTTGACTCGCATCTACGGTTATGCAAGAAGACAAATCCGGGTCATAGGGTTTGAGTGCACTACTGTTAGAGAGGGAACTCTTAACGCACTGCAAGGCAGACTCACATTCATCGGACCACTCAAACACCAAACCCTTACAAAGAAGAGAACTGATGGGCCGTACAAGAGTGGCATAATTGGGAACAAACTTCGAATAAAACTCCAGGAGACCAAGTAGAGACTTGACACCACTTTTGTCAGATGGGGATGGAGCCTGGGTGATTGCATCTAGCAGCCCTTTCCTTGGTCTGATGCCCTCACCGGAGATTAAGTGACCCAAATACTCTATCTCTTCGGTGAGAAACTTGCATTTTTCTGGCTTGACAACCACCCCATGATCCTTGAAAATATCCAGGACTTTTTCGAGCAAAGAGTTATGTGTCGGGATGTCTTTGGAATGAATTAATACATCGTCCTGGAACACCATAACGCCATTAATCCCACCTAACATACTTTGCATGACACGTTGAAAGACGGAAGCCGCAGAGGCAAGCCCGAAGGGCATCCGTCTGTATTGAAAAGTGCCTAACGGTGACACGAAGGCTGTGAGGGGGCGTGATTCAGGTTCGAGCTCAATCTGATGATATGCGCTGGCCAAATCCAGCTTGGAAAAAAATCTGACCCCCTAACGCTTGCAAACAAGTCGCAAATTTTCGGTATTGGGTGAGAGTCGATCCAGATCTCCTTATTGAGAGATCTCAAGTCCACACAGACACGCAGTTTGCCACATTTCTTGCGCGCAACGACCAAGGGTGAAAGCCAGAGTGACGATTCAGTGGGTTCGATAATCCCTTGGTCGCATAAGGACTTGAGCTCTCTTTCTAGATCGTCTCTCACGCTGAAAGGTACCCCTCTCAACTTATGCTCGGAAGGGCCCCATCTTTAACGACAATTTTATGCTTGAATCCCTTTATGGTCCCTAATCCTCCTCCGCAGACAGATGGAAAGCCTTCACTCCACTGACAGAAGTGATGGTCATCAGATATGACAAGAACTTGCTCAGATGTCCCGGGTCTAAGGACCATCTTGAACAGACCCTGATGATACCACCCTAGAATGTTCAGACCCTTCACCGCAACATACACTTTCCCACAAATTTTCCTATTTTTAAAAATAAGAACATCCTCAAAATACCCAAGGAGATCAATCTTCCGTCCCTCATATGAGACAGGAGAACGATCGGGAGGCTGAAGTGGTCTTTCTCCCCATGTTTTATGGAATAATTCCTGAGTCCCCATTGTAATCCTCGCGCCTGAGTCGACTAGAAGATTAAGTGGCTTTTCTCCCACGATAATTTCAACAATAGGATCCACGCATTCACACGACTCATCTATACTGGACACAGATTCATGTGAGAGAGAAACAATAGAAATCACTTCAGAATCAGATTCTTGGTCTGATTCTAAGACACAAGCAACAGACCTCCTTGGATTTTTCCGTTTCATGCAAACTTTCGCAAAGTACCCTATCTTTCTGCAGTAATTACAAGTCACATTTGCTCCGGGACACTTCGCTCCTTTAATATGAGGAGGATTCCCACAACGGTAACACATCTGCTTAATGTGCTGAGAATCTGATGCACCCCTACCATAGTTAGAGTTTTTGGGTGCATTGCTTCTGGAAGACGAAGAAGAGGAAGATTCATTTGCCTTTCCCTTGGTGTTAGTAAAGACAACGCTGACTGGATCTGTAGATTTTCCTTCTAACTCTTTAAGAGATGCTTGTGAAGTTTCGATACTCTTGGCTATTTTGACAGTTTCATCAAGAGAAGAATTGGCAAGAGAGAGAAGCTTCTGGCGAATCTGTTTATCGCTACAATGGCAAACAAATTGGTCACGGATCAATTGGTCTGTGAAGATGTCAAATTGACAAACAGCAGCAAGTCTACGTAATGTAGAAATGTAAGAATCAACGTCTTCGTTTTCACACTGTTGTCTCTTAGAAAATTTGTGACAGAGTACCATCAAACTGGGTTGTTTGTCAAATCTTGTTTTAAGTTTTAAAATAGTGTCTTGATAATCATCTACATCATCCTCTGGTCGATGAACGATTTCAGGAAGGTGTTTGTAGATGGAGCGACCTTCAAATCCAAAGGAATGCAGAAGAAGGAATTTCTTGCGTTCATTGCTGAACCTTGACGCACCAATAGCTCCCAGATACGTCTGGAAAGCGTCAAACCAGATTTCCCATCGAACAGGAGGTTCTCCTGGAGATTCCAGGAAAGAGGGAGGAGGAGTAACGGATTGCATAATTATGCTGAGAGAATGACACAATTGAAGAATTCGAAAGAAAGATAAGAAAAACAAATGCAAAGCAGAGAAGTGCACTAAAACACACTTTTAAATTTAGGTTCATATACCGAACATAAGATAAACAGTGAAAATAGTTGTACGTGAAGTATACTGCAACACAGTTAAATAAAGTGTGTGTCAAAACCCAAGGTATTATGCAGTTGCAATAGGTGTGCGAATCACCGTGTGGTTATTCGCTTAAATTTTAAAATTGTTGGATAGAAGAAACTTGGTGTGCGAATCACCGTAATAACTTGCTTCGTAAATGCTGGAAAGAAAAACAAAAAAAAAATGTATATTTCTCAAAGGTGTGTGGATCACCGTAGTGTGATTAAATGGTGTGTGGATCACCGTAGTATGACCCACTCCGTAACATGAAGCCAGGAGGCTTGAAGAGCAAAGAAGAAAAGACGTGCCAATCGTCGCGATCGGCAGACTGGATGCAGAAAACGTTGCTAATGAGCAGTTGCTAGGAGACACTCTTTGTGACGTGAGGCGTGTGATCCGAAGTACTCGTTGTGACGTGACGCGTGTGGTCAGGCAGGCCAGGCAGGCTACGAGGATGCGTGGATACAGCGTTACCAGGCAACAGCGTGAAACTTCTTGAAGCGCATGCGCGAGACTGTTTCAACGTCTCTGTCGGCGCGAGACCCAATTATAATGCAATATAATCCCAAAAAAAACGCAAGAAAACAGAGTTGAAACCTCCTAAACGCTTCCAAAGTGAAAGAGTATGGAGCGAGAGGAAGGAAGTCAGTTCAGCAGTTCAACTCCTATTAAGTACGGCAGCGTTTTTTTTTTTTAGACGCGGAGAAGGAGACTTCAGTGCCGGCAACTGAGAGGAGAGAGAGTGTTGGAGATAAGAGGACGCGCTGCGAAAACGTCGGTGGTGTGTCGGAAAATAGAGGAACAGTCTTACCACCGAATGAGAGGATCTTCAACGCGATGAGCACCAGAGGTGAGTGGGGTTGCACGCAGGGTCCAGCGTGTTGCTGTGTAGCACAGGATCGTCGCCAAAAATTATAGTAGATGACTCGCAGACGCAGGAAAGTTAAACTGGAGTTTATTGTAGGGAAGCTACACAGCAGACATAAGAGAGAGGTAAAACGCATCCAGCTCCAACAGCTCTCAGTACAGTTTGAATGCCCAGAACCCAGACACAGGGCAACTAGGCAACCCATCAACATTCCATAGGCTGGATAATAGAATATTAACCTAAGGCAGTATAATGAAGAGAATACAACAATGGTCAAGTATGGAATCGAATGATTCCATTGATTTTTCATGCTGGTTTACCAATATGGTGCGCATTTAAAGAAAGATTAGCCAAAAATATGTTTTTTTTAGCCCATGTGACCTTTTAAACCTTAAGCCAACACATGGGCACTTAAGAAAATTCTTTGTCTTTAAAAATCATCTATTTCATTATTCCATAAATGAATTTTGTGCAAATGTGCAAAACCTTTCCAATCAGCTACAGTGGCCTTACCAAAGTAAACATTATGAAAACTGAAAGAATTTTTTATTTTGAAGTAGATCACATATAGCTGGATTATGTTCACCAGGCCTCAGATACTCCCGAGTTCAAATACCAGATATCCAGAGGAAAAAATAAAATTAAAATGGGTAAACTAGAAAAGTGTGGCTGTCTTTACCACTCTAGTGACAGAAAAAGTAAAACAACATAAGTAAAAATAAAAATGCCATGATTAAAATATCATGCACAGCTTTTAATAATAGCCGTAACAAAACTTTCAAAACATAATTTTTTCTACCAGGATTCATTTATATACAGTGCAACAGCTTTGCATACTTCGGTGCTTTTAGCCTTCCTAAAATACAGGACAGCTTCGTATGGATTTTTAATAGAGCAATAATTTACATTAAAACTGACAAGAACGTACAAAGCAATGTACAAAAGTGTAAAAGAATGGCTAGGAAGAAATAAAAGTTTGATTCAGTTTCTAAACTGCAAACTGTGGACCCAATAATCCTGGGATGAAATCCCAGCTTCCCCTATTTAACATAACAGTGCAATCCTAGCTAAATCACTTTTTATCTCTTCATTCCCCATTTTCTATAGCTCTCAACATCGTGAGCAAAAGTGATTCAATCATGAGAATGTGCATTCCAAAAAAATGTTTGCCTCTAATAAAGATCAGTGGACTGTAGTCCTGCAATACATATAATAGTATTGACTATTGTTCAAGTGTGCACCACAAACTGAATTATGTCTTGGTTCACTCAAGGCAACATCAAGTGTGGATGCGATTGATTCGAACGAGCTACCGGCAGACATCAGACGCGCCCCCTCCCTGAACACCTTCAGGAAGACCCTCAAGACCTGGCTCTTCGGCTAAACAGATCTGCGGACCCCCCCCCCCTCAGCGCCTTGAGAACCTCACGGGTGAGTAGCGCGCTTACAATTCCCTGATTTATTGATTGATTCAAATTAGACTTATATGTTTTTAAGGGATTTAGTTTTATCTTTGCTATAAACCTGAAATGCCTGGTGTTGTGCTCGGCCCTTTCTGCAGGGTCATCTCCAAGCCTATTACCTAACCCCTCCTGGTTTCTAAACCTGTTTTTGTTGCTCTCTCCTTTAAACATGGTAACATTGGTTTACATCCAAATAGTCCATTTAATTGACTTATAAGTCAATGGTAAAGTGGTACTACAATTACCCAAGGCCTGTAAACTAAATGCTACTAGTAGGTGTGCAGCACTATTGTGCAACCCACTTAAGTAGCCCTTTAAAAACGGTCTCAGGCAATTGCATCCTGTGTGTGCAGTTTTTAAACTGTCAATTTGACCTGGCAAAATAAACCTTTTGCCAGGTCTAAAACTTCCTTTTTGATAGTCACCCCTAGGGTAGGCCCTAGACTGCCCATATGGCAGGGTGCGCTGTATTTAAAATTTTGGACTTGTACTTGAGTTTTGCATGTCCTGGTAGAAAAAACCCTCAAATTCTTTTTTCACTATTGCAAGACCTACCTCTCCCATAGGATAACATTGTATGACCTTATTACATTTAATAAGTTAGAACTTTTGTGTGGGAGCAGGTTGAAATGTAATGTTTGGTGTCTGAGGAATTGAAATTTAAAACCCTCTTTAATGGTAAAGTCGGATTTTAAGTTACAGTTCTGAAAATGCCACTTTTAGAAAGTAAGCATTTTCCTATCCTAACCATTAGGTGCCTTCAGCCTGTTCCTAGGTCACATGACTAGGTGTAGTTAACATTTGGCCTTTGTGTATTCCTCTCAGACAGTATCACAAAGGGGTACTAGATGTTGGCAGGATGGGCCATCTCTGACAGGATGAAGGGCAGAGCTCTCACCTACCACATTTGCACTTCAATGGGGCTGCCTCGTCATGCACACAAAGAACTTCACACTAGCCTATTGTACTCCCAGACAGACGGGGGCCAGGGTAGGGAGGCAGGAAATTCCAGACACCTCTGTAAGGGGAAAACTCCAGAAGCTTCTCCCACTTCAAAGTGGGCACCAGGTACAACAAGCATTTGCAATGCAATAGGTCTCGCATTCACGCGAGTTTGAGCTATTGGCATTGTAAATGACAATGCCTTTTATTTATGTTTTGGGTTTTAAAACATAAATAAAAGGCATTGTCATTTACAATACTAATAGCTTAAACTCTCGAAAATGCGAGACCTATTGCATTGCAATAAAGGGCCTTTTCGACCGCTTGTTAGATTGTAAATATCAGAGGAAGAGACCAGCCTGCAACATCTTCAAAGTAGTGATAAATAGTGCCGTGAATTAGATGTGTAAGTGTTGCAAATTACACACACATAAAGTGTGAAGTGAGAGTTACACATGATCTGAGCTATAAACACTAACAAAGCGCTCCAACACCTTTCGCTCTGTGATTGCACTGTCACGGGTCAGGAGGAAGAGCGGGAGTGGGGGGGGGCGGCTATTTCCTGCCCTTTCCATGATTTGAGTATGCAGGGTGGCATTGTGTAATGTCATTGCTATCTTTGGCCTAATAAAAAACACTCCAGCTGTAGTAGGGCCCTGGCTTCACCTCCTGGTGCAGGGCAGGCTGTGCTCTATGGCAGGCATGGAGGGAGGGAGTGATGGTCTTGGCTGCAGCTCCAGCCTCGTACAGTGCCCCTGGTACTACTAGTGAGCGAGAGGCGCTGAGGTGGTGGTATTGGTATTGGTGGTGGTGGTGGTATTGGTATTGGTGGTGGTATTGGTATTGGTGGTGGTGGTGGTACTGGTCGTGGTGGTATTGGTGGTATTTGTGGTGGTGGTATTGGTGGTGGTGGTATTGGTGGTGCTGGCATTGGTGGTGGTGGTATTGGTGCTGGTGGTGGTGGCATTGGTGGTGGTATTGGTATAGGTGGTGGTAATGGTGATGGTATTGGTTTTGGTGATGGTGGTACAGGTATTGGTGGTGGTGGTATTGGTATTGGTGGTGGTGGTGGCAGTGGTATTGGTATTGGTATTAGTTGTATTGGTGGTGGTGGTGATATTGGTGGTATTGGTGATGGTGGTATTTGGTGGTGGTGGTATTGGTGGTGGTGGTATTGGTGGCAGTATTGGTATTGGTGGTGGTATTGATATTGGTGATGGTGGTACTGCTATTGGTGGTGGTGGTATTGGTATTGGTGGTGGTGGTATTGGTATTAGTGGTATTGTTGGTGGTATTGGTTTTAGTGGTATTGGTGGTGGTATTGGTGGTGGTGGTGGTGGTATTGGTGGTGGTGGTATTGGTGGTATTGGTGGTGGTAGTATTGGCAGTATTGGTGGTGGGGGTATTGGGGGTGGTGGTATTATTGGTATTGGTGGTGGTTGTGGTATTGGTGGTGATGGTGGTACTGGTATTGGTGGTGGTATTGGTATTGCTGGTGGTATTGGTTGTGGTGGTATTGGTGGTGGTGGTATTGGTGGTGGTATTGGTGGTGTTGGTGGTATTGGTTGTGGTGGTATGGTGGTGGTATTTATGATATTGGTGATATTGGTGGTATTGCTGGTGGTGGTATTGGTGGTGGTATTGGTGATGGTAGTATTGGTGATGGTGGTGGTATTGGTGGTGGTATTGGTGATGGTGGTGGTATTGGTGGTGGTATTGGTGGTGGTGGTATTAGTGGTGGTGGTATTGGTGGTGGTGGTATTGGTGGTGGTATTGGTGTTGGTGGTATTGTTTTTGGTGGTACTGGTGGTGGTGGTATTGGTGGTGGTGGTATTCCTGTTGGTGGTATTGGTGGTGGTGGTATTGGTGGTGGTAGTATTGGCGGTGGTAGTATTGGTGGTATTGGTGGTGGTATTGTGGTGGTGGTGGTATTGGCGGTGGTGGTATTGGTGATGGTGGTGGTATTGGTGGTGGTGGTGACTGCAAGAGAACAGATGGTGTTTCTTTGAGACTTGGATTCATGGTGTGTTGCATGATTGGAATAAGTGAGTAAGAGAGATGGAGACCAAGGATTTTCAATCCCTTAACCAGTTGATGGTGACAGAGTGACTCAAGGAGGATGCCCTACCCCACTTAGACAATATCTGTCTGATCTGACAGAGAGGGAGCCAACAAAATTTGCAGCAAACAAACAATAAGTACCGAAGCAAAAGTCAGTAGTCCATACAGTGATGCTAAATCATGGCAAGTAAAATTAGAAACCAGTAAAATCGCACAGAGAGACCCTCCGCCTGTATGCTAATACGTAAGGTGCTACACAGTCACTGATAAATAGGGACAACCCAGAAGTCCTGGCCTTCCAAATTATAATATAAACAACATATTATGCTGAAAAGTCACATTTATTTAGCCCCCTTTCTATATCGGGCCCACCCGACGGGGGAGGAGCTTACGCCTGGACGTCCAGCGTATGACGTGCGAATATGCGTTGCATCTATTTAAACTAGTGGGCGGCACCACGGCGTCTGAAGCTGTGCTTTTCTGCCTCAATGGAACCCTGCTTACCTGCGGACCGGTGGACTCTACCAACGCAGACTGCCCGTATCGCCGATGAAATTGTCCGTATCGCCGAAGTTTCTGCCTTATCAGGTGAGCCCTTGTGTCCCGCTTGGCCTTCCGCCGCACCTTAATTGACATAACCGCCTCTGCCGTATACCTGTGCTCGGTAGTCTGTATGTCCATATTGCAGTGTTCCTGATCATACCTACCAATCTGCTGCTAACCTTAACAGGCGGCAGCAACACTTATCGGCATATTTGTATCTTGCCCATTTTGTCACAGTATGGGATTTTACGAACGCGTACCTATCTTTTCTACATTTTTGGCGGTTTTGTCCCCCGCTCCCATGACTATCTTATATTTATCAGGTACCCAAGTATTGGACCCTGTACTTTTAGGCCTCCTTGTGCAGTAACACTCTGCCCTTTGGCGTATTAGTTCGTACAATGGGGTGTCCCTAGAGAGTGGCGTTCCCTATCACTGTATGACAGAACTCATCCCGTGCCCCTCAGATCATCCCGTTTTTGAGCCTCCTGTTTTTTCTACCTGTTCTCGGCTCATTGGTTGTTTACTTTTGGTCTGTTTAGGTGTATCCTACCTGTCTCATTCATCATATTTACAGCATAGCGCCCGCTCCGGGCCCCACCAGCAAGATCCTTATGGTCCGTATTCTTTGAAAAATCATTGTACCTTTCGGCCCTCCTTTTAGCAAGTCTGGAATGCCTCGCTTGAGATTTTTTAACTGATTTGGGAACCCTACTGGTCCATATACTTGGGTAAGCTGTGTTGTACTATAACTATACGTATATCCTCCGGCTCTCCTGTCTCTTGGAGATATTGATCTTTTGTGCATTTTCATTTAAGCATTTTGTATTTGTTATCTCTATCTTCATTTTTAGGTCTAAGTGTGGAGCTCCATTTTTATTACCTTCTCGCTCAGTTTGACCCGGTGGTAATTTTTTTTCCAACTGTTTCCAGGTATTTTTGTCCTAGGAGAATTATGTTAAACATCATTGTACTGTTGTGTATCCTGGGTAATTTGGCCACTGCCTTTAAGGCCAATCTGGTTTTGATTTTCACATCTTTGACACATTTCTCTGTTCGTACACGTGTGTATCACAGTGGTCTCTATGGGGATCTGCGGGTTCTTCAGCCAGTTACTTCACTGGCGCTCTGTACTATCTCCTTGTTCCTTCTAAGTGTGCACGCTTCCTTGTTTAGTAATTATCTAGTTTCCCACCCTCAAGTCTGATTCTGTGCCTTCCGAGTCAATATGTTAATTGTAACAGGGATGCTGTGTATTCTGACACCCTGACTTACCTGAGTGTCTAATAATGAATTTGTACATCGTCTTATCATTGTTCTTTCCTCCTAGGCGTATCACTTCTTTGCGTCTCGCACATGACCCTTTCGCCCTGAAGAAGGTGTGACCCACAGCCGGGTTAGACACCGAAATGCGCGTCGGCGCTGGAGCTGATTCTAGTCTCCCTGTTCTCATCTATTTTTGTGAGAAGAAGTTAGATGATGGACTGTATGACCAACTGATCATGGGATTATTTGATGTTATGGATTCTATCTAACCATACCTTTGAATTTCTGTATCACCACATTCTGCGGGAGGGTTTTTGTAATCATTTTATATTTATATATATTTATAAAAAATGTTGTGTTTTTGTATAGTGAAGGTTTAATTGGTGGTATGTAAGAGGTTGTATGGGTATGTGTCTGGTTCATGCTGATTGAGAGGTCATGTGTGTGTGATGCAGGATGTGCTTAAAATTTTGATATTTATCCTATCATGTTTTTTACTATTGTGACAAAACAAAATAAATAAATGTGACTTTTTCAGCATATTATGTTGTTTATATTACAATTTGGAAGGCCAGGACTTTTGGTTTGTCTCTATTCATCAGTGACTGTGTAGCACCCTACGTATTAGCATACAGGCAGAGGGTCTCTCTGTGCGATTTTACTGACTTTTCCCTCTGTTTCCTCTGCCTGGTATCAGCCTCAGGGGGCCCCTTCTGTGTGAGTGGTTATTATTTCCCAGCCTTGAGCTGTGGGGTGCTCTTTTTGTGTCCCCTCTGAGATATCGTGCACACTTCTTTGTGTATTCTTCTAATCTTTACAACTTTTATGTTGGTCCACTTTGTGTATGGCACTTTTTTTCATTATCTATATTTTGTTATCACACAAAAAAAGCCTTTTCTTTAGAGCCCCTCGCTTCCCTTCTCTATTCCTTTGTTCTATCTATGGATAAAATCAAGACCTTTGGTTTCTCCGATGATGACCTGGCCCGTCTCTTAGGCCAACCCTCTGGAAGCGAGAGACCCTTTACTCTATCTAAGGGTCTGGAAGAGGAATGGACTAAACTCTTTAATCTAAGAAAAAAATCCAAACGAACCGAATCCCATGCCAATTTTATGTTGGAATATCTAAAAGCTGGCATTATTCCGATTGGCTTGAGGGTGAGAAATATCCCGGGCCTTTTTGTTGAAATCAGACAGTTCCTGGAGAAGTGGGCTCTCATATCCAACCGCTGCTCCAGGGACTGGATAATTCTCATCATTGAAACTGCCAGGGAAATAGTGTCTATTTTGAACAAACAGATCCAGGAACTTGAAGAGAAACTTAAAAAGGACAATAGCGTAGAGGAGGGGAAAAGGAAACTTGAAGAGACCCTTATTGAATTAGATTCTTTTTCTGAATACCTACTCAAGAGGAAAACGGAGAAGCTTAGGAAAGACATCCGCTTATTCTCCCCGGAACGTGTATACCCTTATCTCACTGAAAATTTCTATACCACAAACAGTGAGAGTACATCAGGCCCAGGAACAGCTTACTGGGGCAATAGACGGGTGACGACCTTCTCCGACACTACGGACTCGGATAGTGAAGGTCCATCCAATTACAATTCTAACTACCAACCTAGACAAGATCAGTTTGAGAGACCTCCCGTCCATAATCGTTTTTTAGGCAACCGAAGGGGCAACTTTCGCCCCAGGTTCCGGAACCAACAACAGAGGGGTTACTACCAAGAACAGGAGCAGCCGCAGAAATATATACAAACTCGCAACCAGCAATACTGGAGAACATAAACCCTATTCCAGTATTTAATCTGTCCTCGGACAGAATAGATTCCAACATTGAGACCCTTTTATCGAGAGGACTTTCTTTTGTCCCCACTGCCAGCCTGAACAAGTTTGAACTTACCAAGGATTTACATCTATTCTTTCGTAGGATTAGATTGAAGAAGTTCTTCCAGAATAGACCCACCAACAACACCGAAGACAATCTTTCTGGTTTGAACCCCCATCTGATTTCATGCCCAGCTTGGAATCTTTGGGCACAGAAGTAGAAATTTTTGAGAAAGCTGTCATGTCTAAAATCCAGAAAATCATCAGATTTGTCCCTAAACCCCCTTTTAATATCTCAAGGGAGGAAAATGCCGCCCTCAGATCACTCAAACAAAATGGGAATCTTACCATCAAACCCTGTGACAAGGGCAGGGGGATTGTGATTTTTGATACTCCCCAATATGTGGAGAAGATGAACAATTTACTGGGATCTACTAGACATTACAAGAAGATCACTATCAATCCTGAACCTAGTCTCAAACGTAAGATCCTTAGACTAGTAGAAACTGCGGCGGAAAGTGGGTACATCTGCCAAAAAGAGGCGGAATTTCTTACCCCATCCTGTACTCGTATACCTATTATCTATGGGGTCCCAAAAACCCATAAAGATGTCAATGACCCCCCTCTGAGGCCAATAGTCTCTACTATCGGGGCCGCTACGGAACCCCTGTCCAAATACGCCGATCGATTCCTCAAACCGTTGGTATGTAACCTAACTTCATACGTAAAGGACACTGGCCATTTCATATCCAAGATAGAAAATCTCCCATTTGACAGCAAAAGGGAAATACTGGTGACGATGGACCTTGAGTCCTTATACACTAACATCCCTCAAAAGGAAGCCATGAGAGTATTAAAGGAAATCCTCAAATCTGAGCCTGCCATCACCAACTCTTCCTTCATTCTCCAAAATCTTGAGATCGTACTCAGAGAAAATTTCTTTGAATACAATGACACCTACTACCAACAGATACAGGGTGTAAGTATGGGCGCTACCTGTGCCCCTAGTGTAGCTTGTCTAGACATGGGACACTTTGAGGCCCAGAATATATACAATGAAATGGCCCCGTTCTTTGAGAACAATCATCAGTGGTCGCGTTTCATTGATGATATTTTTTTCATCTGGAAAGGCGACTCTGAGGCCCTAGATGAATTCACCCTATGGATAAATGCGGCAGACCCCAACCTCAAGTTTACTGCCCACTCGAGTAACACCAAGGTGGAGTTTCTTGACGTTTGGGTCGAACATCAGGACTCGCACCTTCAGGTTTCCTTATACACTAAACCCACGGCAAGAAACACGCTATTGCAATTCAATAGCTTCCATCCTCGATGCCAGAAGGAGGGGATACCCTTCAGCCAATTTCTTCGTGTCCGAAGAAATTGTACCAACGTCAGAGATTTCTTGGAACAAGCAGAAAGCCTGAAAGAGAAACTCATAAGGAGAGGCTATCCCACTAAATTGATCAAAGACGCTCTTAAGAGAGCCAGATATTACGACCGGGATGCGATGTTCAGACCTAAGAATTCCGAGGAACTTGATAAACTTGGCTGTGTTACAAAACACTCTAATTTTGACCATAAGATTCGTCAAATCATAAACTCACAATGGCACCTTTTAAACATTGGTGGCCAGGAACAAAAACTACAAAAACCTCTTTTTGCGTTCAAGAGGAACAAATACCTCAGGAACTTCTTGGTGAGAGCAAAAAGCCCTGAACGTAACACCTTTTGCCAGAAATCTAGCACAGGGGGTGAACCCATCAAAGGCAACCACAGATGTGGTTCGTGCCAAGCATGCCCAAAAGCCATCGTCAGAAACAATATTCGAATCAATGAAAGAACGGTCTTCCTTAAAGAAATGACGAACTGCAGATCCTCTAATGTGATATATATCATCCTGTGCCCCTGCAACCTGGCCTATGTGGGTGAGACGGGGAGAGAATGCAGAAAAAGAATTGGGGAACATAAGTCCAATATAAGGTTGTCTAAACACACTGCACCCTTGGTTGGCCACTGGATGGAGGCCAACCATGCGGAGAATGATCTCAGATGGTCTGTCCTTGAGAAAGTTCAATCCCAGGCGGGGAGAGACGTTACTGCTACTCGCCGGAAGAGAGAAGTATTTTGGATGTTTACCCTTAAAACCAAAGAAAGAGGACTTAACGAAATTATACCGTGGGAGAATGCAATTCTGTAACTATAGCATCTTATGTCTTAGAGTTCCTCCATTTCTCTATACATAGGTCCTCCATCCATCCATTGGACCCCATTTCCTTATTAGTTCTGTTCTTCCGTTTTATCAGTCCCGCCCTTATGTTTCAGATACCTCCTTTATCCGGCGTTTCGCGCCGGAATCTTGCTCTATTGCCTTATTCTTTGTTTGCTTATTAGTGTTTGTATGTCTATGGATTTCAGTGTGACTATATCTTGTTAGACACTCCCTTTCTATCCCTGTGTTTTCTGGATACAAGGTTTTTTCATATATATTCTGGTTTTCATTTTTCTTATCCATAAATACATATATTTTTTCGGTTCTTTATTGTCTGTTCTTAGTCATCTTTGTATTTCCCGACCCAAACAGGCATATCTGTCTTTTATCGTGTTTGCCACTCGAGGCAGTCATTCCATCATGGCACCTCCTACCCCCTTCTCTGTATCTCTTGACTGAGCCCCCTTTCTATATCGGGCCCACCCGACGGGGGAGGAGCTTACGCCTGGACGTCCAGCGTATGACGTGCGAGTATGCGTTGCATCTATTTAAACTAGCGGGCGGCACCACAGCGTCTGAAGCTGTGCTTTTCTGCCTCGATGGAACCCTGCTGACCTGCGGACCGGTGGACTCTGCCAACGCAGACTGCCCGTACCGCCGATGTAATTGTCCGTATCGCCGAAATTTCTGCCTTATCAGGTGAGCCCTTGTGTCCCGCTTGGCCTTCCGCCGCACCTTAATTGACATAACCGCCTCTGCCGTATAGCTGTGCTCGGTAGTCTGTATGTCCCTATTGCAGTGTTTCTGATCATACGTACCAATCTGCTGCTAACCTTAACAGGCGGCAGCAACACTTATCGGCATATTTGTATCTTGCCCATTTTGTCACCGTATGGGATTTTACGAACTCGTACCTATCTTTTCTACATTTTTGGCGGTTTTGTCCCCCGCTCCCATGACTATCTTATATTTATCAGGTACCCAAGTATTGGACCCTGTACTTTTAGGCCTCCTTGTGCAGTAACACTCTGCCCTTTGGCGTATTAGTTCGTACAATGGGGTGTCCCTAGAGAGTGGCGTTCCCTATCACTGTATGACAGAACTCATCCTGTGCCCCTCAGATCATCCCGTTTTTGAGCCTCCTGTTTTATCTACCTGTTCTCGGCTCATTGGTTGTTTACTTTTGGTCTGTTTAGGTGTATCCTACCTGTCTCATTCATCATATTTACAGCATAGCGCCCGCTCCGGGCCCCACCAGCAAAATCCTTATGGTCCGTATTCTTTGAAAAATCATTGTACCTTTCGGCCCTCCTTTTAGCAAGTCTGGAATGCCTCGCTTGAGATTTTTGAACTGATTTGGGAACCCTACTGGTCCATATACTTGGGTAAGCTGTGTTATACTATAACTATACGTATATCCTCTGGCTCTCCTGTCTCTTGGAGATATTGATCTTTTGTGCATTTTCATTTAAGCATTTTGTATTTGTTATCTCTATCTTCATTTTTAGGTCCAAGTGTGGAGCTCCATTTTTCTTACCTTCTCGCTCAGTTTGACCCGGTGGTAATTTGTTTTCCACCTGTTTCCAGGTATTTTTGCCCTAGGAGAATTATGTTAAACGTCATTGTACTGTTGTGTATCCTGGGTAATTTTGCCACTGCCTTTAAGGCCAATCTGGTTTTGATTTTCACATCTTTGACACATTTCTCTGTTCAAGACACGTGTGGATCACAGTGGTCTCTATGGGGATCTGCGGGTTCTTCAGCCAGTCACTTCACTGGCGCTCTGTACTATCTCCTTGTTCCTTCTAAGTGTGCACGCTTCCTTGTTTAGTAATTATCTAGTTTCCCACCCACAAGTCTGATTCTGTGCTTTCCGAGTCAATATGTTAATTGTAACAGGGATGCTGTGTATTCTGACACCCTGACTTACCTGAGTGTCTAATAATGAATTTGTACATCGTCTTATCATTGTTGTTTCCTCCTAGGCGTATCACTTTTTTGCGTCTCGCACATGACCCTTTCGCCCTGAAGAAGGTGTGACCCACAGTTAGACACCGAAACGCGCGTCGGCGCTGGAGCTGATTCTAGTCTCTCTGTTCCCATCTATTTTTGTGAGAAGAAGTTAGATGATGGACTGTATGACCAACTGATCATGGGATTATTTGATGTTATGGATTCTATCTAACCATACCTTTGAATTTCTGTATCACCACATTCTGCGGGAGGGTTTTTGTAATCATTTTATATATATATATTTATAAAAAATGTTGTGTTTTTGTATAGTGAAGGTTTAATTGGTGGTATGTAAGAGGTTGTATGGGTATGTGTCTGGTTCATGCTGATTGAGAGGTCGTGTGTGTGTGATGCAGGATGTGCTTGGAATTTTGATATTTATCCTATCATGTTTTTTACCATTGTGACAAAACAAAATAAATAAATGTGACTTTTTCAGCATATTATGTTGTTTATATTATAATTTGGAAGGCCAGGACTTTTGGGTTGTCCCTATTTATCAGTGACTGTGTAGCACCTTACATGAATATGTGATGTTACAACGCGATCAAAATGATCGCGGTATGTAACATCACAGTTTTTACAACGCAAGTCGTTACAACGACTTGCGCTGGAGGGCGCTGGACTTAGGAGTAGTAAGATTTACTTTTCCAACACCAGTCTACATACAGTAGGGAAGGTGTTGGAATAGTAAATCTTACTATTTCTTAGGTTATAGCGCCCTCCAGTGCAAGTCGATGTAACGCTTGCGTTGTAATGGCAGCGTTCTAAATGCATCGCGGTGTAATCACCGCGATGTAAAGGATGTTTCCCACCTTACATATTAGCATACAGGCGGAGGGTCTCTCTGTGCGAATTTACTGACTTTCCCCCCCTGTTTCCTCTGCCTGGTATCAGCCTCAGGGGGCCCCTTCCGTGTGAGAAGTAAAATTAGAAAGACAAATATAGTCCGTAGTATTTCTTCTTCTTTTGTACGTGGTGTTTATTTTGGGAAACAACGTTTACAACGTATGCATTACATTGCATGCTATTACATCGCGGTTTTTACAACGCAAGTCGTTACAACGACTTGCACTGGAGGGCGCTATAGGACAAGGAATAGTTTAATTTATAATCCAACACCTTCCCTACTGTACGTAGGCTGGAGTTGGAATAGTAAATTAAACTACTCCTAAGTCCAGCGCCCTCCAACGCAAGTCGTTGTAATGACTTGCGTTGTAAAAACCGCGATGTAATAGCATGCGATGTAAATGCATGCATTGTAACATGGTATATTTGTTTATTTTCAGGTCATGTTACACATAGCAAAGCAAAAAGGGCAGCCAACACGTGTTTCGTCCTCTGGACTTTTTCAAGGCTGCGAATAATATATACACATACATAAGCACAAAAAAGAACAATATATGTTATATGTATACAAAGTAGCTCGAAAACAAATTGAGATATGTGCACAAGGCAACCTGATAAATTCATAGATTATGAAAGAAGCAAAGGAAGTGTGTATTAGACAGACACATGCAACCAGAGAATCGGTGGTAATTATTATTCCCCGTCTCAAAGTTGTATACCTTACATGCAAATAGCAAGGGGAGATTTGATTATTATTCTCATAATGAGAATAAGTGTAGATGTGCCACTTACCTTCTCATGCCGATAGTGCTTGGTGAGAGAGAGAGAGCCACAACCCATTTCACGAGCAAACCAGCAGAGTGCATGGTGCTGGTCAAGCAATAAATAACTAAAACGTCTTTTCCAAGCAGTAAGAAAACAGACCGTATTGCAATTTAGCTGTTGTAGATCAAGAGAACTGTGCCCAGCTACGTTTGGCCTTGCGCAAGAAATCTTGTATGAGAGAGAGGTAAGTTCTGTAAAAATATGTAGACAAGAAAAACATTGAATATTCAATGTAGGGAACACTAATATTTGGTACAGTACATATTTTTCTACTAGCAAATAGACCCGTAGAGGATTTATTGCACTGGTTCCATGGGGCAGAACTGAGTACTACTCGAAAGTATAAAAGCATAAAGAGTACAATGATTGAAGATAAGATCAATTGAAGTGAATGAATGAAGTGATTTTATAACGCGCGCATTACCCGGAGGTGTCTTAGCGCTGGGCGGATCAAGGACTAAGGACATGGCAACAAACTGAGTTAGGTCTGAGTGATTTTATTGTTACCAGAAGGAAAGAGCCAGGTCTTTAGCTGCTTTCTGAATAGCTGCAAGCTGGATTGAGACCGGAGGGCAAGAGGAAGGGAGTTCTATAGCTTTCCCCCCCTGAAGGTCAGCATTCTGCCGCCCCAGTTTGCTTGTTTGATTCTGGGGATCAGGACCATGTGCGCCGAGCTAGATCTTAATGTTCTACTTGGCGCATACCATGTGAATTGTTCCTGAAAATAAAGCGGACCGGTACAGTGAAGAGCCTTATGTATTAGACACAGAGCCTTGAATGAGATTCTCTTCTCCACCGGTAGCCAATGAAGGCCATGTAGCAGGTGAGATACTGGTTTAAACTTAGGGATGTTCAAAAGGGTTCTGGCCACCGCGTTCTGTAGGGACTACAATTTTTTGAGCAGATATTTTGAGCTGCCCAGATAGAGGGCATTGCAGTAATCCAATTTGGATCCTATAAGGGCCAACATTACGGTCTTCTGTAAATCCGTTGGGATGAACGGGAGAATTTTTTGGAGAACCCGTAGCATAAAGCATCCCCCCGAGGTCACTGCATTGATCTGAGCATCAAAACGTAGTTTGGTGTCAAAAATTACTCCCAAGTTTTTTGCCTTCTGCATAGGCTTGGGCAGGTCTCCCAGCTCCTGAGGCCACCAGGATCCATTCCAGAAGGAGGTCTCTTTCCCAAAGAGCAACACCTCAATTTTTTCCGAATTTAATTTGAGACAATTCTCCTTCATCCAGCTTGCAACTGCAGCCATACAGCTACAGAAATTGTTGGCATCTTTTTCAAACTGAGACGAAACGGGCACCACTATCTGAGTGTCATCCGCATAGGATAGTACAGTCAGGCCAAAGCTCAGAATAAGCTTCACCAGGGGGGTGATGTATACTTTGAAAAGTGTGGGGCTAAGCGCCGATCCCTGCGGCACCCCACAAGGGAGGGAGAAGGAGCTGGATTTTGCACCTCCCACCTCGACCCACTGTTGCCTGTTTTGGAGGAATGAATAACAGAGTTAGTGCAGTGCTCCTGACGCCTAGGCAATGCAGACGTTTCATAAGAAGTACGTGGTGGACCGCATCAAAGGCGGCCGAGAGATCAAGTAAAATTAATGCAGCTCTGCCGCCCTTGTCCACCCTAACTCTGATTTCCTCCGATGCGGCCACCAGTGCGGACTCCGTACAATGGTTTGCTCTAAACCCATATTGAACGGGATCCAACAGTTGATGGGTGTCCAGAAATGTCAGGATTTCCACATTCATAGCCTTCTCTAGCACCTTAGCCGGGAACGGGAGCCAGGAGATTGGTCTGTAACTGTCCACCAGCTTGGGGTCTAAGGAGGGTTTCTTCACCAAAGGAAGGATGGAGGCCCTCTTCCAAATGTCAGGGTAGTACCCCGAACTCAGTGCTTGGTTCAGTAGATCTTTAAGTGGCCCAGCCACCTGGCTAGCCAGCTTATTGATGATCCCCGGGGGGCAGGGGTCAGATGGGGCCCCAGACTTGATGGAGCTCATAAGGCTCATTGTTTTATCCCAAGTGAGAAGGGAAAACTTCTCAAAAGTGGGAGGTGCCTCGTAATTCGTGAAAAGGCCCGAATTTGAGGCCTCTTCCAGTTTAAAACTAGCGTCCGCACTAGGTGACTGCTGGGAAAATACCTGAAAGATACGGTTGACCTTGCATTGGAAAAAGTCAGCCAGCTTATTGCAGAAGAGTTCATCCAGGATAAAAGAGTTGCTGTTGTTCCAATTGGACAACTATTTAACTGTTTTAAAAAGTTCCCTGGAGGAATTAGCTGCTAGTCTGATTTTTCCTGCGAAAAACGTAGTTTTTTCGGCTTTAATGAGCTCTTTGTACTCTGCGAGGGTTTTTTTGTATGTAGCTTTTTTCCCCGGAGAATAGTCAACCCTCCAAACCCGCTCTTCACACTTGCACTTCAGCTGTGCTGCTTTCAGCGCTGGTGAGAACCATGGAGCCGATGGATTTTTCCTATAGCACTTCAGCGTTTTCACCGGCAACACTTTAATACAAGCTGTATCCAGCCTGCGGGTGTAGTTAATTACTGCATCCTCAATGCCTGCAACAGGAACAGGAGCAGAATTGGAAAGAGCCTCCTGTAGAGCATCAACCTTGACATCCTTCCAGGGCCGGTATTTAATAATCCTAGCTGTGCTGTTCAACTCCGCTCCGGAGCACTGAGTCGTGATTGAGAAAAAGATGGCCTTATGGTCCGACCATGGGAGTGGAAGGATCTGGTCAATGCCTAATTCAGCGTTGTTTGTAAAGATACCATCCAATGTATGGTTAGCTATGTGAGTAGGTGCTTCAATCCATTGGGATAAGTTGAAACTGCTGAGGGTATCAACAAGATAGCCTGTGTCAGCATTCGAGGACAGCTCCAAATGAAAGTTGAAGTACCCTACCAGCGTAAAATTAGCATACGTTATACTGGACTCCATAAAGGATTGGATTTTGTCAATAAAGCCCATTCTTGGACCGGGAGGCCGATATACAAGCAATCCTTGGAATATATATGATTTGTTCAGATTAATACTGAACCTAAGTGCCCCGCAGTCTAAATAAGGCATTGGTGTGAAGCTGGCTACAAGCGAGTTGCGATAGACAATCGCTAGCCCCCCACCTCTTTTATCAATTCTATCTAGCTTTCAATATTGAACCCACACGGGACAGCACCTTTGATGTCTGGATCAGACGTACTGTCAGCCCAGGTCTCAGTGAGAAAAATGATGTCGGGATCGTGCTGGGCAATTAGATCTGCGAATTCGTATTTGTGCCTGGTAAGGGACCGAGTATTGAGAAGCAGACAGTGATGTGCCTTTACACCTGGCTGCCTATTAGTTGTTTCCATGATAGGAGCTATGGGGAAAACATACTCGCTTCCGACACCAGCGCTATGGAAGAAGCAGCAAAAACGTCACAAATATTCAGTGGAGCTGCCACACCAATCGTGAGGAAGGCAGAGACTCTTGCTCACAGTATAGCGAAGAGCAAAGTGTTCACTCCTTGTGTACACGGTGGGTGGAACAGGGTTCCTGGCACCTGGCGCCATCCAGGCGCGGACGGGTGCAGACGGGCTTGCCTTTGGTGCGCCGAAGGCACGCCAGCGGCGCGCCTGCTGCGTGCGTCCGCTGCGCGCCCGGTCCCTCTCCAGCTTTTATGGCTGGGTGCTTGAGAATGACTAGAGCGCCAACCCCCCAAAATGGCTCCCTGCCCGGAAGTGGGTCTGGGAGAGAAGCGGCGTGGAAGCCTTCTCCTGGCTCTCTCCACACAAGCCGGAAGAACCGGGCGGTGGACCAGAGAGTCAGGGACAAGGAGTCTCCACAGAAGATTGAGAGCGGTAAGTGAAATGGCAGCAATACTAATCAATGTGAGGCAGCAGCTATAGAGCATAAAATGTGCAGTAAAACCATTCAGACCATAAAAACAGGTTAAAGTTTTCTAAGAGAACCTTGTAGTCAACACCGTGATCAAATCAGGAACGTATTATATTATAATAATGTTCTGGCACAATAAGTACCTCCCAAACATAGAGATACTCGCATTGTGAATCACATGCGTAGCACATTTTTCTAATACAACCTTGTAGTCAACACCGTGGTCAAATCAAGAACGTATTCAATTCTAAAAACGTGCTGGCACAAAAAGTACCTCCCAGGCATTGAGATACTAGCAGCGTAGATCACATGCGTAGCACATAGTACCTGCACACAAGCAGAGTCAAGCGTGAAGATTGCTAATCCCCACTCTGTGAAAATCGTAGTGCAAACAGCGTAAGCAAGCAAACGGTGAGTTGCCACAGGGTGCAAGGTTGAGTCCCACCCAAAGTGATGGTAGACAGCAGTGGCGAAACGAAACCTGAGTGAGCCCCCCTGAAAAGTACATGGAGGGGGCCCCCCAACTCACCACTTTGCCCCACTGCCAAAAAATCTGGTATATTTTTAAGTGAAACCTCCAACATTTAATGAAATGCCTTTATATTGCCTAGCTCCAAGTTTGAATAAGAAAGTGAGAAAAACTCTTAACATATAAGCTGCGCCATTTGTAACATTATTGTTAAGAGCAGATTATTTTTCTGAGACAGCAATCAGAACAATGCCCTGAAGCTGGCCTATTGCCTCAGGAACTGCCGATCGCTGAAGAACAAAGAACAACTGCATAGGGTCTGGATTATAATTGACAATTGGCCGTCACTACAGACTCCAACCCCTGGAGTGACCACTTTTGGCCACAAGAGCTAGGCACATATCCGGAGCCGGCCTTGGCCGTAAAAAGCCTGGGCATCAAAATTGATGCCAAGCTTTCCATGACCCAACAAGTGTCGGCAGTAGTGAGAACATGTGTGGGCATGCTGAGACAGTTGCGAAAACTTGCCCCCCTTCTCACCTTCGCCACACTTAGAATGGCTGTATCGGCTCTGATACTGTTGCGACTAGATTATGGGAACTCCCTGTACATCGGCCTCCCGGGAAAACTGCTGGCCAGTCTACAGGTCATTATGAATGATGCCGCCAGACTTATTTTCAGAGTGCCTAGGAGTGCCCACGCCACCCCCCTCCTACGGCAACTGCACTGGCTCCCGGTCTGCCAGAGAACAAAGTTTAAGGGCCTCTGCATCGCACATAAAGCCATCTATGGCCAAGCCCCTAGTTACATCAAAGATCGTCTTGTTAACTATACTCCTAACAGGGTGCTACGGTCTGCGGAGGCCAGACTGCTGGCCTGCCCCCGCTTTAGTTTGTCTTCCAAAGGAGGAAGAGCCTTCGCAACCTACATTCCCCAAATTTGGAACAACTTGCCGGAGAATGTACGTAAGGAACGCGTCCTTCTCCCGTTGAGGAAGAAGTTAAAAACAGTTCTTTTTTCGGAAGCCTGGGGCACAATCTAATCTACTACATCTCCTCACGTGCTAGTGTATGGCTCTCTCTCATAGCGCTTAATCAATCAATCAATCACAGAATTTGTAAAGCGCACTACTTACCCGCGAGGGTCTCAAGGCGCTGGGGGAGAAAAAAAGGGGGGGGGGTGCTGCTACTGGTCGAACAACCAGGTCTTGAGTAGCCTCCTGAAGGTCAGCAGGTCTTGGGTCTGTCGTAGGCTTAGTGGAAGGGTGTTCCAGGTCTTGGCGGCGAGGTGGGAGAAGGATCTGCCGCCGGTGGTGGTTCTTCGAATGCGAGGGACGGTGGCGAGGGAGAGGTCGGCGGAGCGGAGTTGGCGGTTGGGGACGTAGAAGAGGAGTCGTCTGTTGAGGTAGGCTGGGCCAGTCTTGTGGAGTGCCTTGTGTGCGTGGATGAGGAGTTTGAAGGAGATTCTCCTGTCGACGGGGAGCCAGTGCAGGTTCCTCAGGTGGGGGGTGATGTGGCTGTGGCGTGGTATATCGAGGATCAGGCGTGCGGAGGCGTTTTGTATGCGTTGCAGTCGCTTGATGAGCTTGACCGGGGCTCCCGCGTAGAGGGCGTTCCCATAGTCGAGTCTGCTGCTGATGAGGGCCTGGGTGACTGTTCTTCTCGTGTCTGTCGGGATCCACCTGTAGATCTTGCGAAGCATGCGGAGGGTGTTGAAGCAGGAGGATGAGACTGCGTTGACTTGCTTGGCCATGGAGAGCGTTGAGTCGAGGATGACTCCCAGGTTGCGTGCGTGGTCGGTGGGTGTCGGGGCTGCTCCCAGCGTCGTTGGCCACCAGGAGTCGTCCCAGGCTGAGGGGTTGGAGCCGAGGATGAGGACCTCTGTCTTCTCCGTGTTCAGTTTTAGTCGGCTGATCTTCATCCAATCGGCGACGGCCTTCATCCCTTCATGGAGGTTGGATTTGGCGGCGAGGGGGTCCTTGGTGAGGGAGAGGATCAGTTGAGTGTCGTCGGCGTAGGAGATTATGTTGAGGTCGTGCTGTCTGGCGATGCGTGCGAGCGGGGCCATGTAGATGTTGAACAGTGTTGGGCTGAGGGACGATCCCTGGGGTACGCCACAGATGATCTCGGAGGCTTCGGATCGGAATGGTGGGAGGTGGACTCTCTGGGTTCTGCCGGCGAGGAAGGAGGTGGCCCATTCCAGGGCCTTGTCTCGGATCCCTGCGTCGTGGAGGCGTGCGCGTAGAGTGCGGTGGCAGACAGTGTCGAAGGCGGCGGAGAGGTCCAGCAGGATGATACCAGAAGGTGATAACGCGCTCTACAAATGTAAAATACAAATACAAAATACAAATACATTGATGGAAAATAACTTAAAACTTTGAAAGACAATCCCAAACCTGGAATTTCACAGACTCAACTGACAATATACATGAGTAGTACACAAGATATAACTCAGTAACCTCCCAGCTCCAAGAGAAATAAACTGGTGTGAATTATCTGCATGCCACACACTAGCGTCTGCCAGGGGGTGTGTATGATAATAACCACTCTATAGTATTTAAAATGAAGTGAGGAAGCAATTTCAATTTCTACCATCATGGCTTTATTAGTTAGCATGACAAAAGCAGGCAGGAAAACAAGGCTGAAGATGGAAACTGCTTGGATGCTTCAGAACATTGATGCAGATGTTTGTCTGTATTTATCATTTCTGTAGTGTAAACAATGCTAATTACACGATTTAAGGTCCACATATTATAGACAAGTGCAAACAACACCATAAATAACACCTCATGTAGGATAAAACCAAACCATATCAGCAAGTACCTAATGACAGAATCTATACTATCTGTAGCCGGTGAAGCAAAGGAAAAAGTGCAAATACTATCAAAGTGCATAATAAAACAATCAGCAATCCAGCAATATACACAACCCAAGTGTGTTTTGTGAAACAATCCTTTCTTCTTGCATCAAGATGAAAACACTTTCAAAGTGCATGATAAAAACAAGTCCAGCAGTATGCAGAAATGAAACCAGGTTGGTCAAACAATTCCCTCTTTGGTTTGTGCATGAAGGCGCAAATATTTCAAAGTGGCTGGTCAAACAATAACATGCACAGCAGCATACAAAAATCAAACCAGTTTAATCAAACTATGGCCCTTTGGTTTGTGCATGAAGGTGTAAATATGTCACAGTGACTTTTTAAACAATAACAAGTACAGCAAGCAGCTGCATAAAAAGATCCATGTACTGTACCCTTCCCAGGCACATAGACATCTAGCGCAGAGTCACTACTCCTGCGCAACACTGCACATCTACCTGGAGTTGGCCAAGGGTGAGTCAAGCACACAGCAGCTGAGCTTTTAAAAAAGTGAGTGAGCCTGTAGGCCTCACTCCAGTGACACAGGGCAAAAAGGACCTGTTCACTACTACTGATCACTACACAGTATGCTGCCATCACCTCCCTTGTGCTGCTTAACTCCTGGTGAAGGCGGTCGCCTCCTACCACTATGAGGGTAACACTTTGGGTGCCCCTCCTGGTCCAACAAGATCGCATTCCGTGAGACAGGCCTATGTCATGGCACACCCACATGATCTGTGCTCACCTATGAGAAAAGAATCCGCACTAGGAATCCAGACAACAGTACAGTAGCAGTAGAGCCCTCAGGGCAGGGGTACACATCTTTAAACATGCAGAGGACTTTTCCACTATATATATATATATAGATTTAGATATATATCTATATCTATATATATACATATATAGATATAGATATATACATATGTAGATAATATATACATATATACATATATATATTCACTGAAAAAACCATAGGTTTCAGGCACGTTTTAGTTAGAAATTAGCATTTAAAAAACCTTAGAAATTCACTGAAAAAACTATAGGTTTCAGGGACGTTATAGTTAGTTGGCCATTTCACTTGTACAAAACCAGAGAAATTCCGCCATTATAGTTAGTTCAGCTAACTATAACTCGCACCCCCGCAATGCACTGCTGATGACGTCACATAATACATCATTCAGAGTGCTGCAGGGAGGGGCCCCTGGCGAGTTGCCGGTTTCTTTTTTCTTTTTTTAAAATTATTATTTTATGGGAGGGGGGCTGCGTGGCCCCCCTTCCCTGGGCCACTTTTGGCCCCGGGGACCCCATCCCCCAGGGCCTGAGCATTTTCTCTTTAAAAAAACAAACAGGAAGGGGGCCGCATGGCCCCCCTTCCCTGGGCCACTATAGGCCCCGGGGACCCCATCCCCTGACGCCTGACCTGGTTTATTTTTTTTTATATATATATTTGCGGGGAGGGGGGGCCACGTGGCCCCCCTCCCCTGGGCCATTTCTGGCCCCGGGGACCCCATCCCCCGGGGCCTGGCCTTCCGTTTTTTAAATTTAATTACGGGAGGGGGGCCGTGTGGCCCCCCTTCCCTGGGCCACTTCTGGCCCCGGGGACCCCATCCCCCGGGGCCTGGCCTTCCGTTTTTTAAATTTAATTACGGGAGGGGGGCCGTGTGGCCCCCTTCCCTGGGCCACTTCTGGCCCCGGGGACCCCATCCCCCGGGGCCTGGCCTTCCGTTTTTTAAATTTAATTACGGGAGGGGGGCCGTGTGGCCCCCTTCCCTGGGCCACTTCTGGCCCCGGGGACCCCATCCCTCGGGCCCATCCATTTTTTTTCTAAATAAAGGGGAGGGGGCCGCGTGGCCCCCCTCCCGGGCCACTTCTGGCCCCGGGGACCCCATCCCCCGGGGCCGGCCCTTTGTGTTGGGGACCATGGGGGGTGACCCAATGCCCCCACGGTCCCGCCGGCTCACCGCCTCCTGTGGGATCTGGCATTGCTTTTGATCAAGGGGAGCTGCTGACATGCAGCTCCCCTTGCTCAAAAGCAATCATCTGCTTTGCTTCGTTGAAGCGAGAGCAGGTTTCCCTGCTCTCGCTTCAACGAAGCAAAGCAGGGTTTGCTATGGCAGGGCGGGAGGCGTGCTCCCGCCCTGCCATCGCAAACAGCAATGTCCCAGGGGTGGGCACCCCAGGACATTGCAGGAGCCGGCCCTGGGGGGTGGCAGTCCCCAGGGCCATCGAGGGCTCCAGGAGGGGGGCCCCGTGGAGGTGGTGGTCCCCCGGGCAGTGTGGGAGGGCTTGAGCCCCCCCACACAAATTATTATTTATAGCCCCGGGGAGGTGGCGGTCCCTGGGGCTTGGGGGGGGCCCGTGAGGCCCCCGGCCCATTTTCATAAATGCCCCAGGGAGGTGGCGGTCCCCGGGGCAGCGTGGGGGGGTTGGGACCCCACCACGCATTTATTAAGGAAGCCCTGGGGAGGTGGCGGTCCCTGGGGCTGCGGGGGGCCGCGTGCCCCCCTGTATTCAATTTAATAAGCCCCGGGGAGGTGGCTTTCCCAGGGGATGCGGGAGCCCCCGCGGGCCCCCGCAACATAATTGGTGAGTGCCCCCAGGACCTGGCCTACCCGGGGGCTTTCAAAAACGAAGTGCGGGAGCCCGCGCTTTGTTTTTTTAAAAAGATTTCGGCCAGATTCGCAACTTCAGCGCGAATTCGGCCGATTTATTTATTTTTTTTAATGCTTTTTTTGGCCCTCTCAGCAGGCCTAGGGGGTCAGGGTGTTTCTACCCTGCCCCCTTTTCTTGTTTTTTAACCTCTTTTTCACTGTTTTCTTGTGACTCGGTTCTACCGAGTCACAAGATGGCTGCCAGCAGTTCCTGGTTTGGAGTGTTGGCAGCCAATCAGAGTGAAGCTCGTGCCCAGGACGAGTCACAACTCCTCCTCGGTGCTCAGATATCGAAACTTTTCTTTTTCTAATTTCTCAGGAACTACTGAACGGATTTACACCATTTAAAAAAAAGGGCTCTCTCTGAACCAAGGGCTACCTTTTTGCCAAATTTGGTGTAATTCCGTTCAGCAGTTCGGGCTGTAGCTTTGTCTAAAGTCTCCTATGGAAATTAACATGGGGAAAACGTGTTTTGGGACCCCCCTTTTTTCTCGGCCCCCGCTTCACAAATCACCCCGAAACTTTCAAGACAGGAGCTGACCGGAGCGCCCCACTAGTTTTGAAAATTTCGCAAAGATTCGTCAAACGGCGCCAAAGATATTGGCAAAAGAAAAAACGCTATTTGAATAGAAACGAGGTCCTAACTATAACTACCTACTGGCGACCGCCAGTAGGTAATATATATATATACACTATATTCTTTAAGGAGGAAAAATTAATTTGAATGCAATTATTAAGGCATTTCTTGCCATGATCAAGATCATGATTATAGGTTTCGAAAACCTCTCTCTGAAACCATAATAGTGTAGGCAAATAGCTTGTTACTCTTCTCTTCAAGCCTGAAGGTAAGCAGTTGAGGTAACACTTTGGTTTTCTATATCATCTCCTCTTACTTTATTGTCTATTTTGAGTTTCTTCCTGCTAAGAAACATCCACCGTAGGTAAGCACTAATATTTCTCTTCAAGATTAAAATATTTTGCAATCTCTTTTGAATGCTAAAGTGGTATTTTTCACTATGGTTATAAAAGCAGAACATGAAGCAGTCATGGGTCATCGGGTAGGCACTCAGGGGAAGCCAATTCAAGGTGTCACCAAAAATGGTGCAGAGAAAATGAACGGGTTTAAGTCAAAGAAACAGGAGACCCCCAACATGCATCTGGTTCCAAGGTTACATTGGTATCATGTGTGAAATCAAGGACCTTCTATGATTCGTGCCAGAATAACCAGAGTCTGCCATGACAGGAGCATTTGTGGTGTTCACTCTGGTTTCCCTGTCCTTAACAGAGACGTTTTAAGCCATGGGCAAAGTGGGCTCTGGCCCAGGGCCCCAGGCTTTCAGGGGGCCCCCGATACAGCTAGCTCTGTTCTGGAGTCTTGCCCTGATGACCTTGAATAATTCAAAAACTGATTCTTTTAAATGCAGCTTTCCTTTAACATATTTTTAACGTAGGAAACGTATGAGAGCCTATTACACACATTTTGCATGAAATGTTTCATGAAAAAATCCATAAAAAATAGTTTCTTTTAGATCACACTAGGTCCTCACAGATGAGAAATGGGAGGACGTCACAGAGATTATTTGCAGTAATAGTAGTGAGCTGCTGCTGTGTATCAGTATTGAAAACACACATCACGATCCCTGAATAACATTTAGAATTTGGACCAGTGTGCCTGTGCACTGCCAATGACCTGGCCAAAGAGGGCATGAAAGCCCTGAAACTGAATCAAAAATTCAAAGCTGCTCCGAACAGGGGCCCCCAAAATCCTTAAGATGTCTCTGGTCCTTAATCATTGGTGCGGTGTTTGGCGTATATTTCTGCAAGCAAATGAGGGCAATGAATTAGCTGATGTCTAAGAGCAAGACCCTCTGAAGTAGCTAAATTTCACATGCACTACACTCTCTCATCAAGGACGAGTGCTTTATGCTGGGTCGTACCTATTATTCTCATATGCATAGTTTAATTTAGCATTGCACCACTGTAACTTTATTTCTTTGGTGCAGACTTAATTTAAAAGATAGAAGCACAGAGTTTATAAAAATAAATAAATACTCCTGCATTGAGAAGTGATTGAGAGGAAGACGGAGATTGCATAGCTTTAGAAACCAAGGTGATGCGGCTTTTTCACAATGACCTGCAGACACACTGTCAAGGCTTGACTTCCAGCTGAACAGTTTTTGACTGATGTTTTTGCTTCTATTTCTTTACTGAATCTGGTTCGTAAAGTGATAAACAGCTCCATCCCCACATTAAAAAACTTACCTAACTTAGTTGCTTGCAGGCTGCTTCTGTAGCGTCCATGGAGGCAGACGCAGATGGCTGGTGCTATCGCACGTGCAGTTTACACTGCACTCATGACCAGCCCTGCCCCACCCTGCGTGACGGCGCACAGATTGCGCACCAAATGTTAACGTGCTGCCGTGCGGCTGCGTGATCCCAGCTTCTGTCTCTGAGGTCGAGGGCCTGTTTTAATAATGGCCTGCCGCCTGTGCACAGAGCCAGCCTTTGCTGTGCATGGGCGGCAGGCCATTATCATTATTTAAATGCTCCTCTGCCTCGGAGACTGTGTCCAGCCGATGCGTGCGGTGACACTGACTGTGCTTTGATATTTCGAGCCAGTCTGCAATGTGCTGAGGGGGCCCCCTGGACCTCGGGGCCCCCGCACCGCTGGGGCTGCGGGGGGCTATGTTACGCCCCTGAGGCCTTGATAAGCCTGGAAGTAAAAAACTTAGAAATATATGCTGTCAATGATGCATTCAGGATGTAGAAGAATAGCCTACTAATGCTGAAAGGAAGGAAGGCGTCCTCCTACCTTCAACCAGTTCCAGCATCAGTCGTAAGTTTGGGAAATGTCGTTGTCTCACAAAACCGAACGGCGAAAGACGCCACATTTAAACAAATCAGATGTATCCGTGCACGGGGTAATAGAACAAGAAATGGGACTAGAGCAGGGCAATTGCTGCAACCAAATAGCCAGCATGAGTGCCATGTTTGTAAAGGTGTGTTGTCTCAAATTGGACCAATAGTATTCCACAAGAAAACTGTAGCATGCAAAGAACAAGCATTTGCAATGCAATAGGTCTCGCATTTGGCAGAGTTTAAGCTTTTGGCATTGTAATGCACCGATATCAGGTATAGAGGACGTGGCGTGTCCACAAGCGTGTGCAGTGTGTCTGGAGAAGTGAGGGTGCGCCGAGTGTGATCACACGTATCTGTGAACTCGTCATGCACCGATACAACGTGCAGCAGGGAGCCTGGCGTGTGCACAAGTGTGCAGTGTGTCTGACGGCTAGACTGCTGACTTTGGTGCTGGAAACCAAGGTTTGAGCCTCGGGGTCGCGTCCACATCCTGTAATTCTGGGCAAATCACTTAATCTCCCCGTACCTGAATGTGTCCTTGTGTAACGTAACCGGTGCTCATGTAAAGCGCTCCAATACCTTTGGGTCGAGTTCGCGCTATATAAATCTGCATTTAAAAAAAAAAGAAAAAAAAAAAAGAAGTGAGGGTGCGCCGAGTGTGATCACACGTATTTGTGAACTCGTCGTGCACCGATACCACATGCAGCAGAGGCCCTGGCGCCTGCACAAGCGTGTGCAGTGTGTCTGAAGAAGTGAGGGTGCGACGAGTGTGATCACACGTATCTGTGAACTCGTCGTGCACCGATACCATGTCCGGCAGAAGGCCTGATGTGTGCACAAGTGTGCAGTGTGTCTGAAGAAGCCAACCTAGGGTGAACACACATTGTATCTGTGGAGTCGTCGTGCACCGATACCACGTGCAGAAGAGGGCCTGGCGTGTGCACAAGCGCGTGCAGTATATCTGAAGTGACGACAGTGCACAGATTCGTCGTGTATATATCATAAATAGAGGACCTGGGTGTACGCAGACGTATGCACCGTGTTTTCACTGCATTTGCATATTATATCTCGGAGTGAAATACTCTACTTACAAACTGTAATTATTAGGATACTAAGCATGTACTTATAAAAACATGCGTGGCCCTTTGGAACATGCACGCCTTCTTCATGGACACATTAAACTCGGGTGCACGGCATAAAACAAGTGCTGTGTGTTTCATGTACAAACAGAGGCTCGGGTTTTCAAAGTGTTTGCAAGAGCTGTTTCTGAGAGAATAAAACTGATCTATCACCACAGGGGCGCTGGGAGCCCAGAAGTCTTGGTAACATGTATGTGTGAGGGAAGTACACAGTAAGTACGCACCGTGTGTCTGTTTGCTGGGGACCCACAACACACACGTGTCACAGATGGACGCAACGTGTGTTCGTGTCAAAAAGAGTGTTGTACATGTAATACTTTCGAGTAACGGGGTTTTTACTGCACTGCAACCCTCACCAGCTCTTCCACCGTACAGCGCTCTGATACAGTGATGGGCATGTTAGCGCTTTATAACACATAATAAATACAATAAATACATACATAGAAGGATATCCGAGGGCAGGGGTACCAAGGTGCACTTAGCAAACTTAAGTACAGTACCGGGGCACCCCCTCCCCTTTTAAAGCAAATCTAAACATGTCCTGTCTCATTTACAAAAACGAAGGTAAGGCCGGCGCAAGAGGGGATGAAATGTAGAGTTTGTAAAGGGTTGTATATGTAAATGTCTGGCTGAGCACTTCCTGCCCCTGCTTAGAAAGTGTGTGAGAGCGGGGGGTTGTGATCCGCGCATATGTATCACACATACACACATTCATACATAATTATTACAGGCCGGAGCTGGGATCACATGTGCACACAATGCATCGCGGAGTGTTCAACATGCAGGAACATTCAATAACATCGCGGTGTGTATTTGTACACTGCACAATAATATCGGTGTGTGCATTGTGTAGCATAGGATAACAAGGCGGCTTGTACAACAGGTAGTAACATCGCGGTGTGCGCGTAAAACACGGGTACAGCATGCTATGGCATTCGAATGTGTACAACATTTAAAAACATCTTATGAACTACAACATGTGTCATGCAAACTCTTACAAAAACATAACAGTATTTATATAAAATGCAACAAATTTTGTACACAAAAAATACCCCCGCGGTGTGTAGAACATAATATTGCGATACCCACGGCATGCAAAGCATCACGGTCCATACAACTAACAATGTCGTCGCGCGAGTAACATGCAGTTGCAACGCGCTTTATAAAGCCTCAGTTATAATAAAAATAATGCAATAAAAGGAAGTGTGTGCTACATGTGAAAACATCGCGGCTTGTGTGTAGCATGCAATAACACCGCGGTGTGTGTAGCATGAAATACATCCCAGCGACACCTGCTTTCCCGAGTTCACCTCGCTGGAGCAACTTAAACAAAGTAGCGTCATAAATGCAAAACGGGAAACCATCGATGCACCGTACAAACTTTCTTCTTTACGCTCGCTACGGCATCCATGCGAGGGCGAGGTCAGGCAAAAGAAAGTGAAAGCGCACCATGCGCGCGCTGTGCTGAAACGCCGTGTTCAAAGAGAGACGCCCGCGAGAAGAAAGTGGAAGCGCGCCATGCACGCGCACCCTACACGTGCACATCTCCTGTCCGGCCAGGCACGGTGAGCAGGAGACAGGGAGTGAACAAAACATGCCTCCCTTCCAATGAAAAGCGCGCATTTTAGACCAGCGCCAATCAGAAGCATGGGTGGAGCTTCCACCCCGCTTCCGAAGCTAAATCGACGACAATAGATCTCGCAAGCGAGCAGCGCATGCGCTGCGTCGCTAGGCGAGACCTAAAAAGGGTTTAGCCAGAGAAATTCAAAATAGAAAGGAAAAAGGAGAGTAGAAAACGGTGTTAAAAATACACATTGTGTTGTTGCAAAATACAGAAAGTAGAATTGTGCGTAATTGACCATAGAAAGGTGTATCATTGGTAGTGTTGGCAAAACATTTTCAGTGGCAAAAGGGGTTTGATTTGGCCCCAAGTAAGCATTATAGTTCATAGTCACAATAGTGTGGTTTATGACGTAAGAATCTCAACAAAGGCATTAAAAAGCACTAAAACAAACATGACAAAAAAAAAGTCATATGGCATGTGGTTAAGGGCTTACATTCTTTTCAAATGCAGAAAGTGAGGCAAGCATGTTATTTCTAATTAAATGTTTGCGAAATTCTGTATGAGGGTGTCAGAACACATATTGCTCAAATTTTGGGACACACTGGACTATAATGGTGTACAAATATTTCAGACATACGATCATTGCCATTGTGGAGGACATAGTACATATCAATAAAGATAGTGTCAGTTGGTCATTGCATCAAAAAGGTATGAAGATCTCTGTCCATAATGAGAACCATGTCACTTGCTCGAAGTTGGATGATCCAACGACTTTCCAGCTATCTAAGAGGCATGGATTTTTTTGCCCCATCTGGTCATAGGACCGAGGATCTCTAGAACATGGAAAGCATTTTAAGATTTTCATTTTGGCCATGCATACTGTTGTAATGTACAGCAAAGGGATAGTCTAGATTATTTTTTATAGCATGCACATGTTCCTGGATGCGTTCCTTGAGGGGTCTGATTGTGCATAAATAAGACCACATTCTTAAATAATGCAATAAACAACAAACTTTGTATTGAAATTTATGAACCTGGTGATTTTGTATGTTTTGTATGTGTTATATTGGAACTCAAGAACCTTGTCTTTGGCAAACCAACACATGTAACAATGTCCACATTTGTAGAAGCTGGTGGGCAATCTGGGCAGCCATGTACTTGGGATAGATGGAGTGAGGTAGCTATGGCAAAGAGTTTGTTGGATCGTTCTGCCCCTACTGTGGATCATATTAGGCTTGGTGGTAATCAATTCCTTCAGTGTGATATCCATCAGTAGGATTTGCTAGTGTTTGGACATGGCTTTGTGCAAATCTTGACTAAGTGCACTATAAGGTGTAATCAGTGCAGGTTTCTTGTTTCGGTGACTGTCCCTTATCCTTTTGGCTGTCCGGTTGATGAGCAAATCTGTACGTTGGCTGGGGGGATAGTACCATGATAGCACCATAACTACTATCTGTTTTTTATTAGTATATCCGGGAACTTATTCATTAGATGTGCATTTGTGCCTGGCAGAGCCACCTTTGTATTTCAGGTTATAACAAAATTTGAAGTGCTAGCTGATAAGTGGTTTGCTAACAGAGTTCACAAATGGCTGGACCAGCATGCTTCTAAGCCAATGGGGGAGAAGAACTCTCCACAGATTGGTGCCAAACTGGAGGGTGAGGGCCAGGGTAATTCTCATGGGACTCGCAGAGATGCCCAGAAAACATGGGAATGGTAATGGGGTGTCCGGTAAGGAGCATCATGACAAGAGAAGACAAGGAAGCCGTTCTAAGTTAAAGGTGGCAACATGTTTTATGTGTCACAAGGTGGAACATTGCAAGAGAGACTGTAAAGAGAAGGAACTTGACACAGCAACTCCCAGGATAGCAAGAATTTTACACATGGGTGAAGGTACCCGAAAGGGACCGGTTTTGCTCAACTTAGTGGTAGTGGTGGGCAGAACTTGCAGAGTTTAACTCCACGGAATTCCGCAGAGTTACATGAAAACTTTGTGCTAGGGGATGTCATTTCACACTTGCACTCTTCAACATACCATTAGCGAGCCGTGCACTAGAAAAAACTCCACCATGCGGTGGTTAGCCAAATTATTTGCCCACTTCTGCCTAGTAGCTATGGACATTTGGGAGAGGGGCCCAGATACTCTAAAGCACAGCCGTCCTAATTCAATGGGATTTGTGCAGGAAAGTATCAATGGGAGGAAAGTGCCTGCCCTTAGGGATACTGCAGCTTTCAGCACTATGGTTGAGAGGAAGTCTCTTAAGCCTGTGTTGCAGGGTGACTTAAAACCGGCAAAATAAAAAAAACGAGACAGACTCCTCTTGGCAATGCAAAAACAGTTCTTTACTGACTGTCGTGACAGGGAGAAAGGCCTCCTTACAGACATGCAGGCTGCTGCTCTCTCTCTCAAATTGCTGATTTACGGGCAGCTCTTTTTTAACACATCTTTCACAATACTTTATTACAAACAGTAAATAATAATTGACTTGCAGATTATAGATTGAAGACAGAAAAACACTCAAAGACCTGTGACCCATAACCCCAAACACTGACCTAATTCTCCACACATTCTTTATTGCAATCCCAATAATGCTTAACATACAAAGTATCCTTCTGCTCGTGAATGCATGTGTATTTTATTTATGGTAAATGTAATTTAAAGGGAGTGTGTGATTTTATCAGAATCACTGACAAAATATCGAAGGTCAAAAAATCGACCTACAAAAATATCGCAACAAAAATATCGATGTCAATAATATCGACATCCTATCTACAACATGGTAAGTACAAAAATATCGAAAAATAAAATATCAATGTCAAAAATATAGTTATCAAAAATATCGTTTTTTTTTTTGTTAAAAATAATATGTAAAATAAACTAAATAATACTTATAATTAAAATAAACATAGTTAAAAATATTTGATAATATTTAAAATTAATAAGTAACATATATAATTAAATAAAACATTAATTAAACATATACATATAATATATAATATATATACTTACTTAATAATAATTTTGAATAATTATTGTAATAAATTTTAAATTATTAAAAAATATTATAAATTACAAATACATCTATACACATAAAACAATAACATAAATAAAAATTAAATAATTATGTATAACAAATTAAAAAAATTAAATTTACTTTTAATATTTTTAAAATTAATTATATACTATATTAACTAAAATAATACAAAAAATATTAAATAGCGTAGGGAATAAAACTACTATTACAACTCCCAAAAAAACAACACTAAGAAAAATGTTGGATAGCGTAGGGGTAAAAATTACTATTCCCACTCCAGCGAGTGTAACAGTAGGGAAAGTGTTGGATAGCGTAGGGGTAAAAATTACTATTCTAACTCCAGTGAGTGCAACAGTAGGGAAAGTGTTGGATAGCGTAAGGGTAAAAATTACTATTCTAACTGCAGTGAGTGCAACAGTAGGGAAAGTGATGGATAGCGTAAGGGTAAACATTACTATTCCCACTCCAGAGAGTGCAACAGTAGGGAAAGTGTTGGATAGCGTAGGGGTAAAATTACTATTCCCACTCCAGGGAGTGCAACAGTAGGGAAAGTGTTGGATAGCGTAGGGGTAAAAATTACTATTCCCACTCCAGAGAGTGCAACAGTAGGGAAAGTGTTGGATAGCGTAGGGATAGAAATTACTATTCCCACTCCAGGGAGTGCAACAGTAGGGAAAGTGTTGGATAGCGTAGGGGTAAAAATTACTATTCCCACTCCAGGGAGTGCAACAGTAGGGAAAGTGTTGGATAGCGTAGGGGTAAAAATTACTATTCCAACTCCAGAGAGGGCAACAGTAGGGAAAGTGTTGGATAGCGTAGGGGTAGAAATTACTATTCCCACTGCAGGGAGTGCAACAGTAGGGAAAGTGTTGGATAGCGTAGGGGTAAAAATTACTATTCCCACTCCAGAGAGTGCAACAGTAGGGAAAATGTTGGATAGCGTAGAAGTGACAAATAACATACTTATAAATAAATTAATTTTTTAAAATAATTAATGAATTATTAAATAACTCTAAACTATTTACCAATACCAATAAATATTTATTAAAAACATAATTACCAATAGAAAATTTATTAACAATAAATTAACAATAAATACCAATAAATAATAATTAATCAATATTAATGACTAAATATGAAATATTGAACAATAAAATATTTGTAATAACAAAAACATATAACTTATTACAACTTAATTACCAATTAACTAATATTGAACAATTAAATGCTTTTTTATACCAATAATAATAATAATTAAACATTAATTACCAACTAATAAATAATTCTTAATATATTAATTACATTTATCAATAAATAATATTTAATAATATTTAATTACCAATTAATGATAAAACAACAATAAATTAATTTTTAGAACCAAAAATTTGTAATTTAAAAAAATTACCTATTAATAATTAATATCCAATAAATTAATTATCAATACCCAAAAATAAATTTAATAATTACTTAATTAGATTTCAATTACTTCCAAAAGTATTCCCCTATAAACGCACAACACACTTAATCAATTAATAAAAATGAATAACTAATTAATAAAAATTAATTACCAATTAATAATTGATTACCAATTATCAATTAATTAACAATAATATAATTATCAATACCAATTAATTAAAATAAATTATAAATTAATTGCATTTAAATTACATGATGATTAATTAATCAATTAGTAAAAATTAATTACCAATTATTGATTAATTAACAATTATATAATTATCAATAACAATTAAAATAAATTATAACTTAATTACATTTAAATTACATGATAATCAATTAATCAATTAATAAAAATTAATAACCAATTAATAAAAATTAATTACCAATTACTAATTAATTAACAATAATATAATTATCAATACCAATTAATTAAAATAAATTATAACTTAATTACAATTAAATTACTTCCCACCCTATTCCCCTATAAACCCACAACCCGCTACAGAACTTAAACGCCAAAAATAATTAAAATTAATTTATAATTCCTAAAAATTAATAATTAATTTAGTATAATTAAATTACTTCCCACCCTATTCCCCTATAAACCCACAACCCGCTACAGTACAAAAAAAATAAAAATAACTTTAAAAAATAAATTTATTAACATATAAAAATTGTATACATATATTTTTAAACAATTAAAACACGTAACAAAAACACATACATATTAAAAACATAACAAAGGGGCCCATTACGATACCCGGCGTAAAAAAATCCGCCAGGCATGGAAGCGGCAAAAATCCGCCCGCACACACCGCCTGAACACCGACCACGCCATTATGAGTACACAAACTGAAAACCGCCATCGGCGGAAAAATCATACAAAATACCGCCCGCCATCGTCCGAGTCGGAGTCAAACCGCCCGCCACGGACGGAAACACGCACGACAACACAAAACCGCCCGCCCTCACGGCCGACACACCGCACGTGAAATTACGATCGCACCGCCATGAGCGCGGAAAAACAACAAAAATACCGCCCGCCAGCGCAAACAACGCCGATGAGAATCGACACGGCAGAAGCCATGGCGCCCACGTACCTGCACAGAAACCATCCGCACACAAAACCAATAGCACACAACATGGCCAACAAGTCCACACAGCAAGGCACGCACAAATACACAAGCACAGTACACATCCCGAAAACACCCCCCGGACAAACAAAAAATACAAAGGCCAGAACCCCAGACACAACACACCTGAAAACAACAGACCATGAGGACACACCCACATAGGTGAGTACAAAAGCAGCACTCCCACAGACCACAACCCCTTGCTACATTGCAAACCAGAGAGGAGAGGAGAGGACACAGTGACACAGCAAGGACAGCAGCACACCACAGAAACGCACACATCACCACCACCACCACCACCACCACCACCAAACACCGGCACCACAAACCCCCTGCACATTACACAACACACACCGCACCAGCACCACAAACACCATGGCACCACAAAGGATGCCCAAGTTCACGCCCATGGAGCTGACGGTCATGGTCGACGAGATCATCAAGGTGTACCCACAAATCTATGGGAACATGGTCCAGCACACACCACTAGCCACCAGAAACAGAATGTGGACCCGGATCGTAGACCAGGTCAATGCAGTCGGGACCCTGCCCAGGAACAGAACCGAGATAAACAAACGTTGGAATGACGTAAAGAGCCTGGTCAAGAAGAAGGAGGGCAAAAACAGAGAGCTGGCTGCCGTCACTGGCGGAGGGAATCCCGCGCTCTTTAAGACCTTCAAAGCGTGGGAGGAGAAGGTGCGAGTCGTAATACATCCGGAGATCCTCGCCGGATTAGCAGGGGGAGTGGAGGCTGGTAAGTACAAACTAATGTATACCAGCACACCGCTATGTACACACATGCGCAACCACCATGCCACAGCTCCCAGGGACAAACACCCCCATGTCCAGCACACAATACACAACACATCACACGCACATGCAACAGACACTACCACACACAGGCCAAACCGAACAACTGTAAGATGCGTGGGGACATGTGTACACTAAGCCAGCCACGTAACCACCAACAGGTCCACAAATATGCCAGAAGCGCCACAACGAGCACCCGCCACACCCATGTGTCAGGCACAGCTGCACCAACTGACAAGTAACAGGTAAGTGGCAGGAACACAAAGTGCAGTGGGTCGGAGGGGGACAGCTGAAGTACAACACCCACCAGGCCCCCACTCCCACAGACCAGCAAGGTGGAGCACTCCCCACACCCATGTGTCAGGCACAGCTGCACCAACTGACAAGTAACAGGTAAGTGGCAGGAACACAAAGTGCAGTGGGTGGGACGGTGGACAGCCCAAGTACAACACACACCAGGCGCCAGTCCCACAGCACAGCAAGGAGGAGCATCCCCCACACCCCACACCCACGTGTCAGCCACCGCAGTGCACAACGACAGCCGAAAGGCAGACATCACGGTCCACAGCAATCGGTGTCAGTGGGTGTACAGCCACCCCCACGACCCACTACATCCCCCACCCCCACAGACCTGCAACATGGAGCACCCCCGCTAAGAGCCATGTGGCATCCAGTACAGTGCACGCACGAACAACTTGCAGGTGGGAAACTGGACAGGGCTGGATTACTGGAGGCATGAGGACCATAACACCACCAACACATGGGACATGTCACGTAGCACACGAACACGCAGCACCGCCCACCGTCACGAACAAGTGAACAATGTGCACACGGACATGAACAGCAGACTCACACCCCACATGACCCATCACAGACATAGCAACACCCAAGGAGCCACGTCTGCATGCACAAGCCACACTGAATATAGTCCCACACGGCAGCCACTGTGCAACTCATCACACACAACCGAAACACCATTGAAGTCCTGTCCATGTAGCCCCTACTGCCTGTCAACCACACACCCCACAACTACGCCTATGTAAGACAAACAACACTAGACGCAACAGAGCGGAACAACAGAAATGCACACGAACACCACTGAACCCATCAAACACACAGACACACCATGCACATACAACATACCATCCATCCCATCCGTCAGCCCCATTCTCATGAAAGGCATGTCATCCGCACAGCTGCCACACATACAGCAGTCACGCTAAGACACATGCCCATGACCAACCATGTGCCAGAAGTCAATTAAGCGCACGACACACTGTGAGCAACAACACACAACATGGGCCACACCCCCGAGCACTGCAGTGATGCACATGGCACAGGGCAGCACGCACACCAAGGAGATGGGACAACTGCAATACGTTGGCTGGCACACAACTATCACTCACTCATAACGATGCGTCCAATGCCATGTCCAGTAACCACAACAGACAGCAAATATGCAGGGCATGTCAGGCATGCACACACCTCAGACCATGCACTGTCATGCTGCCACAACACATGTCACGTTCGGCACCCATGGCTCACAGCATGTACCCCAATAGCATATACCCTCCCAAATGCGAATCTGGGGCATGGCCCCCATGTTGCCATATGCGTTCCTAAGCGTTCCATTTGAACCCCAAAAGCATATTCCCTCCCAAATGCGAATCTGGGGCATGGCCCCCATGTTGCCATATGCGTTCCTAAGCGTTCCATTTGAACCCCAAAAGCATATTCCATCCCAAATGCGAATCTGGGGCATGGCCCCCATGTTGCCATATGCGTTCCTAAGCGTTCCATTTGAACTCCAAAAGCAAAGTACAAACCAGACCCAGGATGGGCCAGGAGCCCGCATACACCAGAGTCACAATGAGTAGGGGCAAAGCAACACACCCATCGGCATGGCCAATCCGTCCCATGCCACATGTGCACAGCACACAGTCCCATTGCCTAGCACACACACCTACAGATGCCACAGCCACACACTCGCCTCCGGGAAACCCATGTACGAGATTGCACGAACTGCCAATGTCAGACGACTAATACATACTTCGCCAGGTGCAACACAATAACAAATCTCATTCTCTCCACAGGTGACGAACTGCTGGACGCTGGGGATGGAGACAGCAGCCAGCACAGCCAGCCTACAAGCCCCCAACGAGGACACACGGATCTGGAGGATCTGTCCACCTCTTCGGACACGGACCACCAAGCTGGCCCATCTGGCGTGGCAGGGCCCAGCCGCTCCCCAGGACCCCTCCTACCCACCAACCCATCATCCAGGGATGCTGAACAGTCCCAGTCCCCTGCTGCCACTGTCGTTGCGGCCACACCCACGGTCATTGCGGCCACTACCACTGCCGCAACCGCCACCATCGCCGCACCGACCACCACCGCCTCCACCACCACCACGTCTTCGCTGGCACCAGCCCCAGCGCAGGTGGTGGCCCGGCCGACTGGATCCACCCTGGGAGCCACAGCGAGGACCGTGGTGAGCAATGTGGCTAGTGGGCAGGCCGGTGGCAGCAGGACTGGTAGGAGGAGCAGGGTCAGGGAAACGCCAGCCTCCCCTGGGAGCCATGCCCTGCCTCAAATGGACAGAGTCCTTGGGGCCTATGAAGAGGCCCAAGGACAATGGGCCAGGTCTGCTACTGACACGCGGGAGGTGCTGGGGGTGCTGAGGTCCATGGACGCCCATATGGGCCAATTCGTGTCCCGTATGGACCAACTCGTGGACCTCATGGGCCAGCTGGTGGTGGCGGTGGGGTCACAGGCAAGGCCAGCAACACCACCTCCGCCACCACCTGCTAGGGCGCAGGCTCGGGCAGCAGTGTCCACTTCCCCTGCGTCCACAGCCAGTGAGCACACCTCACCCACCACCAGCAGGTCGCCACCACACACCCCCTCCCAAACGTGGAAGGGGCCGTCCGAAGAGGAAACAGATCTCCCGGGAGGACTTCGCACGCTCCAGTCGCAAGTGAGGCAGCCAGCCAGCCTTCCGCCAGCCTTCCTTGACCAGCCACTGCATTGACTTGCTCTACGATCCCACTCCACACAGCCATCTGGATGGCATGTGTGTGTTGGACTATGGACATAGTACCAGTGGGTACACCCTGATCATCACGCAGCCATGACCGACAGCTCATTGTCACTGCACGCACCACTTTTGTCATCACCTTACACACAATCACATGTCACAGTTTGTAATAAATGCACCTTTTTCACTAACTGCTGTTTGTGCCCTGTGTCTTTATTGTACGGAATACAACGGCCACCTTGGGCGGAAAGGCACCTGATGCGTGGCATGGAAATGGAATCCGGAGGGCCTGTAGGGACCTAGGGGTGGGAGACAGAACAGGAGCACATTCAATGAGTGTGTCACACACCCATCACACAGTACATGTCAACAACTACAAGCAATGTACACACATCGCACAGAGCAATAGGGCACAATGCCACAGCCACCAACAGTGGCATACTACCCTGGCCATGGAGCGTTGACACACTGCACGCAGTGAACATACGGCCACCCTGACACAGCACACACACACCTGCATAGATACAGACACATCATCCGTCGTACATGGACACTCACCGTCAAGTGAAGTAGCGGGCGATGAGCTGCTGGCGCACATTCCCAGCTTCCTCCTCTCCGCTGTCCACCTCACTCGAGCTGTCCTGGTCTGCGGGCTGGGGCCCTGGTTGATCTCCGTCATCCACAATGAGGGGGATCTGCTTCCGAATGGCCAGATTGTGCAGCATGCAGCACGCCACCACTATCTGGCACACCTTCTGTGGGGAGTACGCCAGTGCACCCCCGGTGCGGTCCAGGCACCTGAACCTGGACTTGAGGAGGCCAAAGGTACGCTCGACCACACGTCTGGTCCTCCCATGTGCCTCATTGTATCGATCGTCTGCTGGGGTGCGAGGATTCCTCAATGGACTGAGCAGCCATGCCCCATTCGGATACGCAGAGTCACCTGGGTGTGAGGGACACAGAGAACCGTTGCTATTCCAACTGGACAGGGGACAGCATCGCACAACCAGCATGCTACACCACTCCACATACTCACCGACAATACAGCCACGATCCTGTTGCAGATTGGCCATCAGTCGTGGCAAGATGCTGTTGCGCATTATGTGTGCGTCATGGGCCGAGCCTGGAAACTTTGCACACACGTGGGTGATCACCATGTCCGCAAGGCACACCACTTGCACATTCAGGGAGTGCGTGTGCTTCCTGTTGCGGTACAGGTGCTCAGTGGCCTGTGGTGGAACAAGGCCAACATGAGTGCAGTCAATGGCTCCCACGACGTGTGGGATTCTGCCAAGGGCATAGAATGCACCCTTCACTGCCGCCAATTCACGAGCCCTGGGGAATCTGATGTACCTGTTCCGGTACAGCATCATGGCTGCCAGTACATCCCTCAGCACCTTGCTGAACATGGGCTGGGACATCCCTCCTCCACTGCCCACTGTGTGCTGGAATGACCCAGTGGCGAAGAAATGCATGGCGGCCATCACCTTAGCCGTGGGGGTGACAGCAGTCGGATACACCCTGCGGGGACGGAGATGGGGCTCTAACATGGCACACAGTCGATGCAGAGTTGGCCTGTCCAGCCGAAACTTCCTGATTACCTCTGTATCGTCCATGTCCGCCAGCAATTGGTATGGGCGGTCAATGTTCGGTCTCCGCCTGGGTTAAATGGCAGAGGACACATGTCAAAGCAACACGGCACATAGCAATTTCGCATACACATCACTGACATGACTGAGCAAGCACATGAGCCACAGCCCAGCTGTCAAGCTGGGACGGCACGGCCACAATACACTTACACAGGTCTCCCAACAATGGCAATGGCAAGTGAGACATACCACTGCCATGTGCATGCACATGGGGATCTAGGCCCCAATGACTTGCGGGGCGTGCTGATGGGGACTGACTGCATATTCGTCAAGCGGCAACGCCACAGCAACATGAGTGTCTGCTGAGCATGGTACTGCTTCCGAGGCTGGATGAGTATGGCACACGACGACGACGATGTGGGCACGGGCTGAGCGGCCAATACAAGTGGGACCTGTGGCACGAGGGGATATGAGACAGTAGTAGGTGTCAGCACTGCACCCTATGTACAGCACTGTACGGATCACAGCTCCCGAAACATTGACTGGTGTCCACATTGACAGCCCCATGCCAAGACGGCTGTGTGCTTGCAGTCACACGTCACAGGTGAGAGGTTACATTGCACGTGCCAGGTGGCAGTCGTACATAGTGGGAGCTGGCATGTGTGTGCATGTGTCTCCTGTTCAGGATCCACCAGATGGGCGCTGACTCTGTACTGACCATTGGACACAGCATGTTCCGTGGAAGGCTTGTGTGTGTGGGATGGTGGCACTGGATGTGCCTCTGTTGGGGGGGGCCATGCACAGGGCGGGTACGTCGATGATTGCGCATTGTTGGTCACGGTGGGTGCACCAGCTAAGATGTGTTGCCCTGTGTTCAATTCCTATGTCCGCATGATGATGGACTGTGGATGTGGGCAGACTACACATTGGTCGATGTGCTGTCTATATGCATGTGCCTTCACACCAGGCACAGCTGCCCCTGCACATGTGACCCCTGCTGGACTCGCTGCTGGGTCTGTGGAGCTGATGCACCTTCTGCGCGTGGGGCGGACAGCTCTCCTCACTTCCCTCATTGCGCATGTCATGTCTTTGCCGCAGGTGACATGGATCATGGAGGGCCCACATGTACGCGTGGGTAGGCTACACATGATTGTTCACTGGTCGCCACCCCCAGTCAGTGTTTCGAATGGGAAGGTTGTCGTGCTGGTGGTATGTTCGATGTGGCGGATGGGCGGGCCTAGGTGCGGGCTTACATTCCGGACATGGGGGGTAGTTGGATTGGCGACTAGTTGCAGTACACACGGGACACGTCTCTTCCTTTCCACATCTGGGTCATCGCTTGTACTAACTGACAGTGATACAGTCATCTTCGCCCCAGCCCTCATGTCCTCCCCTCGCCCCCCCAATATGCATGCTCACCTGCGAGGCTAGCGCTTGCACAGGCAGCCCCAAGCTTGCACCAGAGAGGGCAAGGAGTGTATGTGTGGGTCCAGTTGCACGAGTGGGCTGTCTCAGGGTATGATGTGTGGCGGGACGCCGTCCACCTGCGTGGTGCCCCAAATGGAGACCAGGCCTGCATGGACTATGCATCACAGTCTTCGCCTTCCGGATCCGCCACCTGCGACACCCAGTGGCTGTGGCTGCCCTTGCGGCCATGCCGCGTCCGTCTGTGGCTGATGGCCCACACATTCACTCTTTGGCCTCTCTGGGGAGGGCTCGGGGGTGGTGGCGCACGCGCTTGCACTTAGTCGCAATGGCATGTGGCGTGGTTGGTATGATGGGCAATGGATGGGATGGTGCGAGCCACCTCCCGTGACGTCAGTGCTGCTCGTGCTGTGGTGCGTCCCCCCTACACTTCCATTTGACTTTTTGCCATGCTGGACGTTGAGGTTCTATTGCCTGCGTGATATGACCAGGAGGAGCGCGAGGAGACCTCTCACACACCATGCTCCACTGCCATCCCGTGCCCTGTATCGCCTGTGCGGATTGACTATGTTGGGGTTACACCTGGTCGACTGGGGCTGTGTGTGCCTTGTCAAGGGGCATGGCGGGCGCACAACAGGATCCAGCTCGTCCACAGAGGGTGGGCTGAGGTGCGCCTGGTACCGCTTTGTACGTGTGCCCGGCTGCTGTGCACACACGTATTCACTCCCCCCGACAGGTGTCCTCTCACAATGCCCAGGGAAGCGGTGGTGTACTGTTCATGAGCCCTCCCAACACGGCGTGCTCCAACTTGGCATGTGCGCATCTACCCGTCGCACCCACCCACCTGAGCACTGCGTCCATACGACTTCACACGACACATGTGTGTCTTCCACAGTAGTGCTACTCATTTGCGTTGACATCCAATACCAGTGGACTACATGGTCATGTCACGACTGCCGTGTACTTCACATACTCTCATCCTCTCTCATTCGTACTTGTGAAATGAGTCAGCGGAGACAGTTCTGGTTTCAAACATTATATTGAGTCTTCTGTCCTCTGTGATGCAGTATAGTGGACACTACTGGCAGCGGAATACATATTGAGGATATACTGAGCATGATTACAAATGGGATAGGGTGTGGGGTTACATCTGCTTGGCCAAGGCTGTGCTAATGTACATTTACGTATAGCTGCGGAGCTGCGGACTTTGACACAGACGGTATACATGTAGCCTACCAGACCGCTCGGCATCATGGGCACAGTCCATCTCAGTTCCATGTGACAGGTTTGCTGCGGTTGTTCCTCATGCACGCGTGCATGTGAGATGACATCAGGGCATGTGCTTGCGTGCATGCAGCGGCGTGCCACTTGTTGTTGCACTGTGGTGGTTACTGGACATGTCACAGTCACTGGGGTCGTGTTGTTGTTGTATGCACTTGTCGTCCATGCAAAGGTCCTGGTATGGGATTCCCGGGGCGGGGGTGGGAGGGGTGCAGCACCCACAGACTCCAGGCGACCTATTCATGTCCACTGAGCGGTGTGTGTGTCCATGTGCGCTGGATCCATGTCGTGTCCTGGTTGTTCGTGCAGTTCCGTCCATGTGGGTGCGATGCACAGAGCCCATGCCACTGCCTCCCACGATGCATGCGGTGTTCCTGGATGTGATGGGGAACAGTGTGCATGTCCCGGTCATATCCGATGTCATGGCGATGTCGTTGATGGTGTGGTTACAGTTGCCGGTCGTTTGGTATGGCTGTTGTGGTGGTGACTGGCCAGTCCGTGCGGAAGCTGAGCATGGGTGCGGGGTTGGACTTCATAGGTCACTCGGGGAACCTGCGTTGTGGTCCGACGTATTTACAGGTTGTCAGGTATGCGATGCCGTCCAGCAGGGCTTCCATGTCATTGGTGGTGTACATGTTTGCCAGCCAATGAAGCGGATGGTGGCTGTCAAGGTGTTGTTCGTAGGTTGTCCCTTGGAGGACCATGATGGGGCATGCTGGGTGACATTCGATGTAGCTGTTCTCGATGATCCGTCGTGTGGAGGCACAGTGGTTCCATTTCAGTGCGCGTGCGATGTTGGCCACATACGCCATGCCCCCATAGGCAGAGCAGGCCCTGTCGTGTGCGTCCAGAGGGAGGAGTAGTGGTAGCAGGTCCGCCTTCAGACATGCCGGGTTGGAGAGGCATATCTCGACGGGATGCTGGTAGGGACACCTCCGACAGTAGAAGACGGGCATGACGCAGCTGAACAATGTGATGCGGTAAGTCAGTCGGTAACTTACGTTCAGCAGGGACAGGAGATCGCATCCCAATGTATGTATCGTGCTGGTTTTGTACAGCTTGAGCTGTTCGGCGTAGTTGGGTAGGTGTGTTGCGGTTGCCATTTCGCAGCGGTGCGTTGTGGTGGCGTGCTCCGGCTGTGTGTGCAGTCTGCAATGTGCACACTCCGGGGTTGCTGTGAGCTCTGTGTAGTCGTGGGGAGACAGGACTTGTGTTCTGTTGGCTTGTTTGGAGGACACGGGCCCTCTTCCCACATGCTTCTCAGACAGTTCAAGGTCAGTGCTGTGTGACTCCTTCCAATTAACTTGCATGTGGCCGACATGGGGGAGTGTTTTCTTCTTTCTTCCCCGTCCGTTGTGTGCTTCTGTGATATGCGCTATCTGCCGTGTGGTCGGTCTCCTCGGCATGCCTGTGTTGGTCTATTCTTGGACAATGGCTGTATTCACCGGCTTCTGTCGTAGGGCTGTGGTTTCGGTGTTGGAATGGAAGGTCATTCAGTGCTGTCTGCTCTCCCTTGTGTGGGCGGCAGCCTGCCTTTCCGCTCTGCGTTGGGCCTTGTGTGTGGATGTAATTCTTGGGCCACCTGTTGTCGGTCACCGGGCTCTTTGGTGTTCCGTTTCATGTGTCTTGTTCATATGTGCAGGGTGGTATGGGTTTTTCAGTGTGGTACTGGCGTTCCTCTTCCCGAAGGGGCCCTGCTTCTCCTAGTTGGTGTTGCCGCCGCTGTGTGCTTCGCCATGTTTGTTACACTGGGGTGTGTCCTGCTGTTGCGTGACTTCACTGACATGTGTGCGTCGGTTGTGTGGCGTTGGGTGTTGTCCGTGAATTGGGCGTTGGGGACATGTCTGTGGCAGGCCTGTCACGTGTCATGTGCGTTCGGGGTGGGGCTGATGTGTGTGCTGCTTGGTTGTGTCCCTGTGTCTGTGTGCGACGCATGCATGGCGCTGCGGTTGGCCTCTGCGTTGTGCGCATGTGTGGCGGCGTCATCGGCGCTTTGGGGCCGTGACGGGGTGGTTGGTTCCTAGTCCCAGGTGGTGTGTACACATGTGTTCCGCGATGTTAGGATTTGGCCTGTGTGTCATATGTGGATGCAATGGTGGATGTGTAGTGTGCACGCGCTGGTGGGGGGTTGTCCGCTTTTTCCGCCCTTGCACTGTGTGCGCTGTTTGCGTGCACTTGTTGTGTGTGTGCCTACCTGCGTCTCCGCGGTACGTTGCGTCCTTGGTGGTGCATCAGCAGAAGCATGGGAAGGGCCTGCAGTGCTGGATTCATGCCCGGGGTGCCGCTTCTTCGTTGTCCGTGCTCTGCGTCCGTGTTTCCGCCTCTCTTTCACGTGCGGTGTCTCTTTGCCGTGGGAGCCGTTTGTTTGCGGCATCGTAATTTATGCGCCGGGCGGGACGTGTTTCGTCGGACGGTGTGTGTCAGTTGTGCTGCGCCGCTACGTGTGCGGGCGCACTTTGATGGCGGACGGTGTTGCTGGCTTGCCGGCGGTGTTTGGCCTGCTTTTCGCATCGTAATTGGGCGGGCGTGTGGACTGCTGCGTGCCGGCGGTAACTGGTGGTTTTTGCATCCGCCAGCACGGCGGTAGTGCTTCCGCCCGCCATCGTAATGGGCCCCAAAATACATAACAATAATACAAATATCGATATTAGTAACATCGATATTAGTAACATCGATATATTTGATTTCGATATTACTAACTTCGATATTATTGACATCGATATTAAGTAATTCGATATTACTTACCTTAGGGTCGATATTCTGTCCATCGATATTCTGTCCCATCGATATTCTGTCCCTTCGATATTTAAACTTCGATATTATGGTATATCGAAATTTTATTTTCGATATTTTGACTGCCCACCATTTTATCATTGTGCACCTAGGACCTCTGTGTGTTCCAAACTAATTTAATGTTCCTGCACCCATTGTCTAATCATGTTACAATCTGTTTGGAAGCACGAAGTGCGTGCCGGTGATCTAATCAATCAATCAATCACAGAATTTGTAGAGCGCACTACTTACCCGCGAGGGTCTCAAAGCGCTGGGGAGAAAAAAAGGGGGGGGGTGCTGCTACTGGTCGAACAGCCAGGTCTTGAGTAGCCTCCTGAAGGTCAGCAGGTCTTGGGTCTGTCGTAGGCTTAGTGGAAGGGTGTTCCAGGTCTTGGCGGCGAGGTGTGAGAAGGATCTGCCGCCGGTGGTTGTTCTTCGAATGCGAGGGACGGTGGCGAGGGAGAGGTCGGCGGAGCGGAGCTGGCGGTTGGGGACGTAGAAGAAGAGTCGTCTGTTGAGGTAGGCTGGGCCAGTCTTGTGGAGTGCCTTGTGTGCGTGGATGAGGAGTTTGAAGGAGATTCTCCTGTCGACGGGGAGCCAGTGCAGGTTCCTCAGGTGGGGGGTGATGTGGCTGTGGCGTGGTACGTCGAGGATCAGGCGTGCGGAGGCGTTTTGTATGCGTTGCAGTTGCTTGATGAGCTTGGCCGGGGCTCCCGCGTAGAGGGCGTTCCCATAGTCAAGTCTGCTACTGACGAGGGCCTGGGTGACTGTTCTTCTTGTATCTGTCGGGATCCACCTGTAGATCTTGCGAAGCATGCGGAGGGTGTTGAAGCAGGAGGAGGAGACTGCGTTGACTTGCTTGGCCATGGAGAGCGTTGAGTCGAGGATGACTCCCAGGTTGCGTGCGTGGTCGGTGGGTGTCGGGGCTGCTCCCAGTGTCGTTGGCCACCAGGAGTCGTCCCAGGCTGAGGGGTTGGAGCCGAGGATGAGGACCTCTGTCTTGTCCGTGTTCAGCTTTAGTCGGCTGATCTTCATCCACTCGGCGACGGCCTTCATTCCTTCATGGAGGTTGGATTTGGCGGTGAGGGGGTCCTTGGTGAGGGAGAGGATCAGTTGAGTGTCGTCGGCGTAGGAGATTATGTTGAGGTCGTGCTGTCTGGCGATGCGTGCGAGCGGGGCCATGTAGATGTTGAACAGTGTTGGGCTGAGGGATGATCCCTGGGGTACGCCGCAGATGATCTCGGAGGCTTCGGATCGGAATGGTGGGAGGCGGACTCTCTGGGTTCTGCCGGCGAGGAAGGAGGTGGCCCATTCCAGGGCCTTGTCTCGGATCCCTGCGTCGTGGAGGCGTGCGCGTAGAGTGCGGTGGCAGACAGTGTCGAAGGTGGCGGAGAGGTCCAGCAGGATGAGGGCTGCGGTCTCACCGTTGTCCAGCAGGGTCCTGATGTCGTCGGTGGCGGCGATGAGGGCAGTCTCAGTGCTGTGGTTGCTGCGGAACCCTGATTGGGATGGGTCCAGGATGCTGTTTTCTTCGAGGTATCGGGTTAGCTGTTTGTTGACGATCTTCTCGATGACCTTGGCTGGGAACGGAAGCAGGGAGATGGGCCGGAAGTTCTTGAGGTCTCTCGGGTCCGCCTTGGGTTTTTTGAGTAGGGCGTTGATCTCTGCGTGTTTCCAGCTCTCTGGGAAGGTCGCGGTCTCGAAGGAGAGATTGATAACGTTGCGCAGGTGGGGTGCGATGGAGCTGCTGGCTTTGTTGAAGATGTGGTGCGGGAAAGGGTCTGACGGGGAGCCGGAGTGTATTGTGCTCATGGTCTTGATGGTGTCATCGATGTTCACGCTGGCCCAGGCTGGCAAGGGGTCGTGGTTGATGGTGTGCGGCGGGTCTGGTGCATCGATCTTAGTTGGGGCTGTCTGGGTGTTGAAGCTGTCGTGGATGTCGGCGATCTTGCGGTGGAAGAAGGTGGCGAGGGAATCGCACAGGGCTTGCGACGGCGGGATGTCGTTGGTGTTGGAGAGTTCCTTCACGATGTTGAAGAGCTCCTTGCTGTTGTGTGCGTTGTTGTCGAGGCGGTCTTTGAAGGAGATTCTCTTGGCGGACCTGATGAGGTGGTGGTGGTTACGGATGGCGTCTTTGTGTGCTGCGTGGCTGTCCGGTGTCTTATCACTGTGCCATTTCTTCTCTAGTTTCCGGCAGGTACGCTTGGACGCTAGGAGTTCCGGGGTGAACCAGCTGGCTCTTTTGGTGGTGTCACTGTAGGTGAGTTTTTCAGCGGGCGAGGGTGTTGGCACAGTCGTCTATCCATCGTCTGAGGTTGCAGGCAGCGTCGTCGGTGTTGGATGGGTCGGAGGGAGGGCTGAGAGCGAGGTTTGCCCGTAGTTGGTCTTCGGTGACTTTGCTCCAGCAGCGGCGTGGGATCTATTGGGTGCGGTGGTGTGTGGTGGGTTTCTGGAAGGTGAAGTGGATGCAGCGGTGGTCGGTCCAGAGGAGTTCCGTGGTGTGGCTGAAGGAGACGTGGGAGCTTGAGGAGAAGACGGGGTCGAGCGTGTGGCCGGCGAAATGGGTCGGTGTTGCGACGAGCTGTCTCAGTCCGAGGTTGGCGAGGTTGTCGATCAGGGTGGTGGAGTTGCTGTTGTTGTTGTTCTCCAGGTGAAAGTTCAGGTCTCTGAGGAGGATGTAGTCGGTAGAGGTCAGGGCGTGCGTGCTGATGAAGTCGGCGATGGAGTTGCTGAACTGGGGTCGGGGCCCAGGGGGTCTGTAGACAAGGGTGCCTCTAAGGGTGGTGTTGGGGTCCGTGTGGATCTGGAAGTGCATGTGTTCGGCGGTGCAGAGAAAGTCGTCGGTGCTGGTCGAGACCCTGATGGAGTTCTTGTGGACGATGGCGATTCCTCCTCCTACTCCGTTGATGCGGTCTCTGCGGGTGATCTCATAGCCGTCTGGGATGGCTATGGCGATGTCGGGTGCGGAGGAGTCGTTCATCCAGGTCTCTGTCAGGAAGGCGACGTCTGGTGATGATGTGTCGAGCAGGTCCCAGAGCTCGACGGCGTGTTTGCGTGCGGAGCGGGTGTTCAGTAGGATGCATCGGAGGTGGTTGAGGTCCTTCTTGGCGGGTGCTTCGGTGGCTCTGAGGCTGGTGTAGCTGCAGTTCCGGCAGGTGAAGGGACCATGAGTGCGTTTCGGGGCGGCCTTGAAGCAGTTGTGTCTCCGTCCGGGGTTGAGAGCGTGGAGTGTGGTGGCATCGTATCGGCGTCGGTCCTCGAGGCTGGAGCGGGGGGCGCATGGCCCAGGGGTTCTGGCACTGGGCGCGGTCCAGGCGCGGACGGGCGCAGACGGGCTTGCCTTAGGCGCACCTTCTTCGGCGCGCCTATGGCAAGCCCGCTGCGCGCATCCGCTGCGCGGCCGCCATATATGGGGAGGTGGGAGGGAGGAGCAGCTGGGAGGCGGGAGGCAGGGGCAGCGAATGGGCAGTCAGGGGGGCGGGGCCGCAGGGGACGCAGCGGCGGGAGTGGAGAGAGGCAACGAGGGGTACAGAAGGCAAAATTGGGCACAGACAATGGGGGCAACGAGGGGAAACAGAAGGCAAAATTGGGCACAGAAAATGGGGGCAACGAGGGGAAACAGAAGGCAAAATTGAGCACAGAAAATGGGGGCAACGAGGGGAAGAGGCAAATTTGGGCACAGAAAATGGGGGCAACGAGGGGAAACAGAAGGCAAAATTGGGCACAGAAAATGGGGGCAACGAGGGGAAACAGAGGCAAAATTGGGCACAGAAAATGGGGGCAACGAGGGGAAGCAGAAGGCAAAAGGACACAGAATATGGGGGCAACGAGGGGAAACAGAAGGCAAAATTGGGCACAGAAAATGGGGGCAACGAGGGGAAACAGAAGGCAAAAGGACACAGAAAATGGGGGCAACGAGGGGAAACAGAGGCAAAATTGGGCACAGAAAATGGGGGCAAAGAGGGGAAACAGAAGGCAAAAGGACACAGAAAATGGGGGCAACGAGGGGAAACAGAAGGCAAAATTGGGCACAGAGAATGGGGGCAACGAGGGGAAACAGAGGCAAAATTGGGCACAGAAAATGGGGGCAATGAGGGGAAACAGAAGGCAAAACGGGCACCGAGGCAACAAGCAGAGGGGCGGGCTTACCAGCAGCAGCAGCGGGCAGGACAACACAGGCGGAGCTGTGTGGCGGGGGAGCGACCTACCTGGCAAGGTCAAGGGTCGCTCTCCTCACCGCGCAGCGGCCGCCATATATGGGGAGGTGGGAGGGAGGAGCAGCTGGGAGGCGGGAGGCAGGGGCAGCAAATGGGCAGTCAGGGGGGCGGGGCCGCAGGGGACGCAGCGGCGGGAGTGGAGAGAGGCAACGAGGGGTACTGAAGGCAAAATTGGGCACAGACAATGGGGGCAACGAGGGGAAACAGAAGGCAAAATTGGGCACAGAAAATGGGGGCAACGAGGGGAAACAGAAGGCAAAATTGGGCACAGAAAATGGGGGCAACGAGGGGAAGAGGCAAAATTGGGCACAGAAAATGGGGGCAACGAGGGGAAACAGAAGGCAAAATTGGGCACAGAAAATGGGGGCAACGAGAGGAAACAGAAGGCAAAAGGACACAGAAAATGGGGGCAACGAGGGGAAACAGAAGGCAAAATTGGGCACAGAAAATGGGGGCAACGAGGGGAAACAGAAGGCAAAAGGACACAGAAAATGGGGGCAACGAGGGGAAACAGAGGCAAAATTGGGCACAGAAAATGGGGGCAACGAGGGGAAACAGAAGGCAAAAGGACACAGAAAATGGGGGCAACGAGGGGAAACAGAAGGCAAAATTAGGCACAGAAAATGGGGGCAACGAGGGGAAACAGAGGCAAAATTGGGCACAGAAAATGGGGGCAACGAGGGGAAACAGAAGGCACAACGGGCACCGAGGCAACAAGCAGAGGGGCGGGCTTACCAGCAGCAGCAGCGGGCAGGACAACACAGGCGGAGCTGTGTGGCGGGGGAGCGACCTACCTGGCAAGGTCAAGTGTGCTAAACCCATAAATATCTTCATGCTTAATAAACACGAGTTGGCCTTTAATTGAAACCCTTTCAAGTTACTTATCCCATTGTGTCCACAAGTAAACTTTTCACCTTACTCTTGTCAGCGCCAGAATTGGGCCTAAACTGTTTTTTAGCCACGTACAGCTATGTGTTTTCTACTCACGTTTGTTGTTGCAATATGTTCTCATGTTTTACATTTTCTGAGTATTTTATATTTTCTGTGGTGTGGTTATATTTTACATTTTCTACCCCATTCCCCCAACTAGTTGATATTTCAACTAGTTCATATAGACCTTGGTCTGTACTTGGCACTAGGTGATACAAGTCGCCCTGGGAATCTACTACTTACGTTGATGTGCTAACTGGGAACATCCCTCCCGCCTTTGCATCTATTCTTCTACAACATGCTAGGATTAACTGTACAATACAATAATAGCAATAAGACCACAATAGTTGGCAACAAGGCTCCCAACAGTCCCGACATCCAGGATGGCAATGATGAAAACCACCCACTAAAGCAATTTTCTGGGGCACCTCCTTCATCTACCATTTTCTTTTGGAGATTATGCAGGGTCTTTATAGCCTCTGATAAAGTTCAATTGTCCGCATCATTCCCTGGAATACAAGTGGAGAACGCTGCTCCAATTTTCTTGCATACCCCTCCTTGCATGGCCGTCATAAGGTCAAGTACATTCAATGCTACATTATCATCATTCTTATGGCATGCAGCTCTTCCTTTATGGCGTTAAATCCCTCATTTGTAGTGTTAATGACTTTAAGCAATTCCCACCATGTAACTTGCAGCCATCTAGGCGTTGCTTTAGCTTGAACAGATGGCAGGATGCTCCCAAAGAAGATTTGAGCATCATTGAACAGGCGGTACTCTTAGGGGACATCATTCCAAGTACTTGTACCATAGTACTCTGCAGTTCGCTTCCTTCGGCTATGGTGTAGCAAGGTCATTGGATGACTCATGGGGTGTTCATGCAAAGTGGATATAATGATTCCAAAAATTACCAAACCTGCAGCATGCAAGGCCACAATGGAGCAGATTCCACCCCAGTCTGGTGGTAAGTGGGCATGCAGCAGTTCCCTGCACTGCCAGTAATAATCCATGAGGCTGGAGGTGCCACCCTGCATGTCAGCATGGTAAATTGTGGTCTTGCAGCCAATATTCCGGCCTACATTAGCAGTGCCATTTCCTCTGAAACATAAAGAAACAGAAGTTAGTCTCATGACAGTATGAGGACCTATTGTGCTATCTACCCAAGTGTAATGTGAAATGTTTTAATCCTAGATATGTGTACATTTCCCTATTGCATCCTGGCTAACATCAGTGCCATTCCATAAAGACATAGCCCTACAGGAAAATTCAGTATTGGGATGCCATTGATCATGGGCAATGACTAACCCAGTGACTCTAAATCCTGGCCTACAAATGCAATCTGGGGGTAAGGGGTTAAGAAAATAGTTGTTACATTCGGTTGGCGGGCGCGTAGCTCCTACAAATCCTACATGTAGGACCATGTAGATTCAATCTACAAGTGTAGGACAGACTGTCTTCCTCATGCGTGATATTTCATCCCTGATGGCCTCTCTATCTGTGAGAATGTATAGCACTTCCACAAATGAGTCATATTTTGTGGCGTTAACTAAGAAACACACTACTCTAACATGTGTCAACTGCATTTGGGCTTTAATCCTACACAAGTAGAGATGTAATAAACATTGAGATGTACTTGAATGTACTTCTTTCGTTGAGTGCAGCCTATCTGATCCAGTAGCATGAGGAATTAGGGAACACACAAAACAGGATTCATTAGTGTTTTCCGAACTTATGTCTGACATATGCTGATACCACATATTATCTGACACCTGTGTATGGGCATTACAGTTCAAATTATTATTAGAGAATACTCTTCGTACATGGGAAATATTAGGACGAAAGGGTAGTTTGCTATAGAAGAGCAAAAAAGAGAATCAAGAGACAAGAAAGCATGACAACTAAAAAACATATTTTTTGAGCTTTTTTCAAAAAAATAGTCCAAAAGTGGAGGTGGAGAGGGATATTTTTGTGATGACAATCTTCTTCCCCCCTCTTGTTTCATTTAGATTGTCTATGATTTTTGGCAAGATGCTGGGTTTAGAGGAACATGGTGCGGTGGAAGCAGGGTTCCCTGCCATCCACCTTGAGGGCAGTGGGAGTCACCATGGTCACCATGCAGGGGCCGTCAAATCATTTCCCCTCCATTTTCAAACAAAGGGGCATATTTACAAACCCCTATCGCCACCAGAATGTCACTTTTCAGGACGTTGCAGTGGCGATAGGGGCTTCGCCTTATTTACAAGGCAGCGTTAAGCCACTTAATGTGGCTTAACGCTGCCTTGTAAATAAGGCACCCTTTCACGCTATACTTAGCGTGAAAGGGGAGGGCAATGGGTGTTGCTGTGGGCGTTCCACCGCAACACCCATTGATTTTGACGCTGCACCATATTTACAAGGGCAGCGTAAATATGGGACATCGCCAAAATTAAGACCAGGAAAAACCTGGTCTTACCCAGGTGCCACAAGTAGAAATGTTTCATTTCTCCTCGTTTTTGATGTTTCCATGTTTGCTGCGTTGTGCAAGACACATGGAAACAGCAAAACATCAATGATTGTTTATGTGCAGGAAGGTGCTGCTTCCTCCACATAAACAATCATTTTAAACGTTTTAGACGTTTTGTAACTTCTATATGTGCTGCATAAAGCAGCACACATAGAAGTTACAAAACGCCACATAGAGATTGTTTATGTGCAGGAAGGGAAACCTTCCTGCACATAAACAATCCCCTCAACGCAGGCACACTCCCCTCAACACAGGCACACTTGCACTATGGTGCAAGGGTGCCTGCGTTGGCGCTAGGCAGGTAAACTTAATGCCAGCGCAGGGGGAAACACAGGGCTGCACCATTTTCTTGTAAATATGGTGCAGCCCTGCATTTCTAAACTGACGGAGCGTGTTGTTATCCTTCTTGGCTTAATGACACGCTTTGCCACTTTCTTGTAAATATGCCCTAAAGTTCCTTACAAATACTGTATCTTCAATGTGCACAGCTGGAAGGTCAACCTCGGGAGTGGCACACTTCTACTTTTCCTTTGTTACCTGTTTAGAGAGGAATCTTGCACATTTCATTAGTTCACACAAGTACATATGCATCTCATCATTCAGGATCTCAGCAGAGTTTTCTGCCTGTACATGACTTCTACTGGTAAGGAGCTGAGTATTCATGGATCTCCCTGTCACCATTTGATGAGGTGTCAAGTGATGCTCAGAACTTGGTGTATTCCTAAGGGAAAAGAGTGCTATTGGTAGGCAATACAACCATTTCTTGTACAATGTAGCGCATAGCTTAATGATCTTACTCTTCAAGAGGCTATTTCAGGCGCTCAACAATATCATTACTTTGAGGGTGGTACACGGAGGACAATTTATGTTGTAACTCTAACTGGGTCGTGATATGCATAAGTATTGTGTTCATGAAATGAGTGCCATTGTCAGATTTAATCCCTTCTGGAATTCCCCATCATGGCATTACTTCACGGATTAGGAATGTAGCTGCTGATTTAGCATCACAATGGATGCATGGTCCTACTTCAACCCATAACGAAAAAGGGCAGACCACAACCATGACATATCTGTAGTTACTGCTCCTATCTATCATGTCCACAAAGTCTGCATGAAGGGCCGTAAATGGACCTTGTGGTCATGGAATGGTAGTATTTATTACTTTTAATGTGGGATTGGGGGAGAATTGCTGACAGACAGTGCAGTTATGAAGATATATGGTAAGTGTGTCATGTAAATTGGGAACAAACCACTCTTGTTGTATTTGCATAGACAAGTAGTCTCTTGAGGTATGGGCTGGAAAATGTAGCTGATCCAGAGCTATTGTAAGCACAGCCTGTGGCATCACTGGCTTACATGTAGATTGCTGTCTATAAATTAGGTAATCGCCTGACTGGGTGCATCCTCTATCTTCCCATAATTGTTTTTCCTGTGGAAGGGCATCCTCCTGCAGGTCTCGCAGATGTAACTGCGCTGTCTCAGCAGAATGAGGCTTGTCATTGTCTTTGGTAGTATTGGGCTCAGACTCAGACAGTGAGGCAGTCTGAGCCTCCAGAACAGGGACATGTTGTGAACCTGGTAGCACAGGCGGGGCGTGCACCTAGCTGTATCTTTAGCTGCCCAATCTGCTAGTGTATTACTGTTGGATACAAAATCATGTCCACTTGTATGCGCTGCACATTTCACAACTGCCACTGACGTTGGTAACTTAAGTGCCACCATCAGTGCCTCTTAGAGGCTTCTATGCACAACAGGACTTCTGTCTGACTTAATGAAACCTTTCCTGGCCCATCTCATGATGCTGGAATGCACAGTGGTTGTCAAATCAGCCGAATCTGAATATATTGTGATAACGTCTCCTGCTCCTAGCTTAAGAGCTGCTATTAATGCGGTCGATTCTGTTGCTTGGGCAGAATAATGCGCTGGTAATGTCAACTGCTGTACTATATGGAGTATATCAGAAGAATCATGCTGTTGTGCTCTGACTACTGCCACACCTGTGTGTCTAATTCCTGTATCCTGGTCAATAGTAGAAGAACTGTCAACAAAATAGAGAATTCTACCTGATATAGGATCCTCTGTTGCTTGACTAGATTCATTGGGAAAATAGTTTGCACAGTCATGCGTATCCTACTCAGAGTCTAATATTGGATGGGCAAAGAATGTCACAGGATTCACCGTATGACACTTCACAACCTTTAAAGAAGGTAGTGGCAGTATCCCCTCATATCCTGAGTAATCAGAGTAGTCTTAGACTTGAATATTAGAAAATACTGCATGTTCTGCATAGAGCGCTAAATGGGCCCCCATGACAATGGGGCTGCTCATCTGCACTGCAAAGGCTGCAGTGGCAAGTGCTTGCTCACAGGGATAATGTCCATTCATTACTGAATCCAGCTGTCCACTAACATATGCAATGGGTTTATGTCCGGAGAGATATGTTTGTGTAAGGATAGCTGTCATCATCTGACCATTGTAATGGCAGAATAAATACAACTCCTTGGCGTAGTCAGGAGTTTCCAAAACTGTAGCAATTGTTATTTCAGCTTTCAATTTCTGGAAAGTCTCCCTCATTTCTGGTGTCCTTGTTATCTTGTCATTCCTGTCTCTTGCTTGTTTGATAGAAGCCAATGAGGGCCCTATTAATGTGCTATAAACAAAGACACACTGTCTTACATAATCACAGAGACCAAGAAACTTCTGCACTCCTTTGACAGTTTCAGGACTCACAATACCCTTTGGGTAAATGAGAGTACAAGTACTGGGTTCCGCAATTGGAGAACACTGTCAAATACTGGCTGTCTGGGTGGAGAGGGATGCTAAAGAAGGCGTTTTTCAAATTATTAGTGGAAAAATACTTGGCATCCTGAGGAATATTTGTCAAAATGGAGGGGTCAGGAACAATTGGAAATTCTGGCATCACTATGGCGTTCAGGCGGCGCAGGTCTTGAACCATACTGCAAGTATTACCCTTGGCTTTCTTGACCAGGTAAATTGGGGTGTTACAAGGAGACACTCCAGGGTAAATTCTTCCTTGCTCTAGTAATGCTTGTATGGTAGGGTGTGATGCCCTCATCTGCTTCTTTATAAAGGGGATATTGCCTCAATCTGAGTAAGAGAGCACTTTCTTTTAATGTAATTCGAAATGGTGTGGCATTACGAATAAGGCCTACATCATGGGAGCCCTTAGTCCATAAAGAGTCTGGTACTTGGGACAGATGTACTTCTTTAACAGAATCAAAAGTTTTACCTGGTGTCCTCAATGGTATGTCATCTTGGAAATTTACGACCGTTGTCTTGGGATCATCATCAAACAGTTGGTCATCCAGTATTTCTCTAACCATTTTTCCTGGCTCAATGAAGATAGCACATGCCCATAAAACATGATTATGGTCCCTGGCCATCAGAGCGTCATAGGTTGGTGTTACTTCTAAATCCTTTATTTGAAATATTAATTCAGCATCAGACATCCAAGAGTCTTGTCGTTAAAAGAGAAATTCTTTAGGGAACTGAACCTCCTTTCCCAGTAACTCTATAATTGTATACACTACTGTAGTAAATGCTTCCATATCAGCAAGTCGTGCTCTGGTCTGATCTCCAGTAGAGGAATCTACTGTTACTGCCATAATCCTGGAAGGTGAGAGTCCAAGGGTGGAACAAATCATGGTACCATCAGATTCAAAATGAATGGTCATATTTAATTTGGCCATCAGATCTCTCCCTAATAGATTAGCTGGGTCAGCTGGAGAAAACAGTAAACAGCCATCAATGTACCTCCCTCCTACTTCAATCTCCACTGCTTTGGTAAAAGGAACCCATAATCACTTCCCCAGAGAATTCTTGTGTGTCCATTGATCTTTTGGAAATCAGAAGTTTCCCTCTTAAATACAGGACCTAGTCGCTCCTGTGTCTATGAGGAATGCATAGTTTTTTTCATTGATAGCTACAGTCACAGTGGGTTCCTCATCTGGCCTGTGCATCACCTACAAGACTGGACACATAGAAATACTCTGTGGGCACATTCATTGTGTATATCCTCCCACAGAATCAATCTGGAAAGGATTTCCTCCCCTCACAACTACACCTCCTTGCCCACTTTGAGGTAGAGTAACCATTGGGGGTGTTTGGTAGTTTTGCTGAGGTGGCACCTGTTGTGTTTGGTACATTACTGGTGGCTGTGTATTTCGGGGTGGTATATTATTTGTGGATGTTGTGGCTGTACTGGTGCGTTTCCTGGCTGATTATAAACTCCTGCACTACCAGTTTGCTCATTCCATCTTTTAGTTTTGCAGTCTCTGATAAAATGTCCATACTTCTGACACTAATGACATACCTGATCCCTCTTTGGAAGACCCATCTACCCATCCACCCTCTTCCTACTCCTCCTTGCCCTCCTCTACTACTTTCCTGCATCCTTACATCATCCTGCTATTGTGGGTATTGTTGTTGAGTGGTTCTGGGACCGGTCCCACAGACATTGCAGTCAGTTCCATTGCTCCTTTCTTTGCCAACTTCTGCTGCACTATCTTGGCTGCTGCTTTCTCCATCACCTGCTGTTTGTTCCTTTCTTTCTCCTGCCTTTTCTTGCAAAAATACATTATGTGCACTTGCATTTCTGTCCAGGGTTTGACTTCTAGCGCCAGTATGTTATCTAGGCTGTCCTGCACGCCAGAGGGCAACCTTTTTCAACTACATTGTAAAACACATAATTTTCCTCCTGTTACTTTCAAACCCTGACCTACTTCCTGGGTCTATTTCTATTTGATCCTATTAAGAAACTGAGCAGGATGCTCATTTGGCACATTGACTGAGCCATGAGAGATCAAATATCTGGCCTATCAGGATACATTTTCCTCAGCTGATTCCAAGCTACAGTTCTTACCAAGTTAAATGGAAACCCATCACATCTAGTATCAGTGGGGGTAACATTTCTCACTCCAGTCTCTTGAAAAACAGTGTCTGTTCCATCTCCTGTGAGAGAACTAGGCAGATTTGTTATGTCTCCTACTGCTAAGGTGATACCTGCGGTTTGCTTTTCAAACGCTCCAATCCATTTTTCTGCTCCCTCTGTAAGCAGCTGCAACAGTTTTCTGAGATTTCCCTTGTCTATCTGTGGCCAAAGAACATAATGTGGTGCCCCAGGTCCCTTGTGTATCTGGGGAATTTGGTGCAAGAGAGTAGTTGAACGCTGGGCATTGTACTGTCTGGCGTAGTTCTGCCATACACACAAACATCTCCGCTTGTAAAGGTAATCCCAGACTGGGTCTCCTTCACCGTACAAAATGCAATCCTCAGCATTCGCCATATCGCGTGGGTCAAAGGCCCCTCCTTGTGGCTATGGCCTCATAAGATGAAGGTAACCGCTCAGTCCAATCTACCAAACTATCGACATATGGCACAGCATTGTGCCAGCTATTCTCACCTTCAGTGACGATCTCACTAGGAGTGTGATATGTGCAAAATTGATTGAACACTCATTTGGTGTACTAGTCTATTCTGTAATAATCCTTCCATGGCCTCACAGGATCCTATCCAAGGGTCTGGCTGGCCATGTGTTCCCTGAACCCTCAATTGCTCGAGCTCTGTCGCTCGAGTTCTCCTACCTCTATGCAGGGGCGTAACACAGGCCCCCGCAGCCCCCCCCGGTGCGGGGGGCCCCCGGGCTGCAGGGGGCCCCCTCAGCACAGTACTCAGGCCTGAGAGCTCTAGATTAAATCCGGAGAGGGGGCCCCTCCGTGTACCTTGCAGGGGGGCCCCTCAACTTTCATTACGCCACTGCCTCTATGAAGTACATCCTGCTCTCTTTCTATAATATCAGTAGGTTTGGACAATTTCCTTGCACTCCTTGTGTGGTCCAAATCAATAAGGGGTCTTTCTTGAATATAAGCATCATAGGTAGGGTGCTTAGTTTTTGGTGTTTGAAGCAGTTCACCCACACTATCCACCTGCTTGTGTATAGATTCTATGCTATCTGTTATTCTCCCAAACCCTCCCTGAATTCATCCTGAAAAGTCATTGTGAAATCCCTCTCTCCGTATTTCACTGCAGCTTTCCTAATTTTGCTTCATGTTATCCATTCTTGAACACTTTCTGGGTAAACTATTACTTTCCTTTTCTCCTTTTACCAAGGTAGTATACTTTCTCCAGTCCTGTTAAGATCCTTATCTCTTCCTTGATATACTAGCCCCTGTGCCATAGCTACAGCCCTACCCACATAGTCACTCTGGGCCCGATTCACAAAAGTAATCTGAGACAAAATCCTAACTTTACGACTTTCGGTATTCACAGAAGGCATTTAGGAGTACTAAAGTTAGGATTTTGTCTCAGTCAATCTTAAGTTTTGGTCTTAAGTTAAACTTAAGACAAACTTAAGTTTAACTGAGACAAAATCCTAACTTTACGACTAGGATTTTGTCTCAGTTAAACTTAAGTTTGTCTTAAGTTTAACTTAAGACCAAAACTTAAGATTGACTGAGACAAAATCCTAACTTTAGTACTCCTAAATGCCTTCTGTGAATACCGAAAGTCGTAAAGTTAGGATTCTGTCTCAGATTACTTTTGTGAATCGGGCCCTCAATCTTCTATCATCTGAATCCCTTTGCTGTGGGGTAGACACTCGCTCCCTAACTACCGTTCTTGTGGTGTGCCTTCCTCTGCAATAAATGCGATGTTGCTGATGATACATGTGACTGGTCATCAGTATCTCTTTGGCTTTGCTCTTCGCTTTTATCTTTCCGAGGAGAGGCTGGATCTAAATGCAGTGTAAACTGAGCTTCTAGTTGTCCTGAAAACTGGGAGTCACCTATCTTTGTTTGTTATATAGGTGTACTTGCATGTTTTGGCTTTGGCGTTTGTGGGGTGCTATTAGGGTTGGCTCTTGGAGATTGTGGAGGGGTCTCAATTTCAGGGTTCTCAAATCCTACTGCGGTTTCTTGTAGCTGTACGAGTGGATAGATGCTAGGTACCTTGGGAGAGATGCCCATGATAATCTATGGGGGTGGAGGACTAGAAAGGTTACTAGAGGCACAATCCTTTGAGGAGATTTTAGATTTATCTAAAAAAACTTGCCATAACGCTAAAATAGCTTCTCTCTTCTGTAGTTTGGCCTCTGCATATTTACTTCTAAGATGTGCAGTACTACGCTTGAGTATTGTGTCATTGAATGGACCCTCTTTTGGCCAGGGATATGTATATTTTTGGGTGGCTTTAAATCACTCTAAGTTATATCGTTGTAATTTTCTCTGATCACGTGGAAAAGTATTTTGCTTATGCGCTAAAGGAGTCGCAATGATTATTCGTGTTTCTAGTGCTTTTTACAGTCTAATTTTTTATCTATCTGGGCAAGTATTATTGCTCTTTTTAAATGACTTACACTAGTATTTAAAAAAAACAAACAGGGAAATTCAAAATTATGCGATGCATATTTAGAACATCCGGTTTTGTCTTACCAAGTATGCGTGGTATGTTAAAACATCAGTTTTGTCTTACCAAGTACGGTATGCACATTAAAACATCACCTTTGTCTTACCAAGTATGATATGTACATTAAAACATCAGTTTTGTCTTGCTAAGTATGCAATGCACATTAAAACATCAGATTTTGTCTCACCAAGTATGCGAGGCACATAAAAATATCGGTTTCGTCTTACCAAGCACGCGATGTACATTAAAACATCAGTTTTGTCTTACCAAGTATGCGGTGCACATTAAAACATCAGTTTTGTTTTACCAAGTATGCGATGCACATTACAGTGTCCAATTATGTTTTAGCAATTATGCGATGCAAATGAAAACATCAACTTTTAGTCATACCCCCTATGTGGTGCAGATCACAATGTCCAATTCTGTCTTACCGCTTATGCGGTGTACATCACAATATCCAATTCCGTCTTATCAATTTATGCAATGCACATTAAAATGTCCAATTATGCCTTAGCAATTATGTAATGCAAATTAAAACATCAACTCTTAGTCTTACTGCTTATGCGGTGCACATTGCAACATCCACTTTTGTCTTACCAATTCATGCGATGCACATTAAAATGTCCAATTATGTCTTAGCAATTATGCGATGCAAATTAGAACATCAACTCTTAGTCTTACTGCGTATGCGGTGCACATTGCAACATCCAATTTTGTCTTACCAATTTATGCGACGCACATTCAAACGTCCAATTATGTCTTGGCAATTATGTGATGCAAACTAGAAAGTCAACTTTTAGTCTTACAGCTTATTTGGTGCACATCGCAACATCCAATTTTGTCTTACCAATTTATGCGACGCACATTAAAATGTTCAATTATGTCTTAGCAATTATGTGATGCAAATTAAAACGTCAACTCTTAGTCTTACCGCTAAAGCTGTGCACATCGCAACATCCAATTCTATCTCTACTAATTATGTAATGCAGATTAAAATTTCAACTTTTAGTCTCTTCCAATTATGCGATTATATGATATTACACAACAAACCTCATACTGTGGCCATGTGTCATTAATACATGCATGCACTCACTATCAGCAAAAAATATGAAAACTTCTACTTGTTCTAAGCAATAATTAATATCTCTATTCTACTTTCAGTAAATGCAACCAGAATCCTGGCTACTTTCTTCAGTGCCCGAGAAGAGATTCCATTCAAACCATGCATCTTTGAGACAATGGAGTGACTTTCTGGACATTAGGTCCTAGGGCAGTAATTTGAGTGTTCAGATCGTATCTGGAGGTAAAGTTTAGCAACATTAGCTTTTCAGCTGGCCCTCTGTGTCAAGCTTTGGAAAACATATTGGCACCTTCCAATTTCAAACTACCCAAACTGACCACTTCCAACGTTATATTGTAACACGTACACAATACACAATCTTGCATGTGGTACCCTTATGTCTCTTATAACCTTATATTTATATTACATTTACATCTGCTTTTAGCATTGACAAGAAAAACACGTCAATACACAAACAAGGATCGTAATCCGCTCTGTCCTTACCTTTAAAAGACGGAAGTCCTCGTATCCTCCCCAACCCCCGTGCACAGGCAGAATTTCATTGGAACACAGTATCTGCTTACCTCATCAAAAAATGAGCACTGATCAATGCAGCGGGAGGTAGGTGGTCTCCAGGTGCCAGCAGTCAGGTGGAGGAAAAAAGGGAACTCCTGGCTGGCTCGCCAACAGTTGCAGGAATACTTGAAATCATAAAAATGAAAAAAACAACACAAACTCCTCTTGGTAATGCAAATAAAGTTCTTAGCTGACTGTCAAGACAGGGAGAAAGACCCTGTTTATAAACAGGCAGGCTGCTTGTCTCTCTCAAAGTGCTGATTCACGGGCAGCTCTTTTTATACATATCTTTCATGATACTTTATTACAAACAGTAAATAATAATTGACTTGCAGGTTATAGATTGAAGATGGAAAAACACTCAAAGAACTGTGACCCCATCACCCCAAACTCTGACCTAATCCTCTACACATTCTTTATTGCACTTCCAACAATGCTTAACAAACCAAGCATTCTTCTGCTCGTTAATGCATGTGTATTCACTGTAAATGTAATTTAAATGGAATGTGTGTTTTTATCATTGTGCACCTATGACCTCTGTGTGTTCTAAGCTAATTTAATTTTCCATTTGCACCCATTGTATAACCATGTAACAATCTGTTTGGAAGCACGGAGTGCATGCCGGTGATCTCGTGTGCTAAACCCATAAATATCTTCATGCTTGCTAAATACGAGTTGGCCTTTAACTGAAACCCTTTCAAGTTACTTATCCCATTGTATCCACAAGTGAACCTTTCACCTTACTCTTGTCGGCGGAAGACTCGGGCCTAAACAGTTTTTTAACCATGTACATCTTTGTGTTTTCTACTAGTGTTTGTTGTTGCATATGTCTAATCTAGTCTCCAGGATTTATAAAGCACATGGCTGCCCACACAGGGCTTCCCAGCGCTAGGCAGGTGGCAGCGGAGAGGGATCCGTAATTACTCGAATAGAAATGTTTTTAGCAGTTTTCTAAAGGAGAGCTTGGATTCCGCCTTCCTTATCAGTGGAGGAAGTGCGTTCCACAGCTTAGGCACAATGACAGCAAAAGAACGTTCGCCAGCTCTGGCTTTTTTTAATCTGGGGACAACAAGATGTTGCTGGGTAGAGGATTGCAGATGTCTTGAAGGCTCATGAGGTGTCAAAAGGCTTTGTATCAGTTTGTTTGCTTTGTAGGCCAAACAAAGTGCTTTGAAATGTATCCTTTTCTGCACCGGAAACCAGTACAGTGAGGTTCTAGCAGCTGTTACTGACTGAAACTTCGGGATGTTCCTCACAGTGTGAACTGCTGCATTTTGTATCGTTTGAAGCCTTATGATGACAGATTTTGGGCTGCCCAGATATAGGGAATTTCCGTAGTCTAGGCCCTGTACTACAGTTATCTGTGTGGATTCTGGCAGCCCCATCAGTACTCTCTTGAGGATGAGAAAAAGGCCAAAACAGGTGGCCAATAATTTCTTTGCTTGTGTATCCATGGTACGTTCCTGGTCGATCCAAACCCCAAGACTTTTCACCTTTTCCTAAGAGTTAGGTGTGCTGCCCACATGTTCCAGTGTTTTACATTTTCTCTGTGTTTTATATTTTCTGTGGTGTGTTCATATTTTGCATTTCCTACAACACCTGAGTAGACACTCCCTGGAGCAAAAGATACAGGATTGGTAGCTGGATGGAGAGGGCATGGAGTATCCGCTTGCCATGGGTTGAGATTGAACTCCAGGGCAAGGTGGCCATGATTGATGTTGGGGTAAGGGAAAAGCAAGGAGCTGGATGTCTCTTGGGCAATGATTTGATTGCCCCTGACTTGGTGTCAAGACCAGAAGCCTTTATGGCTTGAACAACATCAGCTGCATTGACCAGAGCACAAGCTGCATGGCAGTCTCAGAGTGAGGCTGGGATCATCTCTGTTTTGCAGGGACCAGGGAAAGGTAGTTTTCAGAAAAGGGCAGACTACAGGAAGGCAGTGGCCGTGAACGTCATTGCTTCTTCTCCAGAAGGAGAGAAGAATGAGGCTCCCGAAGTGGACAACTTGATGGCGTCTAGGTCACATCCAGAGCTGCAGGGTTTGTTGGCTGCTGGAGGGCCTAGCCAGGAAGAATTTTGCAAGGTAGAGGAGGCGAAGTGCCCTATGCTTGTGGGGCTTCAGGAGAAAGCCTAGGATCAGGTCAGCAAAGGAGTGGTCGGGAAACACTATGTTGGCTGGGAGGATAGTCTACTATATCGTGAACCGGTGAACCCTGAGCCAGGTACTAGCAAGAGGCCAGTGGTTCCATTAGTGCACAGGAACTTCCAGTTGTCACTGCTGATGGGATGCCCTTAGCAGGACACTTAGGTATTAGAAAAACGCAGGATAGGTTGGACCCTCTGTTCTACTGGCCAGGGATGTGCAGAGACACAGAGAGATTCTGTAGAATCTATCCAGCTTGCCAGATGAGTGGTAAGACTGGAGGGAAGACAAAGGCACCATTAGTGCCTCTACAAGTTGTAGGTGTTCTGTTTAAGTGTGTGGGAATTGACATTGTTGCCCCATTTGACCCCATCCCCTCACAATCAGGCAACAAGTACATCTTGGTTGTGATGGAAAACACCACCAGGTACCCTGAACGTGTACCTCTTAGGATCATGACTGCAAAGTTGGTAGCCAAAGCTCTCCTGGGGATTTTTTCTAGGGTCAGATTTACAAGGATGGTAATTTCTGACCAGGGAACCAACTTTATCTCTTCCTATATGAGAGAGATGTGGGAGCAAGATGGTGTGATGTACCACTTCTCCACGGTATAGCACCCACAAACCGATAGTTTGAGGGAACAGTTTAATAAGACACTGAAGAGCATGATGGGAACTCTGCCAGAGAACCTCAGGAGGAAGTAGGATCTTCTCCTGCCATGTCTCATATTTGCCTACTGAGAGATTCCACAGAAGGAGTAGAGTACAATCCCTTTGAACGTCTGTATGGGCACCCGGTGCAGGGTCCACTTGCCTTAGTAAGAGAAGGTTCAGAGGGAACATCAGCGTCTCCACAGAAAGATGTGGTGGATTATGTCATTGATGGCACATTTCATGGGTCAGGTAAAGGAAAACCTTCAAGCTAGCCAAGCGCTGATGAAGGAATGGTATGACCAGAAAGCTATGCTGACTGGGTATCAGGAAGGTCAGGAGATGTTGGCACTAAAGACTATATGTCCCCGTAGAGAGAGAGGGCATTGGGATGCTTTGCCAACTTCTTCTCGTTGACTCCAGGGTTGACACCTGTCTGTGTGCATGACATAGACATAGGTGACAGTCTGTCAGTAAAGGGCAGAATGTACAGGATGTCTCAAGGCGGAATTTGCCAAAATGTTGAACCTGAGAGTGATTGAGAGATCTCGCAGGCCTTGATCTAGTTCTAGTACTGACGCAAAGGCCTACTGACTTGTGGTTCCACATTGACTACTGAGCCCTCAATGAAGTAACCAAGACTGATGCCCATCCAGTTCTCAGAGTGGATGAGTTTGTGGATTGGTTAGGCGCTTCAAAATACTTGAGCACCTTGGATCTGACCAGTGATTATTGGCTTATCGCATTGGCACAAAATTCTATGGAGAAGACTGCATTTTCTATGCCAAAGGGGCTATACAAGTTTATGGTGATGTCCTTTAGGTTGAAAAATGCTCCTGCCATCACCTGATGAACCATGTTCTGCAGAGCTAGACGGAGTTCTGTGTGGCCTACTTGGATGATATTACAGTGTTCAGCATTTCATGAAAGGACCACCTGAGCCACCTAGAACAGGTGTTGACAAGGATACTGGAGGCGAAACTGACCATCAAGACAACCAAGAGCCTGATTACGATGTTGGGCGGACAACACCGTTGTGGTTTGGAACCGCCCGACCTTAGGTCGGCGGTTCTGACCGCATGATTATGATGTGACCGCCATAGGGCAGTTGCAAACATCCATTATCCAATGAAAGCTTGTGCGGCGGGTGGAAATGGCACGCAGTACAAGCTTCCATTGAAAAATGGATGTTTGTGAATACACGGTGCAGGGATGTTAAGAGGGGCACCATAGTTGCCCCCCTGGCCCCATTGCGGAGTGTCCGACAGCCTTTCCATGTCGGAAAGGCCGACATGGGAATGCTGTCGGAAACCAACATTGTAATCCAGACGGCGGAGCCAAGGCTGGCTCTGCTGTCATTAAAAGGATTACAATTGCACTCCTCTGTGAGCCCGTCAGAAGAGGAGCGGAATCCCCCCGCAGGTTTCACGCCGACCGTCGACATCCTAATATGGCGGTTGGACTGTAATCCTACCATGTGTGGCGGAAAGCCTCCGACCGCTGGTCGGAGGCTTTCCTCCCGCCATCGTAATGAAGCCTTAAGTATCAGAAGGGGCAGTCCTACGATGTCTACCTTGGGCATGAGCTGAGGAATGAGAATATTTGCCCGTTGTATGCCAAGATTCAGCCTGTGAAGGAGTTGAAGGTTCCAACCTAGACTGAAGTAAGTACCTTTTTTAGGACTCACCGGGTATTACCAAAGCTTTGTAGCCAACTATGGAGGTATAGTTGCCTCATTGATTACTTTGACCTTGAAGAAGCAGCCCAGGAAGGCAATATGGACTGCAGACTGTCCAAAGGCATTTGAGGAGCTGAAGAAGGCACTATGCACTGCACCAGTACTGAAAGTGCCTGACTACATTCAGCCTTTCATTGTACAGACAGATGCCTCTGACGATGGAGTTGGAGCAGTGTTAGCTCAACTGAATGACAAAAGTAGAGGACGGCTGGTAGCCTTTATTAGTAGGAGGAGTTTGGCACTAAATCTGTGGTGCAAATAGAACCTAAGCCACTGAAATGGTTGTAGGCTAAGAAGTGAGAGAATCCCAAGTTTTGAGATGGTCTATTTCTTTGCAAGGGATAGACTTTGTAGTGGAGCACAGAGTCAGATAGAACCAAGGGAATGCTAACAGCCTTTCCTGCCGGTTTTGCCAATCTGACCACCCAACCTCTACATTGTTAGGAGTTGATTTAGGGTGTTCTGATCTGGGAGGCCGTCTGTTGGCATGGAAGAGTCATCTGCATGGTAATAGATATATATCCCTGCCCTGAGTGCCCAACTGTAATGTTGCCTGCATTCCTAATGATGATTTTTTTGTCGTAGGTGAATACGGATCATGCATGTACGCCATGACATAGGCCTGTCTCACGGACCGGGAGGGGTGCCCAAAGCAGAAAATTGTGTCGTATTCAGTAGTAGTAAACAGGACCTTTTACCCAATGTCACCGGAGTCGGACCTACAGGCTCACACACCTTTTTACATCCCCACAGAGAGCTTTGACTGCTCCCCCACAGTTACCACCAATAGTCAAGTGCAGAAGGGGTACTTGGCCCAGTTGAGTGGGATCCATAGTAGGTTAGGCCCTTGGAACATCAGAGTAAAAGGGTTCAACGTCCATGGTTGGACCCAGTAGCCCCTTTTTGCCCTGTGGCCCAGTAATAGCTAGATTTCCTCTGTGCCCAAAATTTGGGTTGTTTGAATACAAATGATAAAACCTGTAATTAGGTTGACAGTTCTGAAGAAGGAAGAAATTGTAAATGTGAAAAAATGTTGGTGTTTCTCAATTTGAGTGCATTTGACTATTGTGCCCTCATTACATGTGCCTTGGTCGTAAGGCACATTTTTAAATACCAGAAGGATTTGTTCCAGTGTGAATGATTACTGTGAATAATGCATTTCAGCATCTTCTGACTATCAGGAACATCATCTTAATCTTACAGACACAGAACATAGGGCCTTACGTACTGTTTTGCAGACAGGGTGCTCCATCGCATATGTTATGGATGTCCCGTGTCCCATATTGCAAGTATATTATAGTCCACCTGCCACGTTTGTGAAACAGTCCCTGTCCGCCAAAGTCCAAACAACGTCCATTATAATAAATACCTAATCTAAGACATTGTTATGTTCCATCTTCTATCAGAAATCACAGTTTGGCGTTTATTTTGAATATTATGTAGTATCATCTAATATTTTCATCATCGCTCTTTGGGAAGCCTTTTATAAAAGTTGCAAAGGGCCTGTACAGTTTGCAGCATTCCCTTTGTGTCATATTTTTCCTCCAAAATTTTAGGTTTTCCTATTTTTTGGCAGACACAACCCTAAATCCATTTTCGTCAATGCATACATTATACACAACAAATGCAGATTGCTTATGATGAAAAGGCAATAAAGATTGGTGCATTTACTTGAGGTCAGCAGACACACATGATATCTCAATAAGACTGTTTTGCACTTTACGACACACAGCATCCTCTTTAAGCTTTCCAAGTTGTAGGAATAAAATGTTTAATGTACATCTAATAAAAGTATGAAATTTACGCAAGGCAGCAAAATGGCTTTTTTTTTTACAATGTTTTAATTTCTTCACGTTTTTAAGCAAGAAAGACAGTGGCAGCTCTGATTATAGCATATGTACATTTAAGACTTGGGGGTCATTAGGATAGCGGGCGGATCGCCACCGCCCGTATGGCGGTGGCGATCCGCCCGCTATTTTCCTCCGCCCGCTTAACATTTCCCCACCGCCATATTACGATGGCGGTGGGGACCCAGGCGGACGGAAAGACCGTCCGCCAGTTTTCCGCCGGTAGGCAATCGGCCCGATTGCCTACCGGGCGGAAAAGGCCTGCAATATGGTGGTGGTGCCTTGCAGGCACCACCATCCATATTACGATGGGCGGCGGTGCAGGGCTTTCCATGGCGGTGCCTGTCACCTTGTGCATGACGATGCACACAGTGCATTCCCAGCATTGTGGCGGGCGGTGCTGTGAGCACCGCCCGCCACAATGCTGGGAATGGAGGATGCCACCGCCACAGTGGCGGTGGCATCCTAATCGCCTGTGCGGGACCGCCGCACCACTGGCGGACGGTCCCAGCACCGCTAGGGTGGCGGGCGGATGAAAGTCCGCCCGTCATCCTAATAGGCCCCTAAGTGTTTTTTTTCAATAATATCACGCCAGATGTACACAAATTCTGCGACCCCACTTTTTGTGACCAGTGTATAAGTTTGCATTCACCATTAGTATGTACCAACAATAGTCCAGTTCATAAAATACCAAGTTAGAGGGAACCACAGAATGACCCGGCTAAATTTGCAGCTCCCTTCAATTGATGCAAAGAAGGTGATATTGGCCTGCAAGGGAGAGCAGACCACCATGCCTGTGTTTTGCACAGCGGCGGCTCCTCCGCTAAAGCAGAGGAGCGTTGCTCCATTGCTCCAAGAGCAGTGCAAAGGATAAATAAAATGATAATAACAAAATGTTATTATCATTTTATTTTTAGTATTGAGCTTGCAGCCAGGTTTGGTGGGGAGGGGCGAGGATGGGCTCCGTGACGTCAGAAGAAGGAGGTGTGATTGCTGCACCATAAGTGCGCATGACGGTTTGGCCCGGCCCAAGACGGATGGCCAAATCATCATGTGCACTTAGCATGTTCTCAACCGGCTGTATTGCACAGCATGGGTGGAGAACATGCACAGCCTTCCAATCCCTGTATGAAGCCAAACCACGGCGCTCAAACCAATCATGACACTGCTGTCATGCTGGTGACAGCAACGTCAGGATTGGCTAGGCGAGTCTGGGAGCCTGGGTGCTTCCTGTTTCCTGTGTGGGGTGGAGGAGAGGCGGTGGCTGGCAACCGGCGACCAGCAGGTAAGTCTTCTTTTTTATTTTTATTTTTTTTCTGACCCCCTACCGCCCCCTCGCCACCGTTTCCTACCAGCCACCACTGGTTTTGCATTAAAAAAAGTGAAATCTTTTCCTCTGAAAGCGTTATACAAACAAATCAGGATTTTTAAAAAAGTTTTCAGTTTTGGAAAACCTCAGTGAGAGGTGGCAGTGATTGCCAACTCTCCCTGAAGCTGCCACGCTAATTCGCAAAGGCAAAGAGGTCCAAAAGGGTCCCATTACCTATTGTGAATGAAATTCCACCCCAGCTTGGGGATCAGTAACTTATCAATGATTTGCAACCAAAATTACGGTCATAAACAATTGATACATAGGATTCTGATTTGGAATTTGAAATGGATGCCCTGAACAGGCCGTTTCCAAATTGCATATCGGTATCTGTTTATAAATCCATATACACTTAACTCTTCTGAATCGTTTGATGGGTTTTTGTACATTCCAAAAATATTTATAGTAGTTGCAGGCCCTCTGATTTAGTGAATCGGAAGGTTTGCAATTGTTGAAAACATCACTACATCTGGCTTCTTTATGCTTTGAATCAGTGAAGTTGCTGTTACCTTATAATTTTCATTGCTCCTATGAAGAGGTACTGTCTGGGTGAATGACAAAAATATTGATAACAAATTAAACAATGTAATATATAGTGGTTATTATATTATTATCTGGGGTTGATATTATAAATGTAATTGTTTAAATATGTAAGTTTAATTTGTATTTTTAATGTGTAATTTAGCGTTTTTTTAACATATAATTAATAATTTTGAATGTAGTAGTGGGTTGTTGGCTTTGCAGGGAAATAGGGTGGGAAGTTATTTAAATGATAAAATATTGTTTTTTATTTTGAATGATTTTTTATGTTATTAAATATTTAATTAGTTATTAATTATGTAAATTGATTCTTCAATTAATCCTTATTTTAATTATTTACGTGTAATTTGAAATTGTTAGTGTATAGTTTGTTTTTGTACAGTTAAATTAGTAATTTATATTATAGTTGTAAGTTGTTTCATTTGTAGGGAATACAGTGTGAAGTTATTTAAATTATAATTTAAAAAAATATGCTTAATGGTAATTTAATATGTAATTTTTCATTATTGTTAATAATTATTAATTATTTATGTTAATGTTTTGATTATTTGTTATGTAGCTTTTTGTTTTTCAAATTAACGGTTACTTGATTAATTACTGAATGTATTTATAGAATTTGTAAAATGTTTTTTATATTTATCTTGATTTTAGTTGTCATTTTTTGCTTATCTCCTAATGTTATTATTGTTTTATGTATAATGTATTATAAGTTTTAGGGGAGTTGTGATTTTATTTAGTTATTGTGGAGGAGAGTGTTTTAAAAAAATATGTTTGTTGTATTATTTGGTTTTTACATTTAATATTTTATTTATATAGTATATATGTTTGATTTTAAATCTGTTTTAACAATGTAATGGTTGTTATGTATTTAAATGTCTATTTAAAAATGATCAGTGTTTGGAATGCTATAAGCAAACCTTCCTACGTACAACAGTTTCCTTGTTTTTGCTGACACTGTGGTGCAATTGAAGTGTAACCCCTCTAAATTTCAACAATTTCATTCTGTTGCTTAGTTTGGAGTAGGAATAGTAAATCTAAAAGTATAAACTTTTTCCTGATTTTACTTACATTGGAGTGGGACTAGTAAATGTAACCGCTCCGAATGCCAGTACTTTCCATGCTGTTGCTTAGATTAAAGAGGGAGCAGCAAATACACCTCCTCCAAAGTCCAACACTTTCCCTGCTATTGTTTAAATTTGAGTGGGAATAGGAAATGTAACCTCTTCAAAGTTCAACACTTTCCCTACTGTTATTTAGAATGGAATGGTAATGGTAAATCTGAGCCCTCCAAAGTCCAACACTTTCCCTACTGTTGCTTATATTGGAGTGAGAATAGTAAGTCTAACCACTCCAAAGTCCAACGCATTCCCTGCTTTTCCTTACATTTCAGTGGGAATAATATATGTAACCCCTTCAAAGTCCAACATTTTCTTTCTTTTGATTACGTTGGAAGCAGAATAGTAAATGTAACCCTGCCAAAGTCCATCAGTTTCCCTGCTTTTGCTTATGTTGGAGTGGGAATAATAAATCTAACTCTTCCAAACTCCAAATATGTTCCTATATTTTCTTAAATTGGAAAAGGATTACTTAATCTGACTCCTTTCAAGTCCAACACTTTTGCTAATGTCGTTTATTTTTTATTTTTTTTTATTTTTTTATATTGTGCATTTTTTATGTTGATATTAATTTCAAAAATATGCAATTTTTAACTTAACGTTTACATTTTTTACTATTAATTCAATGTGTTTGTTAATTGTGATATATTTTATTGTTAATACAAATTTGTTAATTTGCATTCTTAAGTTATTTTAATATTATCAAAGTATTCACAGTATTAATTTATAAAAAAAAAAAATTATTAATGTATTCATTTATTTTTATAGTATTTTTACTATATTTTTGTCATGTTGCTAAAAAAAAAAAAAGTCTTTAGCCTTTGAATAATTTATCATGTGAATAACACAGATCAGGTGCTCCAAAAACCCAGACGAGCCTCAGCCACCACCAGTGATCCAGGCCAGTGGCCGCCGAAATTCGTCAGGGTTCATAGCGCACCAAATCCGTGCCACTCATAATAAATTATTCAAAGGCGAGAGAGTGCAACAGCTGGTCCTTTTTTTTGAGCAGCTCAACGAAAATACAGAGGAGGGAAGTCTTCCTACTTCCATAAACACCCTCAGGCAAGGGAGCCGAGCTGACGTAGGAGCCAGTTAACAAAGGGTTTTTAAAGTGTATATGTGTGTATGTGTGTATATATATATATATCAGAGGTACTCCACCCTTCCTTCTTCGTCCCTCAAGAACTGGAGCACGGACCACAATTTCGTGCAAGTAAGCTATTTTATTTAGCTCAACCAAACAGCAGCCATTCATGGAGCAATGTTGATAAATTCATAACATAAGTTAATTTTGTGACTAAACGTTGTCATATATATAAACAGTATTGTTATGCAAAAGTGTATAAATACTTTGTAATGGGATTCCCTTCAACCAATAAAAATTTCATGAAACTATAATCACAAGCTAAAATTTGCCACTTTGAAAATTCAGGACACCCAAAGAAATAGATGGTAACTGAAATGTGTTATCATCAACTTATATTGAGAAACATATATGGGGAATTACCGGATTTGCTGGCTAGTTGTTACAGCTGTGTAAACCATTTTACAATTCATAAATACCACAATCATTAATGTATAGCTATTTCCCTTACAAATCATCAATCCATGAATATCTAAAACCTTAGTCACACCATATGGCCTTTCCCTTGAAATGATCCGAATTCTGCTCTAAATGGCCTAATTATCTGATTTGCAGTTTATCAGACCCACATACAATTTGTTAGGCCTCAATGTACAAAAGACAAGAGCTGCTCTCTCTAGTTGCCTAAAAGGACAGCAAGCTCCTCGGCACTATTGAGCACTTATTGAATTTCGGTTTGAAGGATGATAATGTACCTTGACTCAAGCCTGCGTAACATTAAGGCCCTGTCTCCTCCCCTTTCCCTAGGTGATACACTGTCCGGGTTGAAGAATCTCAATAGATGCTGATTACTTGCAAGGAAAGCCTGAAAAAGCCTGGCTACTGGATAGGTCATGTCTTTGTTATTGATGGCTCACAAATGTACTAAAAGACGCTTTTTGGTAGAATGGGTTGTACTACAGACATACTGCTTGTTGCACGGGTAGACCAGGCAATAGATGGTGTAAATGGAATTGTAATTCAGCAGTTGTCTAATTTTAGTAGGTTGGGCTATTCCTGGAACTTTATACTCAGTTACTTTGCTACTGTATTTACAAGCTTTGCAATTCATGTACAGGTAAAATCCTGTTTGTGTGGTACTCTGTGTGTCCTTGTGCCATTAAGGGAACTGAGCGTGTATTAAATAATCTTTTATAGAAGAACTACTACTATATGTAATTTGTGGCTGAGTATGTACTTTCTCCCCTATCATATTGTCTGCCTGAAGTATTTGCCAATTCTTCCTAAAAATACCCCCAAAACAATGTTTAAAGTGACCTTATAGTTAGGAGAAATGTTCAGTAACAGGGTAACATTTTAATCTCTAAAAACCACTGAAATTCACCAGTTATAGTTATGGTTAATTCAAATAACTATAACTTGTGTCCTAAGGTAACTATAACTTGCACCCCCGCCATGAACAGTGATATTATTAATGATGTCAAAGAAGATGTCATGAGTGATGTAATATATAGGGTGATCAGCAGTGCATTACGAGAGCGCGAGTTATTGTTACCTTACGGCACGAAAGACTCCAGGGCCCTTTTTTTAAGGGGAGGGTGCGGTTTAGTCCCTCTTCCCAACTCTATTATGGCCCTCGGAACCCCCATCCCCCAGGGCCATATATGTTTTAAATGAGAGCGGTGCCACACGCCCCCCCTCCTTGAGCTTTTTAAGGACCTCTTGACCCGATCCCCACGGCCGTTTCTAAAAATAAAGGGGAGGGGGCTGCGTGGCCCACTCCCTGAGCCTTGATAGGCCCTGGGGGCCCTGTCCCCGAAGACCAATAAATAAAATTAAGGGGGGGCATGTGCCCCCCCTCCCCGGGCTGATTTTGGCCCTGGGGACTCCATCCCCCAGGGCCTGGAGCATTTTTTAGGGGAGGGGGAATGCAACCCCCTCCCTGGTCCTTATAAGGCCCTGGGGACCCCTTCCCAGGGCAGTTTTTTTAAAATAAAGGGGAGGGGGCTGCACTGCCCCCTCCCTGAGCTTTGATAGGTCCTGGGGACTCCATCCCCCATGGCCACTAATTAAAATTAAGGGGGCACATGGCCCCCCTCCCTGGGCTGATTTTGGCCCCAAGGCCACCATTCCCCGGGGCCCAGGGCATTTATTGGGGGGCAAGCAACCTCCCTTCCCAGGCCACTTTTGGCTCTGGGGACCTCATCCCCAGGAGCCCGTCAACATATGCAATGTTATGTTATGCAAGGGGGAGGGAGGCACACGGCCACCCTCCCCGGGCCTATTTTGGCCCTAGGGACCCCAGGCCCCGCCAACAAATGGTAGGTGCCCTGGTGCCCACCCAGTGCGCCCACCACACTATCGTTGAGGGCTGTGGGGGAGTCCCCAGGGCCCCCACAGCCCCAGTCAGCTCCCTGCATCCAGTGGGAGCCAGTATTGCTCCCTCCGGCAGGGAGCAGCTAATTGTGTTGCTCCCTGCAGGCAGGAACAATATTTTCATCTGTTTCTCTGCTCACTTCAGTGCGTGCAGGAAAACAGATGAAAAGTTTGCTCCCCGCAGGCAGGAGCATTTTTCAAGCTCCTGTCCACTGGGAGAAGACTTGGTGTTTGCCCCCGCTTGGTGGGAGATTTGAAATTGCTCCCGCCAAGCAAGAGCAAACACAGATTTCCCTGCTTGCCCCAGTGCGGGCAAGGAAACAGCTATGTTCCGGGGTGGGCACCCAAGGACATAGCCTATGAGCCAGCCCTGGGGGATAGGGGACCCACAGCCATAAATGGCTCAGGGAGGGTGGCTGTGTGGTCCCCCACCCTGTTGGAGATGCAGCAGGGCTCAGGGGAGAGGGTCCCCGGGGCTGAAATCAGCCCAGGGAGGGGGAATTAGACACCAAGACCCTGAATAGTTTAAATGCAGATGAAAAACTATACGTACATTTGGGTGATTAGGGTTCAGTACATAGGGGCACCAATCTATAACATCATGAGATTATAATAGAAGTGTTTTAACTGCTCCCCCTTTTGAGATATCTGTTCTTTCTCTTTTCTTTCTTTGTGTGTATTTTTTAATCTTTTGTTAGGTATGTTTCATGTCATGTATATACAGTTTTAATTGATTCAGTGTGTTATTGGTGTTTCTTTTGTACAGGAAGAGGGATCGACATGATCAGCCGGGCAGAAGAGCTAAGATCTGTTTATTTCTCCTATGTTTTGCCCACTAAGACTTGATTGTGCACATCATGTCATTGTACAGAACTGATCTGGGCATATGGAAGGGAAGTCCAGTATGAGGCTAATTGTGGCCGCTTTATGATGTTATTAGTTGCTGTTGACATTTGTAGTTGCTTTATACTGCGCTTTTCTTCTGATGCATTAGGCATTATGACAATCTATGTGGAATGCAGATATATGATTTTGAATTAGATATGCTATGTACATGTGACAGCACATTATTTGTTTTTATGTCTTTTGACCATGTGATTCTGTTAACATTAACATCACAATTATAGTAAAACAAATGTCTAAATTGTTATTTGAATATGAAGATGGTATGAGCAGTCACGGTCTACAAGATATGGCCTGATAGAAAATAAGTTGTGTATGTTGACTTTTCCCTGAGACCATTTTATGAATTACAATTTTTCTTTGCCATTTCTTCATTGTTTTGAATGTGGAAAACATTATACCATAGGATAAGATGGCTGATATTTGTTCAACGGTTCTGAAGGATTTGGCCCCTTCTCTATGTTTATGTCGTTTGTTTCACATTTATTGGTGTTTGGTTATCACATGACTCACCCATGAACAAGGCGTCGTGAACATCAAAACGTGTCAGGTTCTTTTGTTGGTTCATGCTGCACAGTGATATCATTATAAAGTTTCCATAAAGTAGTATTTTGGACACAATCTCTTTTTGACACCTGAGTGCAGGTCTCTCTTGTTTGGTGAGAAAGGAATGTTATTGTTTATGTACGGATTCCTCACCTGATACGCACACCACTGCCGAGAGGGCTACCTGACCAAGAGGAACTGGGGGACATATATATATATATATATATATATATATATATATATATATATATATATATATTCACTGAAAAAACCATAGGTTTTAGGGACAGTTATAGTTAGTTGGACATTTCACTCGTACAAAACCCGTGAAATTCCCCTGTTATAGTTAGTTCAGCTAACTATAACTCGTGCCCCCGCAATGCACTGCTGATGACGTCACATATTACATCACTCATGACATGGTCAGTGACATCACTGATGACATCACTGATGACATCTCAAATGACATCACTGATGACATCATGCAGTGACTGTGTGTTTCTGTAAAGTTTAAATATTTTTAATATATATATAGGAAAAGATGTATTGAAGAATGAGTGGGTGTATAAGTGTCTGTATGGATGATTTAGTAGGTGCGTGACTGACTCTATAAGTGAGTGATTTAACGTATCTTACTGAATGCATGGGTTAGTGACTAAACTGGGTGAATGTCTGTATCCATCTGTCTGTTGCTGTGTAAGTGGCTGCATGTGTTTGTGAATAGCTACATGAGTGTCTATATGAGTTATTGAATGGTTGTCTGAGTATCTGTATGGGTGCCTGAGTGTTTGTGTGGGAGGGGTGTGTGCGACTCTGTGCATAGATGTGTGAGTGGGTGATTCACTGGGTGGATGGTTTCAAGAGTGCATCTGTGATAGACTGTATGGGTGGGTAAGTATGTGTAAGAGTGTGTTGGTGAGTGAATGTATGTCCCAGTGGTACATGTGTGAGTAACTACATATGTGAAAGGCAGTATATATGTGTGTTGGAGTATATAAATAGCTATAAGCGAGAGTGAGTGATTGTGATAGTGGCTGTATGGGTGAGTGTGTGCTTGTATCAGTGATTGTATAAGAGCGTAACAATGTGGTAGTATTTGTATGATTAAGTGAGCTGGTGTGTGTATAACTGTATAGGTGAGTAAATGGCAGTGTGTTTAATTATTTGCATGACTGACTAGGTGTGTGAGTACCTCTATGGATGAGTGGCGGTGTTTGAGTGTCTATATAGGAGTAAGAGTGCATATGATAGTCCTGTACTGAGTGACCATAAGTATGAGTGACTGTACGGGTGAGTGAGTGGATGTGTGTGTGTAGACCTAAGAATCAGTGAGTGGGTATGTAGTTATTGGTGTTGGAGTGTCTATGGTTTTGCGAATGGCAGTCTGTAATTTAGATTGGGTGTATCAAAGGTTATATTAGGGTGTGAGGAGGTGCATCAGATTATCACGTGGATGATGTCATCAGTGATGTCATTTGAGATGTCATCAGTGATGTCATCAGTGATGTCACTGACCATGTCATGAGTGATGTAATATGTGACATCATCAGCAGTGCATTGCGGGGGCGCGAGTTATAGTTAGCTAAACTAACTATAACAGGGGAATTTCACGGGTTTTGTACGAGTGAAATGTCCAACTAACTATAACTGTCCCTAAAACCTATGGTTTTTTCAGTGAATTTCAAAGGTTTTTTAAATGCTAATTTCTAACTATAACGTGTCTGAAACCTATGGTTTTTTCAGTGAATTTCAAAGGTTTTTTAAATGCTGATTTCTAACTATAACGTACCTGAAACCTATGGTTTTTTCAGTGAATTTCAAAGGTTTTTTAAATGCTAATTTTTAACTATAACGCCCCTAAAACCTATGGTTTTTTCAGTGAATTTCAAAGGTTTTGTAAATGACAATTTTTAAATGTATTAATTGTTATATTTATTTTTTGATACTGATTTACTAAATTTTTTAAAACTATTTATTTTTATATATTTTATTTATTAAATTACATTGTAATTACATTATACATTACATTACAAAATATACTTTCTCAGAATGAATTACTTTAGTTTAAATAGTTTGCAAACAGGCAATAGAGTTTTAAGTACAGTAGTTACAGTTGTTGCAATGGGCAACACAATTTCAAACACAATGCAACATTGAGCTCAATGTGAATTTCTAGTTAAATGCAATTAGTTACTTTATGGATTACTTTTCTAACCACAGGACTGGATCCTAGATTCAGTCCTGGGACATCTCCTGTAAACAGTTGAGTAAAAGCGTTTTGGTTACAGTAGTGATTTTTAAGGAATATTATTGTATTTTAAAAGTTGACACTTAGAAACTTTTTCACATAGAATCACCAATGTTATCCTATGGGAGGAAATTCACTTAGCAGGTAAGTAGTGTTATCGTTACTTTTTCTTACTCAGTGTTGGATCCTGGATCCAGCACTGGTGCATCTCCTGTAAACAGTTGAAAGAATGCGTTTAAGTCATACAGGCGATTTTTAAGGAATATTTGTAATTTGTGAAAATCGACACTTTGAAACTTTTCTGCTGAAAACCAGACAATGGATTCCTATGGAAGGAAATATAAGTTACTGGTAAGTACGGTTAGAATTACTTTTCAGGGTCAGTGCTGGGCTAAAAGAAGCAGCACTGGGTTCTCTCCTGATAACAGGTGAGTAAATCGGAATTCGTAGTTCGGTTGATTTTAGAGGAATATTATAAAGTTCCAAAACTCCACACTTAGAAGAATTTCCAAGTGAAACCAGTCAATATTAGCCTATGGAAGAAAATTCAAGTTACTGGTAAGTACGGTTAAAATTACTTTTCAGGATCAGTACTGGGCTGAAAGATGCAGCACTGAGGTCTCTCCTGATAACAGGTGAGTAAATCGGAATTCGTATTTCGGCCGATTTTAGAGGAATATTTGTATGTTTCAAAAATCGACACTTAGAAACTTTTTCAGCAAAAAGCAGGCAATGATATCCTATGGAAGGAAATTCAAGTTACTGGTAAGTACGGTTAAAATTACTTTTCAGGATCAGTACTGGGCTGAAAGATGCAGCACTGAGGTCTCTCCTGATAACAGGTGAGTAAATCGGAATTCGTATTTCGGCTGATTTTAGATGAATATTTGTATGTTTCAAAAATCGACACTTAGAAACTTTTTCAGCAAAAAGCAGGCAATGGTATCCTATGGAAGGAAATTCAAGTTACTGGTAAGTACGGTTAAAATTACTTTTCAGGATCAGTACTGGGCTGAAAGATGCAGCACTGAGTTCTCTCCTGATAACAGGTGAGTAAATCGGAATTTGTAGTTCGGTTGATTTTAGAGGAATATTTGCACAATGGTGAAGGAAGGGGGTGGGGCATGAGGTGACATGTCTGCAAACACGCCCTGTGGCGCGTTTTAAGTTGGAGAATTAATTCCTCCTCAATCCTGAGGGTCCCTAGGGGCCAACTAGCCCACCAGGAACCTCCAGTATGCGCCTGGGGGCTGCGTTGCAGAGAGGTGTACAGAGGCCACGCCCCTTTTTACAACACTCTGCACCGCAGCTCCGTGGCGCTTACTGGAGGTACCTGGTGGGCTAGTTGGCCCCCAGGGACCCTCAGGATTGAAGAGGATTTAATTCCCCATCTAAAAATGCGCCACGGGGCCTGTTTGCACACATGTCACCTGAAGCCCCGCCCTCCCTTCACCACTGTGCAAACGTGCCCCGTGGCACATTTTAAGTTGGGGGATTAAGTCCCCTTGAATCCTGAGGGTCCCTGGAGTCCAACTAGCCCACCATGTACCTCCAAAAGCGCCACAGAGCTGCGTTGCAGAGAGGTGTAAAAGGGGCGTGGCCTCTGTACACCTCTCTGCAACGCAGCCCCCTGGCGCATACTGGAGGTTCCTGGTGGGCTAGTTGGCCCCCAGGGACCCCCAGTATTCAAGGGGAAATCGTTCCCCATCTGCAAACGCGCCAGGGGTCGCGTTTGCAGAGTGGTGAAAGAAGGGGGCGTGGCCTCCGGCACGATGCCGGTCTTTTTTTTTTTTTTTTTGTATGGGAGGGGGGCTGCGTGGCCCCCCTTCCCTTGGCCGCTTTTGGCCCCGGGGACCCCATCCCCCGGGGCATGAGGATTTTCTTTTTTTTTTTTAAATATAATAAAACGGGAAGGGGGCCGCGTGGCCCCCCTTCCCTGGGCCTATATTGACCCCTGTTTTTTTTAATTTTTATATATTTGGAGGGGGGCTGCGTGGCCCCCCTCCTCAGGCCATTTAAGGCCCCGGGGACCCCATCCCCCGGGGCCGGCCTTTCCTTTTTTTTTTTCCTTTTTTTGGGGGGAGGGGGCTGCGTGGCCCCCTCCCGGACCACTACTTGCCCCGGGGACCCCATCCCCCGGGGCTGGCCCTCTCCGTTGGTGACTGTGGGGGTCCCCAATCCCCCACAGTCCCGCCGGCTCCCGCGTCCCTTGGGAGCCGGCATTGCTTTTCCACATGGGGAGCTGCTAAGATGCAGCTCCCCGTGTGGAAAAGCAATGTGCTTTGGATATTGGAAGAGAGAGCAGGTTTCCCTGCTATCTCTTCCAATATCCAAAGCAGTTTGCTATGGCAGGGCGGGAGCCGCGAGGCTCCCGTCCTGCCATAGCAAACTACAGTGTCCCGGGGTAGGCACCCGGGACACTGCAGGAGCCGGCCCTGGGGGGTGGCGGTCCCCAGGGCCATCAAGGGCTCCAGGAGGGGGCCGCGCGGCCCCCTCCCTTAAATTGCACAGCCCCGGGGAGGTGGTGGTCCCCGGGGCTCTGGGGTCCGTAACGGACCCCCACATTTATTTTCTATGTGCCCCGGGGAGGTGGCAGTCCCCGGGGCGTGTGGGCGGGCTGGAGCCCCCCACACGTTATTTAAAATTTTAAAAAGAAGCCCCGGGGTGGCGGTCCCCGGGGCTGCGGGAGGGCAGGAGAGCCCTCCCGCACCATTTTTTATGAAGCCCCGGGGGTGGCGTTCCCGGGGCTTGGGGGCCTTAGAGGCCCCCACATTAAATTTAAACCCCCCACCATGCCCCCGGGACTTGGCCCACCCGGGGCAAATTAACATCGAAGCGCGGAGACCGCGCTTCGATTTTTTCCGGCAGGATCCGCGCTCCCTGAGCGCATCCGGCCGATTTAAAAAAAAATAAAAAATGCTTTTTTCTACCCAGGGGGTCCTTGTGGGACCCCCGGAGCAGACCTAGGGGTTCAGGGTGTTTCTACCCTGCCCCCTTTGTGCGTTTTGCGCACTTTTTTTACTGCTTTCTTGTTCCTCGGTTCTACCGAGGAACAAGATGGCTTCCAACACTTCCTGGTTTGGAGTGTTGACAGCCAATTAGCAGACTGCTCGTGATCGGGAGGGTGCGCGAATCCAACGCGGCCATAGATATATATGTACTTTTACTTTTGATTTTCTCAGCAACTACTGAACGGATTTACACCATTTAACAAAAAGGGTTCTTTCTGAACCAAGAACTACCTCTTTGCCAAATTTGGTGTAATTCCGTTCAGCAGTTCGGGCTGTAGCCGTGTCTAAAGTTTCCTATGGAAAAATAAATGGGGAAAATGCATTTTGGGACCCCCCTTTTTTCTCAACCCCCGCTTGATGAATCCCCCCGAGACTTTCAGGGTAGGAGCGGACCGGAGCGCCCCACAAAGTTTGAAAATTTCGCAAAGATACGTCAACCGGCAAGAGAGTTATTTCAAATAGAATGTCGCGGATTTCCTATGGAAAATAGGTCCTAACTATAACTATCTACTGGCGAGCGCCAGTAGATAATATATATATATATATATATATATATATATATATACATATATATATACACACACACACACACATACATGGATATCTATCTATCTATCTATCTATCTATCTATCTATCTATCTATCTATCTATCTATCTATCTATATATATATATAAAATTTAAATTACTTGGTAAAACTATTTAATTGTAAGTATATTATTATTTTCAAATTCAATTTAAATAAATTACTTAAATGCTATATATATTACCTAGGTAGGTAGTTAAAGTCAGGACCTAGTTTTCATAGGAAAAGCATTTTTTGACTTGGCTATAACTTTGGTGCCGTTTGACTAATCTGCATGAAAGTTTGCCAAAAAAGTGTCACAGTGGGTACTATTGATTGGGAATGTTTGGGGGTGATCCGTGCAGTGGGGACCGAGAATTTGGGGTGCAAATTAAGGTTGCTTTTGTAATGTTAATTCCCATAGGAACCTTTAGCCACCTCTATTGCCCGATCCACTGAATGGACTTACAGAAAATTTGGCAGGGAGATAGATGTCGGTTCAAGGAAGTGCCTTTTGCTTATTTGGATTAAGTAGTTGTTGAGAAATTTAAGTTAAAAATTATAGTGATATCTCTGGCTGCGGATATTTTGCAAAGGATTCGCGATGAATCGCGAATGCACGCGCCAACGGGAATGCTCTGATTGGCTGGTCGCAACCTGAATAGAAAGTTGCAGCCACCATTTTATCCATTGGGAACGGTTCCCGGGGCTGAAAATCTGTGTGAAAGCCCACATAAGGGGCAGGGTGGAGATACTCTGACCCCATGGTTGAGAAATGGAGGTGTTCGAGACACAAGTTTTGTGTCCAAAGTTTTTAATGGCACACGATATTCGCGCGGCCTCCGCCCACGCGGCCCCCGTGTACCATTTCAGGGATGTTGCAATTACCGACATCATCGCGAAGATTGGTGAATCATTAATGCGCATTCTTATAGACATATTGAGATTCTGGTATATGTTTTTATAGAGTTATTTATATAGTGAGTTATCTACTATGATGGTTATAATTAATTATATAGTAAAAAATTTTAAGGTGGTGGTGGCTATTGAGATCCTGCTTTTGCTTTCCGCTTTCACAACGTACCCGCGGGGATTGCGATTACTGATGCCATTGCGATCTCCGGAGTCATCGCGAAAACGAAAAATAGATTTTAGAGATGGTTGTTCTAGAAATACAGTAGAAAAACATGAGTTTGAAGTGTACAGTAATAAACCTCTAGTGTGTAGAATACTGTAATGTGTGTGCATGTATGTATATTCACTTTATGAGAAAGGCGCGATGTCCCGAATAACCGCGAAAACGGGAAATAGGTCTGAAAGATGGTTTTTAAAGAAACTTAGTACAAAAATATGAATTTGAACATTTTTTGAAAGAAGTATGTATATAGTAATGTGTGTAGGCCAATGTTCTGAATGGATTTTTTTACATATTATTTTTGGGTGTGTTGGTGGCCATTAAATGTCTGCGTTTGTTTTCCATTTTCTCGACGGATCCACGAGGGATCGCGACATCGTCACAGAGATCCCCAAAAACTAAAGGGAAAAAAAAAACCTTTAGAAAAACACTTCACAATATTTCGGATACTAGGGTGGCTCTGATAAGAGCCGTTGTGTTGATTGTGTGTATATGGCTGCTACACATAAGACCAGATGCAGAGTTTCAGGTTACTTAGAAACACCCTGTTGCCTTCATCTGTAAAGTGCACTCCATCATTTCTATAAATTCCATGCATGTCGAAATGCAGATTGTTGTTATAGATGCAGCTCATACGATGGTCTCTGAGAAATGCAGAAACAGTTTTATTAACATGTTTCCTGGCTTTGTCAATCTGTGGACAGAATTGTTTTGACCACTTTTCTGTCTTTGGGATATATTAGAGTACACCAAGACAGTGTGAGGGAAAAGCGACATCAGTTCTGGAAAGGTATCTTTCATTAGGATTTCAGCCGTACCCCAGTCAATGTGCCTAAGTCGTTGCCACCACAGTGCACAATCATGAAGTGAGAGGTTTGGGAATCCACAATGGATTTAACTAAAGCCAGCTACTGATGAAACTTTAACCCTCCGTGGCCAAACCAAGTAATCTGCACAATTGGCAAACCCAAGTCCCTGTCAATACCTCTCTTTTTTACAGCCTCTTTAGCCCAATAGATATGGCTGTGGCCCACAATCCATACTCTAAGCATTTTGACGTGAAGTAGCAATAGTAGTCAGGAGAAGGTTGGAGATGAATGTGGTAGTTTTCCAAAGGAAAAGAAGTTAAAATGGAGGTGTTGTAAAAAAATATATATATATATTTTCCTTTACTCAAACCCCGCCTTCCCTCCCCTGCTCTGTCTTTCTCTCTCTGCCCTACATTGAGCTTTAAGCAGGTTTTTCTTATGTTTCTCAGATGTTTTTCTGATGTATTTCTCTGATTATCTGTATATATTAGACATGTCTTGGATCACAAAACTGTTTATATATGACCTTGAATATGTATCCCCTCTCAAGATCACGTTTATCCCAGAAAAGTGGGTCTATCCAATTTCTGTGATGGTTCATATTATTTATACATTCGGTGCTTGGAAATTTTAGATATCTGTTGGGCTTATAACTAGGCTTTTTTCTGCATCCGATATTGTGACCATGTCCTTATATAGTATTTGATGTATTATCTATATGATTAGCATTATTCACCTGCTATTATTGATTGTTTTTTTTAGAGATGCATGAGGCTATATGAATATGTGAAATGCCTCTGGATTGATATTTTGCCTGGACAAGGTATTTTTTTTTTTTTTTTTTGCTGTGGCATTACATGGGCACTTGCCATGAATTTTCATTATTTATATTTCATGAATTGACTTAGGTGATTAATAGTAAATGTTTTACAATTATTGTACTTGCATACAATTGTGAAGTTGCTAGAATGTGTTTTATCAATTTCCATCAAAAAGAGAGAAAAGTTTTGCAAATTGCTCCTTAAAACTCTTCTATGTCCATGGCAACACTGACCAAGCCCTTCGTTGTTTGACATTGAGTATTTTCTTTAAAGGTGGTTGGGCGCTACTCTGTATGTTTTACTGGCCGTGAAGAAGCCCGGGATCGGGTGAAACGTGTTGCCGCTGAATACATTTCCCTCTTAAAACCATACTGTGGAGTGCAAAGCTTCCTTGGGATTGATTGATTCCCTTGTTTCTTTGTGTATATATATATATATATATATATATATATATATATATATATATATATATATATATATATATATATATATATATAGTATTTTAGGAAAGATGGCTTGAAGGTGTACATCTATTAAGAAATCACATATATGTTTACATAGTGTTTTTCTTTAAAATATGGTTTATTTAAAAATGAGAAGGATTAATAGTGCAGAATGCCTCGAGAGTTCTAGTGCTAGCTTCATTTCGAGTGTAACTTTTGTTTGAGATATGCTGAATATATGTTTTAGAAGCAGAAGAAACATTTAAGAAATGATGTAGGTATGCCATCCGCAAAAGGTTTTGTGCTTTGAAAAATTTCAAAATGTTGTTTTCCGCTTTAGAAACTTACTGATTCATGTGCACGCTCAGTAACAAAGCAAAGAGGGGCACGTATGCAATTATATATCAAGTGTGATACCTAGATTTCACTCACACATAGCTCAGAAGAAAAGCATGTATACAGTAAAACAGGTAGTTTGATACTGACAGAAGGAGATATGCAATGATTAGGAGATATAGTGACAACTGATATGTATCTAACAGCAATGAAGGTACTTTCTCAGTCAGTCAGGCAGTATTCAGGCACTCAAGGAATCACCCAGCCACTACTCAGGCAGTCATCAAATCAGTGATTCACTATCCATGGAGTTATTCAATTATCCAGGAACTATACATGTACTCTTGCAATCAGGCAGGCAGAAATTATGTAGTCATTGAAGTATGCAGGCACTACATATACATTAATCTAATCACCAGGGACCATCTATTGAGTTATGCAATTAACAAGGCTGTAACTATGTAATCATTATAACATTTGTGCAGAACCTATGCAGCCATCTAAACACCCACTTACAACCCATGCAGTCATTGAAATACTGAGGCACAAGCGTGCACTGATGAAACACTCAGGGTCTACTCATGCACTCATGTAATTACATAGAGAGTATCATTGTAGTAAACCTATCACCCATCCAGTACCTATGCAGTCATTTAATTACTGAGCCAATAGTCTTGCACTAATACAATCACCCCAGCGGTATACTTACTTTCATCCAATCTCTCAAGCTTTAACAATGGAATCATGAAGTCACTCAGATACTAGTCATGCACTCATCTAATTAGGTAGGCACTACTGATGCACTTATTCAATTCTCTGGGCACTACCCATGTAGTTATGTAAGCATCCAGACTCTACCTGTGCAGTCAACCAAAAAGACATGGGCAGTATCCAATCGCTGAAACACTATTCATCCACTCTTCTAATAGGCTAGGTGCTATGCATGGGCTTAAACAATCATGTATGCACTATCCATGCATTGCATAAATCACCTGTATACTATGTATGCACTCTTGCAATCATCCAGGTACTAGAGTTGCACTCATTTAATCATCCAACCAGTATCTAAGCATGTATTGAATTATTGAAGCATTAGTCATGCACTTGTCGAATCATTCAGGCTCTACTCATGCACTCATCAAAACACCCAGATACTAGTAGTATACTCATGCAAACACGCAGGCTGTAAGTATGCACATATGGAATGACCCATGGAGTTATGACATAGTCAGGGAATCATCTAGGCACTACTTGTATCCTCACGGAATCACCTAGGCACTACCTATGCACTCATTTAATCATCCAGGAAGTATTGATGTATTCAACTACAAACCCATGCATTTACAGGTTTCTACTGAGGAATATGTAGTCTTTAGACAATATGGGTGATAGATTTACTACAATGGTACTCTCTACGTAATTACATGAGTGCATGAGTAGAGCCTGAGTGTTTCATTAGTGCATGCGTGTGCCTCAGTATTTCAATGACTGCATGGGTTGTAAGTGGGTGTTTAGACGGCTGCATAGGTTCTGCGCAAATGTTATAAGGACTGCATAGTTACAGCCTTGTAAATGTAGTGTTACATTTTAAAAAGTGTAGAAGAAGGAGAGATGCAGTAAAACAGAAAGAACAAGTTGTGAGAGTAGTTGATAAGGCCTTTGCTTTGAAGAGGAAGCTTTTCATTTTGATTCTAAAAAGAATGAAGACTCTTGACAAAATAGTGTTTTGCATGAGGAGACAAAACCATAAGAAAATATTAGTGAATAGAAGTAACTGCTGTACAGTTTTTAGTGGACAATGGATACATACTTCTTGTACAGAGGCTTTTTTTTTTAAAGAAGAAAGCTATATCCAGTATAGCAAATTAGTTCATGCTATTGATTAAAGAGGACGATGTTATCAAATGAAGAATGGTAGTCCTATAGCAAAAGAGGTGGTGGTACCTAGAAATGTAGAAGAAGGTATTGCAGAAGAGGTACGAGGAAGGCGTAGTCAGGGTACTGTATACAAATGGAATTGTATTAGTGTTTCTAGTACTAGACAGGAATCCATTGATATATTAAGAAAATTCCTACGTTCTTTCCAAGGCGAAGTTTAAAACACAAAATAAGTTATACCACTCAACAATGCGAACTTTAGGTAGGAGGCTGTATTACGTGAAAACTCCTGCTTTATGTTTAGGAGAAATAAGTAGAGAACTTTTGCATGGTAGTGTGGCAGATGTAGAAAAGGTTTGTGGTGATTTGCAGTTTCGTTTCTTTGGTCCTGAGCAGGATTCTAGGGAAAATGAAGAGTTGTTAAGAGGATGAGTTGCAGAACAAGACACATATATTACAGTTGATAGCTTTAAAAAGAGATTACGAAATTCAACAGAGTGTTCCATAAAAAACCAGAGCATGTTTGTATATATTGTTGATGCACTTACTAGAAGATTCTAACACAGACTGTTGAGTTATATTTAAAAAGTGAAAAAGTAAATTATGATAACTGGCAAAAGTTAGCTGTGTATTTAATTGTAGAGGGATGGTTTGACTTGTCTATATGGCAAGTTATATGTAAGTAGTGTTACAATAAATTGGAAGATAATAAAATGAACAAAACATAGATATTAGATACCCATTTTGTAAGATAATAAAATGCCTGCTAATGTAGAAAAACTATCAAGGTCAAAAATAAAAAAAACATCATAATTTATTATTCTTTCCAGTATTGCGAAGGGCCGTTATGGACTGCTCCCCAGCACTAACTACAACTCTACAATCCATGCAGTATGACGCCATCGGGGAAAACTGTGGAGCCAAATCTTTAAGTTGAGATTGGACTTTTGAATGGACTCTCTGCTTCGGGGTTGTTGTGCTGCTATTGAACTTGAGGGTCCTTCAGCTTTGCGTTGCCTTCTGGTTGCTCACTATGAACTCCTCTTATGAAATGTGCAAAAAATATAAAAGGAGGAAAAAATACCATGTATGATTTTTGGCAGCATTGTGAATAGCTGTAACACACTGCTCACCAGCTGTTAAAACAACACTACAGTCCATGCAATACATGGCAATTCTTGAAAACTGTGGAGCTATATCTGTTGTAGTAGTCTTTACCTCTAAAGTGACTTTCTGGCAGGGTATTGTTGCTGCTGCCACTGATGTAGATGGTCCTCCAGCTTCCCTCTTGTAGATCGCCAGTTGGAGAAGTTTTCTATGATAGGTTTTAAGATAAAATGAGATGGACGTCGTCCCATATGAATATGTTTTGTTCGTCCCTCTAGAGAGGGTCTTGTCAGACATTGTGCGTTGCACTAGTTTTGCAGCAGTTTTTGATTACCCATAAGTTTAGGTAACAATGGATAGTTTGATGTTTGTCTCAAATAACTTTTTAGAAACACTCACAGTCACCGGATGATGTCATCAGCGATGTCATTTGAGATGTCATCAATGATGTCATCAGTGATGTCACTGACCATGTCATGAGTGAGGTAATATGTGAGGTCATAAGCAGTACATTGCGGGGGCGTGAGTTATAGTTAGCTCAGCTAACTATAACTGCTGAATTTCTCTGGTTTTGTACTAGTGAAATGTCAGCTTAACTATAACGTCCGTGTAACCTTTGGTTTTTTCTGTGAATACATATATTGCAATTTCAATATTCTTACCTTTTTTTGGTGATATTCTATTCCACAATATTTTTGACACAACATTTTGGTAGTTTACATTCAAAGTATGTACCATAGTTTTGATACGATATTGTTATATCACAAAAGTGTTTTTCATTAAATTGTGTTATACAACCACTGTCTGAGCTCACCCTAGGCATATTACATCAAGAAAATGTTTTTATTGTAAGGCACAATTTAACGAGATGGTGTAATCATATCCAGGATGTGGAGTTTATCATTCAAATATATCAGTTTCATTCAATCTGATTACACTGTATTTCAACAACTATCCGCTTAAGTTTGCTATTCAGAGTGGAATAATAACATCTGTGCAAGTACACAACCAACTGAACTTTCTGGCAACAAGATGCAAGAACAACAGCAATGTGCAAAGTTAATCGGCCTTCGTCAATAGGCACGCATCCTTCTTCTGCAAAACGGAAATGCAGCAGTTGTCGATAAGAATTGTAATTCACTATAATAAGGGGAAAAAAGCATTTCTTGCGGTTTCTTGATACGTAATAATTTTCACAATGGATGATAGTTTTTCAAGTCTTAATCCTCCTGCTAAAGAATCCAATGTCCTGCCCCACATAACATGTGTTCTTTATAACAAGCAAAGTAAAGTAATAAGAGAGACCTGCTGAAGAGATGCTTTATTCAGGGTCCACCTGGGACAGAAAATAGGCCCGGGAACCAAAATAAAAGTATCCCCATTAATTAAATAAATAGCTAAATGAAAGTGGCCCATATTTGGAAACAGTGGCTGTTTTTAACTTATACAGGTACGCTTTATAGTGTTTTGCGAAGTATGGAAAATTGTAAGAATTTGTGCTTGCTTCATGCAAGTTTGTGGCAATATCAGGGAAAATTACAGTAAAAACTGGCCCACCAGTCCACAAAACAGGCCCACAAACAGCCAAAAAAGCCACATACACAGACCTGTCAGACCAGCCCTGGAAACATCCTTTACAACGCAGGCATTACATCGCAATGCCTTTACAACGCAACTTTTACAACGCAGGTGCCTTAACATCGCATGTCATTACAACGCATGCCATCACAACGCATTGTAAGGTTAGTAATGGAGAATTTTACGTTTTAGGGTGGGTATGGGTTTTGGGGTAGTTGGGAAAAGTAATTTTTACCCCTACGCTATCCAACACTTTCCCTACTGTTGCACTCACTGGAGTGGGAATAGTAATTTTTACCCCTACGCTATCCAACACTTTCCCTACTGTTGCATTCACTGGAGGGGGAATAGTAATTTTTTCCCCTACGCTATCTAACACTTACCCTACTGTTGCAGAAAAAATTATTATGCGTTGTAATGGTATGCGTTGTAATGGAATGCATTGTAATGGAATGCGTTGTAATGGTAGTTTTAAAAAATGCGTTGTAATGGTATGCGTTGTAAAATCATGCGATGTAATGGCAGTTACGCTGTAAACACTGCGATGTAAAAGTATGCATTGTAATTGTTTGCGCTGTAACGCCATATATTCGACCAGCCCATCGGGCTCTGCCTGATTGCTCTATAGGCCAGTCCAACCCTGGCTTTATTATACTTGAATGTACAAAAGTATGTCCCATCACTCTGAGCCCTTTCTTCATCAAGCATCTGGACACACAGAGATTACAGTAGAGAAGATAAAAGCAGTGATAGGAGGTATAAAGTACATGAACGAAGGAAAGCGGAGATGAAGAAACTGGAGTCAAGTGAACAAGTTTCAAATGAGGCAGGAAAGAGGACACACCAGGGAAGAAATTAAGAGATGGATTGAACACTGAGAGAAACAAGGCGTGAGAGAAGAATTTACAGTTCTCACTCCCCCACATGGCAAATAGTGTGATGGAGTGACCTGTAAAATTTAACTCATTCACAAACATGCGCCCATTTAACTTATAATTTGTAGTAGGTAGCCACACTTAGCTATTATAAGCAATGCACGGGTTAACATGTTGTAGTGAATTACATTAGCATAATATTAATATCATTTTGCTGCTGACTTTACACGTGTAAGGCTAAGAGGTTTCCTCACGTATTTTAACAGATGTTTTGCATGATATGTTTTCTTTGTCTTTTCCACTGCAGATGCTGCATTTTTCCAGAAGCCTTCTATTAGATAGTGAGTAGGCATTTGTTATATATGAGATGACTGATAGTGAGGTTCTCATAGGGAGGAGAAGATACCAGGAAGCGCGACTCGTGGGAAGAGCTGTTTGTACTAGATATTCTGGTCAGTGTTACAACTCAAGGATGTGGTTATGTATGAACAACTGTGAAGACATGGGAACTACAGGAGTTTACCTGCTCCCAGCTTCTGAATAAGGATGATTGGTTCCTGAGAGTGGGAACAAGTTGAAATCTTGCAATTAGAGTTTTGTTGATTTGTATAAGCGTGTGTTCCTTTAACAAGTGGCAGACTCCCTTGCTTACTGTCTCTCGCACACTTTGTGCACTAGAGCAATGCTCACTGACTTCAAACTGAGAAATTCTTTGTCATCTCTGCAAATCTCCCCAATTTAAGTGCAAAGGCTTTATGCCTGAACATTCTTACTGTCTCATCAGAAACCTTCACTTGGTATTCTGAAGCTGGCACTTTATATAGTTGCCTAACCAAATGTCTTTTTCGACCTATCCTTACTTAATATAGATTAGATAGATGTAATAATGTAATTCCAGTGTTATCCTATGGGAGAGGTAGGCCTTGCAGTAATGAAAAACGAATGTAAGAGCTTTTCACTACCAGGACATGTAAAAGTTAAAAGTACATGTCCAACTTTTTAAATATATTGCACCCTGGCCTGTGGGCTGTTAAGGGCTTACCCTAGGGGTGACTTTTATGTATTGAAAACAAAGGTTTGGGCCTGGCAAAAGGTTTAATTTTCCAAGTCAAAATGGATGTTTAAAACTGCACACAGGCTGCAATGACAGGCCTGAGACATGTTTGAAGGGCTACTTAAGTGGGTGGCACAATAAGTGCTGCAGGCCCACTAGTAGCATTTAATAAACAGGACACGGGCACATGGAGTACCACTTTACTAGGGACTTATAAGTAAATTAAATATGCCATTTTCGAATAAGCCAATGTTACCATGTTTTGAGGAGTGAGCACGTGCACTTTATCACTGGTTAGCAGTGGTTAAGTGCACTGAGTCCTAAAGCCATCAAAAACGAGATCTGCAAAAAATAGAGGAGGAAGACAAAATGTTTGAGGGAAGACCACCCTAAGCCTGACAGGTCAAACATGTGCCCCTCCTAGCTGAAACTTGGGAAAACTACCCAATCGCTTGGGAGTTCTCATCACTAAGGCAGAAGAACTTGGATAGACCATCAGCATTGGCGTTGTCTGACCCAGGACGGTGCTCCACAGTAAAGTCCATTCCCTGTAGGGAGACGGACCCCCTCAACAGTCTAGGATCCCAAACAGGTATGGTCTTAGCTGTTTCAGTACCCAGACCACAGCAAAGGCCTCCCATTCAATCACACTCTACCTCTGTTCCCCAGGAAGTAGCCTCCTGCTAAGGAAGGCTACTGTTTGGTCTAGGCCCTCTTCATTTAACTATGCTGGGACAGCCCAAATACTCTGAAGTGTCTGTCTGCACAATAAACTCCTTCAAGAATTCAGGAGTTTTGAGCACAGTTATTTTACACTTAGCCTCCTTGAGGGTGTTAAAGGCTTTCTGGAAAGCCTCTGTCAAGATCACCTTTCTGGGTTGCTTCTTAAAAATCAGCGCTGTTAATGGGGCAACAATGGTGTCACATCCCTTACCACCCGAAGCACCTGCTGGAGGTGGTGCAAGTGTTCCTCGCTCCTGGAACTGAAGACAGCAATGTCATCCAGGTAGGTGGCACAGAATGCCTCCTTCCCAGCCAGGACCCTGTTGACCAACCTCTGAAAGGTGGCAGGAGCATTCTTTAATCCAAAGGACATCACCCTAAATCGGAAGTGCCCCCCCAAGATCAGTATTGCAGACCTCTCTTTTGCTCCCTCAGTCAGAGCAATCTGCCAGTACCCTGATGTAAGATCAAAAGTACTGAGAAACTTAGCAGGGCACAGCCTGTCTATGAGCTCATCAGCTCGGGTTTGGGTTGTTTGTTAGTCTTAGTGATGGAAGTGAGTCCACAGTAGTCCACACAAAATCTGAGTTCTAGAGTGGTGCCTGGTGGGGAGCTCTGGCTACCAGCACCACTGGGCTGGACTAGGAACTTTTAGAGGGCTCAATCACCCCAAACACCACTATCTTGGAGACCTCCTCCTTGATACTGGCCCTCACCTTATCTGACAGCCTGTAAATTTTATTTTTGACAGGTGGACTGTCTCCGGTGTCTATGTTGTGGGTACACAAATGTGTATGTCCAGGGGTAAGGCAGAACAGAGAGGAACACTGCCCTAACAACTGAAAACAGTCACTCTGTTGCCCTGGGGTCAGAGTAGGATAGAGGTTAATACCCTCTACTGACCTAACGTGCTCCTGGGCAGACAGGAGGTCAGGGACAGGTTCACTCTCCTCTTCGACCCCTTCATCTGTCGCCATGAGCATTGCATTCTGACTTCAGACCTCTCAAAGTGGGGTTTAAGGCAGTTTATGTGGCGCACCCTAAGGGGCTTCTAGGCATCTTGAGATCCACAGGGTAGGCGGAATTTCCCTTCCAGTCCTTTACCGCGTATGGGTCTGTCCAGCAATCCTGGAGAGTGGCCTTCTGGTGATACCAGAGTTTCATGACTTCTTGACTGGCCTCAAGATTGTGCTTCTCCTTTTTCCAGAAGCGATACATCTGGTTTGCGATGTGGCAGTATGTAGCTGACCACATCCTGAGCGGGTTTCCTGGGAGCTTGCTCCCACCCCTCTTTCACAAGGCTGAGAGGTCCCCTAACAGGGTGGCCATAGAGGAGGATGAATGAGCTACACCCAACTAACTTCTGTGGCACCGCCCTGTAGGCAAACACCAGGCTTGGCAGGAGGACATCCTACTTACACCTCATGGGTTTAGGTAGGCCTTTAAGGGTCTTGTTGAATCTCTCCACAAGCTGGTCCATTTGGGGGTAATAGGGTGCAAAAAGATTGTAAGTCACTCCACACTCATCCCACATGGACTTTATGTATGCTGACATGAAATGAGTGCCTCTGTCAAACACTACCTCTTTGGGGAACCCCACAGTGGTAAAAATCCCCATAAGGGCCCTGGCCAATATATGTGCAGTTACAGACCTCTGAGGGATGGCCTCTGGGTAGCGGATGGCATGGTTCACCAAGACCACGATAAACCTAATGCCTAAAGCTGCCATGGGGCCCAAGGGGTCAACTATGTCTATGCCTACCTTCTCAAAGGGAGTGCCAACAACAGGTAATGAGGTCAGGGGAGCTTGGAGCTTTTTCCCTTACTTCATACTGGCCTGGCAGGTTGGACAGGACAGACAATGCATCTGTGGCCATATTTGTCCAGGGCCAATAGAAGTGGACGACAAGCTGGCGAAGGCCTTGTCTTGCCCCAGATATCATGAGCCAAACCCAGTAGGAAGGTTCTGTTACACTGAGGGAACACCAGCTGGCTCATGAGCTTCGGTATAGATAAGTTGATCTCCAGAGGTAAAACCGGCTGCCTGAGCTCCAACTTTTTTTTTTTTTTTACGGAGTTTTAGATAGCGCGAACTTGACCCGAAGGTACCTCAAGTCCTCTAGCAAGGGGCACTCTTTCTGTGCCTTGCAGAATTTCTCCCTGGTGGGCCTACCCTCAACTTGCAGTCCAGCAAGCTGAGGGAGGTCACTCAGGGCAGCAATGTTCTCCCCGGTAGGCTCAGGAGCATCCTCCTCAGGTGCCCCATAAACCTGGACAGTGAGAACTTCAGGGGCTGCTTTCCCATGCCCCTTGCTCTTACTCTTCTTGGCATCTGCCTGGCCATTTTCCCAGGCTCCAGGTGCCCTTGAATCCCTTCCCTGGCAGCTGTGGACCTTGTGGTCATACAGACCCATTCAAGCAATCCCAACATCTCCAAGTGTGACCTGAGCTCTATCTCCTTCCAGATAGTGTGCTACAGGTCATTGCCCAACAGACAATCTACAGGCATGGCAGGGCTGACAGCTAATTTTAGAGAACCTGAAACCCCCACTCAAAGGAAACCAGGGCCACCGGTAGTTGACTCTTGCGGTTGTCTGTGACTATGACTTGGTGGAATGTGTTAGGGATGACCTGCTCTGAGGACACAAGCTGACACCTTACAGGAGTCATGCTGGCCCCTGTGTTCCTCAGAGCCTCCACTGTTCCCTTTGATGATGACCCACTGCCTATGTTTGGAAGTATTGACAGGCATGTGGGCTATTGGACCATGTTCTTATGCCCCAGGAACACTATGGTATCCTCTATCTACTTCCCAAAGCTAGCTGGTACCACCTCCTCCCCAAGCGCTACACTCACCAACCCAGTTGTCTGCCCGCTGGTGGGAGGCTGTGCCCTGTTGGGACATTTGGTGTCTCCCTCTGAGTTCCCATATCTGTAGCACTTAGTACACTGGGGGGCAAACCTCCCTGACTGTTTGCCAAAGAACCCTTTCTTCTTTGGCTCTGATTGGGTCTGGTTACTGATGTTCCCTTGGGAATTATTTTGGGAGCCTTTTAAGAACTCCTTATTTTTAATGTTTTCTCCTCCTCTTTTTTCTGGTGGGACCCCTGACCACCCTTTTGGGAGTCCCCCCAGATGCCTTTTTGGACACTCTGGTGCTGGCCCAGAGGTCCACATCCTCAGCAAGCTTCCTGGGGTCAGTCAGCTTGCTATCCAGTAGGTGCTGGCGCATCTCTGTAATACAAATATTGAGCATGTGCTCCCTGAGAATCAAGTTATACAGCCCATTGTAATCATTAACCTTGCTGCACCTCACCCAGCCATTCAGTGCCTTGCTGGAGTAGTTCAAGAAATCAACCCAAGACAGATTTGGGAATTTGTGGCTGTCCCTGAACCTCTGGTGGTACTTCTCAGGGGTCAAACCAAATTTAGCAAGAAGTTTGGCTTTCCTTGCGAAATATCTAGATTGGTCCTCTACTTCTAGGGTAAGAAGTGTGTGCCTCCCAACTGGAGGCATATGCTTCCACCGGCCACCGGCCCACCCCCCAGTACTCCTCTTGTGTACCCTTAGGATCACCTCATAAGCAGAACACTATATTTCTACATCATTACCCATAACATAATTGGGCACCAGATCTTTGGGGATGCACACTTTCTTGTCTCCTTCAGACACTGAGTGTTTGCTGCCATGAATGCTGCTGGAATCCGCTTGCTTTGCCTTATGTTCCAGCTCTTTAAGGCTTCTCTCATGAGCTATTTTCTTCTCCTTGGCATCCATTTTGAGCTTGGCCATCTGCAGCCTGAACTCCGTCTCTGCCTTCCTGTCCGCCAACTCCTCTGGGGACAGGACATGCAAGGATGCACTACTTCCTGCTCTGGCAGGGAGTTTCAACTCAGGAGAGAAGTGATCCCCCTCCCCTGAAGGCTGTATCTCAGGCCTGATATCCAAGTCCTGATCCTGCTCATCCATATCATCCTCATTGTCCTGCTCCTTTGTGGCTGTCATCAACTGTCCAGGCCCTAAGAACTTTTAGAAGCTCCAACTTGTTGGTGCTGTTCTTCATTTGCATTCTCCTTTTCTCACAGAACTGTTTGAGCTCAAACACATTGTAACTTCCCAGGTAGTCCAGCTCAAACTTCATTACTGCAGGTTAAAACAGTCCAGTGGCAATGAGAGTAGATTTGGAAAAAGCAAAAGAATCCAATCAAAAAGAATTTAAAAGCTCAAAATAGTTCTAGTTTATTTATCTGGGATGGGATGGTAGTGTAACACGGAATTACTGTATGGCACTACACAAACACAAGTTACAATCTTCACCGCTAAACACCAGTGTAAGAAATTGGGTTACTGGTTTAGGGGGGTGCAACCCTACTCAAGCAGCAACCACAATCCTTGTCAGGGTGAAGTCACAAGCAAACCCCAAATTAACCTGTGGTCAATTCTCTGGCAGCTTGGCACAGAGTATTCAGGCTTAACTTAGAGGCCTTGTGTAGAGTATATATGCATCACTTCAAATAGTAATAAAATGAACAGACTACACGAAAAGGATGTCACACGAATTTAGAGTAATAGAGGAGAAATAAGACCAAAACATTAAAAATCCAATCAGTAGAACTGGAGATATGCAATTTTAACGATTTAAGTGACAATAGCGCTGAAAAAGGAAGCCTAAAGCGCCACTCGTGTCTATCTGGTCGTGCAAGAACAGGACAAAGTCTCAAGTTCAGGTCCACCGTGATAGTGCGCAGGTCGGATTTAGGACCAGTATTAGTCCCACTGAAAAGTTACCTTTTTAGTCCAGCGCAAAGAGGTTGCCATGAAGAGCAGGGAAGCGTTGCGGACGGTCATCAATGTAGCATGAAGATCAGGCCTAGTGTTGCGGCCAGTTGTCTCTGTAGCCCGAAGGTCCTATTGTCATCACAGGTGGGCAGCAGATCTCCTTAAAAAGAGTCAATAAACAAGTGCTCCAGGGTAGCAGCACAACGAGGAGAGGGAATCCCAAAGGTTGAATGTCTCCCAGATCTCTGGCTTGTGATCTGGTGAGTTGATTAAAGGATCCAGAACACAAACGAAACCCTCGCCGAATGGTGTGGCCGCTGCCACAGCCTGGAAAATGAGCCGTTGGCATGGCCTTGAACCAACTCACCGGATCACGAGCCAGAGATCTGGGAGACATTCAACCTTTGGGATTCTCTCTCCTCGTTGTGCTGCTACCCTGGAGCACTCGTTTATTGACTGTTTTTAAGGAGATCTGCTGTTACACCTAGACGGATTTGTTTATTTGGTCCCTCTTCTCCATCTATGAAAGTTTATCCCACTTGATTCTATCTATCGTTGGGAACAGAGACGCCAGTGGATGTTCAGTCCCCATTCTGTTGCCCCAAGCTATGATTCTCTAAGTGCCCTGATGAAGGTGTGACCACATCATGCAGGTCTTTCACCGAAGCGCATGTTGGCGCAGGTCCAAGGAACAAGACGCGATAATAACAATGTTCTCAATGTCATAAAGATGTAAAGAAATTACTGGAAAAACGTACCTATGTACAGGGATTATATCTTGGAAAATTATTGTGCTGCTATTTTTTGCATATATGTCACATTATTAGTGTATCCTGTCTGTAATAGTAGGTTTGTTCCTTATGTCTTGTTTCAGTGTTTGCTGGTATGAATGTTTAGTAGGGTCTGAATGAATGTGTGTAGATATGGGGCAGGTATAATTATGTATGAATGGGGAATGAATTTCTAAGATATCAAGGGGCATGTCTCCTTTTTATGAATTAGAGTCACATTTTGGCACGTTTTTTGGTTATTGATATATGTATCTTTTATATGACAACATGCATAATAAATTAACTAAATATGTTTTGATATCAAAAACTATGTTTGACATTTGATTATTCATTGTCCAGGGCGTCTAGATAATATACACACTTATTTTGACTTGGTTGATGAGATAAGCATTCCCCCTATAAGGAGAGATATTCCGCCAATGTAAAGAAATTGTTTCAGGCAGTTTGAGTAGTTTCTATAGATATATGCAGTCTCTGGGAGCTACTCTTGAGGTCTGGGGCCTTGAAAATGTAATTCCCTGGTTGTTTTGGCAGCAATTGGAGTTTGGGAACTTTTTCAAAACGTTACTTCAGAGCTTCTAGGGATTTCACGAAGAAAGGTATGTGACCAGCGGTTCCATGAGTTCAGGTTGAATTTTTAGGTTTGCCCTGCATGGAGAACAGTTTTTCCTCTGTGAAATGACAAAGTCCCTATTCAGATTGCGACTTAGAAACTATTGAAAAATTCCCTATTTGCACGCACTAGCAGGGCCAATCTACTTGGTGTATCCGACCCACACTACATTGCAGTTGGCCTCAATTCATGCCTAGGTCCTGTCTGCTGTGACCATTGCCTAACATTGGTGCATTGCCTTTTTTGGCTCTATTCTCACCTACATCTTTAAAAATTCACATCTCTAGTTCTCCCTATTGGATTTTGTTTCATTTATGTGTCATTTTGTCTATTAAATGTTACTCTATTTTTTTCTAAATTGGGCTTGAATTTTTATTGTGTTGTGATTTTGATTTTATATCTGTTTTGGTAATTGTAAATGCTTTACAAATTTTCCCCAAGATAAGCCTGTCTTCTCTGTGCGACAGCCGCCAGGGATGCAGCTCAGGTAAATACTGAAAACCTTGACTGGACCTAGCAAGATGTTAACTTTTTTACTTGTGGTGAACACAAATCCACCTCAACCAATAAACTTTGTTATAGGTCTCTCTCATCTTCTTGTTCGTTTTTTTCACCTATCCCATTCTCATCCCTATTTGCCTCTTATTTTGCATTGCTCTTGATTTACCCTCAGGGTTTTCAGAGTTTGATTTTCTTTTTGCTGACAAGTTTAAGTGTGAGCAGACGTTTGAATGTGAAAAGAGAACAATTGACGGACAGAATGCAGAACAATGTCATACATTCACCCCAGTACAGAGATCTGGGCCTAAATACATTGTTGTTTTGCTCTCCATGCCATTCCAGTTTGAACCCAGCCATATGCAAATCAGTCTTGACCCTGTGCCTCATTGGAACAGTCCAGCCCGAACTGCCAGGCCAGGTCCTCCCTGGACTGGAAACAAGCATCCTAGGACCGGTTTCGGGGTGTCACCCCTCATCAGCCAGGATAGCTTGACTCCAGTGGCATGGAGAGCACGAGACCCACGTCTAGGTATACCCGTCCCACTCGGGGTGACAAATGCAAAAAGAACAATTGACGGACAGAATGCAGAACAATGTCATACATTCACCCCAGTACTGAGATCTGGGCCTAAATCCATCGTTTTTTTGCTCACCATGCCATTCCAGTTTGAACCCAGCCATATGCAAATCAGTCTTGACCCTGTGCCTCATGGGAACAGTCCAGCCCGAACTGCCAGGCCAGGTCCTCCCTAGACTGGAAACAAGCATCCTAGGACCGGTTGCGGGGTTTCACCCCTCATCAGCCAGGATAGCTTGAGTCCAGTGGCATGGAGAGCACGGGACCCACGTCTGGGCATACCAGTCCCATTCGGGGTGACAAACGCAAAAAGAACAATTGACGGACAGAATGCAGAACAATGTCATACATTCACCCCAGTACAGAGATCTGGGTCTAAATCCATCGTTTTTTTGCTCACCATGCCATTCCAGTTTGAACCCAGCCATATGCAAATCAGTCTTGACCCTGTGCCTCATGGGACCAGTCCAGCCGGAACTGCCAGGCCAGGTCCTCCCTGGACTGGAAACAAGCATTCTAGGACCGGTTTCGGGGTTTCACCCCTCATCAGCCAGGATAGCTTGACTCCAGTGGCATGGAGAGCACGGGACCCACGACTGGGCAAACCCGTCCCACTCGGGGTGACAAATGCAAAAAGAACAATTGATGGACAGAATGCAGAACAATGTCATACATTCACCCCAGTACAGAGATCTGGGCCTAAATCCATCGTTTTTTTGCTCAACAATGCCATTCCAGTTTGAACCCAGCCATATGCAAACCCGTCTTGACCCTGTGTCTCATGGGAACAGTCCAGCCCGAAACTGCCAGGCCAGGTCCTCCCTGGACTGGAAACAAGCCTCCTAGGACCGGTTTCGGGGTTTCACCCCTCATCAGCCAGGATAGCTTGACTCCAGTGGCATGGAGAGCACGGGACCCACGTCTGGGCATACCCGTCCCACTCGGGGTGACAAATGCAAAAAGAACAATTGACGGAGAGAATGCAGAACAATGCCATACATTCACCCCAGTACAGAGTTCTGGGCCTAAATCCATCGTTTTTTGCTCACCATGCCATTCCAGTTTGAACCAAGCCATATGCAAATCAGTCTTGACCTTGTGCCTCATGGGAGCAGTCCAGCCCGAACTGCCAGGCCAGGTCCTCCCTGGACTGGAAACAAGCCTCCTAGGACCGGTTTTGGGGTTTCACCCCTCATCAGCCAGGATAGCTTGACTCCAGTGGCATGGAGAGCACGGGACCCACGTCTGGGCATACCCGTCCCACTCGGGGTGACAAATGCAAAAAGAACAATTGACGGACAGAATGCAGAACAATGTCATACATTCACCCCAGTACAGAGATCTGGGCATAAATCCATCGTTTTTTTTTGCTCACCATGCCATTCCAGTTTGAACCCAGCCATATGCAAATCAGTCTTGACCCTCTGCCTCATGGGAACAGTCCAGCTCGAACTGCCAGGCCAGGTCCTCCCTGGACTGGAAACAAGCATCCTAGGACCGGTTTCGGGGTTTCACCCCTCATCAGCCAGGATAGCTTGACTCCAGTGGCATGGAGAGCACGGGACCCACGTTTGAATGTGAGCATCAATTCTTGCACTTGGATTCTTCTGAGCTTGAATTTTAAAAGTTTGATTTTGTTGATTTAAATGTTCTCATTGCTGTTGATTTTGATTTTCTTGTTACTGTTCTTCTTGAGCTCCCCCACCACTGGTTCTATGTAGCAATCTTAAGTTTAGCTCAGTGAATCAGCAGTTTGTATCTCTACTTCTTCGTCTGCAGTCCATACTTCGTGTGAGATGCATGACTAATACAGCAAACCTAGGCACTTCACAGCAGTGTTCGTCACCAATATGACTTAATAAGACCCATTCACTTGGGCTGCAGACAGTTCTTTCAAAAGTGCCTCTTTACCATGGCCCAGTCCTCAGGCTGCAGGTTGTGGCAGGGTTAATTGCTCACTAAAGGTGTAACAAGCTTCACCTGGTGGGAGATAGAGCGTACCATATTTGTCAAACGTTTACAGTAACCTTTGTTGTAATACAAAGCAAGATCATAAGTAATATTCAGGAGTGCAGCTGATGGATTACCAGGATTCCTCATGGCTCTCCCCATTAGTATCTCGTGGGGGTGATAACCTGGTCATTCTACTTGCAATACTTCTCAGGCTGAGTAGAACGAAAAGAAGAGCATCTGTCCATTTCAAAGAAGTTGAAGAACATATCTTAGCCAATTTTGCTTTTATCAGACCATTAGCCCTTTCCATCACACCTAATGATGGTAAATACAATGGAATGTTTACTTAATTTTCAGTGCCACTCACAGAACTCTCATAATTTCATTTTTATATTTCGAAAATGAGGAATAAACCAATTATTTTTGAAAGTACTGATGATCCCATCTTGGCACACCTGTGTAGGTCCATGCACGTATCTTGCCATCTGCAGTAGCATAGAATCTGGCAGCACATACCTCCCATCATTTGATCTCCAAATATCATTTCCATCTTATGTACACTCTGCTTTTTCCAGCTTTTCTTTTCAGACAGACGTATCTTTTTATGTGCGGAGTTCTCTGCCCCAACTGCAGAGGCTCCACAGTCGTAAAGTTACTATTAAATTGTAGTTTTGTAAATGCAGAAAAAGAGTAAACTTACACAAACATCAAAATTTTCCTTTGTGAATCAAGCCCTGAGTGTCTGAGTTCTAGGAAGGCTTGCAAGCATTCGTCGTCCCAGGGCACTGAATCACTTATATCATTTTGAGTAAGACTCTGTAGTGACATTGCATTTAAGAAAAGGTTTGGAATCCACTGATGACAGTAGCCAACCATTTCTAGAAATATTCTGACTTCTCTCTTTGTTAACGGGTTCAATCTCAGAATTTCAGAAATGCAGTTTTTGGACACCTTTTTCACTCCCTTTTCAATTTGGTGTCCCAAATAAATGACTTCCTTCTTAGAGTACTAAATTTTAGTGGGAGAAACTTTATACCCATTTTCTGACAAACGATTTAATAAGGCAATTGTGTCCAGCTGAGGTAACCTGCCTCTTTTGTTTTATCTACAATCATCAATGTACTGCACCAGTACTAAATCACAAGGTCAATTTAAATGTTCCAAGTCTTTCTCTAGTATTTGGGAAAAGATTGAGGTGCTCTCTGAATACCCTTGTGGGATTTTACACGTGATGAAAATTCTATTTTGGAATCAGAACACAAAAAGATACTCATAATCCTCCCGAAGATGGATGGAGAAAAATCATTAAAACAAATCAATCATAGTGAACCATTCTGCACTGGCAGGACTGTGAAACAAAATCACTGATGAACTGGTATTACTGGACAACATGAAATTACTATATCATTTATTTTACACTGTTCTGTTCTCCCTTTTCCACTCAGGTTCTTTAAGCCTGCCTTAGGTGAATTACATAGACTTCCTAGCACTTCTTTTAAAATGCCCTGCTCAGTCATTTTATGAACGATAGGTGTGATCCCCAACTTAGCTTCATGAGTAAGTCTATATTGAAGAGTGTAGGGATACACTGCACTCGATTTTACAGTGATCTGCACCGGCTCTTCACTTTTGATCCAACCAATTTATTTTTCTGTAAAATCTAAAATCTTCTTTTTCACAGTATGCCTTAAATCTGGAAGTAAATTCTCTGTTGTGAGAACTGGAAATAATGTAACCTTTGTCTGGTGTGATTTTATTTTAAAGTACATGTCATCATCCTTTGTTTAAATACCAGCACCATCCGGTGTGCAGTAAACTTGCACAAAAGACCACAACTCAATAAATTCACTGGACTGGTCACGATAATCGTGAATTTAAGATTATTAACACTTGAACTAATTTTAACTGGGACAATTGCTGACAACTTATTAGTGGGATATTTATTTGAAACACATACAACTTGGACTTATTTTCCAGAGATGGCTAGGTTAAGAATTTCAATTGGTCTAACCATGAATCAGGTAGCACCTGTATCAATCAAAAAAGATACTGCATGGCCATTGAAGTCTTCTACAAATGGACCATCCTGGACTACCACTAGGACGGCACCAAGCATGCAATCCTCCTCCCCTCTCAGGCACCATCATTGGGCCTGGCTCAATCCTGTAGAAATTCCGAATGTAGCTGCAAATTGTGGAAAAGTTTCATTACTCACTGAAAGCTTTCATGAAATTTGGAATTTGGCTTAAATCCTGACATATTATTCTGCTTAGGCTGCATGACTGGGGCTGAGGGCATGTTCAGATTGAATTGCCTTAAAGTCTGAATGTTTTGCATAGAGGGTGGTAGAGCTGAGATCATTGCCTGAATCATCCCATTCTGTGCCACCTGATTCTCATTATGCTGCATTTGAGGAACCATATGTGACTCATTTTGATATCTGTTCAATTAAATTTACAAGTTCTCTTCCAATGTCATGATTTCACTTGCCAATTGTTAAGACTATTGTTACTAACATAGCTATTATGGTTATAAAAACCTCTAACTCGCAAACCACCATTTCAACCTTGGAAAAATTGCATACCATCTGGTGATCTCTGGACATAATCCCAACACAAAAGCAGAAATAAACCCTGTCAGGCCTTCTTTTGCTGGGTCATCAGATCCACTATGCCGCCTGTACATCTGCAATTATATCTCTCATAATATACATAAACTGACACAAACAATTTGTGCCATTCTCATGATTATTGACCAATTAGCCTGTTTCTGAGGAATCTTTCCTTTCAAATGCTCCATAACATGAATATAAATCTGCATGAGAATTGGAGATGGCTTAAAACTAGGAACCTCTCTCTGTGGTTCTTCATTGGGCTACTGTACTATTATCTTTCACTAATTCCACAAATCTTGAGGCATAGCAATTGATAACAATGTCTCCAGATCTTCCGAAAGCACCTACGAAAATGATCACAATTCTCTCTACCTTCGTATACCATTTTCCTGTCTTCTCTTTAAGTTTTGGAACATTCTTTGAAAAAGTGACATGGTTAAAGTGGCATGTACATACACTTCTCCAGACGCTTCTTGCAAAGAGAACTCTATTTCAACTGTCCCTCCACATTCAGAACCACTCACACCTCTTTCGAATTTACTCTTTTGCAACTTTTCAGAAGAGTCCGGCTTTTAACTCCAATCATCTTTATACATTTCACATTCTCCCAGTATTTGATCAAATCAATTAATATTCTGAGATTTGCTCTCAGTGATACATGGCCCTCTTTTTGCAATTCACATTCTATAAATCTCATTCTGTATGTTTTACATATTAGTTTCTTCTTCAAATAAACATTAAATTCCTCTGCCACCCTTGCACGTTTCTCATACACACGAGTAGCAAGCTTCCCTGCTTCCAAATTCAAAGCCACTGATTCTTCTTTATGACCATTTTGTAATTGTATTCCAACAAATGCCTGAATCTACAAGTTGTCTAAATCCTCTCTAAGCTCCTGTGTTAATTCCTACAACTTTTGCCTCACATGAATGCCCAACCTCTGGAGTCGATTCAGAATGCCCTCTGATTGACTCACTTATTCAAATTTCTTGCACTTTTGCATGCGTCTCATTACATAGAGGTGGTCTTGTCATAATTATCAAATGATCTATAAACTCATCCTCTTCCTCAAAATCACTCTCATTCTTTTTCTCATTTTTGCTTTGTGTTTTACAGTTTCTTTGTTTTTTGTCTGAGTGACAGGAAACATACTCACAGATTCTATGTTCTAACACCACTCCTTTTTCCATAAACACAATTATTCACAGCCTTATCAACATGACCCTTGAACGTTTTTTGTTGTCAATTCTCATTGGCTACCTAATCTCAAATCCCATTCATTCAGTGCTCTATACTGCACAGATCTCGGTTGTGACATTTACTCAAACATGACAGGTCTCAAATACTGAAGTTGGTGCCATAAACCTTTATTCAGCAGACAACCTTATATTTAGCTTATGTTCTTCATAAATCTGATGCCTTTACATAAATCATGTAAAATCTTCAGTATCTTCAATAAAACATGAACCAACAACAAAGTATAATAACGTAAAATGCATTTCAATGTAATACAACTTTACTTATCATGCACAAATATCATATCACATGAACATGATCACCAAATCAATGTAACATATCACACGTCATATTGCATCTCACATCACGCACAACCCCTATTAATACTCAGCAAATCCACTTAATAGATGACATGCATGCGTACTCTGTCAATAATCCAAGATCTCCACGATTCTATAACTTTCCGCCACCAAAATGTTTTCACTAATTAGGCTAATTTGTAAGTGTTAGTTATGTAATTAAAGTAATTGGCCTGCTGCCCACATTCTCCCCCAAAAATCTGTTAATTAAAATAATAATTAAAAGAAAATTAACATAAGTATGATGGTCGATGCATAGGACCAGGACCATCTGAGTCTTAGTAAGACCTTGAGAGTCTTTGTAAGGCTTAGTCCAAAGCCAGTTCAGATAACTTGCACGAGACCTGATTCCAGATTAAACCTTATAGATTTATTCGAAATTAAGATCATTGCAGAATTAAAAAAAGTAGCTTGTCAATCAATCATGAATTAGCGCAAATCAAAAGAGTCAAAGTCACAATCTATGAGAACACTAACATAAGGTCAATTCTTAAGCAAGCCAACAGCCAGAACCTAGTATACTTCAGTGAGAGGACTGATATAATGTCTGCCTCTGAAGAAGAAAGTCTAACGACTAAGTATAAAATGAATAAACATACTAACATAGAATCTGCCCTCTAAGAAGTAAGCCAAAAGACTGGCATATATCCCAAATACATGGGGCCTGATTCGCAAACTGCACTTGTAGTACACTTTGTAGTACCTCAAAACATACTACATGCTGCTATTCACAAACTACATGTGGAGTTTACACCTCTGGATTACCTATACTTATTTGTGCAGACTTCTCCACCCCGAATGCAGGAGTCTCCACACAAATAAGTATATATTTAGTAGTAACTGTGGGAGGAACAAATTGAGTGGCTTAAAAAAGGGGCGGATTTACTACAAAATGGGATGGAATTAAGGAGGTGAAAGAGGGGTTTAGGGATGGTCAGGGAGGAATTTAGGGGGGGCATCAACCACCCACACAAGAGAATCAATTGCTAAACAAAGTAGATGAAGACATGTAACTTACACTTTTGTAGTAAACCTACCCTCAGAATTTGTGAATACTAAAATACTAAACAATTGTAAACTTACTCAAAAGTGTAAACTATCTTTGTGAATCAGGCCCATCATCTTTTAAAGGGTTTTCAGACAACAGAAACACACCAATTCATAACTTGACATAACGTAAATGAGCTGAACTAATATGTTACTTTTGCATAGCAACCAATCAAATTATAAGTCCACAATCATGAAAGAGATCTCTTACTTCCAAATGAGTGTGATTGGTTAACCTAATACATGATCTAACCACCAAAAGGAAATAAAGATGAAATTAAACATTTCACAATGAGTTTCTTCTGCACATTCATAAAAAACAAACAGTACCTTGCAAATTATGATATTGGAAAGAGGCTAGCAAAGTTTTATTTAACAAATACATATGCAAAGAGACCATGATTAGCCTGTGAATTAAAATTATTTTCTGGAAAAAAAAACACATACTCATGCTCAGCATGTGTAAAACAAGATAATAACATCCAATTTTTATAACATAACATTGCAATAGTCACTTCATTTAATGAATGGGAATGGTCTCAATAGGAGGTTTGAGCAAAGATCCTTCAATGTTACAAAGACAAAATTATCCTGAACATGGCTTCCTCAGCAGAACACAAATTAATGTATTTGATTAATTCAGATCACAGTCTAAGCTTCTATTGTGATGATTTTCTAAAATGGAAAAACAAACAAATACATGAACGTGGAGAAACCTTGTGCACTTAAACGTGCACATATTTCTTTCTGTAAACATGAACAGATGGCAACACAGGCCGACTGAGTTATATTAAAAATGCTCTGACATAACCAACATCTAAAGCACTAACATTCTGTATTTATGACGATAGTGTGACACATCTAAACACTATCTTTTTTTTTCCTGTCCTAATTCGCTTTCAGATAAAATGAATTGCACCCATAGTGGTGTCCATTTCCCAATCAACAGATTGTTGCAGAGTATACCAGTACCAACCAGCTTAATTATTGGACCTGAGGGGTTGATGAACCTCTCTCCATCTGGTGTAACAATCCCATATACTTGCTACGCTCCTATTATTACAACCACAGTCCAAGTCCAACTGCACATTTGATCTCCAGCCTTCAACCATCTATACAAGGTAATAGGGGTTTCCAGAAGCCATCTTATGCATATCTCCCTCCTAGAAAGCAGCATCAAATAAAAGAAAAGTCTCCCGACACTTGGCACAATGGCTGAGCTCATTTGCACATCCATCCCAAACAAGATCAATTGAGAACTAACCTCCACTTGATGACCTGCTATCTCTGACAGAGCCTTAGATATACCCTCCCAAAAGGTGCTCAACATGGCGGAGGTGACAAACATATGGACATCATTGGCTTTCCCCTCCCCGCATCTGTTACAGCGTGGTACAGGACCTTTCCCACTTTTTTTCAGCTTATTATGGGACAGATAAAATCTGTGCAAGGTAAAGAAATTATTTTTCCTGAGGTCAGCTGGTTTAACTATGGCGTATAGGAGGTGTAAAGACTTTTTCCATACACTGGGCTGCCCTTCTACTGGCGGGTACCCTTCCCACGCATGCAGAAGGATCTTAGTCCTTTTATCATCTGCCTCCACTAGGTCCCAATACCAAATAGAAATCTCTTTTTTAGGGGCTCACAGTCCTGTGCCCTCTCTTCATATTCCCATCACTCCTCATACCCACTTTTGTGTATGCCCAAACATGAAACTAACTGCTGCTACTTAATCCACAAGACAGTGCCATTAGTTTTATCACACAGACATTCCCATGAGATTACCCCGCTATCCTCCCTCAACTGCCCCCAAGATGTTATACCAGCCTCAACCATAAAAAAACTTGAGATTATCCTCCGAAAAAAGGGGGAGTCCTTGGTGAATTCCAAACAGGGGCAGACTCTGCGTAAAACCCTATGACCAGTATTCTCCTACTATTGTCCCACACTGATAGAAATGACCGCAATACCTTCAGCCGTATCTTTGTACCAAATTTGTAAAGGAACTGATCCGATTCTGTTACCCCCAAAATAGCAGCATATAATACACCCCTACTAGAGTTATCAGGAGTCGACAATTACATTCTACTATTTCTAAATTGGAACGAATAATAATACAGTAAGACATCTGGGAAAGCCACTCCCCCTTTTTCTAATTTCTTCTTATCTTCTTCCAACACAGTCTAGGCCCCTAAGAAGCCCAGCTATAACACCCCAACTTGCCCTGTATTCTAGCAAGATATTCTTTGGTAAACTGTAATGGGTTAAGTGGGAGCAGTGCAAGGTAAAAAACAGAATATAGGATGGACGATGAGAGGACACAATTAAACTTAGAAAAACTCCAATCTTCCCATTAAAATTAGAATTTTGATTTCTTTTATATTTGTTTGTGAATTAAATAAATTATTTAATCATTTGTATGTTTGTTTGAGGAATGTTTGTTTCTGTATTTTTTGTGTATTTTTTTATGCTCCAAATCATCAAAAATGCTTAGGCAGGGGTCCCCAGCTAGCAGTAATGACTCAGTGGGGGTCCCCGGATTCCAACAATGATTCAACGGGGGTCCCCAGATTCCAATAATGAGTCAGTGGGGGTCCATAGAGGTCAAAAGGTTAAGAACCACTGCTCTAGGAGACGAGTATAAGATCTTTATTGCCCCTATAAATGCTCTTGGGAGACCAAACACCTCTAAGATTTCCCCCAGGCTCTGTCAAACACCTTAGCTGCGTCTATGGTGACTATTGCCAATGGGTCGAAGTTAGCCACAACCAGATACACTGAAGATATTATAATATGTGTGAGATCAGGTAGCTGCCTTCAAGGCACAAATCCTTTTTGAATAAGGTGTACAATACCACTTACCACCCTGGATATTCTATTGGAAAGAATGGCTGCAAAAAACTTATCATCGAAATTCAGTAATGAAATTGGCCTATATTAATCCACCTTCCTTTGGTCCTTATTGGGTTTTAAGAGTAGGGTGACTGTGGCATCATCCAACGAAACGATGAAGGTGGGACAGACCTCTCCCTCAACAAATCGTTAAACAAGATTTCCCGTACAGGTATTATCACCTCTTTCAACCCCTTATAAAATTCCACCAGGAGGGCATCAGGACCCGCAGCCTTACCATTGCAAGCTCAACTAAGTTGGCCATTAATTTCCTCCTCTGTGATATACCCAAGCAAAGATTCCTGAACTTCAGGGGCCAAAATTGGTAACTGTTTCCCCTTCAACCACTACCTTAATCCCCGAGGGCAATAACAGATATATTCTGTGTAGAACCTTTTGAACATTCTAACAACGCACGGCTCCATTTCCTCCTACAGCCCTGAGATGTTGCCTTCTTCATCTATAAATAATTTATTTATATAGTTCTTTGCTCTCTCTGTTTTTACTTTCCAAGGTAAAAGCCTGCCACACTTCTCCCCATATTCACACTGCACTAACCTACTCGCTTATTACTTCATTCTATTTCTTTTTTCCGCAACCTGAACATAGGCCTCCCATTTCTCTAACAACCTTTTCCTGCCACCCTCTTCTTCTTGATCAGTGATTGGCCCTGCCAACTCTCTTTCCAATGCCCCTATATCCTCTTCACACCTTCTATCTTCTTCATGGATCTTCCTCCCTTTGATTATTCCTCTCTTATTGAGGATACCCATGTTACAGCCTTTTACGCATCCCACACTACCTTTAAAGGAGCTGTCCCTATATTATGAATAAAGTAATATTTAGTTCTTCTTGAGGTGCATGTATTACATCTAAATCTAAGAGCAGTGTCCTATTAATTCTTCATCTGGTACTCACTTGTATTTCCAGGGAAACTTAGCTAAATAAAAATGGCAGAATGGTCAGAGAAATGGGCTGGGATATGCCTAATCTCCTTAACGTTATATGCCAGCAACTTATCAACGAGAAAGTAATCTATTCTTGTAAAACTGCAATATTTTTACAGTAAAAGGTATACCCTCTTCCAGTACCCGTACTTGCACGTCAAACATCACATAGTGCAAATCCTGAATCAAGTTCTTTATTGCTCTCTTCACTCTTCTGGTCCCCATTACCCGCTTCTTTGAAGAACTTCCTAATTCATCACTTATTGCAGCATTAAAGTCACCCCCAATCAATAGGGGTGCTGGAAAATCCAACAGATTCCCACTCAAGGTAACAAAGGGAGAAGAATCATCACAGTTTGGAGCATAAACCCTAGTACATGTAGGTGTGCCCTGCCTCAACCTCAGTTTGGATCTGAATGAATGAGCGGATGAATGAATGAACAGATGAATGAATGACAAGATACTTGTAGAGGGCACTGCCACTCATAACTGAGTATCCTGTCGCTGTTTCAAATACAGAACTAATTAGCCAACACCTGTTAAGAGAGATGAAGCATTACGGTCCACACAATGAACAGAGTCGAAGTTAGGAGTAGTCGGTCAAACATCTACAGAAATCATCTGATAAAGAAAAAAGTCAGGTTTTAGGATGTTTCCTTAAAACGGTTTCACTATCTTTAAATCTGAACGAGACAGGGTGCTGGCTCCAAACTTTGGAGCACAGCAAGGTGAAGGACCCATCTGTCCGAATTATCGGTTTTGAATACCACTACCTCTATTACCAAATTTTTCCTGATAAGGATTGAAACACCCATGATAATCAGTGATTATTCTGAGCTTACTCTAAATGGTATCTTGATGCCATCAAAACTTTAAAACTAAAAACTGAAAGCATTTCCTTAGAAATGAATGCGAGGAGGTTTATTTTGTCATAGATATTATAGTTTGAGAAAAGTAAAATGAGGGCACATTTTCTATAAATTCTCAAACATCTTCCTCATGTATGTCACAAAAACGTTTGCTTGCTGGGGAAACATATACTTTCAAAACAAACAGAAGCCTGTCAGTTGATTCCCCATTGTTCTAATGCAGCTTCACTACAATGTTCTAATAGAGAACTACAGCGCTAACACTCTGCATTTATGACAAAAGTGTGGCACATCTTGAAGATATCCTGCTGCAATCAAAGCTGTTAAATGGTTTGTACTTCCAACACCAGCAGCAGTTTGTCAGTTAACTCCCTAAAGATTAACTGCAGCTTCACCACGGAGCTCTAACGAACAACCAGATTGCTAAAGTTTTACATTCAAGACAAAAGGGAGTCACTCCTGAGCACCATATTGTTGGAATAGATGCTGAAGAATTTAAAGCTTTTCCTGGTGAGCAGGCTGAAGTAAACCAGCAGGTTAAAATGTGAGGAGATGTGTGGGTTTTTAGCAATTTGAGGCATTTAGGGCCAGATGTATTAACATTGAATTTTGCGAGTCCATAATAGCCTAGAGGCCCATAGGTATGAATGGGAAGACATTCGTAAATTGAGATTACCAAATTGGTAATCGCAAATTGCGAATGCAATTACAAGGGTGATAGGGGGCCAAAAGGTTACCCTGATGCACCCCCAAAAAAGGTAAGTGTGCACATGTGGCACACATACATGCCCTAAGGGCATGTGTGTGCGTCACATGGTACTTAGAAAAATGCCAAAATGTGCATTTTTCTAGGAATTTGCAAATTACCATCAACTTGAATTTGGTGGTAATTTGCGATTCCGTACAGCAAGGTCGCAATTTTTACTGCTTCCTGCATTGCATTTAGGGAATCGCGATTGCGATTCTCTAAAGGCATTCGCAAAGTAGGTAATTGCGATTCCCTATTTTGCGAATGCCTTTTGGGATGATACATCCCAAAAGGCTTTTTACCGTTCGCAAACGGGCCGATTATGCGATCCGGCCCGTTTGCGACCGGTAAAAGGCTTGATACATCTGGCCCAAAGTCTTTTTTTTTATAAACTCTTTTTATTAAGCAGTTGGTTAAGAGCACAAATCAATCATAAGCAATGCAATATACGTTTAATGGCCGCTCTGCATAAGTATTTTTGAAGAGGGCTACAAATAGTTAAAGAAGGAGACGTCTGCATAATTACAACATCCACTTTCCACATCTGTTTACTCATCCTACCTATCTTCTCAGTCACTTAACAGCTCCCTAATTTTAAAATAGTAAAAATGTTGGTAGACATTCTGTGTGCTCTGTAGTGGTTAGGCACCCGCATATGGGCACCTGCTGAGGATTGGGTGCAGGCCCAGTGGCCAACCCCTGTTCACCAGAGTCCTTTGGCCGTGCGCAGTGTTGGTTGGGTTCCAGTGAAGTGTTGGGAACTGGACTTGACTGTGACGCCAAACCCTGTGGCCAACCCTTCCTGCACATGGCCTAAGGCTTGAAGATCAACATAAAGAAATCAGAAGTCATGCCACTCAACATCCCAAATCCTTCTCCAAACAGGGTGAATGGAGAGGATCGAGCTATGACTGAAAAGTTCACCCACCTAGGCAGTACTATCAGACATGATGAAGGGACAGGCATTGACATCAAGAGCAAACCGCACTAGGCCACAAATGCCTTAAGGATGCTAAACAATGTGTGGAGGTCATCTCAGTACAGTATCAACATCAAGATGAGGCTTTACCAGAGCTTCATTCTGTCCACACTCTTGTATGAATCAATGAATCATGTCACTTATAAAGCGCACTACATACCCGCGAGGGTCTCAAGGCGCTGGGGGAAGAGGGGGGTGGTGCTGCTACTGATCGAAGAGCCAGGTTTTGAGGAGTCTTCTGAAGGCCAGTAGGTCTTGGGTCTGTCGGAGGTTGGTGGGGAGGGTGTTCCAGGTCTTGGCGGCGAGGTGGGAGAAGGATCTGCCGCCGGCGGTCGTTTTCCGGATGCGGGGACTGTGGCGAGGGCGAGGCTGGTCGAGCGGAGCTGGCGGGTGGGGTGTAGAAGCTGAGTCGTCTGTTGAGGTAGGCTGGTCCGGAGTTGTGGAGTGCTTTGTGTGCGTGGGTGAGGAGCTTGAAGGTTATCCTCTTGTTGACAGGGAGCCAGTGCAGGTCTCTCAGGTGGGGTGTGATGTGGCTGCGTCGGGGGATGTCGAGGATAAGACGTGCAGAGGCGTTCTGGATGCGTTGCAGCCGTCTCAGGAGCTTAGCCGTCGTTCCTGCGTAGAGGGCGTTTCCGTAGTCCAGCCTGCTGGTGACGAGGGCCTGGGTGACTGTTTTTCTTGTTTCGGTGGGGATCCACTTGAAGATCCTGCGGAGCATTCGGAGGATGTTGAAGCAGGATGAGGAAACGGCGTTGACCTGCTTAGTCATGGAGAGGGTGGGGTCGAGGATGGAACCAAATTCTGGCTGATGACGAAGAGCGACATCATCACACTACCAGCCTTCCACACCAGCAACCTGAAAGGAATCGTGCACATTTTTCTGGCCGCGGACCATCTCAAACTAGGACCTGGTTCCTGGTGCAAGCAAGAGAGCATGGATACCATCATTATGAGAAAAAGATTGAGATTAATAGGACACACCATCAAAGGAGAACAATACTCCATCACAAGAACAGCTCTCCACTGGACCTCAGAAGGCAAACGGATGAGAGGCAGGCCACAGAAAATCTGGAAACAAACTGTGGAAGCAGAAATGAAGTCCCAGAACCACAGCTAGGTCATTGTACAAAAATCTGCCAAAGAAAGACAGAAGTGGAGTTCCTTTATTGCTACCCTATGTCCTAGTTGTCATAACATGCAGTAAGTAACAGGGGTTGGGCGCTCTCAGAGGGTTGGGCTCTGGGACAATTTAGGATATGATTAAAAAAACAAAAATCAATGAAAAAACCTAAGGTCGACATGACCTCATAGTTGGGACAGTGAGACAAAAACTAATATTAAAAAAACCCAAATAGCACTGAAATAAGCCAGTTATAGTTTATCAAATTAGCTGTAACTGGTGCCCCCATCTTGCACTGCTTATGACCTCACAAATTCATCATTCATGACATGTTAAATGACATAATTTATGACATCACTCATTAGCTTTAAAGAACAATATAGTTGAAATTACTATTGAGTGCTGCAGTCCCAATGGTAATATTTGAGGTCATAAGCCAGATTTGGTACACGCATACTTCATGTTGAATACAAAGATTGGTACAGACACCTTGAGTTAGAAGGTGTACTGAAATCAGCCTGCCACTTACCAACCCACATTTCCCAAAAGAGCTTTGATCAATGTATAACTTGCTAATGTAAATTCCCACTCTCTATTTGGAAATGTAGTACGAATAGAACGAATATGTGAACTTGTGAAACTTGTGATCTACTGGTTACCAATGTTTGGCTGCAGCTCTCATTTAAGGGTATGATTAAATGTTCCATTTTTATTGATTGTGGCACCTAAACATGTGCTTAATTTGAGCAGGTGGTTGAAGGCAGGGCCCACCGGCACACTTTTTGGGGACTTTGACCTATTTTTTATCAAATTACTTTGCCCCAAACCAAAAGAGAGAAAGGCAAACGACTTTAAAGGAAAGAGGAACAGAAAGACGGGAAAACAGTGACAAAGGGAGAAAGCAGGGATGAGAGGAACCTGCAAGAGTGAGATAAATGGGCGGGGAGAGTATGGTGATGCATGAAAGAGACGTTGTAGAATTTAGGCTAGACAGCCTTGGTATTCTGCAAACCTGATATATGGCTGTTTTGAAGAAATCTTTAAGCCCTGGCACTTATGCTTTTACAAGTTGAGCAGTGACCTAAAAGTTGTGTTCTGCCGTATTGTTGATGACTGCAGTTCATTAACTTAGTAAACAGCGCCACAATGCAGTATTTGTTACCAAAATGGTTTTTATCCAAAACATTGCATGGGCATATGACCAAAGCACATTCTTCTCTGATACAAAGTGGAACGTCCAATATTACAAAGTTAAAAGAAACATAGGTGTTGTTCATTTAGATCAAAGCGCTTAATAGAGTGGAAAAATCAAGTAGATCAATTTTAACTCCTTATTTAGACGTTTCCGAGGCATGACATGTAGTAGCACAATTACTATCTGCCTGCTGCTCATTTATGTCAGCTCATTTTCCACCAACGTTTTGTTAGCGGTAGTAAACCTAACTGGGAGTAGTTTTTGCATGTTATGATATGCTTTTACCTTGTAACTGACAACATCACACGTGTCTTTTACTTGAAAATCTTAAGGCATGTAAATAATATTATGTGTACCAATAAGATATTCAAATGACGTGTGCAATGAAAGATAACTAGCATTATAAGCCAGTAATACACTGTGATTGTATGGCTTGCACTTTTGTGAGTTTTAAATATAGTGCATAAAGTAAAGAAATATACACTGGAGCAATTTTAATCTTGTATGCGTCATCGAAGTAAAATAGATGTTTTGGTTTGCTTTCAACCGAGTAGATGTTAGTGCTCTCACACATGATTAAGAGAGACAATTCTGCTTCATTTGTACCATCCATGCTGATAATATAGTTTATAAAATGTGTTACGTTTACTTTGTAAAACAAATAAATTACCATGTTTGGAATTGTGTTACAAAACATTTTGAAACACTCAAGCCTTCTTTCAAACTCTTCTGTGGGAGAGTGTCACAAGTGTCAAGTTAAAATAATTATCAGCAGTTGGCCAGAAGTTGTTGACATTTTTTGGACTGCTTTTAAAGAAAATAAATGTCTATTAAAAAGACACAAATGTATTGGCCTCTCTGTATTGGTCATTTCCAGTCTGAATTATTTCAAGTTTATCTAGGGTGTTGTAGCACTTCTCACACCCTTTACCCAGCGTCACTGGTTGTGCCAAACCTTTATGTGAGCAGTTGCGTCTTACTCCAGGCTTAGCTGGGACTTATACGTGTAATTCCAGGAAAAAGACATGGTTGCTCATGGAAAGTCCTACTTCTAGAGATTTATTAGTAAGTAACACCTAAGTCTGCAGTATAGCAAAATTACTCCAGAAAATGCATTTGGAATCGTGGCTGAAAGTGTAGAAGTAATTCACATTTACACCTTGAGTAAGACACAAATATATCTAGACGTTTTTTGAACTGACCCATCGAGTTAGTACATATGTGTAGTTTCTTCCAGCACGAAACCCCCTCCCATTCTGTGCATGTGTTCAAGTGCAGGACGTGCAGGGCTTCTTTTCACGAGGTATGGATTGTATGCACCTTTCTCCTAGACTGTTACAGATTGCTAGCATGAGTTGTACAAACCTTTCTCTTAGACTGTTACAGATTTCTAGCATGAGTTGTACAAATCCTTCTCCTAGACTGTTACAGACTGCCAGCATGAGCTGTACGAACCATTCTCTTATACTGTTACAGATTGCTAGCATGAGTTGTCCCAACCCTTCTCTTGGACTGTTAGACTGCTAGCATGAGCTGTACGAACCTTTCTCTTAGACTGTTACAGATTGCTAGCATGAGCTGTAAGCACCTTTCGCTTAGACTGTTACAGAGTGCTAGCATGAGCTGTAAGCACCCTTCTCTCAGACTGTTACAGATTGCTAACGTGAGTTGTATACACTTTTCTCCTAGACTGCTACAGATTGCTATCATGGGCTGCATGCACATTTCTCTTTGATTGTAACAGATTCCTCTATTGAGTTATATGAACCTTTCTCCTAGACTGTTACAAATTGCTAACCTGACCTGTACACACTCTTCACTTAGACTGTTACAGATTGCTAGCTTGAGCTGTCAGCACCTTTCGCTTAGACTGTTACAGATTGCTAGCATGAGTTGTACCAACCCTTCTCTTGGACTGTTACAGACTGCTAGCATGAGCTGTACGAACCTTTCTCTTAGACTGTTAAAGATTGCTAGCATGAGTTGTACCAACCTTTCTCTTGGACTGTTACAGACTGCTAGCATGAGCTGTACGAACCTTCCTCTTAGACTGTTAAAGATTGCTAGCATGAGTTGTACCAACCTTTCTCTTGGACTGTTACAGACTGCTAGCATGAGCTGTATACACTTTTCTCTTAGACTGTTACAGATTGCTAGCATGAGCTGTAAGCACCTTTCTCTTAGACTGTTCCAGATTGCTATCATGGGCTGCATGCACCTTTCTCTTTGATTGTAACAGATTCCTCTCTTGAGTTGTATGCACCTTTCTCTTAGACTGTTACAGATTGCTAGCTTGAGCTGTAAGCACCTTTCGCTTAGACTGTTACAGATTGCTAGCATGAGCTATGTGAACCTTTCTCTTAGACTGTTACAGATTGCTAGCTTGAGCTGTAAGCACCTTTCGCTTAGACTGTTACAGAGTGCTAGCATAAGCTGTAAGCACCTTTTTCTTAGACTGTTACAGATTGCTAGCATGAGCTGTACACACTTTTCTCTTAGACTTTTACAGATTGGCAGCATGAGCTGTAAGCACCTTTTGCTTAGACTGTTACAGATTGCTAATGTGAGCTGTTCACACTTTTCTCTTAGACTGTTACAGATTGCTAGCATGAACTGTAAGCACCTTTCTGTTAGACTGTTACAGATTGTTAGCACGAGCTGCTAGTACCTTTCGCATAGACTATTACAGATTGCTAGCATGAGCTGTAGGCACCTTTCTCTTAGAATGTTACAGATTGCTAACATGAGCTGTATACACTTTTCTCTTAGACTGTTACAGATTGCTAGCATGAGCTGTAGGCACCTTTCTCTTAGACTGTTACAGATTGCTATCATGGGCTGCATGCACCTTTCTCTTAGACTGTTACAGATGGCTAACAGGAACTGTACACACTTTCCTCTTAGACTGTTACAGATTGCTAGCTTGAGCTGTAAGCACCTTTCTCTTGGACTGTTACAGATTGCTATCATGGGCTGCAAGCACCTTTCTCTTAGACGGTTACAGATTGCTAACGTGAACTGTACACACTTTCCTTTTAGACTGTTACAGATTGCTAGCTTGAGCTGGAAGCACCTTTCTCTTAGACTGTTACAGATTGCTAGCATGAGTTGTACCAACCTTTCTCTTGGACTGTTACAAACTGCTAGCATGAGCTGTATACACTTTTCTCTTAGACTGTTACAGATTGCTAGCATGAGCTGTAAGCACCTTTCTCTTAGACTGTTCCAGATTGCTATCATGAGTTGTATGAACCTTTCTCCTAGACTGTTACAGATTGCTAGCATGAGCTGTACACACTTTTCTATTAGACTGTTACAGATTGCTAGCATGAGCTGTAAGCACCTTTCTCTTAGACTGTTACAGAGTGCTAGCATAAGCTGTAAGCACCTTTTTCTTAGACTGTTACAGATTGCTAACATGAGCTTTACACACTTTTCTCTTAGACTGTTACAGATTGCTAGCATGGGCTGCATGCACCTTTGTGTTTGATTTTAAGAGATTCCTCGCTTGAGCTGTATGCACCTTTCTCGTAAACTGTAGCAGATTGCGTTATCAAGGATGTTTCATTCGAAAGCAAATCTGAAGTTGAGAAAATGCCACTTTTACATAACAATTTTTCAATCGCTCGGTATCCCTGTACTTGCTGTGGAAAAACATTATTGTAAATAAAACCTCTGGGATGTGCCCAAAGCTACTAGATCAAACGTGCTCAGCTATTCCAGGTAACTTTTGTGAAGAATCCCTGAATTATTTCAAAATATATGAACGTTTTCTACTAATATTTGACAGATAATTATTTGCATAGTTTGTTTAAGAGCCAGCTCTTTCCACTTTCACAAAAACTATCGTTAGACCATACAAGCACCCATAATATCCATCTTACAGGCCGTTTCCATACATGGGTAATGTAAGGGTAAAAGTACTAGTACTACTACAACTCCTAGACTATGTCACTTAGCAATATCTCATAAATCAACACTGTTAACTTTTTACCCAGACAGCAGCATTGAAACACAATCCACATGACACGTTTATACATATACTCCCAAGGTAAGTTGAAGAATAATAAATAGAACTGTGTGGGTAATAGGACAACAACTCACCGCTGTCACACAGAGACATGTGACCATGCTCTCTGTTGGGGTACGGCCCTTACATTCGAATCTGCCTTCACACTAGCCATTTGCCTTTAATGTACCCAAGCGCTAACATGACCAGGCTTCCTCTGTGGTGCATGCCAAGCCCTTGCACATTTGAGTGAATACTCTTCCCTGGCTAGGGGGGCGTGGCAAACTGCCGAACATGGCAGTCGCAACTTAGCCGAGCTCCGTGTCCGGACCAGATATCCTGAAATACTAAGCTAAGCTGGGGGCCATCCACTAACACAACACCCTCCAGCCTGTAGCAGTGCAGAAGGGGCACCGAACGGTCGCTTCACAAACCGCCAGCGACATACCGATCCCCGGCAGTGCCGCACATGCACTGGAGCGGGCGTGCTTGGGGACGGACTGGCAGCGCTACACCAGAGCTGTACGACGCCACCGGTGAGGACAGAGGGCGATTGCTGTGGCCCCCTCTGCTGCCGAGGTGTGGGGTCATTAGTCCTCCCCGAGGATTGAGGGTCATGACGGAGTGACGGACCAGCGGGGGCCTCTGGTCCCCGTCAGGGCCGGCCTGTGGCCTGCCTCCCCCGTGCTGTGGCGCTGCGGAGCCCTCCCTACCTGACGAGTCCCAGGCGCTCCATCCGAAGACTGTGGCTGCAGACTGTGAAGCCGGGGCATCTTCCCAGCCCTGACCGGGCCTAGCCTGGGAGACGTGCCGCTGCCTGCCACTGGCCAGGCCCGGTGGGCAGCACTGGGGGCGAGGCGCTCTGGGCCCACTCACCGCCTTACCTGGAGACCCCAGATAAAGATCCGGGACAAGCGGAACTACCCTGTGGTACGGTGAGTCCGGTGGTGGGGGGGGTCGGACGAGGCACCCCGCCTGCGAACGCAGCCTGGATACCAGACCCGAGTGAGGCCTGTACGGTGACTCCTGGTGCCTGGGTCCCATGCTGCGGCCTAACATCCCAGCGCCCTAACCAGGCCCAGAGAGGTGCTTCTGGGGCACGGAGCGTTAATGAGACGGCAGATGGGAATGGCGACCTAGGCCAGAGACATACGCACCCTGCTGAGAGTCGGCGCCGCCGAGTGGGGATCTGGGACCGGAGGAGATAACTGGAGATGCGGTGAGCCCGCATGAACACATCCTCGAGCCCTGCGACCCGGACCGGAGCGGGGCCTAGACTGAGGCTGAATCCCGGCACCCGGGCCCCACGCCACGGCCTACAATTTAGACCAGAGGGGTGCCTCCAAAGTGCAGCGATCAAGTAGTACTGTTGCTGCGCACGGTGGTCTGCAACCGAGGCAGTATTATCTGGCTGCGAACTCGGGATACACTAAGACCCCCTGGCCTACACCGGATCCTGACCGGGTGGAAGAGCGCCTAACCCACATAGTGCATTGGCCGGCAGTAGGCAGCGGCTGATGCCGCATATACAACCACAATTATATCCCTGCACTAGAGCGTCTTAGAGGCAACGAGTCGAGAACCCTCAATTATAGAAGAGGCGAGCTGCATACAGGCGGAAGAAGGTGAGCAGAGCGTAGATCTAGGCACACTTCATGGTCCCTATGCCTGCATTGTGACCGGGAACCAGAGCTGCATTCCTGTGCATCAGAAGAGACAAACCTATAAGTTAATCTCACTGTTCCCCTCTACACCGCATAGGCTGGAAGGGCAGGTATGCGGGTGGGAGCACCCGGTACCTTGACCCCCAGCACTGTTGAAGTAACAAGGACTGTAACCGAGCCCTGACTAGCCCATACACCGAAACCAGAGACCCCAAGCACCGGACAGCACAGCTACCCTGAAGGTATAACAGAGCCTGCTCCTTACCAGAACCGGCAACTGCCGCACCATGGGGCGCCCCCAAGGAAAGCTGCCAGATGCAACCACCACGAACACACAGCAGCCAGAAAAAGCGGACAACACCACCCAAACCCCTCCATTAAGCTGCATCCCACCTACAAATATGGAGTCAGCCCCGGATAAGCTGGACTTAATCCTGCAGGAGGTCAGAGACTCACGAAAGGCAATAGAACAAAAAATAGGCTCACTGGCCACTGGCTTTACCCTCCTAAAAGCAGACCACGACAAATTAGCAACTACAGTAAAGGCCAACAAACTAACCTTAACAGAAATGCTACCACAACATAAAGAACATACGGAACAAATAACACAGTTGCAGCGACAAGTGTCTGGGCTTCTCCGGAAGACTCCGAAGGGCAAACAAGAAGGAACAACGTTCGTATCATCGGACTTCCGGAATGCTGTGAGAACCCCAACGCCACCAGATTCATGGAACAGTGGCTTCGTGAGCACGTGGCCCCCGAGGGCCTTTCTGACTTTTTCTGTGTAGAACGGGCCCACAGGATCCTCACCGGGAGGCCGGCGGCGGGTGCCCGCCACGTCCCATGATCGCCCGTATACTAAACTATAGGGACCGAGACACTTTACTACAGATGGCCAGGGAAAGATCTCCAATCCAATACGAGAATCAACGGATCTCGCTATACCCGGATTATACAATCCTTGTCCAACGCAGGAGATCCTCGTATCAAGCGATCAAAAAGAAACTTAGAGCCCTGGACCTCAAGTACGCCCTGTTGTTCCCCGCCCGCCTGAAGGTCTTCCATGACAAAAAGACGTACTTCTTTGACAGCCCTGAAAAGGCGAATGAGTGGCTGGAAGTCACGTTCCCCCTACGATGTCTGAAAACTCGTTGCAAAGTGTACACCTGAGTCTTAAAAGCATGACAGGAAGACGGACACGCCGCACCAAAATGAGCCGCAAGTCCCAAGCAAAAAGCCCTACACCTGAGCAGGCCCTAAAAGGAAGAGAATCGACACTCGCTGCGGCAGCCACATTCAGGGACTGCAATCCCACTCAACGTCGGAATCATCAGAAGAAAACACTATGCACTCTGACTCTGAGAACAGCTGACGACTTCCTGGGCTGACGAGGTGCCTGGCCGAAGTGCCCCAACTTGCCTGAACTGTCCACAAACGCGACAAAGGAGGTAACGGCCGCCAGCGGCGCATGCACTCCCCTCAGATTCAGTAAACCCCTAACAAATGAACATGGTCTGGACACTCAGGGGCTAACACATCGCCTATCGCACAATGCAAGGCACAAGAGACACACCCCTCACTGCGAAAGCAAACCATACTTTGATAAATGTTAACACAGTTGTGTTCTTAGTTTGGACCAGCATAGTTCCAGAGCTGGACCCAGTATTGAATGTTACAAGTGTGTTTGGGATCACTGGCTTACCCCCCATCACACAACACACACCGCCAACCTTGTTACATAAGGCAGGCCTAAGAAACACACACAGAACACCACAAGCACATGTTGGGCACGTATAATATATTAACCTGGAACGTGCGGGGACCGGGCTCAATCCATAAGCGCCACAGGATACATGCACAACTAAATAGGCGTGGGGCACAGGTAGTATTTCTGCAGGAGTCCCACCTTACCGACTACGAAGCGACAAAACTACGCAAAAAGTGGAGAGGACAAGTGTTCACCACATCATATTCAGCCTTTGCTAGAGGGGCGACAATATGGATCAGACACGGGGTCCCGTTTGTGGCACTGGAACAGAGCACAGATCCGCAGGGCAGATACATCCTGGTTCATGGCACGCTAGATGGCGCGCATGTAATAATAGGCAGCCTATATGCCCCGAACTTTGAGCAAGACAAATTTCTTACAAGCCTAAACGCAACATTAGCAGACTGGGAGGGCTACCCATGGATACTGTGCGGAGATTACAATGCAGTACTGGACACCCAAATAGACCGCTCACACCCTCCAATTCAGGGTGCAGGGTACATTAGACAGTCGGAGGCACTGCGCAGATGGTCTGGAGGCTGGGCGCTGGGAGACGTATGGCGTTTAAAGAACCCGAACTGTTGAGAATACTCCTTCTACTCCCCGACCCACCAACTCCACACACGGATAGATAGAATACTCTGCTCCCTCTCACTCACTACACAAGTGACTCACACCACTTACCTGGGGAAGACTTTCTCAGATCATAACCCGTTAGAGATCACCCTTGCGTAGGGCAGGATCCCCACACAGGTCCCCACCTGGAAATTATGGCCCCAATCGCTGGAAGATGCTGTCTGTCAGGATACTATGGCATCAGATATTCCCAATTATTTTACGGAGAACAGTAACTCGAGCTCCTCGTGCCTCATAGAGTGGGACGCGTTTATAACTGTCATACGGGGCACTGCTATCAGTACTACAGCAGGGGTGAGACAAGAAATACACTCAAATATTAAATCTGTCGAAAACAGCATGAACAAATTAGAGCAAGAACAGCAAGTGACCCATCTAAAATGGCACAGCTGCAGGAGGTACGCATTCAGCACGCCGATCTGCTGGAGCGTCTCAGGATTATGGACTACAGATCCTATACCCAGATAAAACATGTGGAGGCAGACAGGTCAGGAGCACTCCTTGCAAGGCTACTACGAGATGCACCCCCCCCACCCCAATACATGAAATAACTACGCCGGGAGGAGACACTGTGAACACACAGCAAGCAATAAACAAGGCATTCTGTGTGTACGATGAGGCCCTATACCAAACCCCAACAGAATTAGCGAACGAGCCCACAGATGTCTTTCGAGACGACCTAACCTATCCCCAATTTACACAGGCGGCCCAGGACGGCTTGTCAGGCCCTATCACCAGAGCTGAAATTAAAGAGGCCATCCGGGAGCTACCACACAATAAGGCCCCAGGCCTAGACGGCCTGCCGAAAGAAATTTTTCAACACATTCTCAGACAAACTGATCCCCCTTTTGGAGTGATTATATCGAACTGCTCTAGATGTGGGAAACCTCCCACTCTCTACTATGCAGTCCTTGGTGGTGTCCCTTCCTAAACCGGGGTGAGCTCCCACGGACATTTCAGGGTACCGCCCACTGTCGCTCCTTGCCACAGAATATAAGATACTGAGCAAAATATTGGCTCGCCGGTTACTTCCCTACCTACCAAAACTAATCCATACGGACCAATGCGGCTTCGATCCAGCACGCAGCACATCTCTGAATATCAGACGCCTGTACCATGTCATGGAGGCCACTCCAATAGAACGCCTGAATGCAGGATGCATTGCCCTGGACCTGAGACAGGCCTTTGACACCCTTAAATGGGAATACATGGTAAAGGCCATGGGAAAGTTTGGCATACCATCTGCATACCTGCAATGGGTAAAGCTCCTGTACACGGTCCCCATGGCGTGAGTCCACACCGAAGATCATATCTCGCGTCCATATCCGGTGGGCAGGGGCACTCGCTAAGGATGTCCCATGTCGCCACTACTCTTTGTGCTTGCATTAGAACCTCTAGCTATCAGACTGCGGAGGGACGCAGGACAAATAGGAATTAGAATGGGAAACACTGCACATGTGCTGTCAGCATATGCAGATGACCTAATAGCATACACCCACGACCTGACTGGCGACCTAGAGCCGATACCAAGCATTTTTCAACACTTCGAACATATCTCGGGCATCGCCATAAATGAAACGAAATACCAAGCGTTCTTCTTTCGCCCTGGCGAATGCCCGGACTCGATCCAGTTTGGGCAGCTTTCGCTCTCAGTAGCACAACACACATTCAAATACCTAGGCATCCAAATTTATAGGACTCCATAGGACCTATTAGAGGGCAACTTGACCAGAGCAGTAAGGGTGCTGCGATCCCAGATGACCTTCTGGACCTCTCTATCGCTCTCTGTAATGGGCCGTATAGCCATCTCCAAGATGGTGGTTCTCCCACGTCTGTTATACTTCTTTACAAACTTACCGGTACTGATCCCTACCTCCCTGTTTAAAACGTTAGATACACTACGATCGGACCTAATCTGGGGGACAGGCCGCAGAAGGGTGGGACTCACCAAACTGCAACTGGAGACGGACAGAAGGGGTTTGGGGGTGCCAAACTTTCGCGCCTACTGTTACGCAAGCCAACTTCAATGGCTATCGTACTGGCTCGACGGACGCAACCTGCACGAACTGGGTTATACCGCACAAGCCATCAACCGAGGAGCCCTACACACCCTACTACTGCCCCCGGAGCACGATCCCCCAGAGAGCCCCAATGCTTCTACGTATATCACTCACATACTGGAAAAAGGCACTGCAATACACGCACCAGTGCCCCCCATACGCCAATAATACTCCCTTACTAGGAATCCCCACACCCACTGGCTTGATTACTAAATGGAACATCCTCAGCTGGTCTGAGGAGGGGGTCACCACAGTAGGGGCGTTGTTTAATAACGGCGTCCTAATGAACCATGAGAACTTTACTCGGGAGAACGGGGTCCCAAGCAATTTGTTCATGATTCTCGCTGCCATACCCCGCTATGTGAGGAAATACTGGGCTCCAGAGAGGGAAGAACCCCTACCACATGAACTCGTACAGGCTATGTACTTAATGGGCGAAGGGCGCCACCTCATAAAATGGCTATACAAGGGAACCCGGGCGCACACAGGAACCTCCCTTCAATGGACTACGTGACAAATGGTCCAGAGACATGGAGAAGGAGTTGACAGATAAGGAGTGGGCCGCCCTCTTAGACTACCCCAAAAAGGTATCACGCAATGCCAAATTTAAATTAATACAGTACATGATACTACATAGGGCCTACCTCATCCCACACCGCTTACAACGCATGTATCCAAACACACAGCACCACTGCCCTATATGCCAGGCAGAAGAGGCAGACATCTTGCACATGCTATAGTCCTGCCCACGACTCAGAGGGTTCTGGTCGGACATCACACACATCATAGGAAATGTCACAGGCCTCACTGTATGGGACGCAGCCGAAAGCTGTATACTAGGGCTGCATCGACGTCCAAAATCACAAAAAGTGCAGCTTCTCTTCACTGACCTAGCCTTCCTCATAGCTAAACGCTCCATAACAATGAGATGGAAATCGACCCGCCCCCAGCGGTCCACACTTGGCATGGGGAAGTGGCTCGCTGGGGGGGAGCAGAAAGTGCAGTCATTAGGCGAGAAGAGGGCCGTGGGCTGCGGAAGAATCTGATCTCTATGGACTGGGACCTCATACTTGAGGCATTCAAAGCCACTGAACCCACTCCCTTCCCCACAACACACGACACATAGGAGAGGCCTCTCCGCCTGACACCACAAAGTATGGTCCTGTCGAGGTTTAGGACAGACGCACAATACCATGCCATACTAAACACGGGCCTCTACATGATGCAACAAGGTAACCGAGGTAGAACCACACGTCAGTAACATAAACGGGGGGTGAGCCAGAACATCGGGCGGGGGGAGGGAGGGGTTGGATTGCCCAGTTATCACTTTGAAATTATATCTAGATATATTAAGCCTGCACTAAAGGAATGACAACGAAGTCTGAATACATTGTTAAATTATGCAAGATAACAACCACATACTAGCTGTAAATTGTTGGTATTCAAATATGTATGACAAATTGCCTTTCTAATCCAACTATGTACCAACTGTATTCAAGATCATACAAGGCTCGACAAAACAAAAATCAATAAAGTGTGTTTTAAAAAAAAAAAATTCCCTGGCTAGACTCATTTAATTTTCATTCCCGACACCCAACACCACACTTTTGGTGTCTGGATCATGCCATAATTAGATCACCTACAGTTACCAGAAGACCCAGTTGATGTTATGGTATTTTATTTATTTATTTATTTAATGCAGTTTTATATAGCGCAGACTTTACCCAAAGGTGTCAGAGCGCTTTACAATAGAACCAAGTAAGTTACATAAGGAGATTTACACACTAACAAGTTACATATACAATCAGGATAAAAAAAAAAGTGGCAAAATTAGGTTAATACAGGTATAGAATACATATTTACAAAGTTGAGCTCAAGTTAATGCCAAGCAGCCATGAGGGTCATGAAATGGGTTGAATTATTCCTGGAAGTGTCTTTGGAAGAGAAGAGTTTTAAGATCTGTTTTGAAAGTCTGGATTGAGGCGGTGGTTCGGAGGATTGGAGGAAGCGAGTTCCAAATTCTAGCCGGATTGCCTGAGAAGGATTGAGTCATAAATCTTTCCCTTTTGAAAGTAGGAGGCTCGAGCAGTAAGTTTTCAGCATTGCATGAAAGTCTAGAGCCGCCTGAGATTTTGAGTTTATTCGCCAGATAGCGATGGGTGGAAGTGTGCAAGGCTTTGTGGGTGATTCAGGCAGTCTTGTAAATTGACCTTGCTTCAATGGGAAGCCAGTGAAGAGAAAACAGTATGGGTGTGATGTGATCATTTCTTTTGGCTCCAAATACGAAACATTCCGCTGAATAGAGGATGGATTTAAGAGGGGAAAGGTAGGTTTTGGGGAGGCCAGCTAGGAGAGAGTTGCAGTAGTCCAATCTGGAGAGAACCAGTGATTATGTATGAGTTGAATGAATTGGCCCCATCAACGTTAGCTTGAACCTAGGGAGACAAGCACTTGCCCTTTGCCCAGGGTCGAGGGGTTTAAGTTGTGCCTTGAGGAGAGGGTAGTTGTATTCAAGATAGGCAGCAAAATGTTGGTGTGCAATTTGTGACCATGCATTGCGACCTGATTCTTAGTACATCAGGACACTCACTAATAGGGAGTTTGGAAACTTTGGGTTCGATTCACAAAGGCATGGAAAGGTATGGAGAAGAGTACTCCTTTAGTAATACTTCTTATACCCGTAAATGCTTTTGTGAAACATCCCAATAAGTTATAGAAACAACTCGCTGTTACCAAGGTTTATCTGCATTATGCGTTTGTATTTTGTATCTCAGCTCATTTTTTAATCTTCTGCACTCTTTTTCCTCTCTTTCTGTGGGTGTGAGGCTGTGTTTTTAGATCTGGTCAACAGGATCTGGACTTTAGGCAGCATTAGTGATTTATCACTAAAAATATCATAGATATTAACATATACAAATAGGTGCTTTGATTCAGTTGCTGTCAGAGTACAGATTGGAATCCACTAACCTGATATCCTCGGTACAGCAGGGGCGATGTATGAAGATATGTAACCTTTTCCCCTTTTCTGGTATCCACTGAGAGTACCTCAATATACCACTCCAGTAGAACACCAGTCAGGGGAAAGGGAAAAAAGGGACAAAGGAAAACAAAACTCAAAAGAAGATGCAGCAGTGCCGCCTACCCGTCAGGCGGGCTTTCCTGGGAGAAGGAGCAGCCACACTAGTCTCTCTACCCAGATTGCTAGACTCGAGGGACCTGCAGTAAACGAGAGAGAGAGAGAGAGAGAGAGAGTAATACTAATGTGCCCAACAAACAAGAAATCAGTCTACTGTATAATGACTGTGAAAACACTTACGTTCTACACTGCCGCATTCATGCCATAAATATATATCCATCAGGACTTCCGAAACATGACCCTCCCGTGTTTTCTTTCAAAAAGAATAGTTGTTTGGCTTACAGCAGCACAGTCTACATACACGCATGTGTACCAACGAGAGTTGGGTCTTGTAAAGGTAAATTAAATATAGGAATGTACTTATCCTGAATGTCTCCTTCAGTGTTCCTTCAGAATTACTAACGCACCTGTGCTAGTAATGGCAAAACATAAGGAATAAACTCCTTCCATTAAATATAGTCCTGTACTTCTCCATGCGCCCCTGCGCAGCAACGATGTACTCAGCAAATAAAGATCAATCCGGTCATCGTTGCCTTGAGCCTGTATCCTTCAAGGGCTTATGTAATCCCTCCTCATCGCGCTCCAGCGCGGGAAATTAAACACGGTGAACGCTTCCTCCAGCGTTAACCTCCAGGTTGCCAAACTGTAAACTAAAGTATTATTTCTTGTCGCGCTACAGCGCGAGACGAAGAATCAAGGCTACGCTCACCCGAGCGTTCCAGCCGGTAATAGCTATTTCGTAACAATGTTTCCTCTCTTCTTTCGCGCTCCAGCGCGGAATTGAAGAGACGAGAATACGCTCGCCCGAGCGATAACACACAGCTGGTCTCAACAAGTTGCAACAATGTTTCCTCTCTTCGTCACGCACCCGCGCGGAACGAAGGGAAGTGAAAAGAAAGGCTTCTCTCTGATGGTGTTAATCTCCGAGGAAAAGGCAAACAACGCAGTAGTTATCCGTACTCCAACTCGAAATTGTCAAGCACTGGACAATTCGCAGTTGGTGATTTTTAAACCCCGGCAACCGGATACTCATCTGTGCCCCTCCTCCTTAGGCATTCTGGTCATTGGAGTTCTCTCCATCGTATATTCCTGCCCTGGCGGCCATACAGAATCATGACAGAACCCCCTCTCAAGGACCGACGTCCCGACGGGCTACCTGGCTTTGTGGGTTTCTGAAGGTGGAAACGTCTAAGGACTCCGGGCACCTAAGGTTACATCTGGGTTCCCATGTTCTATCTTCAGGCCCATATCCCTTCCAATCTACCAAATAGTACACCTGCCCTCTGACTAGTTTAGAATCCAAGATGCGATTAACCTCGTACTCCTCCTCCCCTTCTATTTCTATGGGTGGAGGCCGTGCTGCTAACCTAGTATGAGCAGGACAAGGACGCAATAATGAGACATGAAAAACGGGATGAATGTGTCAAGAGGGAGGCAGATCAAGTTTTATGGCTACGGGGTTAATGATTCTGTTAGAAATGGGATTTCTGGTTGGCTAGGGCTTGCGCCTAAGCCAGGCAGAAACCACCACTCTAGTCAGGGCAAGGGAGTTACACGCTGAAGATAACCCCTGCTCACCCCCTTGGTAGCTTGGCACGAGCAGTCAGGCTTATGCCAGAGGCAATGTGTAAAGCATTTGCGCAACACGCATACAGCAGCAACACACTAGGCACACCACAACAGAAACTCCACACAAGGTTATATATACAAATAGCCTTTGTATTATCCAAACCACATTAGAATAGTAATCACACAATATACACTGTGCCAACTGGCACGAGGCAATATTTACAGGGGATTATATACACATGACAGGGCCAATTGGGCCACTGTCAGAACCATCACAAAGCACAAATAGTAAATGTAGAACACAACCAGTAACTACTGGCAAAACACTGTACTCAGCATTATATCCTGCAACATAAATCATATTATGCAATCAGCATCACATTAGGCGTAAAACACATTATGCGCCAACCTCATAAGCCTAAACACATTAGACAATAACCTCACAAGCATAAACCACATTAGGCAATAATATCCTCACCAGCATAAACACATTATGCATAAACCTCATAAGCATAAACCTCAGCTTAGGGAATAACCTCCTAAACATAAACATCAGAGGCATAAATCATGGTGCATAAATCACATTTATCCTAGGCACCACATAAATCACATTAGGGCCTGGCGCCCTACCAACCCAACACTGACCCTATGGCCAACTGGCCTTCTCAGAGGGCCCAAAGGGCTTAAATGACCTATGTCCCAAAATGTCAGGGCTGGCTGCCACTGCAGCAGAATCCAAAGTGCGCAATTGCGCTGGCCTAAACGTTGCAGCTGCCGCTAATTGCGGTGCAGCTGTGAAGATAACCGTGGGCACTGGCACTCACTGTGCCCTCTGGATGGATCCCCACTAGGACTCTACTACAAATGTGCCCAATTGTTGCCCGCTACGGCTGCGCAACTGAGGAAATAAAGAGAGGCGCTGGCACTCCTGTGCCTTCTGGACCCCCACTGGGGCCCTGCAAACAATGTGCCCCACGTTGCAGATGGTAAGGCGGCGCAGCTGTGAAGATGATGGGGCCCTGGCACTCTGGGGCCCCGCTCTGGGGCTCTCTAAACAAAATTGCTCCCAACGTTGGAGCGGCCCGCTCTCCTGCGGGCCCGCTCAGAAAATAGGCACTACTACTACTGTGCCTCGTGAGCACTGCCCAAGCAGGGATTCAAGCCCCACTCAACGGGCTCTCCGGGGACTCTGCTCTCCTCTCGCGGCTGGTCCCAGGCACCAACACCGTGTCTGGGCCGGCCGCTCCTCCTGGGCCTCTCGGGACCCCTGGGGACTCCAACGAAGACGCGAGGCTCTCCCTCTCCTCACGGGAGCCCCGCGCAGGCACGCCCTCACTTCTGGCTCCACTTCCTCCCTGCCCTCGGTATTAGAGGCCCCGCCCACAGTCAGGCAAGGCCGCCTGGCTTCCGGGTCAGGCCGAATCGCGTCGCGGCGGTGATTTCTTCGGCAGCGACACAGTGCGGGGTGGGCACCCGCGTCAAATACATCAATTGCGGGGTGGGCGCCCGCCTAGAAACAAGCAATTGCGGGGTGGGCACCCGCCAGTCAAATAAAAGCATAAAGCGGGGTGGGCACCTGCCGACAATTAAAAGCACAAAGCGGGGTGGGCACCCGCTCAAAAGGCACCACAATGCGGGGTGGGCACCCGCCTCTAAAATATTCATAAAGCGGGGTAGGCTCCCGCTCGGCTTGCAAAATGCGTGTAATCCCCACGCCGGGATTTCCTCTGTGCACAGGATGCAGCCCAGCGCTGCAGATGCCAGCTCCTCTCAACAACAGCAGAAAAACGCCCTCTAGAGAAAGTAAAGCGCTCACGAGGCGCTAGGGGTCCTTCAAAGTCCAAGGGGCATAGCTGGGCCCAGGGAGGCCAGCACACAGGGCCCTCCAGCAGGGAGGCAAGCCCTCGTGGTGGTTCCTCCTGGGCCCCCAGCAGCAGCAAGCACCAGCAAGTACAGGAACAGCACACCTTCCATGGGGTCACAGCCCCAGTACTTATACACATATTCTCCTTTGTCTGCAGTACAGGGCTTGAGGGAACCAGCAAAAACTGGTTCAGGGGGGAATTGGAGCACTCTGTTTACCAGGCTCCTCTTCCCCTTTGTCAGGTGGGGGCTCGGTGATCAGACACACCACAGGGGGCGGAGCCAGCATTGTACAGGGCAGGCACAATCCTATTCAGGGTCAGGGGACTACTCCTCCCACTACTCCAAGTGCAGATGTCCCATACAGCCTAGTGCTGACTCACCCTGCCCCTCCTGGAGCCACACACACCTCACCAGCCCCAGTCACTCAAAAGCCAGACATGCAATTCACATCAGGCAGGCAGGCAGGCAGGCAAATAGCACACAGAAATGCCAACTTCTAAAAGTGGCATTTCTAAAATAGTTATAATAAATCTGCGCACACCATTGCGTAGCATTTATTATCACTATTCCAAATATACCAAACTTGACCACGCTGCGCCTCCCATACCAGGAATTACCACTGAAACACTTATCAGGGAATCCCCAATGCATTCCTATGGGAGGGCAGCCCCACAGTAGTGAGAAACCAAAATGGCTGTTTGTCACTACCAGGACATGTCATACACTTAAGGTACATGTCCTATCTTTTACCTATAATGCACCCTGCCCATAGGGCTAGCTAGGGCCTACCTTAGGGGTGACTGACTTGTAGTAAAAGGAGGGTCACAGACATGGCACACACTTTAGGTGCCACTTCACAGCGGCAGTAACACTGCGCACACAGGCCCTGCAATGGCAGAGGCCTGAGATAGGTTTGAAAGGCTACTTTGGTGGGTGGCACAATCAGCGCTGCAAGCCCACCAGTAGCATTTAATTTACCAGCCCTGGGTATCTGAGATACCACTTTACAAGGGACTGACAGGTAAATTAAATAGGCCAAACAGGTGTAGACCAATCTTACCATAAGTAACACAGAGAGCACACGCACTTTACACTGGACAGCAGTGCTAAAGTGCCCAGAGTCCTAAAACCACCAACACCATGTCAGAGAAAAGGCTAGGAGAAAGGCAAAAAGTTTAGGGATGACCCTGCAAAAAGGGCCAAGTCCAACAGATACTGTTTACAAGATAGGGACCAATGAATTTAGGTGTTAGTCGGGTATTCCCTTTCATCCTTAAATGTTTTGTGTTAAGCCAGACCTTGTCCCACACCTGGTATGCAGGTTCGGCCAAGCGTCTTTTGTCAGCCTGGTGTTTGTCTGACAGCTGGGCCTTACCCAAATGATTTTTAGCATCTTGCATCACCTGTCTAAGATGGGAATGGTGTTCTTGTATAGTAGGATGTTTGGACTTTATGGGCCATTCAAAGGGTAACATGTTGGGATGGTGTCCATTCAAACAAAAGAAAGGGGAGCACCCTAGAGTGGAATGTTCAGCATTATTGTAAGCGAATTAAGCCATCCATAACAACTTGTTCCACTCTTCCTCATGCTGCAGCGTAAAACATCTCAGGTACTGCTCAAGGGTTTGATTGAGTCTTTCTGTTTTCCCGTCTGTTTGAGGATGGTAGCTTGTCGAGAGACGAGCATCCACTTTCATCGCTTCGCACAGGGCCTTCCAAAACCTTGAGGTGAATTGTGAGCCTCTATCAGTGATAAAGACTGTAGGTATTCCATGAGCACGTACAATGTGTTGCAGAAAAGTCTGTGCCAATTCCAAGGATGTTGGCAATCTCCTCATAGAGATAAATGGTAGTGTTACTGTGGCTGGGAGGCATCTCCACAATGAAGTCCATTGAGACGGTGTGCCAAGGCACTGGTGGTATGGGTATTGGTCGCAACAATCCACTTGGTCGTTGGTGTAGGGCCTTGCTCTGAGCACAGATGGCGTATTCTGATACGTATTGGATGATATCAGCACGTAAAGTAGGCCACCAAAAATGCCTCTTCGTAGTTTGGATGGTCTTACCTATTCCCAAGTGGCCTCCCAATGTAGAATCATGTGTCCACTGTAAGGCCTGTATTTGTAGTGTTCCTTCGGGTAGGTATAATCGGTTATCGTGGTACAGTAAGTCATTGACCACCTTGTGATGTTCAGAATCGTTATCCAACCATTCCTGTTGATCCACATCCTCCGTCTTCTTCCTTACTTCTTCCAGGAAGTCTCTCGTAGTCACCAAGGCGCTAACTGATTTAGGAAAGGCTGCCTCTTGTAGGATTACGGGTGGTTCCTCCGAGGGTTTTATGTTGTCTTCCCGCCCTTGATTTGGCCTGGATAAGGCATCCACCTTCCCGTTTTGTGGTCTAGGTCTATACTTAATGATAAAGTCATAGTCTGAAAAGAAAAGAGACCAGCGAAGCTGTTGAGGGGTCAATGATCTTGCTGTTTTTAAGAATAGTAGATTCTGATGATCCGTATAGATCTCTATGGTGTGTTGAGCCACTAACAAGTAGTGTCTCCACTCTTCACACGTTCTTTTTATGGCCAGGAGTTTTTTATCCATTATACTGTAATTAACCTCGCAGGGGATTAGTTTTTTGGAGAAGTAAGCTACAGGATGTAGCTGTCCGGTGTTTGGATGTCTCTGGGATAAGACTCCGCCTATCGCGTATCGAGATGCGTCTGTCTCTACCATGAAAGGCACAGTAACATCCGGATGTCTCAGCACAGGAGCCTGCGTAAAGTGATCCTTTAACATCTGAAATGCATGATTAGCAGCATCGTTCCATTCAAAACGAACTCCCTTACGTAGCAGATGTGTTATGGGTTGGATGATCTTGGAAAAGTATTTTATGAAGCGGCAGTAGAAGTTGGCAAAGCCCAGAAAACTTTACAATGCCTTTACGTTTGAAGGAGCTTCCCATTGTGTGATCGCTTGGATCTTCTTGTTGTCCATACATAATCCCTCTGGACCAATGATGTATCCCAGGAACTCTACTTCTGGCACATGGAAGAGGCACTTCTCCAATTTGGCAAAGAGTGTATCCTGCTGTAGCCGTTCCAACACTGCTTTCACATGAGAAACATGTTCTTCCATGGTAGTGGAGTAAATAAGAATGTCGTCGATGTAGACGATACATGACACATCCAACAATCCTCTTAATACCTCATCCATAAAGAATTGGAATGCGGCCGGCACATTGCATAATCCAAAGGGCATCACCTGGTACTCATACACTCCGAACTTGGTCCGAAAAGCCGTCTTCCATTCGTCGCCTTTCTGTACCCGCACCAGGTGATATGCCCCCCGTAGATCCAGTTTCATGAACACCTTGGCCCCCTTCAATTGGTCCAACAATACAGGAATTAACGGTATCGGGTATCGGTTCTTGATTGTTACTCTATTGATCGCTCTGAAGTCGATGCAGGCTCTCAGTCCACCCTCCTTCTTTGGTATGAAAAATAAAGGAGAGGAAGCAGGAGATTAAGAAGGGCGTATGAAGCCAGAAGCCAACATCTTCTCGAGGTATTGCTGTAGATACGAAGTCTCGGGCTCGGTGAGAGCATAAATCCGGCTGCACGGAATGGCTGCTCCTGGCACCAAGTCGATTTTACAGTCATAGACCCAATGAGGAGGTAACCTTCCTGCTTCTTGTTTGCTGAACACCGCTTGGTATTGTTCGTACTCGGTGGGCAAGGTAGTAACACAACACAGTGTCTTGTCGCTGCATCCACTGGCGAGAAGACCGGCAGGCGTTTCCATTGTATCGCGCTGGAGTAAACTCTCTTTAGTGCAGTGCTCCTTGCAATAGGCAGAGTCCATTGAGACCGTTCTGGCCGCCCACTTTACTGACGGATCGTGATAAGTCAACCATGGCATACCTAATATAACTTTAAAGTGAGGGGCATCAATCAAATCAAATTGTATGTTCTCGTAATGGTCCTCCCCCGTCTGCATTTGTATTTTCTGTGTATGGTATCTTACAGGTCCAGAAGTCAGCGCTGTACCATCTACCGCCTTGACTGGTTCCGGAACTTCCTTCAGGGTACAAGGAACCCCTATTTCCTTGGGGTAGGCTTGGTACATGAAATTCCCCGTTGCACCTGAGTCCAATAAAGCCTGGATGACCACTTGTTTCTTAGTGTGCAACCACAAGGTGACACATATATTCATATGAGCTACGGAGGATTGAACTGTATTTGCCACGGCTGGAGAGACCTCTATTTTCTTCCGCCTCAAACAAGGGATCTCCATCATGCTTGAGTTCTTCAGTTTTCCGACGGCGTGGAGGGAGCGCCCACCACCGGTACTCTTTTTTGCCCCGTAGTGGTCCTGTCGCCCAGCTTGCCCTTAGCCTTACAATCCTTGATGAAGTGACCAGCCTTTCCGCAATACAAGCATAGTTTTAGTTTATGCCGTTTATCTCGTTCTTCAGGTGAGAGTGGCCCCCTTATTCCGTTAACCTGCATAGGTTCTATTCCATCAGAGGGAGGAAAATGTTCTTCCGGTGCCGGTTTGGAGCGAGGCACGAAGTATTTGACCTCAGTTCTTGTCCTATCTCCTTTACGTTCTTGGAGAAGGTGATCCAACTGTACCGTGAGGTCTTTCAATTCATCGCAATTCTGCGGCAGATGCACGACTTGAACTAACACGTCCTTTAACTCTCCTCTTAATCCTTGGTAAAACAATGAAGTTCTTTTCTCCTTAGGCCACTCCGTTTCTGTAAGGAGCCTGTTGAACATCGTGATATAGGAGATCAAGTCTTGTGATCCTTGCTTTAAGGAGATCAGATCTCTATCCATTGATAGTAAGTGTGCCTTTCTATCGAATAGTTTTCTCATTTCGTTGCAAAATTCGGAGAAGTTGTACAGCACCGATCATCTCTTTCAATAAGTGGTATGGTTCAACTGGCAGCGTTACCCCCAAGATACGACATCATAAAGGCAGTTTTTGCTTGATCCGTAGAGAACACTGTGGATTTGCACATGAAGTGTAGTCTACACTGACTAAGAAATATTCCGAATTTCTTGGGGTCTGTGAAGAACCTTTCAGTAGGAGCTAGTGGTAGTTGTGGTGGTTGAATCACCTGAATGGAAGTGGGACTTGCCTGGGATGCATTGGAAAAATAAGTCTGCGAGTGCCCTGTCCCCGTAACCCCACCTCCTTGAGCCTGGCCTAACGACTAGTGTCATCCTCGTGTACGTGTAGGGGAGGAGGTAACATCCAATCCCTTATATAAGACCCCCCTCTATTAGATGCCGGACACTTGCGGGAGATTCCCGCTATCTCTCTTCTTACTGTTCCCATCTCGTTTTTTAGTTCTAAATTCTCACTGCGAAAGGCATCAACCTCCATCCTCAAGGTAGTCAGGGTTTCCAAAACCGTGGTGAGGATGGTGTTGGTATCCATCGCCCAGGCTGTAGGTATACGTGGGCTTGACAATCTGTCAGAGTACAGATTGGAATCCACTAACCGGAGATCCTCAGTACAGCAGGGGCGATGTATGAAGATATGTAACCTTTTCCCCTTTTCTGGTATCCCCTGAGAGTACCTCAATATACCACTCCAGTAGAACACCAGTCAGGGGAAAGGGAAAAAAGGGACAAAGGAAAACAAAACTCAAAAGAAGATGCAGCAGTGCCGGCTACCTGTCAGGCGGGCTTTCCTGGGAAAAGGAGCAGCCACACTAGTCTCTCTACCCAGATTGCTAGACTCGAGGGACCTGCAGTAAACGAGAGAGAGAGAGAATAATACTAATGTGCCCAACAAACAAGAAATCAGTCTACTTTATAATGACTGTGCAAACACTTACGTTCTACACTGCCGCATTCATGCCATGAATAGATATCCACCAGGACTTCCAAAACATGACCCTCCCGTGTTTTCTTTCAAAAAGAATAGTTGTTTGGCTTACAGCAGCACAGTCTACATACACGCATGTGTACCAACGAGAGTTGGGTCTTGTAAAGGTAAATTAAATATAGGAATGTATTTATCCTGAATGTCTCCTTCAGTGTTCCTTCAGAATTACTAACACACCTGCGCTAGTACTGGCAAAACATAAGGAATAAACTCCTTCCATTAAATATGGTCCTGTACTTCTCCATGCGCCCCTGCGCAGCAACGATGTACTCAGCAAATAAAGATCAATCCGGTCCTCGTTGCCTTGAGCCTGTATCCTTCAAGGGCTTATGTAATCCCTCCTCATCGCGCTCCAGTGCGGGAAATTAAACACGGTGAACGCTTCCTCCAGCGTTAACCTCTAGGTTGCCAAACTGTAAACTAAAGTATTATTTCTTGTCTCGCTGCAGCGCGAGACAAAGAATCAAGGCTACGCTCACCCAAGCGTTCCAGCCGTTAATAGCTATTTCGCAACAATGTTTCCTCTCTTCTTTCGCGCACCAGCGCGGAATTGAAGAGACGAGAATACGCTCGCCCGAGCGTTAACACACAGCTGGTCTCAACAAATTGCAACAATGTTCCCTCTCTTCGTCGCGCACCTGCGCGGAACGAAGGGAAGTGAAAAGAAAGGCTTCTCTCTGATGGTGTTAATCTCAGAGGAAAAGGCAAACAACGCAGTAGTTATCCGTACTCCAACTCAAAATTGTCAAGCACTGGACAATTCGCAGTTGGTGATTTTTAAACCCCGGCAACCGGATACTCATCTGTGCCCCTCCTCCTTAGGCATGCTGGTCATTGGAGTTCTCTCATTCACTTGTAACCACTTTCATGCCTTACATCGTATATTCCTGCCTTGGCGGCCATACAGAGTCATGACAGTTGCTTTCTGCCACTGCTCAATTGGATTGCCTTTCTCAGGTTGGTTCAGCTGACAGAGCAGCATATATACGTTGGGGAAATAGATCAGCCCCCTTCAGTCACTGGCTTTATCCTGGTGTCATTCACCTGTTGGTTCAGCCTATGTGACAGCTATTTGGTGTTTTGATGTGCCAGACAGCTGAATGACATCATTTCAGTGCATTACTTCTGCCTCTGTTTCGTTGAGGCTCCTCATATACCGACAGGCAAAATGGTTCCTGTCTTCAGTCCCCGTGGAGGTGCTGCTGGTGCTGCTCCGGCTGGGGAGGCATTGCAGGCTGTGGTCTAATGCTGCAGCATGTAAGTGGCCATGGGGGGAAGTGGACCAGGGGACAGCAGGCGTCAGGGGACAGCAGGCATCAGGGGACAGCAGGCGTCAGTGGACAGCAGGCGTCGTGTCACTCTCGTGACCCTAGTTACAGTATAGGATATCCCTGTCACTTTCTGTCCTAACAGTTGTATGGGGCAGGGCACGAGTCGGGGGTACACGCGAGTGGATGGCGTCCACCCACTTTTTTCACAGGGTGAACGCCGTCCACCCTGCCAAGAATTTGGGCCCCACTGAATAATGTGCTGAATTCGTAATTTCCAAACACCGGGAAACTTTCAGCAGCGACTGCACGTTGTCTGCTTTCCATCTGCAACAAGCAACAACGTGCAGAGGGGACAGGATGGGGCTTTCTTATTTAAGACTCCTGCTGGGCCCATAACGAAGGCCGAATTTGAGGGGTCATCAGGCCTCCTTTTGTTCGAGTCTCTTGGCTGGGAGCAGTCAGGAGCCTCACACCTGGTGCAAAAGAAGCGGAGGGGAAACAAAGGCTCACACCTTGTTAACACTTCACACGTACTTATGAGAAGCAGCTTTTCACTTTGTTCAGTCCCTGTTTAGGAGATATGCATGCACTGTAAGAATGTCAGATGTGTTGGTCTTTCCCAGTATTTACACAAAGAAAATTGCTTTTATGTAGAGCTTACTTCCCCTGAGGAAGCATTGAAATAATTTAAGTACCACTATTTTTTCTTGTATAGCCCTACTCATTCCAATGCAGGGTGTCAGAGCGCTTTACATCAACACATGCATATTACATGTACAATAAATTATATACGTTTGTAAATGAACGTACAGGATGTGTTACATAAAACTGGGGGATTGCAATGTGTAGAAGTCACATATCATCTTCCATAGCTCACTGTGCTATTATCCTCGCAATGCGCTCAAACGTACACATGATAGATCTGCTAAACATATATATGAGGGCTTTAGATCTGATGTCACTTCTTGTGATGCCACTTCCTGTAAAGTCGTGGCTTGTGATGCCACTTTCTATGATGTCAATTCCTGTGATGCCATGTGTGATGTCATGCGCCGTGATGTTGCGCGCCGTGATGTGGGGTGTCTCTGCGCATACCATCCCGCTGCCACTAAGAACTACATCAAGTCCTCCACTTACTGCTCTGCACAGCTGCTACATCTCTCTCTTGGACACGCTCCCCCACAGCATCGTCTGCTCTTTACATTCAGTTTACAGGTCAGCCAGTTTGGCTACTTCCCGGACCTGCCGGGACAGGCCCAGTTTTTTTAATCTTCTGTCTCCGCGGAGTTAATGACTTTTAGAACATTTCCCAATTTTTCGAGAGGGTCGACTGAACAAATAAGTGAGCTAGCTTTTATGTGTTCTGTTGCGGGATTGGTTACCAGTCTTTTCAGAAATTAGTTTAATTAACAAAGATGATACTCTGCATAAAAGTTGCATTTAATGTATTCCCCTTAGTGCCTTGTGTCTTTGTTGGTGAGCCCTGTCTTTTCAATCATTCCATGCCCCCTCGGTAGATGTTAAATCGTAGTCCTACATCTACGCTAGTGAAATGCTGTAGTCTTTGGTTTTCAAACTCTGGTCACTCTATGCTGGCATCAACTACTGGTGCCCACTTCTCGGGGAGGTGGGCAGAAGCCAGGGCCAGGCAGAAGCTGGAGGTTCGGACGGAGCTGGAAGCAGATGGGCAATTTCACTTCATTTTCAGTCTGTTGCTTATTAAAGGACAGTTTCAGAACATTCTCAAAGGGAGGGAAAGATTGAAGTGCAACCTCTTTCTGTATCCTTGTAGAAATAGGTATCACTTTCTGCACTTTAATTAGACGCAGAGTTTTTAAATAAAAGTAATAACATTAAAAATAAATAAATAAAGTAAATGTGTTGTGCTGTTTTTGAGTTGCGACTCTGCCCTTATTGTCTGGGCCTGTTAGTGCTTAATTTGAGCCGGTAGTTGTAGGTGGGGCTCATTAGCACTCATTTTTGTGGACCAGAACTTTTTTTTTTTACTCATCAGGCTTTGACCCAGAGCAGAAAAACTCGAGTGAAAGAAAAAGGAAGAGAAAAACGAAACGGAAAAGGGAGTAAGCAGAGGTGAAAGAGAACCTGCAAGAGCGAAATAAAGAGGTAGAGAGTATCTTGTGATGTATTGAAGATTCATGAGGTGGAATCACGACTACCCAGCATTGGTATACGGCACCCCACCCTTCGATAGTTCCAAATATGTACTTCTGAACAAATCTTTGGACAATAGCACTAAGGGTCATATTTACAAGGAAATAGCAGGGCGCGGAGCTGCAGCAAATTCTGCACCACACATAGAAGTAGCAAATCGCCATTATTTAATGATTGTTTATGTGCAGGAAGGGGCACCTTCCTGCACATAAAAAATCATGGTGTTTTTCTCTATATATGTGTGCTGCAGAATGGACATAGGAAAACCAAAAATGAGGAGAAATAAAAGTATTTCTCCTCATTGTGCCATTCTGACACCTACTATTGCATGGGATTAGTTTTTGGCACTGCCTCAGATTTACACATGCATGTAAATCTGGGGCAGCGTCATAAAGAAATGGGTGTTGCTGTGGAACGCTCACAGCAACACCCATTGCACACCCCTTTCACGCGGACTTCTGTGTGAAAGGGCACCATATTTACAAAGGGGCGTTAAGCCACAAAAAGTGGCTTAACGCCACTTTCTAAATATGGAGCACGGCATTGCGCTACAGGAACTTCAGTTAAAGTGACTTTCCTGTGGTGCAATCCCCTTGTAAATATGCCCCTAATTCTTTTAGAAATTAAGCACTGGGGGCTACATTGGTGCAGAGAGTAGGGGGATGTCTGTCATATGTGTGTGCTGTAATCATGCCTGAGCATTTTACTCTAATGCTCATTAGTCCGTTTACTATGATAATCAAAGACTTCGCTGACAGTTCTATTGAGCCTGCTTCAGAGAAGTGGACACTGGGCCAAGGGATTGCCTCCTTTGAGCAGGAGGCCATAAAGAGTTGCAGGTTGTGAATTATGCTAACCACTTTTAAGTATGTGAGAAAGAGCGATGCTCTATCAAGGGCTGCCGGCAGGGGCGGCTTGTCCGAGATGGCAGAGGAGCAATTGACCCAAAGCCCGTGCCAGCAGACAATAAATAAAATGATAATAAGACAATGTTATTATCATTTTATTTAGGCTGAGCCCCGCAATACAATACATGCAGGGCGGGGCCGGGTCGGGCCGAGGCAGGGAGGAGTACTGTGCACTGATACGTGTGCTTGGCCGGCCGTCCAAGGCCGGCCAAGCACACATGCTTACTTATGATTTTCCAACCCTGCTGTGTAACACAGCAGGGTTGGAAAAACAGCACAGGCTCCAATGCACCGTCTGAGCGGCAAACGAGGCCGCTCAGACCAATCCTGGCGCTGCTCTCATGTGGGAGCAGCATCTGGATTGGGTGTGGAGCCTTTGCCCTGAGGGCCCATTCCCTGCCGGCCTGAAGGCGACAAGAGAAGCAGCGGGAGCAGAGCGTAAGATTTTTTTGTTTTACATATATTTATTATACTATCCCCTTCCCAACCCATGGCAGGCGGTGGCCGCCACTGGCTGTCGTTTTTTTTCCCCGGAGTTTTATATAGCGCAAACTTACGTACCAGGTTACGTTACACAAAGACACATTCATTTTTTTGTTAGGCACAGGGGGAATAGCACTCGTTACAACGCGTACCAATACAACGCATACCATTACAACGCGGGTATTAGTACGCAATGCAAACTTTTACAACGACTATACCTTTACCACGCATGCCATTACAACGCAAAAACATGCGTTGTAAAGGTATAGTCGTGGTAAAAGTTTCTAAGGTAAGTGACAGTCCTCTCACTACATTTACACTACCCAGCACGACCCCCGACACTACCCTAAACCACTACCCTACACTACACATACACAACACTACCCTAAACCCTAAAACACTACCCCCAGCACGACCCCCTACACTACACAAACACCACAACACTACCCTAAACCCTAAAACACTACCCCCAGCACGACCATCCCAACCCCCAGTGCGGTCCCTACACTCAAACACTACCCTGCACGACCCCCCGACACTACCCTAAACCCTAAAACACTACCCTACACTACACATACACCACAACACTACCCTAAGCCCTAAAACACTACCCCCAGCATGACCCCCTACACTACACAAACACCACAACACTACCCTAAACCCTAAAACACTACCCTACACTACCCCCAGCACGACCCCCCGACCCCCAGTGCGGTCCCTACACTCAAACACTACCCTGCACGACCCCCGACACTACCCTAAACCCTAAAACACTACCCTACACTACACATACACCACAACAATACCCTAAACCCTAAAACACTACCCCCAGCACGACCCCCTACACTACACAAACACCACAACACTACCCTAAACCCTAAACCCTAAAACACTACCCTACACTACACAAACACCACAACACTACCCTAAACCCTAAACACTACCCCCAGCACGACCCCCTATGCTACACAAACACCACTACACTACCCTAAACCCTAAAACACTACCCCAAGCACGACCCCCTACACTACACAAACACCACTACACTACCCTAAACCCTAAAACACTACCCCCAGCACGACCCCCCGACCCCCAGTCCTGTCCCTACACTCAAACACTACCTAGCACGACCCCCTACACTACCCTAAACCCTAAAACACTACCCTACACTACACAAACACCACAACACTACCCTAAACCCTAAAACACTACCCCCAGCACGACCCTCTACACTACACAAACACCATAACACTACCCTAAACCCTAAAACACTACCCCCAGCACGACCTCCTACACTACACAAACACCACTACACTACCCTAAACCCTAAAACACTACCCCCAGCACGACCCCCCCCCGACCTCCCTAAACCCTAAAAAAGTAACCCCCACCCCATGCCCAATCCCCCTTACCTCTCTCTCCTCGTGGTTCCTCTCTCCTCCTGGTTCCTGCTTCACGTCGTCTCTGAGGGGCGGTGCACGTCGTTATGAGGAAACTGAACAGCCTCTGTTTCCTTACAACGACGTGGATCGTCTACATTTTTTTAGAACGCATGGTCATTTACTATACATACCTTTACAACGAAATTCGTTGTAAAGGCATGCGTGGTAAATGACCATGCGTTCTAAAAAAAGCGTAGTTTTTTACTTCGCGATGTACAACGCATGCATGGTAATGCATGCGTTGTAATGGTATCGCGAAGTAAAAAACTCGTAGTAATGGCTGTTTACCTCACGGGGAGATTAAGTGATTTGCCCAGAATCACAGGATGTTGAGCGTCATTGCTGAGACTCGAACCTGGGGGCTCATTACGATGGCGGGCGGACATCAGTCCGCCCGCCATCATAACGGTGATGGGACCGGCCGCCAGACGTGCGGCGGTCCCACTGGCCCAATTAGGATGCACCCGCCATACTGGCGGGCGCATCCTGGCCTTTTACCATTGCAGACGGTGCTGCTGGCTGCAGCACCGTCCGCAATGGTAAAAGGGCATGCACAGCATTTGCCTGCACCACGTGGCAGGCACCACGCGGTGCCTGCCACTTGGTGCAGGGAACTGCAGGGGGGTACCATGGGTACCCCTCAAGTGCACACCCCCACCCCCCGAGGGGCACGCAACGGGCCCGCAAAGCCAATCCCCGCCAGCCTTCCCATGGCGGCATCGCTGCCATGGAAAGGCCTTTAAACCACCCACATCCTAATATGGCTGGCGGTGCCTGCTAGGCACCACCACCATATTTGTGGCCCAGCTCCGCCCGGCCGGCAATCGTAACGATTGCCGACCGGCGGAAAAGCGGCGGAAGGACTTTGCGTCCGCCGCGATACCCACCGCCATCGTAATATGGCGGGGGGTAATTCACGTTACGATGGCGTAACGATCGCCACCACTGGCACTGCGGTGGCGATCGTTAAGCCATCGCAATGAGCCCCCTGGTTCCCCAGATCTGAGATCGATCGCCCTAGCCCGTTCGGCCACATCCTCTCCCCGGTTTTCCCTAAAAAGGTCTGAACATTTCAATTAGAAGTGAACGAAAGTGAAGAAAGGTGCAGTAATTGTATAGGTACAGTTTTTGCACAGCACTCATTTGATCTCGTAATTACCAAAAGGTATTTGCTGGTAGTAAGGGCAAGTGCAACCAATGCCCAATGGAGTAATGACAAAGTGGGCACTAATTATATTGTTATACATTATCCCCCATTATGTGCCTTGATGAGTAAAAGCACAAAAACGCACCTGATATCTGGGGAATATGTAATTTGTGGTGAGGACTATATGGACCTAGAGCTTACAGCTGTGTCTACGTGACTAACCACCTGCAGAGCCTCCCTTGTATGTAACTGAAACTGTCTGCCTGGAAGCACGCATTCATAATGCATTTTGCTGTCACGTACTCAAGGTCAATTGAGCTTAGTTCGCATTTATAAAAATAAAACTAAAGAAACAAGAAATTATCAATGAACTAGTCTCTAGATGAACCTTCAAATTCCTCATGTTCACACACAGACCCACATCAGATCTGCAGATTCTAGTCAGCAAGAGGTGTGAAGTTGTCCAGTCATGGAAACAAAACACGCAGCTGAAGCCACGTGACTCTTAGGTCCACAGGGAAGACCAAGTGGAAAACTTCTTGCAACTCAGCATAGGAGCAGAGCACTTTATCCACACCGTCCCGCCAGCTCTACTGACCTCGCAGAGGAAGAAATGCGCAATAAGAAAATCATGTGATAGGAAGACGCCTTCTTTGCAGAACATTTGACGTCTTTAAAACGTGCTGGGAAGGCTTTCCATCAAGTTTATCAATAAAGACACAGATGTGAGATAAACAGATTTGGTAAATTCAAAAAACGTTAAATAAAACGAGAACATTTTGATCTTGTCATGATAAGGACCCGCAAAGACACCCTCTTTAGTCTGACAGCCCAGATAGAGAGACGCTCTATTCTCATCAAGAGGCAGTCACTTTCTAGTTAAAATATATTTTTTATCAAATCAGGTAATAAACGTTTTTGTGCGAGATTTGACCTAACCCACAGACCTCCATTATAGCTAAAAATGTTACATTTATTAGTAGAGGTCTGCAACATAATAACAAACAGTGCACAACTTCAAACAATTCTCACTCTAACAATATAAGAACAATACTCTTCCTTAAATCGCCCCAATGTGCAAAGAATTCCCAATAACTCACACATACCCAACTCTTACATTTCCCTCTCACATCTCACAGTCATTCCCACTCACATCAACAACCTCTAAAAACTATCCCCACCTTAATCTGCTCCACATCTCGAAACTTCTACCCCCATCTCCTCACTTCTCCCGTCTCGTAGCCCCCAAGATACACCCACTTCTGACACAGCAGCCCCCAACTACTGGCTCATCAATGTTACAATAAAAAACTGCACCGGGTCTACCATGGCGAAAAACAAATAGTCACCATAACAGAGAAAACCTCTTTCAAGTTGCTGTTAATAAACCTACCCTCAGCCCGCCCTCCTAGGTGCTCCAACCTATCCTCAGACCCAGGGCTGACATTTGACATGGGCGAGCTTGGCCCATGCCCAGGGCGCCAATCTTCAGAGTTGGCGTAGGGAACTGCCTGCATTAAGGTGATGCAGAGAGCAGAGTCCCTGCAACCTGCCTCCAGTGATTCAAGTGCCGTTTTTAACACACCCATCAGCCTCCTTTCTTGTCTTCCCGTCTCCCTCTCACCCCCTGCTGCCACTCACTATTAACCCCACCCCCTCCAACAAACAACTTGGCACTAGGTGTGAGGAGGTAATCTGTGAGTGATTCAGGTGAGCAGGGGGATGTGCTGAGATGTTTCTGCTCAGAGACCAGTAACAAATCTGATGCAGACAGCCAGGGACTGACCTCTGAATACGAAAGGGGTTCATTTTATCAGACTCAGGGGCTAACCACCCAGGGCCTATTGCCATCCGAGGGGCCTGGAGGGCCACTGGAAGAGCCAGTCGTGTACTGGTCTATTCTCGTCTGTGTAGGTGGGGAGCGGGCGGGCCTCCTGACTCCACCTGGCAGTGGCTCACGGAAGATCGCCCACTTCATGGACCCGCCACCTCCCCCTCGCAACACCGGAGGGCGACTGACACCCTGGGATCACAAGTGTTGCCTAAACCACGTAGACGTCATACCCGATCACGGAGGGGGCGTAGAGTTGGTCAGTCATCTCACCACGAGGTCCCCCTGGGAGCAGCCACACTCACCCTCTAGGCATAACTCGAATCCTGCCTCTGGGGTGGAAGATGAGGAAGTGGAGACTGATGGACAAACTGCCTCACTCCCTGACCCGTCTAGCCTTCACGCTGACTCTGATTTATCCCGCAGCTCTGCCATTTGAATGACTTTGACCTCTACTGGCTGTACATCCTTCTGACCCGGGCCTTGCCCTGTTTGCCTCCCAGCTATGTTTCCCTGGTTACTTACATAGACCCAGGGACCTTCCAGTGGCTGTAAAGCGACGGCTGCTGTCTTCAGACATTTTGGTCCGCTTTGGACTCGGCATCAGCAGTGAGGGACAACAATTCGAGGGCGGAGGGCTGATCGGCCTCCTTTATTGACCCAGCTGATTTGCATGTTGGGTCTGACCTGCTCCATAGCCGTGCAATTGGACTGGGCTTGTCTCTACTGGCTGCACAACCTCTTCCTTTAGATATTGTTTTCCTCTTCCACCACGTTGTTTACCTGTCTCTCTACTTACCTCCAGGGTTTGCACTTAGGGGTCTCCTATTCGCTTGTAAGATGGTGGCTACGGTCTAGTCTTACCGACTTCTCCTACAATGATGGGGTTCTCTTCCCTTGAGATGTACATGATGTTGTTTTTATTGTTTGTCTAACATATCTTTTTTACAGGGTGACAAATGCTTCTAGGGTAGAAGTGTGGGGAGGGGTGGGAGTTGGGGGGTGGGGTTTTCTTTGCATACTGTTGTTTGATGTATTTGCTGACCTTTTTCTTCCCTTCTTAGGCTTTGGCACACACACTTGCTTTACTCCTGCACACAGTCCTGGGGTAGCATCCACCCGCAAAACACCACTGGTACGCTCATCATTGTTCCACCAGACCTGGTGGGCCCCGCTTTTGGATTTTCCTTCGTCACCTCCTCACAATAATCTCCACCTACCACATATATGACCTTTCGGTTCCATTGTGGAATGTTAACGGTCTAATAGACTGAGTGAAATGAGTGGTGGTTTTTACTTTCGCCCACCGGCACCGCCCTGAGGTCCTGCTGCTTCAAGAAACCCATGTGCTGGGGGAAACTGTCCCTTTTTGGTGTGTAAGAGCTAAGATAGAGTCTTCCATGCTGGGTACCAGGGGGATTGCCGTCCTTCTGTGCCATTCCTTTCCTCTTGTAGTCACATGCGTGATACGTGATCCACAGGGATGCTTTATTGCCTTCCAGGGCACATTAGAGAGGCTAGTGGTCCTACTGGTATGTGTCTATGTGCCACCCGCCTCTCTTTCCTCTTGTCTTCGGGACCTTTACTGCCTTCTCTCCCACCTTCCATAGGGGATCACAGTAATAGGGGGTGACTTTAACGCAGTGCCTGATCACGACCTAGATAGGACTGGAGCCTCCAGTGCTTCCCAACGGGTCAGTGCCCATCGTCTCACTGATTGGACCACAACTCTGGGTCTCTGTGATGCGTGGAGATCCTGGCACCCCCGACATCGGCAATTCACACATACATCGGCAGCTCACCATACTAATTCCCGAATAGATCTTACCTTTCTACCCACCCTCGACTGACAGTCATTCACTCAGATCCAGATTTTGACCCGCAGAATTTCGGACCACTCTCCTCTGCTCCTTCATCTTGGGCACCCATCCACGGGACAGTGCCCCATGTGGCGTTTAAATGCCTGGAACCTCCCGGATAAGAAGTTTGCCCACTCACGCGGGTCTGAACTCCGTGCTTACTTCCACAATAATGAAGGCTCAGTTACACGAATGGGAACCCCATGGGCCACCAGTAAGGCGACACTAGGGGACTCTGCTAAGAGTTATACTAGAGCCCAAGAACGCAATCGCTCTGCACTTGTTGCTCGGTTGGAGGCCCATGCCCTTCGCCTGTAGCAGCAGTTGAAGTCTAACCCACAAGCAGATATTTCTCGCCAGTTAGGCCTCATCCGTGAGGATATTCGTCTGCACTCCCTTGAAGCAGCCAAACACCTCTGGCATGCCACGATGGCTAAAATTTATGGTTGGGGGACAAAAACGGGAGACTACTTTATTGGTTGGTCTCCAGTCAACAGGCAAACAAGATCGCCCCCGAGATTTTGGATGACTCTGGTCAGTCTCTGCAATCCCTTCCGAGATAGCCCAAACCTTCGCCCAATGCTATCGTACATTATACTCCAGGCTAGTGGATAGGAACGCAGTTGTGTCTGGGTCTTACCTCGACTCAGCCCCCCTCCCTTGGTTACCTCCCTCCGACGCCCACCTGCTAGAGGAACCTTTTACGGCGGAGGAGATTGGAGAGTACTGTCCGGTATTACGCCGGGTAAAACTCTGGGCCCGGACGACTTTCCCATGGAATATTATATTACGTTCCGGGAAACCCTTATCTTCTGTCGCTTTATCAGGTCTGTCATGTCGGGCCCTTCCCACTGGAGTTGGACTCGGCCACTATAGTAGTAATACGGAAGATGCAGCCTCCATCCACATTGCAGGTGGATTACCACCCGATATCGCTCCTCAATTGCGGGGTTAACATTTTTGCGGTGATACTGACTAACAGACTCAAACAAGTCCTGACTGGATTGGTGCAACCAGACCAATGCGGCTTCATGTCATCCCGGAGCATGAGACACTGTATCCGTCGGCTGGATGTGGCCCTGGCCCACTATCATCGATTACCTTCAGACCTAGCCTTGCTCCTTATTGACTTTGAGGAAGCTTTTGACACGGTGAACTGGGACTTCCTCCAGTTGGTGCTGACTCGTGCTGGCCTCGGGCCGAGATTCCGGAGCATGGTTCGGGTTTTCTATTCAAACCCTACTGCCTAGGTCTGGGTTAATGGGGTCCTCTCTGACACCTTTGTCATAGAACAGGGGACTAGACAGGGCTGCCTGCTGTCTCCTCTCCTCTTTACCATAGCGATAGAGCCTCTGGCTCTGACATGGTTCTCTGCACTGGATGATGCCGCTAAAACATTTCGGTAGCGGAGTTCACAGCGACGCATTGCCTTTGTTCACTGTCAACAGGGCCTCTATGATGGAGACTTGGGAATGACCAATCTTCATCTCTATTATTTGTCCTCCCATCTCCTTGTCCTCCATGACTGGTTTAATGGGGGATGGTCTGATCCCGCCTATCACTTGGAACTCTCACTGCTGGGCTTTCGCCATCTACAGGCCATGCTCTATGGATCCCTGGTCTCTCTCTCAATGCCTCTGGGGACCCGAGTGGTGTTTCTTGTGTGGAAAATGGTCAGAGACTCTGCTCTCCGCCACAGCAGCTCCGCTGTTGTGCAGCTGCCCCCTACACCTCTCTGTGAAGGTAGGTGTTCGAGGCCCTCCTCCACCCGGAGGCTCCTGCCTGCGCCTCATCCCTGGTGGTCCAGTGGGAGAGCCATGCTCTTCTGCTGGTCCGCTGGTGTCTGTCTTCATGTTTGTGCCTGTTTTTCAGTTTTTTGTCTGTCTTTTTGTGTTGTTTCTTTGTCATTGTGCCTTTAATTTTCTGCCTTTAATTGTATTTGTCTCTGTACATGTGCCCTTTGTTTGTGTCCTCCATGCCAGTTTTTCGCCGTCCTTTTCCTGCCACTGCTGCCTCCGCGGCCCCTCCCGCATGCCAGTTTCCGCTTCCGCCTCCCAGCTGCGCTTCCCTCCCCCTTCCCTATTTAATGGCGGCCGCTGCTCGGACGTGTGAGCAAGACCTCTGACCTCCTGGTCAGAGACTCTGCTCTCTGCCCCAGCAGCTCCTCTGTTGTGCCGCTGCCACTGCCCCCTACACCTCTCTGTGAAGGTAGGTGTTCAAGGCCTTCCTCCACCTGCAGGCTCCTGCCTGCCCCTCATCCCTGGTGGTCCAGTGGGAGAGCCTTGCTCTTCTGCTGGTCTGCTGGTGTCCGTCTTCATGTTTGTGCCAGTTTTTCTGGTTTTTGTCTGTCTTTTTGTGTTGTTTTTTGTTACTGTGCGTTTAATTTTCTGCCTTTAATTGTATTTGTCTCTGTACCTGTCCCCTTTGTATGTGTCCTCCGTGCCCATTTTTTGCTGTCCTTTTCCCGCCGCTGCTGCCCCCACGGCCCTTCCCCCCTGCTGGTTCCTGCTCCCACCTCCCAGCTGTGCTTCCCTCCCCCTTACCTATTTAATGGTGGCCGCTGCGTGGGGGCGTGCCAAAGGCAAGCCCGTCTGCGCCCGTCTGCGACCCCACCGCAACCAGCGCCAGGGACCCTGGTTCTCCGGCCACCCACCGCTACAACTCAGCTGCCCTCCTCGCACTCAACCCCGGTAGGAACAACAACTGCCAGCTGTCTACGCCAAACACCACCCACGGGCAGTTGTCCTGCCGACACTGCCGACAAACCTTCACCATCCTCCACACGCCCACGGCTGCTGCCCCCACGCCAGACGCTAGCACCCCTGAAGCCCTGAGGTGCATCCTCCTCAATGTGCACTCCCTGCACAGACATGCTGTAGAGATCTGGGACCTCCTCGGCACCCTCTCGCCAGACGTCGCCTGCTTCATGGAAAAGTGGACCAACCCCACCTCCGCCCCGACATCGCCACCGCCATCCCCAACGTATACAAGATCCAGAGGAAGGACTGCCCCAACCGCCCAGGAGGAGGACTCGCCATCGCTCACAAGAGCTCCCTCCGACTCACCACTTCCAGCACGTGCGACCCCCCGTCCACCACCGAACACCTCCATTTCCAGCCCCAAAACTACCCTGCGCGGGACCCTCACCTACAGACCGGACCTCGAACCGTGTTCACTACTACCATCGCCGACCTCATCGCGCCCCACGCCATCACCTCCATGGACTACATTCTCATCGGAGACCTCAACTTCCACTTCGACAACCTCAGCGACCCCAACTCCGCCACCCTCCTGGACAACCTCGGACTGAAACAACTCATCACCACCCCTACCCACAAGGCAGGACATACCCTCGACCCGATCTTTGCAGGAGGCAACCACATCCACTTCAGCCACACCAAACAACCCCCCTGGACGGACCACCACTGTGTACACTTCCAGGTCGACAAACCCACCACCCCCATTCCTGCACCACGTCCTTTGCGAAGGAACTGGAGCAAGGTCACCGAGAAGCACCTCAACTCCACCCTCAACCGCGATGCCCCCCACCTCGACTGAAGCCAACTCCGCTGCCAAAGAACTTCACAGATGGATCACCAACTGCGCAGACAAGCTCGCCCCCCTCCGCAACGCCGACAGACTGTGCCCCAGGAAGGCCACCTAGTTCACCACCGACCTCCAAGAATCCAGATGCACCTGTAGACGTCTTGAGAAGAATTGGAGAAACAGCAAAACTTCGGCAGACCGCACCACATACAAGAACGCCATGACAGGATACCACCAACTCATCAGATCCACCAAAAGGAACTCCATCCGAAACAAAATCCACGCCAATGCCAGCAATGTCAAGGAACTCTTCAACATCATTCAGGAATTCACCAAGCCCTCCAGCGATGCCACGGATGTCACACCTTCCCAGGACCTCTGCGACAAACTCAGCTCCTACTTCCACCTGAAAATTAGATCCCTCTACAACTTCAACGAACAGACTCCGGACACCCACTCCACTCCTCCCCCCAGCAACGTCAACCTGCCCACCATCTCCTCCTGGACCCCGGCTACCACCGAAGACACCGCGTCGACCACGAAAGGCATTCACTCATGAGCCCCCCTGCCCTCCGCACATCTTCCACAGAGCCTCTGCCACCATAGCACCTGTGCTACGAAGCACCATCAACCCCACCTTTGAAGCCAGCACATTCTCCGATGACTGGAAACGTGCAGAAGCCAAGCCTCTCCTCAAGAAGCCCTCAGCAGATCCGACGGACCTCAAGAACTGCCGACCCATCTCCCTCCTCCCTTTCGCGGCCAAAGTCACAGAGAAGATCCTCAACGGCTAACTAACGAAATTCATCGAAGAGAACTCCCTCCTCGAATCCTCCCGATCAGGATCCTGCAGTAACCACAGCACCAAGACTGCCCTACTCGCCGCCACAGACAACATCTGCACCCTCCTCGACCTAGGCCACACAGTGGCCCTGATCCTACTTGACCTCTCTGCAGCCTTCAACACCGTCTCCCACTGCACTCTCACCGCCAGACTCCACAACGTCAGAATACAGGGAACCGCCCTCGACTGGCTCTGCTCCTTCCTCACCCTCAGAACCCAAAGAATCAAACTTCCGCCCTTCCTCTCCGAACCCAGAGAGATCAACTGCGGAGTACCCCAAGGATCATCGCTCAGCCCCACGCTCTTCAACATCTACATGGCCCCCCTTGCCACCATCATCAGCATGGACTTAGCATAGTATCCTACGCCGACGACACCCAGCTCATCCTCTCCCTCACTAAGGACCCCCTCACCACCAGACTCAGCTTCCAGGAAGGAATGAAGGACGTCGCATTCTGGATGAGCAGCAGCTGCCTGAAGCTTAACTTGGAGAAGTCAGAAGTCCTCATCCATCGAACCCTCCCCCTCTGCATGGGACAACACCTGTTGGCCCACCACCCTCGGCAGCCCCACCACCCCCACAGACCATGCCCGGAACCTCGGCATCATTCTCGACTCCTCCCTCACCATGACCCGACAGAACAATGCCGTCGCCTCCACCTGCTTCAACACCCTCCGCATCCACTGCAAGACCTTCAAATGGATCCCCCGAATCAAGAAGGACCGTCACCCACGTACTCATAACCAGCAGACTGGACTACGGAAATGCCCTCTGTGCCGGGATCAATAAATCTCTGCTCCTCAAGCTCCAGACCATAGAGAACACTGCAGCCAGACTCGTCCTTGGCATCCCTCAACACAAACACATCACCCAACACCTGCGAGACCTCCACTGGCTTCCCGTCGAGAAAAGAGTAACCTTCAAGATACTCACCCACGCCTACAAATGCCTCCACAACACCGGACCCCAATATCTCAACGAAATAATCTCCTTCCATGTACCCAAGAGAAACCTCCGATCCGCCTACCTCGCCGAAACACCACACATCTGCAGAGCCAGAACAGGTGGAAGAGCCTTCTCCTACATCGAGGCAAAGACCTGGAACGAGCTCCCGATCAACATCAGACATGCCCCCCACTCTTCACATCTTCAGGAAGACTCTCAAGACCTGGCTCTTCGACTGATTGTAGCTGCACCCCCCCCCCCAGCGCCTTGAGACCCCTACGGGTGAGTAGCACGCTTCACAATTCCCTGATTGAGTGATTGATTGATTGACTGAAAATGTCCCTTTGACATGTACAGTGGGAGGCCACACTTACACAGCAGACGCCGTTTTGTCACGGTGCCTGGTTGAAAGACGTGGTCGCGCTTAGCGGTTTCAGCCACTGGGATCTCATTAGTAGTACACGATTGGGAGATATATGGTCGGGGACACACATACGTTCCTTCCAGGATCTTCGACAGACATACAGCCTTACACATACCCAATTTGATAAATACCTCCAACTCAGACACACTCTACACGCTCACTCCCTGCCTGCCGATGCTCTCTAAGAGTTCAATCCCCTGGAAGCCAAGTTGCTAATGGGAAACCTGGACCTCAGAGAATCTGTCAGATCTACTGCATGCTCATTATCAACTCCCCTGGCTCCCTGGGCCACCTTAGGACCCATTGGGAGGGCTGGGTGGGCCCCGTAGAGGATGAGGCTGACGGGAAGCCCTGATCGCCCCTTCTGAACTTACCACCTCTTCCAAACTACGGCTAATCCAGCCCTACTATCTTTACTCTGTATACCTTTCTCCAATTCACCTGTACCATGCAGGCTTACGTCCCACCTCTGCATGTCCTCGATGTGGAACTGATCAAGCAGATTTCTATCATCTGGTATGGACCTTTGTAGTGGTGCTTTAGTACTAGACTCGGGTGACCCGAGAGTTATCAGAGGTGCTGGGATGGGAGGTTCCTCTTTCTCCTTTATTGGTTCTTCTTGGGGTGTTTGAGGACTGTGGGGGTACAAGGGCTGAGAGGGCATTCCTGGGCACAGCCTTATTGGTGGTGAAGCGAGACATCGTTGCGCAATGGATGTCCCCTGGATTCCCTACCCTGTCGGGGTGAAGACAGGGTGTGGATTAGTGTGCGCAGCAGGAGCGTGCTGTCTTTGAAGCCCATTGTTGTCCCCGAAAACATGGACGGGTGTGGGGGAAATGGCTGGGTCAGCTTGCTTAGCTAAATGCAGATTTGTGCTTGTGGATATTTTGATGTTTACTGTAATATATCTACTGGATGTGCTGCCTTGTATAGACTACATACCCCTTCTTGTAATGTGTCACGCATGTGCCGTGTACTCTTCCCCACCAGCTCAGCTGGCCTAAAAGTCAATAAAGTTTGTTTATCAAAAAAACTAGATCCTGGATGGAAATGCGAGAAGCATACTCCCAACCAGCCAGCAGATAAGTACCAAATGATGGTACAGTAATTCAGTTGTTTAACACGAAGAAACAACAAATAATGTGGCTTACTAAAGGCAAACCTGAGCTCACTTTATATAAAAATTAAGGATCCAATTGTGATCTGACCAAGAACATATTGAGTAAATACAGCATTTTCAGCTGTAGTTAGACTTGTAATTTGGGCACTAAAAGCAGAAACATAGTTTTCAACAGTCGTCACAGAATGTTTCCTCTCTTACACCAAAGACTGCCAGAGACATCTCATATCACTATGAGGTGAAATGAGAATGCATGTTGTACTGCCTTTCCATATCCCTGTGGTTTCCAGAGAAGCTACTAGTGCAGAAAAGAAAAACATCAAGTAACCTGATGACCTGCCATGTGTGCTCTTTCACACATTCTAACCCACTTTATCATGGTTCCCTAAATCTGCAGATAAAGAATTATCCCTAGAAATGCAATGTCTTCAGAGCCTTATACTGTGACAATTGTTTTGGTAGTGGTAATGGAGCCTGTCTTTTAACCAGTGTTTAATTTGTAAAAGAATGAGTGCCTGTGCTCAAAGCTCTGCTCAGAAGCCCGCAGCCAGTGCAATTAAATGTCGGCATGCTGAACACAGAGGGTGCACAATCTTAACCCCTAAGGTGCGTCGGACGGCCGGGGGCCGTCCGACGCACCAGTGCTTATGTGCGTAGGACGGCCCCCGGCCGTCCTCGCACATGGCATTTGAAATCCCTCAGGTGCGGGCACCAGAGGGATTTCTTTTCCCCCCCAACAGCCTCAGAAGCTGGGGAAGCCCCGAGGCTGTCTGTATGGTTTCCCTGAAATGACGATCAGCGCGCACGTCGCACTGACGTCATTTCAGTGAAACCGAAACTGAAACGAGCCGAGAGGCTCATTGCAGTTTCACTTTCTACGTGCTCAGGGGGCTATCTCAGCCTTTTGAGCACGTAGAATGTCAGGAGAGGTATCGTTGGAAAGGGAGAATCTCCCTTTCCAATGGTACCTCTCTATAGTGGATACCTGCTTGGGGATCGCCCCAGGAGGGCGATCCCCAAGCAGGGATCCACCCACTAGGCACCAGGGAGGGGGAGCGGCCCCTTGGGCAAAGGCCTTTGCTCCCCCCATAATAATTAGGATGAATTCAGTCTTTCTGCCCCCCCGGGGGAAGATGGGGGCAGGAGCCCCCAATATGCCTCCCTGGGGGGGCAGAAAGCCCACTAGAAACCATGGATTTATTTTCAAATGTAAATTAGGGGTGGGGGCTGCCCAATATGGGCATGCCAATGCCCCCACCCCCCCCACAAAATTACAGTCTTTCTGCCCCCCTGGGGGGCAGATGGGAGAAGTAGCCCCCAATCTGCCCCCCGGGGCGGCAGAAAGCCCACTAGAGGGTTTATTTCCCCGATGAATTTAGGGGTGGGGGCTGCCTAAGATGGGCATGCCAATGCCCCCACCCCCACAAAATTCCGCTCTTTCTGCCCCCCGGGAGGCATATGGGGGCAGTAGCCCCCAATCTGCCCCCGGAGGGGCTGAAAGCACCCTAGACGCCAGGAATTATTTTTTTATAGGCCCGTGGTCGGGGCTGCCCAGAATGGGCCTGCAAATGCCCCCACCCTACCCCCCCCAAAGAAAACAAAAGACTTTATGCCCCCCCAGGAGGCAGATGGGGGCAATGCGGGGTGGGTGGAATTATGTGGATCCACGCAGATTCCAGAACTTTCCATCACAGAAATGTGAGGAAAATGTGTGTTTTTTTAACAAAGTTTGAGGTTTGCAAGGGATTCTGGGTAAGAGAACCTGGTGATAGCCACACAAGAAACCCCATCCTGGATTCCTCTGGGTGTCTAGTTTTCAAAAATATATAGGTTTGCTAGGTTTCCTTAGGTGCTGGCAGAGCTAAGGTTCAAAATCTACAGCTAGGCACTTTGCAAAAAAAGGGTCAGTTTTCACTGTAAAAATGTGGTGTGTCCATGTTCCGTTTTGCGCCGTTTCCTGTCGCAGGCACTAGGCCTACCCACACAAGTGAGGTATCTTTTTATCGGAAGACTTTGGGGAATGCAGGGTGGGTGGAATTTTGTGGATCTACGCAGATTCCAGAACTTTCCATCACAGAAATGTGAGGAAAATGTGTTTTTTTTTACAAAGTTTGAGGTTTGCAAGGGATTCTGGGAAAGAGAACCTGGTGAGAGCCACACAAGTCACCCCATCCTGGCTTCCCCTGGATGTCTAGTTTTCAAAAATGTATAGGTTTGGTAGGTTTCCCTAGGTGCCGGCAGAGCTAGGGTTCAAAATCTACAGCTAGGCACTTTGCAAAAAAAGGGTCAGTTTTCACTGTAAAAATCTGGTGTGTCCATGTTGCATTTTGCGCCATTTCCTGTCGCGGGCACCAGGCCTACCCACACAAGTGAGGTATCATTTTTGTCGGAAGCCTTTGGGGAATGCAGGGTGGGTGGAATTTTGTGGATCTACGCAGATTTCAGAACTTTCCATCACGGAAATGTGAGGAAAATGTGTTTTTTTTACAAAGTTTGAGGTTTGCAAGGGATTCTGGGTAAGAGAACCTGGTGAGAGCCACACAAGTCACCCCATCCTGGCTTCCCCTGGATGTCTAGTTTTCAAAAATTTATAGGTTTGCTAGGTTTTCCTAGGTGCCGGCAGAGCTAGGGTTCAAAATCTACAGCTAGGCACTTTGCAAAAAAAGGGTCAGTTTTTACTGTAAAAATGTGGTGTGTCCATGTTGCATTTTGCGCCATTTCCTGTCGCGGGCACCAGGCCAACCCACACAAGTGAGGTATCATTTTTATCGGAAGACTTTGGGAAATGCAGGGTGGGTGGAATTTTGTGGAACCACGCAGATTCCAGAACTTTCCATCACAGAAATGTGAGGAAAATGTGTTTTTGTTTTGACGAAGTTTAAGGTTTGCATGGGATTCTGGGTAAGAGATCCTGGTGAGAGCCACACAAGTCACCCCATCCTTGATTCCCCGGGGTGTTTAGTTTTCAAAAATGTATAGGTTTGCTAGGTTTCCCTAGGTACCGGCAGAGCTAGGGTTCAAAATCTACAGCTAGGCACTTTGCAAAATAAGGGTCAGTTTTTACTGTAAAAATGTGGTGTGTCCACGTTGCGTTTTGGGCCGTTTCCCATCGCGGGCACTAGGCCTGCCCCCACAAGTGAGGTACCATTTGTCTCGGAAGACTTTGGGGAATGCGGGGTGGGTGGAATTTTGTGGATCCATAAAGATTCCAGAACTTTCTATCACATAAATGTGAGGAAAATGTTTTTTTTTACAAAGTTTGAGGTTTGCAAGGGATTTTGGGTAACAGAACCTGGTGAGAGCCAGACAAATCACCCCATCCTGGATTCCCCTGGGTGTCTAGTTTTCAAAAATGTATAGGTTTGCTAGGTTTCCCTAGGTGCCGGCAGAGCTAGGGTTCAAAATCTACAGCTAGGCACTTTGAAAAAAGGGTCAGTTTTCACTGTAAAAATGTGGTGTGTCCACGTTGCGTTTTGGGCAGTTTTCTGTCATGGGCACTAGTCCTACCCACACAAGTGAGGTACCATTTTTATCAGGAGACTTAGGGGAATACAGAATTGTAGAGCAACTGTTATTAACTATTGACTTTGACTTTCGAAATGTAAAACAATGTGTAAAAAAGAAATCCCTTAGAAAAATGTCCTATAATTCACATGCTAGTATGGGTACCCACAATTTCGGAGATGTGCAAATAGCTACTATTTCTAAACTCTATATTTATTCCCATTTCAGAAATACATAGGTGTCTTTCATACCGATTTTTCACTTTATATTTTCCCATATGAATTGCTATATACCCAGTACACAATAAAAACCATTGCAAGACGCTCCTCAGTTACTGGCTCCGGGTTCGTCGGTTTCTGGGTGAACCTACAAGTCCTATATATCCCCACAACCAGAAGGGTCTACCAGATGTAACGGTATATTGCTTTAAAAAATCTGTCATACTTAGAAGAAGTTACAAGTGAAAACGTTGCCACAAATGGCTGTTTTTTTCAACTCATTTTCAATTTTTCCTATTTTCAACTGTTAGTTTCTATAAAAAAAACCTTGAAGGATCTACACCACGGGTACTCACAAACTTTCTCTCGGGGGCCAAATTTACAGTGTGGTTTGTGGCCGAGGGCCGCACCGGTGGGGGCGGGGTCATTGGGGAGGGGGCGGGGCTAGAGCAAAACAAAACTGTGACCATGAGGTGGAACACAGGCCCCTGCAGCGGACGCCTTCGTCCACTGAGCCACCGGACCCAGCATACACATCTCTCTCTCTCTCTGTCTCCCTCCCTCTCTCTGTGTCTCTCCTTCTCTCTGTCTCCCTCTCTCTGTCTCTCTAAGCCCCTCCCTCTCTCTATCTCTCTCTCTCTCTCCCTCCCTCTCTCTGTCTCCCTCCCTCTCTGTCTCTCTCTCTGTCTCCCTCTCTGTCTCCCTCCCTCTCTCTCCCTCTGTCTTCCTCCCTCTGTCTCCCTCCCTCTCTCTATCTCTCTCTCCCTCTCTCTCTCTCCCTCCCTCTTTCTGTCTCCCTCCCTCTCTCTGTCTCCCTCCCTCTCTCTCTCTCTGTCTCCCTCTCTGTCTCCCTCCCTCTCTCTCCCTCCGTCTCCCTCCCTCTGTCTCCCTCCCTCTGTCTCCCTCCCTCTGTCTCCCTCTGTCTGTCTCCCTCCCTCTGTCTCCATCCCTCTGTCTCCCTCCATCTGTCTCCCTCCATCTGCCTCCCTCTATCCGTCTCCCTCCTCCCTCTGCCTGTCGCCCTCCTCCCTCCGTCTGTCTCCCTCTGTCTCTCTCTGTCTGTCTCCCTCCCTCTGTCTCCCTCTGTTTGTCGCCCTGTCTCCCTCTCTGTCTCCCTCTGTCTCCCTCCCTGTCTCCCTCTCTGTCTCCCTCTGTCTCCCTCTGTCTCCCTCCCTCTCTCTCCCTCTCTGTCTCCCTCTCTGTTTCCCTCTGTCTGTCTCCCTCTGTCTGTCTCTCTCTGTCTCCCTCCCTCTCTGTCTCCCTCTCTCTCTGTCTCCCTCCCTCTGTCTCTCCCTCTGTCTCTCCCTCTGTCTCTCTCTCTCTGTCTCCCTCTCTCTGTCTCTATGTCTCCCTCTCTCTGTCTCCCTCTCTCTCTGTCTCCCTCTCTGTCTGTCTCCCTCTCCCTCTCTCTCGCTCTCTCTCTCTCTCTCTCTCTCTCTCTCTCTCCCTCTCTCTCCCTCCCTCTCTCTGTCTCCCTCTCTCTCTCTCTGTCTCCCTCCCTCTCTCTGTCTCCCTCTCTCTCTCTCTGTCTCCCTCTCTCTGTCTCCCTCTCTCTGTCTCCCTCCCTCTGTCTCTCCCTCTGTCTCTCCCTCTGTCTCTCTCTCTCTGTCTCCCTCTCTCTCTGTCTCCCTCCCTCTCTCTCTGTCTCCCTCTGTCTGCCTCCCTCTGTCTCCCTCCCTCTCTGTCTCCCTCTGTCTCCCTCTCTCTGTCTCCCTCCCTCTGTCTCTCCCTCTGTCTCTCCCTCTGTCTCTCTCTCTCTCTGTCTCCCTCTGTCTCCCTCTCTCTGTCTCCCTCTCTCTCTGTCTCCCTCTCTCTGTCTCCCTCTCTGTCTGTCTCCCTCTCTGTCTGTCTCCCTCTCTGTCTGTCTCCCTCTCTCTCTGTCTCCCTCTCTCTCTGTCTCCCTCCCTCTCTCTCTGTCTCCCTCTGTCTGCCTCCCTCTGTCTCCCTCCCTCTCTGTCTCCCTCTGTCTCCCTCTCTATGTCTCCCTCTCTCTGTCTCCCTCCCTCTGTCTCTCCCTCTGTCTCTCCCTCTGTCTCTCTCTCCGTCTCCCTCTCTCTCTGTCTCCCTCTCTCTGTGTCTCCCTCTCTCTCTGTCTCCCTCTCTGTCTGTCTCCCTCTCTGTCTGTCTCCCTCTCTGTTTGTCTCCCTCTCTGTCTCCCTCCCGCTCTCTGTCTCCCTCCCTCCCTCTCTGTCTCCCTCCCTCCCTCCCTCTCTCTCTCTCCCTCTCTCCCTCCCTCCCTCAGTCTCTCTCTCCCTCCCTCCCTCCCTCTCTCTGTCTCCCTCCCTCTGTCTCCCTCCCTCTGTCTCTGTCTATCTCCCTCCCTGTCTCCCTCCATCTGTCTCCCTCCATCTTCTCCCTCCATCTGTCTCCCTCCATCTGTCTCCCTCTATCTCTCTCCCTCCCTCTGTCTGTCGCCCTCCTCCCTCTGCCTGTCACCCTCCTCCCTCTGTCTGTCTCCCTCTGTCTCTCTCAGTCTGTCTCCCTCCCTCTGTCTCCCACTCTCTCTGTCTCTCTCTGTCTCCCTCCCTCTGTCTCCCTCTGTCTGTCTCCCTCTGTCTGTCTCCCTCTGTCTGTCTCTCTCTGTCTCCCTCCCTCTCTGTCTCCCTCTCTCTCTGTCTCTCTCGGTCTCCCTCCCTCTGTCTCTCCCTCTGTCTCTCCCTCTCCCTCTGTCTCTCCCTCTGTCTGTCGCCCTCCTCCCTCTGCCTGTCGCCCTCCTCCCTCTGTCTGTCTCCCTCTGTCTCTCTCTGTCTGTCTCCCTTCCTCTGTCTCTCCCTCTGTCTCCCTCTGTCTCTCCCTCTGTCTCCCTCTGTCTGTCTCTCCCTCTGTCTCCCTCTGTCTGTCTCTCTCTCTGTCTCCCACTGTCTGTCTGTCTCCCTCTGTCTGTCTCCCTCTGTCTGTCTCCCTCTGTCTCTCTCTGTCTCCCTCCCTCTCTGTCTCCCTCTCTCTCTGTCTCTCTCAGTCTCCCTCCCTCTGTCTCTCCCTCTGTCTCTCCCTCTGTCTCTCTCTCTCTGTCTCTCTCTCTCTCTCTGTTTCCCTCTCTCTGTCTCCCTCTCTGTCTCCCTCTGTCTCCCTCTGTCTCCCTCTCTCTGTCTCCCTCCCTCTGTCTCCCTCTCTCTCTGTCTCCCTCTCTCTCTGTCTCCCTCTCTCTCTGTCTCCCTCCCTCTCTGTCTCCCTCCCAGGCCTGAGCTCCCTGGCCTTGGCTCAACTCTCTGACTACAGGCTGGCAGGAAACATCACATCACAGGCTCTTAACGCACACCTCACCCGGCTCTCACTCCCTGCTGCCCTCCGTCACCTCACCCGGCTCTCACTCCCTGCCCTCTGTCACCTTACCCGGCTCTCACTCCCTGCTGCCCTCCGTCACCTCTCCCGGCTCTCACTCCCTGCAACCCTCTGTCACCTTACCCAGCTCTCACTTCCTGCAACCCTCTGTCACCTCATCCGACTCTCACTCCCTGCTGCCCTCCGTCACCCTCTGCCATCTCACCCGGCTCTCACTCCCTGCTGCCCTCCGTCACCTCACCCGGCTCTCACTCCCTGCCCTCTGTCACCCTCTGTCACCTTACCCGGCTCTCACTCCCCGCTGCCCTCCGTCACCTCACCTGGCTCTTACTCCCTGCTGCCCTATGTCACCTCACCCGGCTCTCACTCCCTGCCCTCTGTCACCTCACCTGGCTCTCACTCCCTGCCCTCTGTCACCCTCTGTCACCTTACCCGGCTCTCACTCCCTGCTGCCCTGCGTCACCTCACCCGGCTCTCACTCCCTGCTGCCCTCTGTCACCTCACCCGGCTCTCACTCCCTACTGCCCTCTGTCACCTCACCCGGCTCTCACTCCCTGCAACCCTCTGTCACCTTACCCGGCTCTCACTCCCTGCAACCCTCTGTCACCTCATCCGGCTCTCACTCCCTGCTGCCCTCCGTCACCCTCTGCCATCTCACCCGGCTCTCACTCCCTGCTGACCTCCGTCACCTCACCCGGCTCTCACTCCCTGCTGCCCTCTGTCACCCTCTGCCATCTCACCCGGCTCTCACTCCCTGCTGCCCTCTGTCACCTCACCCGGCTCTCACTCCCTGCCCTCTGTCACCCTCCGTCACCTCACCCGGCTCTCACTCCCTGCCCTCTGTCACCTCACCCGGCTGTCACTCCCTGCCCTTTGTCACCTCACCCGACTCTCACTCCCTGCCCTCTGTCACCTCACCCGGCTCTCACTCCCTGCAACCCTCTGTCACCTCACCTGGCTCTCACTCCCTGCTGCCCTCTGTCACCTCACCCGGCTCTCACTCCCTGCTGCCCTCTGTCCCCCTCTGCCATCTCACCCGGCTCTCACTCCCTGCTGCCCTCCGTCACCTCATCCGGCTCTCACTCCCTGCTGCCCTCCGTCACCTCACCCGGCTCTCACTCCCTGCTGCCCTCTGTAACCCTCTGCCATCTCACCCGGCTCTCACTCCCTGCTGCCCTCTGTAACCCTCTGCCATCTCACCCGGCTCTCACTCCCTGCTGCCCTCCGTCACCTCACCCGGCTCTCACTCCTTGCTGCCCTATGTCACCTCACCCGGCTCTCACTCCCTGCTGCCCTCCGTCACCTCACCCGGCTCTCACACCCTGCTGTCCTCTATCATTCTCTGTCACGTCACCCCGCGTGTGTGGCAGCCCAGGCTGAGATAGCCGCACCCGAGTACTTCACAGGTCTTTAAAAGACCATTTGCATGATAACGAGGCTTTGTTGTATTTCACCTCTTCTTAGCGCCCCTGCAGCTCCACTCGGACTGTTGCTGGAATCGGCCGGCCCCCATAGAGCAGAGTCTGTGCTGACACACTGTAAAAAAAAAAACAAAAAAAACACAGGTACGATGTCTGCAAGGTCCGCGGGCCGCCAAGGAAGGCTTGCCGGGCCGCTGGCGGCCCGCGGGCCGTACTATGAGTACCCGTGATCTACACAAATGACCCCTTGCTAAATTCAGAATTATGTCTTCTTTTTTGAAATGTATAGCTTTCCAGGATCCATTGTTGCTATCATACCCATTTCTACTATTAACTGGAAGGAGGTTGAAAGCACAAAAAATAGCAAAAATAGGCTATGTCCCAGTAAAATGCCAAAACTGTGTAAAAAGTTTGGTTTTCTGACAATCGTCAGTCCGTCCCAGAAAGCTGGGAAGATGGTGATTTCAGCACCACAAACCCTTTGTTGATACCATTTGCAGGAAAAAAAACAGACGATTTCATCTTCAGCACTTTTTTCCAATTTTTCCCAAAACCCCCAAAATGTGGCTGTATTTTGGCTAATTTCTGGGTCCCCTCCAAGGGGATCAACAAACCCTGGGTACCTTTAAAATCCCAATGATGTTAGAAGAAAAGGACGCAAATTTGGTGTGGATACCTTATGTGGTCAAAAAGTTACAGGGGCCTAAGCGCAAACTACCCCAAATTGCCAAAAAAAGGCTTAGCACGGGGGGAGGAAAGGCCAGCAGCGAAAGAGTTAAATCCAGCTTATTTCTCTTTAATCCAGTACTAGACACTCCTTGCCCCTTTAACTTACTCTTGCAGGTTCCTGCTTTCTCCCTGTGTGACGTTTTTTCCGTCTTTCTGTTTCTCTGTCTTTCTGCTTTGTATGTTTTCCCTCTTTTACTCTCAGTAAATGTCTGATGCAGAAAAATAAGTGTCGATCCCCAAAAATGAGTGCTGTTGGCCCCCACCAGCAACCACCTGCTCAAATTAAGCACTGCTTTTAACACAAGTGAAACACTGAGAAATTCGCAAAAGACACATTATGTGAATTTTCTAAAAGTTTGTGAAAAACTTTGCGTAACTGTATTTCAGAGCAGAGATTGGTTCGAACAGAAAATGTCTCGTGACTGACTTCGAGATTTATTTTCCTTTTTGGACCAGTGTTATGCTGGTAGCTCAAGTGACCCTTGACCACGTGGTATACCCTTGTGTTCAATTTTCACGCAAGACAGTGATAAGTACATTTCATAAGTTTTTGTTCAATGTCTCATACTTTTAATGAAATTAATGAAATTCACAACAAAATCATGAGTTTCTCCCATGCTGTTTCACATAATTAGTTTTACAACTCAATTCCTGTTGCTCACAATCGGTTGCATGTATGTTAATCACTTTTCCCCTACATATTTACGGCTTGTGTTACCTTTTAAATAAATGCTAATATGTCAAAAGAAAGGTAAATGGCATATATGAATGATGTTCCGATATATTATGACACAAAATACAGTGAGTTTTGGATTTCGAATTCTACTAGTTTTGAATTAAAAATATGACAAAATTCAAATAGAGGGATAAAACATTATATTGGTTTTATCCTTTTATGCATCTAACAGATTACGTTAATTTGTCTGGCTATTTTTTAACCTTAATAAAAATGTATTGTTATCACATTTCCTGAAAGGAGAACTGTGCCCCATTTATGCTTCCCAGGCTACTGCTATGTTTGACAATATTGCAAAATGAATTTGGGAAGTAGGCAAAGGTGTTAATTTAAATTTGTGTGTGGAAGTCAGTCACACTCACCAAAGATTATCACTAAATTCTCCTACAACGTGCTGTTAAATAAGGGAAAATAAACAGACATCTCAATTTTAACAAAATAGCAGTCGGTATGAAGAATATACCAGATATTTGTCAGTCTGTCTACGTAATTGCTTGTAGGAAAAAACACACCTAATGGCGTATTTATTCCCTATTTTACATCTGTACTCCTTCAAAGGCATTTGGGGTGCGGCCGCAACTCCCGCACCTCTTCTTCCTGCGTTCCTGGAGTACCGTGCATACAGCAGTGATTGCATTTTTCGGGGTTGCAATTAAAATGGATTTAGATATTATTTCGAAGGTTCAGTTATGCTGCTGTCCCTCAAATACCTTCCTATTTCAAGTCACCTTTTCATGTGCTTTAGTCTGGGCATTCACCAGACTATTTTCCAGTGTTGCTTCCTTTACTTGCTTGACTAATAGGATTTTCCATTCTAGGTCTCCAACGCTGCACAGACAGAGGGCCTCATTTTCACATCCCATTGAGGTGCTGGTGCGTCACTTTTTTTGACACACCGGCGGCACAATGGGCTTGCACATTTTTACAAGGCCACGTAGAGTCACCCTGCGTGACTTTTCATGATAAATATGGGCCCCTTTCATGCATTACTCTGCATGAAAGGGGCAGTCCATGGGTGTTGCTGTGGATGTTCCTACGCAACATCCATGGAACCTGACACATTCCTAGATTTACAATGTTTTGTAATGCTGGGAATGCGTCAGAATCCTACGCCGTAGGAGTGGCCCAACCAGGAGAAATATTATAATTTCTCCTAATTTTTACCTCTTTCTATGCGTGCTGCATCCTGCAGCATGGATAGAAAGAGGAACATGCCGTCAATGATTGTTTTTGTGCATTAAGGGCACACCCGCAACGCAGGCACCCTTGCAACGACACAAGGGTGCCTGCGCTGGCGCATGGCAGCCAGTTGTGCGCCAGTGCAGGGGAAAGCACACGGATGCTTCGTATTGTAGTTAATACAACACATCCCTGTGCTTTTAAAATGACGCAGCTTGGTGCAGCAAAATGGCTTGCGGCGCCACGCTGCATTCTTTTTTTGTAAATGAGGTCCAGAATGTCTAATATCCGACTTCTTTCTCTGCCCTGCCAATGCTTTCAGTCAGGTATCCACTCAATCAATATTTGAAGAGTCACATTAAATGCTTACCCATATCACTGTCACCAACCTTTTCTCTTCTTAAAAGTGTTTGCACATTTGAGGATTGATCCATCTTGGAATCCAACACGGTATGGCTGGCATTTCTGGATTCTTTCCATCATCTTACCACAGCTGCAGGGCTCTCTTCCTCCATCAGCCTCATTTCATCAGATGTTGCACTAACATCGCTAGTTTCATGTTTGCCTTTCTATAGCAATGCGATCAATTTCTTTGATTGTGATCTCTCTTGCAGTATTGGCTCTCTGATTTTAAGGGGTCTGATTTATTGCTGATACATTGCAATATTGCAAACTAAGAAAAGTCATTTATGCCACTTGTGGAAGAACACTCTTCACTGTTTTGAGAAAATACCGGAAAACCTGCAGTTTTGAGGGCACAATTTTGACTTTTACAGGCACTTTTTGATTACTGCAAATCTTTGCCTTTTTTACCAGGGGCAAATGAACTTTGACATAGGAATATTTGACTTTGGTTATTTAACTTCACAGGCAATTAGGAAATTATAAATAAGTATAGTGATTTCATAAATCGACATTGTCATCCTATTTATTGCAAGCCTTGGTATGATTAAGTACAAAAATGTTTGCTTCCTTTTAGGAACGCTAAAGAAGGGTTGAGCGCAGGGCTGGGCCTGAGGTCAGGCCCTGTCCCCTGTCTCTGTGTGTCCATAAACCAAGGAACATGTCCCTTACTCTTCGGTACAACAATAATTATTTCTAATATAATAACCATTTCACCCTCAGTGTACAGCACGCTGGGCATAGAGATGCTGTGTTTTCGTTTGTTGGTATAAAGTTATATTGCCATGGTCATCCATAATGATGCCATCAATGCATAGGTGATATGTGATATCACCAGTAATGTCAGTGATGTTTTCGTTTGTGATCTCATTTGTGACATCATGTGTGAGGTCATGAGAAGTGCATTGGATGGCAAGTCACGGTTGTTATCGAATTCCAGTGGATGTTAGTTTTAGGTCTGAAGAAGATTTTTCATAAGTAAACATTTTGCACACATAATAATATTAACATGCAGCACAAATATGTTGACTGTGCACCTTTTCACGTTTTACTTGACTGTAGTTAACATAGGCCGTGTATTAAAGTTGCCAACATTAGTCTGTCACATGCTTTTCTTGTGAATCTTCTCTTTCATTTCAGGAGAAAAGCTGTACCAGCAACTGCGAATGATAAATCAGTTGTGTTTATTTCTCATGTGAATGTTTAGCTTTACGCAATCCTTCAAATATCCACTAATGAGCACCTGGGATGGAACATCTTGGAATGAGATATCTTTTATGTTGCAGATACTGAAGCTGAATGATGTTTAGGAGAGGGAGTTAATTGTGTTTTAGGTTGTGAAATTAATAAGTATGCTTTATCTTTCTCTTCCTTCGACCTGATTGGTCCACTTTGAGTGAACCGTGTACAGGGGTAGCGATATGTTGAAACATACTTTTTAAACAGATGCAATGTGGACTTCCACTCAGATGCTTTTTTCCCTTGCCCAAAGAAGCTTAGCTTGACTCTTAAGGCAGATGCCTTCCCCACTTTCAAGATGAAGCTTCATTTGATTCATGTATAGTCATGTGTTCCCTACAGAGCCTATTGTAGTTTTCCCTATGTTCGCCTAACTGCGCACGACACAGGCCGCATTAGCTTTGCACACGTTAAAACATAATAACGTTTTGCTTCTGTGCCACATTATATTTTTACATAGAACCTGCAGTTGTTTTCTCGTTCTGTTCTTTCCTGGGATTTAGTCTGAACAGCAGACAAGGTCAAACAACAATGTCCCTTGTTATTATGTTCTGGTCAGGCACTCGCATCTAGACACAACACAGAAATGTAGCTGTTGTTATGAACACCTGAACCTTGTCATATAGGTATGCACATCACTGTAACACACAGAGAGAGATCGATTCTTCCTGAAAGAAAATCACAGCTTTATCTGAGATGTAATACATTCATCTGTCTATGCTAAGGTACAAGGTCCGCTGCTAAAGCTAGAGATCTTTGCTGTATAACCAGTTTGCTTCTGTAGAAAGGGAGTGGGGTTAGGCTATTTTGTCTTATAATATGACAGAGCTTTTTATAATCTACGACTAGCTGATGGTATTTTTGCGAGGCAGTTGTTTTCTTATTGTGGCACGTATACTACATTTCAGAGCACAATAGTTTAAATAAACATTTCAAACTTCCTTCATGTCTCTATCCTAACATATTGTGTACGAGTACAAGTGAGTGAGTGAAAGGGAGTGTCCTATCACCACGATCCCGGAGAAGGGTCAGGGGTGTTGTGTTCTGGGGTGTCAATTCACTTGTTCCCAGTTGCGGCCGGTGCAGGTAAGAGTAGTGGGGCGGTGGGGTGGGGCTGGACAGGGCAGGGGGGAGTCGACAGACTACGACGAGGATAAAAAAAAAAGAAAACCACTTACTTTGCGCTCACATCGCCGACTCAGTGATGCGGCGAGCGCAAAGTAAGTGGTTTTCATTTTTTAAAATTTTATTTTCCTGCGTCGTCGTGTATCGACTCCCCCACTGCTGTTATCTGCACCGGCTGCCCCTGCATGTTCCTCTGGTCATGAGTAGGAGGGCAAGTGAGACACTATAGCTAGTCGGACTTGGGCTCATGGTACTGAGGTGGTATGGTGACTCAGTCCCTATCTACTAATGTTCTATGGTCCCAAGTATAGTCCTGTTCATGAGCAGAATTCCTACAACATGGCGCCGCCAATGTTTGGTCTGGTACTTACTTGCGGGACCCCTGAGTGGCGCTTGTGCTTGTCCACAATACCCTTGCACTGTTCTGTGGAGACGTCTGTGGTAATTGGGACTTTTCCTCCACAGTGTTCAGGACACAGCTATTTCTGTTGGCTTTTCAAGCTCGAACATTAAAAGGATAGTACCCTCTTTTGTGCAGCCTTTTTTAATCCTTCGTTTACTAATTATGACTGTAGCCATTACGGACAATTGCCGCCCTGCTGTTGCTAAACACATACTTGCACATGGTGTCCCTAATGCGGGGGCCCCTGTAGTTTGTGTGTTTGAAGCGGACACAGCGAACCGCTTTGAAGTCTTTTATTCTTGGGTCACCTTTACGGCTGTCAACGCTAATGATAATATGTCTCAAACTTATACTGCGGCTGCAGTACCAAATATGTATCGTCCTTATGCTCTTCTCGAGATTCCTCTTATGGTCTGGGAGCACCAGACTTGATTTAATGGCACTCTTCCCCATGTCCCCATTGTTCATATGGGCCCCTTAAGTATTGACGGGGCCACCTGGCCTACTCTTGCAGACTTTATACCTTTTCCAGATTTGGCTGCACTGAATTTGGCTGAAACACGTGCATTATATCATATGAACAAGTTGTTAATTTGTATAGCCGCTTAATACTATTTCTTTCTCGTGCCTTTCTGGCAGGTCCTCCTAGGGCTGGTGCGCCTGCTCAGGCTCAACAATCTGCAGGTCTTGTAAGCAGTCCAGCTATTGTGAATTTAGTTAGGGATAAATGCCCACCTAATCATGAGGACATTCCATTTTGAATTGTCCAAAAAATGGATCAACTTGATGCTGTGTTTCCTCTTTCGGGTCCACAGCAAAACTCAAGATTTTAACCATGTGTCTGCCAAATGGTCTGGTTCCTCTTTTAGTTGACTGCAACACCTGTGGGACCGTGTTTGCCACAGTGTATACTCTCTGTTATGGCACTCCCTCGATGGGTGTTCTGCCGAACGTCCTCAAACATATACAGAATGAACACGGGGCAGGTCCTGTCCTAGAATTGGCGATGAAACGGGTTGGTAATTTTCCGGTTATCTCCGAAATGATTTTTTCTAATGTTAAATGTGAAGCAGCTTCCTTGGCTATATGCCAGCAACTTGCAATTGCAGACTGTGAACACAAGCTGCATGTTATAATTTCACAGGTGTATACGTACTTAGGACGTAATAGTTTAGGGACCAGACCTTCAGTTTCCACCCTTGTCAAGCCAGCTTCTGACAAAGAAGTTCACCTTGCCCGAGAATTCCCAAAGAAACAGTGGGATAAATCTAAACAGCAATCACCACAACAAAAAAGTAGACCTCGTGCCGGTAACCTGCCCCCGGATTACTCTGAAAGACATTACGTAGACAAGGAGTGTACGTGCAACCAAAGCGTGACACCCAACGTACTTTTGACGTGAAAGTCAAGGAGGATCAACCACCCTTTTCAGAAAAAGAAAGTTGCAGCCTTAACGGCTAAATATGCCCCAGACAGTGAGAACTCTTCTCTTGGACAGGAGTTGGGCGGTGACTCTCCTTGACAGCGTGGCAGAAGTCACCATAGTGCACAAGACACTCCGCCAGCTTCTGAAGGTGAGAGCAACTGACACCTTTGTAACAGTAGAAACCGCAGACACCCGCGTTGCACCCCCTGAGAGACTCTATCACTTGGATATTCAGATTGAAGGTGCCATTAAATGCACAATTAAAGCTATCTTTTGGGACAATTTAACTTCTGCTTATGATATTCTTTTTGCAGAGGTAGATTGGCCTCCTCCTTTTATTCTTGCTTCTCCACAAGGTGAGGATGTAATCCTCCCTTAATTTTCGCATCTTGTTCTGGACACTGTTAAACAAGCTTATGCTTCTGAATGGGCCCTTACTCTGGCTCTTGCTTTATATCGCAATCAAGCTGGGTAGGACAAGGATTCCCCAGTGGCAGCCAGCATGGTTTGCGGGAGGCGGGGCGGGTGCGGGCGCACAGTGGGGAACAGGGGGGAAACGGTGGGCAATTTAAAAAATATATATAATTTAAAGAAAACACTTAACTTGCCGCACCGGGTCCCGCGTCTTCTCTCCTCGTCTGACAGGCACAGGAAGAGCACAGCTAGACTCCCCTGGCCAATCACAATGCTGCAATTCAACCTTGTGATTGGTGAGCACCCAGGCTCCCCTGACCAATCACAATGCATGGTTTTGAGCATCCTGGTGGGACGCTTAACCAGGGAGTGGGGGCCTGGGCATGTTCTCCATGCAGGCTGTAATGCAGCCTGCATGGAGAACGGGGAAAGTGAGCATGACTGGTATGGGCGGCCCGAGAGGGCCGACCAAACAGTCATTGCGCACTTAGGAGTGGGCAAACCACTCCTCCCCTGCTCTGCTCAGAGAGCAAAGCAGCCCCGCCCACCCGCAAAGAGGCAGGAAACATAAAATGATAATAACTCTAAGTTATTATTATTTTATGTTTCTTCTTCTTCGCACTGCTTAAAAGCAATGGGGTGACGCTCCTCCACCATAGCGGAGTAGCCACCCCTGGGATTCACCTTTCCATGTAATACCTATACGGTCTACTCCACAACCTCAACAACAATATCCTATTAAACATGAAGCCAAAGCAGCCGTTAAAGACATTCTTACTCAATTGGAATACCAAGGAGTAATTGAACCCTGTGTGTCACAAATGAATAATCCTCTTTTTCCGGTTTGTAAACCTCACCAGTCTTATCGTATTATTTTAGACTTTCGTCATTTGAATAGTCATACTCATGTTTTCGCTGTCCAAAATACACACAGTACAGCTCTGATTAACAACATTGTTTGTAAAAAATGTAAAACTACACTTGATATTTCAAATGGTTTTTTCAGTCACAATTTGGCTCTAAAGAGCCATGATTGGTCCATGTTCACCACCCTTGGATCTCAGCGGTGATACTCTAGATTACCCATGGGGTATAAAAATACCCTGGGGTTTAGCAGCTCGAATTGTGTCCATTCTCCATGAGATTGACCCTGATGCTTTGTCCTATGTTAATGACATCTATTTGACTGATGATGAATTCAATCCTTATTTAGCTAGAGTGGATCGCATAATTTTGCGGTTTGCTGAACTTTGTTACACGTTCAACTTTTCAAAATCTCACATTGCTTTCCTCAGTGTTCTTTTCCTTGGTTATGGGCTAACCAATGAGGGTAAAAGGTTAGCTCCTCGTTTTTTAGAAAAATGTGCGCAGTTGCAGCCCCCAAATACGCTCAAAAAGCTAAAATCTTTGCTTGGCTTTTAAAATTTCGAAAGGACTTACATTTCAGACTATGCTCAACATATTAAATCACTCTATGCTTTGATACGACCTAATTTTTTGGCGTCCGGCTTGATGCCTGAAAACACTGTGATTCTCAGATCTTTACAATCTGATTTACTTGAAACACAGCATTTATACACACGATTTAATACTACAAATTTGGTCATCCGGATTGTTCCAGGTGCTACCGGATTTGCCTATGTCACGTTCAAAGAAGGCGAAACGGTTCCTTTTGCATATAAATCACATTTATATTCCCAGGCAGAAATGCGTTTTGCATCCATTGAAAAAACTCTAACAGCAGTCCTTAAAGAATGACCTTTGGCTCAAGGTAAGCGCATCATTCTCGTTTCTCCTGTGCCCACCTTAGAGGCTAGCATTCTCAATTCAAAAGCTACATCATTAACAGCAGTTGATGTCGACTTTGTCCCTTCTTTACAGACACAAGAATTCTTACAATATGAACATGTTTATCCTGTCCCTTCTTCACTACTTCCTCTTCATGAATACAAGTGTATTATATACACCGATGGATCAGCGCAATCTGCTATAGGTTCTAAGGAGCAATATTCCGCTGCATGCGCTATCGTTCTGGGCACTATGCTAGGCAGCGTCTTTCAACCTATTATTATTCATAATCAGTCCCTGGGAGACTGTAACGCTCAGTTGGCTGAACTAAAAGCTTTACTTTTCGCTCTTGAACATACAAATCCAGAATTCCCCACACTCATAGTGCGCGATTCCTTTTATCATGTACAATCATTTAATGATAATTTGCATTTTTGGTGACAAAATGAATTTATGGATTCCAAAGGTAGCACAATCAAGCATAAAATGCTTTGGGTTGACTTAAAAGACTCTAAAGACAAATTGCCCTATGTACATGTAATTCATACATTAGGTCATCAACGTGCGGGAGCGCACGCGATAGGGAATTCTCTGGCTGATGAGACAGCTAAATCTGCAGTGGCCACTTGTAAAATAGCAACAGTCACGCATTCTAAAACATGTGCTAATAGGGACATCTTGGCTGCCGTCCGGCTTTTCAGGCCGGCACCACTTTACCTAAAGGTTTTCCACTAAAATACTCTTATTTTTTGAATGAGCACAATGCTCCCTTTGTGACTATTCCTGGGTTTGGTGATCATTGCATCCCCGACCTTGACATTTAGATAGTGGCGGCTCGCAGAGGTAACGCCGTGGGGCGGTGAGGCGGGGCGGGGCTGGGTGAGTGGCTAGTGGAGTCCGACATACGACGGCAGGTATTTATTTATTTATTTACGTTCACCTTTGCAGTCATATGTCGGACTCCACTAAACCCCCACCCAGCCTCACCGCCCCACTGCGTTACCTCTGCGTGCCGCCACTGACCGCAGACGGTCTTTGATAGTTGTCATACATGAAGGCACCGCATCTGCACATGCAGAAGTGGCTGCCACAATTTCGCTCTTTCAGGAACCTTACTGGTGGCAAGGTTTACACAAACAGACTAAAAAATATGTTTTATGCTGCGACATTTGTCAACAGATAAAAAGTTCTACTGTGTCTCGTCTACCACAGACACATTTGTTTATATCCAATCAGCCATTTGGCTATGTTAACTTAGATCAATGTGCTCCCTTGATTTCTGATGCTGCTTTCAGATTTATTTTGGTTGCAGTTGATTCTTGCTCTAGGTTTCTCTGGGCTTGGCCACAGCGCTCGGCTGATGCTTGAACTGTTATTAAAGGTTTGCAAGTCTTTGTCTGTACATATGCCTGTCGCGCATTCCACTTGGACCAAGGTCCGGCTTTCGCCTCTAAGGCATACCGTGATTCGATGAAGTCTATGGGTGTGCAGGTGCATTATCCTTCTCTGTATAAGCTTTAGGGCAATTCTGTTGTGGAGAGAATGAACCGTGACTTAAAGCAGTCCTTAACGGCTAGTGTATTCGGTAAGGGCTATGGTTGGTTGAATCATCTCTATGGGGTTCAACGAGCGCTTAATAATCTCCCTAAAAGATCTCTACATGGATGAACCCCATACAAAATGCTCTTTGGGATCAAGATGTTTGCTCCAGACCTTGATGGTCCAGACAATGTGGTGGCAGCCGCAACCTTTGATATAGATAACCACTGTACTGTCTTGCACAATCTACAAAAGTGCTGTGATGACCTGGCTCACAAACATTTGCCTTCAATTCTCTCTGCGAGTCCAGACACTCAAATTCCTGTCGCCGGTTGGCTTCCAAAAGTTGGATACCTTGTCCGCGAAAAAGTGACCCTCAAGAAGGAATTCGGCCCAATGTACCGTGCTCCTGTTCCAGCCCTTGGCGTCCAAGGTACACGAACTGTCATTTTGCCACCACTTCCAAGACATAAAGAAAATCACGTTATTTCAATAGAACATGTCAAGTTACACCATATGGCAGATACTCCATAGTATGCCCAGAAGACTTTCCTTTGCAGCCTGTGAGTACCACCATTGCTGATTCTCCCCGGCTGCCGGGGTGGGGGGAGGAGGTCGAGATTTCTGACGATTTGGTTCCTGTTTCTACTTCTCCATCTTCTACAATGGATGTCATTTACAGCAATCCACCGTTGGAAACTCCTTCTGAGTTGGGTTTTTCAAATCCTACTGCTGAATCGCAGCCACCTCTTTACCATTTGAGTTCCTCAGGGTACTATATGAATCAAGATTATTTCTCATCAGCCAGTTCATCAGTGTCTTCGGTTCTGCATCCACCTCCAGTGCGGATTTGTGTTTTTATTTCTTGGTTTAAGCGCACTTATCTAGTCCCTCTTTGGATATATATTTGGATCATTTTTTCTTTGATTCTTTTATTAATGTGGGTTGGATTTGTGACTGTCTTTTTTCTTCTGATAAACGGCTATTACATCCCAGAACGTTCTACTACAGAACCAGTCGACGGGGTGCTGGCTCCCCACTCCTCCTCATACAAGATGAAACAAGACTTGTCCCTTGTCAACATTTCGGCTGTTTCAGTGACTGGTGGAATTGTTTGGGATAAAGTTCCATTTGATATATGTGGTCCTACGGAGACCCTGCAGATTCCATATGTGTTAAAATCTTCTATGGGTGATGTAATAGTACCGGGATCACAATCAAACAATTGGGATTTTGATACTGTGAATGAAATGCTTTCTGAATTGCAATATTATACTGTGTTTAACTCATAACATTTGTATCTTAATTCCGCAAACTATGCTGATATGTTCTGTTATCACCATTATGGACATCATTCTTTGCATAGAGCAAGTGGGCAATGCCCCCATTATAATTACACACAGTGGGAACATTGTCCAACTCCACCACAGGGAAGTTCACAAACACAAACAAATAAATACACATATTTTACTGGATATGACCTTCTAGAACTAATATCATACTATTTTAAATTGTTCCCAATGCAATCGAAAAAGTATATGCTTAGTCAGACTAAGCTGATATACACGACTTCATTTGTCGAACAACTGGCCCTTAAGGGTTATGATTATTGGAAAGATAACATTGATCTGAAATCCGTTTGAGATACAAAACCCTGCCAAGTCCAGGGTACAGAAACTCTATTTCGAGCCTGTTTGATTCCCACACAAATTATTTTTCTAAATGAAACAGTCCAATAAACTACTTGTCTGGGATTGGCTAAGATTAAAGAAATGAATGCCCCTATAATTCCTTCAATTGCCCGCTTTGATAATTGGCAATCCTACACAAATTATACAGAAGACCAATTAAATAGTATGATACAAATGGTACATTTAACTCGTCATTTGCAAATCCGGGTGGATGGTTATTGTGGCCAGTAGACACTAATGGTTGTCATTCTCATTTTCTCAATTCCACCTCACGTTTCAAATCCAGTTGACCCAACCCACAGTGCTCACAGTCACCTCATTTGAACACTATTACCATCTTTTCAGTGGGTAAATTATGCCAGCAATGGCTAGAACATTTCCCACTATCTGCAGCAAAACAACATCTTTCTCTCCAGTCTGAGGACATGAATATATCTGACTTTTTATTAGGTCCGAAGTACACTCATTCCAAAATATATGCAGCCCACAATTAAATTTGGAAACTGTCACAAATTGAAGCTACTATGCGCTTGAGACAAATTGATCAAGATAATTTGCCTAAAGTACTTGCTGTAGTAGACAACAGTATTAATACGTTATCATCTCGTATTTATAATTTGAACAGCATTGTGTCATCTGTTATCGATATTGTAAAAAATGATATGTCAACATTATATCATGGTCATAGTCAGCTCAGATCTATTAAGCAGTTCAGTTGGACACTTCAAACACTCAAAAATGGTCGAGTTCCCTGGCACTATTTGAATTGTAACGCTTTGTTTCTGCCTTTTAATTTAACGCACACACAGCAATCAATGGCTATGAAAGACGCAACATATACCATGTTACATTTAGAGAAATTAGAAAGTCCCATTCACGGTCGCCGAAACGCCTTCAGTGGTATGGTTAATGCATGGAGTCATTTCCCTGCCCATACAGTCATTTCAGTTTAAAGCGTGCATGAAACATTTTCCAATAGGTAGATATGAACCCCTTGGGAGCAGCAATATTCATGAGCTATGGTCGCTGCCATTTACCTATCGCTGTGAGCGTGCTGATAGAGAAGTTTTGCTCACGGGAGAGGAGTGTGACTCCACTGCCGGCCATTCACTTGTTTGTTAATATGTTTAAATCCACTGCGCTTGTAATGTTTAAGCGCCTAATTTGGCTTGTTATTTAAAAGGGACACCAGTTCCTGCAACTCTTCCCTTCATTACCATACTTTCAAATGGGAGTTATGTCATGCTTAATAATCAGGACTGTTGTGGTATGCAGGCGGGAGTCTGTATACTGTATATTGTCACCGTTTCCCAGTTAGTCACTTGTTGCAACAACGTCCTGGTTCCCCCTCCGCATGGAGTGGTAGATAGCTCCATGTGGCCTTCCATTCCGGCTTTGAAGGCAGATTTCAACAAGCTAAGCAGACTCAAAGCGTTATTGTTTCAACAAAAAGTGTCTCTTACTTATGTCCGCAAGAACTTCGAATTGCAGGTGGCCAGAACTACTGTTGAAATACAGTCATTGTTGAATACAAATCTTTCCCTACATTTCAGGGAACTGATACATCAAATATGTAATGCTTCTGAAATCGCGAGTGTAGCGCATTTTTTTAAACTTGTAGGCTCCGGCCTCGTCACTTCCTTCTAAACTATCTTTGGAGTAATACCAGCTTTTATACACTCTATTTTTTCCAGCATGGGGGGTGGGTTCCCGGTACTGCTGTTCCTCATTTGCGGCATTCTCATACTATTTTTGCTCTTCCATAATGGATGCTCCTTCTGCAGCTGCCCCGGACCTGGCATCACTCCAACACTACCATGAGTGCATGCTTCAGCTCTTTGGCATGATTTCGTTACAGGCGTTGGATGTGGATTGGTGCCTAACATTCCACCGTGCTTACTTCACCTGTGTGCAACCTGTCTTTCACTGCATCTGGTGCCACTTTTATTGGGCACTGGATGTATGCCTGGCTCTACAGACACCCACTGCCTTGGATATTGAACTGCTGATGAGTCCCTAAGTGGCCCATTATCAGGACTGTTCCTTGCGTTTGCGACCTATGCAAAATCCGAGTCTGGAGCAACTGGCTGACAGAAGTTTCTGTGCATCGGCACAGCGATTGCTGGATGAAAGTTTCATTGAAACCTACGCAGGTTGCCCGGTGATAGTATCTACATCTGTTGGAGCTGAGGATCATGTCTGTTCGTTGGAACTTATGAACTGGGTCACAGACTTAGCTATCTACATGGATGTGAACGCCATCATGGAGTCCTTTGCCTCTAACATGGCTGCATATATACTGGATCCCTCTGACACACACTAATTGAAAGTTTTTGTATTTTAAATTGTCCTTTATTGGCCCATAATGTCAATTAATTTTTAGTATTAGCATTGAGTTTGCTTATCTTCTGATTTCTGTCGTTCCCTCGCGTGTTTCCTTCCAGACCAAGGGGAGGGTGTCAGGTGTTCCCTACAGAGCCTGTTGCAGTTTTCCCTATGTTTGCCTAGCTGAGTATGACACAGGCCGCATTAGCTTTGCACATGTTGGTAAATAATCACGTTTTGTTTCTGTGCCACATTATATTTTCACACAGAACCTGCAGTTGTTCTGTTCTTTCCTGGGATTTAGTCTGAACAGCGGACAAGGTCAAAAGACAATGTCCCGGGGGCGTGGCCAAGATGGCGAGCGGGTAAGACGTGCCTCGTTTGTCTCCCTGCTCCCGTCCGCCTGCCGAGTTCCTTCCCGGTACTCCTGTTCAGATAAGGACCCCTGATTGGGACCGGGAAGTTAGCGGGCGCCCAGAGCTATAGATCTGGCTGCGGAGCGGGAATCGTCCCGAATGTAGCTCGACTGCTGCCAAGGGAAGCGACCCAAAATGGTGATGCGGATCGCAGCCTGAAGATAGGGGAGTGTCCTGGAAACGGGCCGCACTCGGAGCGAGCAGCGTTGCAAGGCCCCGGGATACTCCTACGAGATAACAGGATCTGCCTGACCGACTTCATCCTGCCGAAGGATTTCACGTCGGAGAGCAACGAGACGGGCGCGGCTTTGGGGAAGACGCCGTAACGAGACCGGACCGGGCATCCAAACCGCCGCCGACAGGGCTACTCGGCGCTCCGGCGGACCATAGCGGTTGGAGACGGCGGAATTGGAGAGGCCTCAGTCAGGACTGATCGGCGAGAGGCTTAGCGCAGAGCGTGGGCGGAGGCGACTCAGCGAGTCAAGCGGGGCTGCATTCACAAGAAGCACGTCGCTGGGGAAAGTGCCTTGTTCAGGCCCCACATATCGCGGTCACGAATGGAGGCACCCTAAACATATGGACAGGCCGAGGCAGTGCCTGGGAGGGGCACATGGACCATGGTAGCTACTCACCTATGGTGGGTACCCAGAGCGCAAGGCTCGAGGAGCCGGGCCTGTTGCACGTCCACCGCCTACTGTGAGGGAGCGGGGTCGCAGGTCTCAGGCGGCTATTCACCAAGAGGCACCGGTGAAGGCAGCCACGGAGTTAGTGGCTCCGGTAGGGACTGAAAGTATGCACTGGTAAGGAACGGCACACCCCACTTGGCTACATTGCCCTGATTCAAAGTCCACTCGCTGCGCCCCTCTACCCTGAGCTTGGTGAAGCGGCGACGTATGGGATAAGAGGAGAAAAGGTAGGAAGAATTTTGGCTGCTGGCTGAGGAGACATCCACTAGGGCTGCGAGGAGCCCCGCGTGCAGAGACGGCGATCCTGAGGCAATACCACACCAGAGGACGGAGTGGAGAGGAGGCGGCTGGAGGGGCGCATAGCGGGAACGGACTGTCCGGTGGCGCAGATCCCCCCCCTATCCACTGGAAGAGGGCCACATCACCGCAGCGCTGATCTGACTGCACTGGCATCTGATCCGCAATGTCTACGACACGTGGGAAGAAGGATAGGAACGTGAAGGACATGTTCACTAAAATGACCGGGGCGTGTAGAGGAGACGGGAGAGAATCGCCGACCGCGACGGGGGGGGCAAGAACGGAGAATGCGGAGGAACCAGTCACGCGCACTTTCCTGGCGCAGCTGTTCTCCACCCTACGAGAAGATCTGCAGGCCCTCAGAGGGGATTTTTCCAAAGAGATAAAAAAGGTGCGGCAGGACATCGACGCAGTGGGGGAAAGAGTCGCTACCATGGAAGAGCATGAAACGGCCCGGGATGAAGAGGTGGAACAATTACAGCAAGAGGTACTCCACCTTCGGGCCCAACAGATAGACATCCAAGCCCACGCAGAAGATTTGGAGAATCGCTCTCGAAGAAACAACATACGAATCAAGGGTGTACCTCCTAAAGAAGAAGGAAGGGACATCACTCAGTACCTCCAAGGCCTCTTCCGACACATCCTACAAGAATCCCAGGACTTTGACATAAAAATAGATAGAGCTCACAGAGTAAGCCTGCAAAGGAAAGCGCTGGCGCCTCCCCCAGATATCTTGGCATATCTACCAGACTTTCAGCTGAAAGAACATATCTTAAGGAAAGCGAGAGAAGCCCAACCGCTGACACACCAAGGCCACGCCATTGCCCTATATCAAGACCTGGCTGCGATTACACTGCAGAAAAGATGAGATTTCCGTCCAGTCACGACTCATCTCCGTAATCAAGGCGTCACATACTCCTGGGGACACCCCTTTCGACTTATCTTCAGGTGGGACGGTAAATTGCATCAACTTCGGTCCTTGCAAGAAGCATGTCGCGTCCCTGGTGTCGAGAATTCCCAACAGGAAGAATCGGAGAGGGGTGACAAAAAAGCACAAAGAGAGCAATGGCGACGAGTCCGGGGAGGCAGACTGTCAGAGACGGCGCTGAAACCAGACTCAGAGACAATTGCACAGGAGAGACAGGCCGTCTTGAATTCCTTGTCCAATGAATCCGGCTCCAAAGATGGCGATTGAACTGATGCAGGGGTCAGATAAGTGGAAAAAGCTGTGCCGGGTGGGCGGTGGGCGGACTTCAAGGGAGCGGGGGGGAGTCTACTGGCTACACTATGCACCCTACAAACTGGTTTACCAAGGGTACGCGGACTGGCTCTGCGGATCCTGGACTTTTGTGGGGTACACTTATTGTTTTTCTAGTTGGGGTTAGTGAGGGGGGAGGGGGTTCCGGTGTCCAGAGACTATGTGCTTAGCGGTTTTCATGCATGCTGTTACAGACCAGGAGGGAGGAGAGGGTGAGCAGGGTGGGCAGGGTGGCTGGGTTTGACTGGGGTCCCAGCTGAGCACTGAACGCAAACACCAGAAATGTCCAGTGAGATAGTGAAAGTCCTTACGCTTCATGTCAAGGGGCTCAACAATCCTATTAAAAGAAGTGCGATTCTCTCCTACTTAGAAAATTCGGAGGCGGGTGTGTGCCTCCTACAGGAGACACACTTATTTCCCAAAGATTGGTATCGAATGCTTTCCAGGGCGTTCCCTCAGCAGTTCTTCTCCTCAACTGTAGAGAAGAAAGCGGGTGTTGCCATTTTAATCGCTAAACGTTGCAAGGGGGAGGTGAAAGATAAAGTGGCGGAAATAAAAGGGAGGTTTTTGGCGTACACAATCCAATTTGGCAATCAAATTATAGTCCTGGGTTCCGTATATGCCCCTAATATGGGACAGGAGGGCTTCATTAGAGCGGCTTTAGCAGAGACCATGGCCCCGCAAATCCGCATGACGTTAGTAGGTGGGGACCTGAACCTGGTTCTGGATACGGACAAAGATAGATCTAAGACTAGTTTCCATCAGTAGGGGGAGCTATCAAAGGAACGGAAGAAATGGCTACGGGAAATGGGTTTGGTGGACATTTGGAGGGAGGCCCATCCCAATGCAACACAATATTCATTCTTTTCACATCCCCACAGGTCCTATGCCTGACTTGACTATTTCCTAGGGACGACAGAGATTAACAACGTGGTAAAGGAAGTGGACATAGAGCCTCTGGCCCTATCAGATCACAATGCAGTGACTATTCAAATACAGGTATCACCACGACAGAAGAGGGTGGGATGTTGGAGGCTCAAAGAATACATGCTTCATAAGAAGGCCGTGGCGCAACAACTCGCCAAATGCAATAACGACTATTTAGATATTAACGACTCCCCTGAGGTGGCCGTCACAACACTGTGGGAAGCTATGAAGGCAGTAGTGTGGGGAGAACTAATAGCTATCTCTGCGGCCGAAAATAAGGAATGCAAAGAGCTACGCACGCTGTTAACTGCGCAAGTTCGAGAACTGGAACGGGTACATAGCCAGACAGGGGCACCCAGAGTGTGGAGACAGCTTAAAGCTGCAAGGGCACAGTTGGCGGGGATAGATCTGGACAGGGCAGAATACCCAGCGATTAGATTAAAACACTCCTACTACATCGGGGGGATAGGACGCGACGCTTGCTGGCAAATAGGCTCCGGGCCCAAAGACAACATGCAAAGGTACACTCGCTAAAGAGAAGTGGAAAGGAGGAAGCTACTGGGAATCAGGAGATAGCTCAGACTTTTCGGGAGCTTTACGAAACACTATACACGAAAGACATTAAATCTGGACGCGACATGATGTCGTACTTACAATCTGTTACTGTGTCCAAAATAACATAACAACAAGCAAAATCTTTAGACGATCCAATACGGATCGAAGAGGTAGTCACCGCGATCTCGCGACTTAAATTACTCAAATTGCCTGGCACAGATGGATTTCCCGCACTCTTCTATAAAACTTTTTGCCATATTTTAGCCCCGTTATTGACGAGATTATTTAACTCCTTCGGGAGTAAAGGATTGATCCCTTCAAATATGCTATCGGCGGCAATAGTGGTACTACCAAAACTGGGAAAAGATAAGCAGGACTGTGGATCGTATCGACCGGTATCCCTACTCAATGTAGATTTTAAATTATTCAGGGGCATACTGGCCACGAGACTAGGTCCGCTTATGCCGAACCTAATAGAACCGGATCAGGCAGGGTTTATTCAAACTCGGCAAAGCGGAGACAATACGAAGAGGATTCTCCACCTCATAGATAAGGCCCACCAAACGAAAATGGACGCGCTTTTACTGACAGTTGACGCCGAAAAAAGCGTTTGACCGGGTGGATTGGAGATTTTTGGAACAGACGATGGTACATTTTGGGTTGGGCGACAGGTTTCGGGAATGGGTGGGTTGCTGCTATGGAGCGACTACAGACTCCATTAGAGTCAATGGTGTTTCTTCTTGTCCCTTCTTTATTCAAAGGGGCACCAGGCAAGGTTGCCCGCTGTCACCCCTTTTATTTGCACTATACATTGAGCCCTTAGCACAGAAAATTCGGGACAATCCAGAAATTAGAGGGATACCGTTTGGAGGGGAGTCACACCCTATTAGCTTATACGCAGATGATATCATAGCAGCGTTGGCGGAACCACAGAGATCACTCCCCGCTTTTTTATTGGAATTGGAGGTCTTTGGTCAGGTTTCGGGTTTTCGGGTCAATGTGGGTAAATCGCTGATCCTTAATTTGAACCCAACAAGTCATTCTTCCCGGAACAAAGAGGCGCAGATCATGGGGATTAAGGTGGTCGAATCAATCCCATACCTGGGGCTGGAACTGGTGGCGACGATCAATCAAATGGTCAGATTAAATTATGACAGGTTAACGCAACAGATTAAAAAAGAGCTGAGTAATTGGGGTAGACATGGTTGTTCACTTCTGGGGAGGGTGGCGGCGATTAAAATGACTCTTTTACCAAAGGCATTATATTTATTCCAAACTCTGCCTGCGCTCCCGCCGGAAGGGGTAATCACATCACTGCAGCGAGAAATCAATCGCTTTATGTGGGCTGGAGCCCGGCCCCGTATGAGAAGAGACCTAGGATACATGCGACCCGAAAATGGGGGTCTCAGGATACCGAACTTAGTGGATTATTACAAAGCGGCCCAATTGCGATACTTGGTGGAATGGAATAGGCCCGAGTCCAAGAAGAGATGGCTCTTTCAGGACAGAGCTCTAGCGGGGATTCTTCTTTGGAAGGTCCACTTCCTGAAGAAGTCGCACAGACCCCAAAGTTTACTAAGATCGCCGATTGCAAAATCTGTAATGAAAGTATGGGAAGGGGTGGCTACTGCACGGAAGCTCACGTAATTTCCATCACCGTTAACACCTTTATTTGGGAATAGGGAGTTCACACCAGGAATGGAAGACAAGGCATTTCAGACGTGGCATGGCACTCCCAGCAGATCGGTGGGGCATCTGTTTGACTTGATGGGAATAATTTCATTCCCACAGATAAAGGAGTACTATGGGGTGCCAAAAATGGAACAGTTAAGATACATGCAAATGCGACACTGGGTGCTTCAACCCGAGATACAGGCTAGTCACCAACTGACACGTTACGAGAAATGATTAATCACAAAACAGAACGATAAGGGGCTGATATCGGAACTCTACAATATGCTCAGACAGTCAGAGCTACTACACTCCACATCTAGTCAGAAAAGGTGTGCGAAAGAACTGGGTAGAGAGCTATCACAGAAGGAATGGGAAGGGATATACTATAGAGCAAAACACACAGCTCGCAATGTGGCCAGTATTGAAACGGCTATGAAAATAGCCACGTACTGGTATCTTACACCGGTACGCCTTCATAGAGGTAATCCTGACAGGAGCCCTACTTGCTGGAGGTGTTGTGAGGAGGAGGGAACATTAGTGCACCTCTTATGGGACTGTCCGACTTTAACAACTTACTGGTTCAGAATCTTGGATGACGTAGACCAACTATTTGATACGCAGATACCGAGACTACCAGTGTATGTGGTACTAGGCCTTCCAAATTCGATAACATACCCACTCAAAAGCGGTAGGGGACGACAGATGGGTTAGCGCTGGGGGCAGATCTTCAAAACATCCTGACACACTGGGGGACATCAACCCCACCCACTTACGTAGGCTGGCTACATAGGATATGGTATATCCTGGGTATGGAACGTATTACAGCCTCTTTGACTAGCTCTGAGAATTCGTTTCAGAAAGTGTGGAAACCATTTTTAACGTTATTATCAACAGAGCTTAACGAAATCACTAGGCCAAAATATCTGAGAGTGTTGCGCCTGACGGACCCGGAATGGGAGACCAGCCACCCAAGAACGATTGATATGTGACACCACCAAACGATCAATGAATGTAACATGAGCCGCAATAGGACTACCGGAAGGGGAGGGGGGTCGGGGGGTTCAAGTTATTGGTTTATTTTGAAGAGAGAGACTTGAGATACAACATTGAGATATACATTGTGATAGAAATGATTGTATGAGCATTGTATTAAGAATGTAATTCGAACATGGGAATTTCCGAGTGTACGTTGAATGTAAAGCAAACTAGACTTTATTGCTGAAAGATATTGTATTGCTCTCCCAATACTGATAATAAAAATAAAAAGATTAAAACATAAAAGACAATGTCCCTTGTTATTATGTTCTGGTCAGGCACCCGCACCTAGATGCAACACAGAAATGCAGCTGTTGTTTATGAACATGTGAACCTTTTCATATAGGTACGCATATGACTGTAACACAGAGAGAGAGATCGATTTTTCCTGAGAGAAGATCACGTCTGTATCTGAGATGTAGAACATTCATCTGTGTATGCTAAGGTACGGGGTCCGCTGCTAAACCTAGAGATCTTTGCTGTGTAATCAGTTTGCTTCTGTAGAAGGGGAAAGGGGTTAGGCTATTCTGTCTTATAATATGACAGGGCTTTTTATAATCTACGGTTTATTGACAATGCTGATGGTATTTTGCTAGGCAGTTATTTTCTTATTGTGGCACGTATACTGCGTTTCAGAGGACAATAGTTAAAATAAATATTTCAAACTTCCTTCATGTCTCTTTCATATCTTATTGTGGACGAGTATGAGTGAGTGAAAGGAAGTGTTGTGTCACTGCGATAGTTGAGAAGGGTAGGGAGTTTTGTGTTCTGGGGTTTCAATTCACTTGTTACTCTGGTTATAAGTAGGAGGTCAGGTGAGACACTATAGCTAGTCGGACTCGGGCTCATGGTGCTGAGGTGGTATGGTGACTCAGTCCCTATCTACTAATGTTCTATGGTCTCAAGCATAGTTCTGTTCCTGAGCAGAATCCCTGCAACAGTATATAGTGCCTTTTTAGAAGCTTTTTATCCTAACTCCCCAACTCTCCCGACTTTTAGCTAGCTAAGCCGAGTAGGAATTTCCCTTCATGGGAAATTAAGTCTGATTTCTGTTATTTGAGGCAACTTTATAACAGTGTGTCTATGTGTTGGACCTGACCTTTTTGCCATCATCCTCCTGTTTTCTGAACTCCTTTTGTTGGCTTAAGGACTCTGCACACTCTACCACTGCTAGCCAGTGCTAAAGTGCTTGTCTCTCTCCTTTAAGCATGGTAGAAATGGTTTACACCCCATTGGCACATTTAATTTACTTGCATGTCCCTAGTAAAATGGTCCTACATGTACCCAAGGCCTGTACATTAAATGATACTAGTGAGCCTGCAGCATTAATTGTGCCACCCACATAAGCAGCCTTTTTAACCATGCCTCAGGCTTGCAATTGCAGCCTGTGTGCAGTTTACACTGCCATTTTAACCCTGCAAAATAAACCTTTTGCCAGGCCTAAACCTTCTTTTCTAATACATATAAGTCACCCATGGGGGAGGCCCTAAACAGTCCATAGAGCAGGGCGCAGTGTATTTGAAAGGATGGACATGTACTTTTAAATTTTTACATATCCTGGTAGTGAAAAACTTTAAAATTCGTTTTTCACTACTGGCTGGCCTACCTCTCCCATAGGATACCATTGGGTTAGTTAGTTGCATTTAGTAAGTGATAACCCTCAATTGGGAGCAGATTGGAATGCCGTGTTTGGTGTCTTTGGAATTGTAATTTAATTACCTATTTAATGGAAAAGTCAGTTTTCAGTCGCAATTCTGAAAATGCCACTTTTAAAAAGTTGTAACCACTGGAGGGGTTAGGCCCGTAGGACAGGGGTCAGGTAGGGCCGTAATACTTATCAAATGCAAGAGGGGGTACCTGACTCCTTCAATGCTTCTGCTTTATCTCTTTATAGCATCAATCAAACCACTGCCTTTTTTGTTTGATTGGGTTATTTATTAAACCATTCCATTTAAGATTATTTTCTTATATTTTTTAGCAAAATTCCAAAGTATGAAAAGAAGAAACACATAACTTTCAGACGATGTATGCAAACAATACAATGAACAATTCACAAAATACATTCATAAACAAAACATTGAAATGTGCCATCACTTATGTACAAAGATTCAAAAAGGCGTTGTTTTTTACACCATTTCATTTAACACACGGCAAACCTTGGGGCTAACAATCAAACCCTACTCAAGGAAATGCCTAACACAGGGAACTACTTTCTGCATATAGGTAGGGAATTAATTTTTCAGTCCGGTTCCCTCAACAGCAAAAGTATAATGTTTAACAGTTCCTCAGTGTTTCAGAATGCCAACGCGTTTCAAAGCACAGGCTTAAATTACTGTGCCTATCATCAGGGCTTCTTATTCATGAAGATTCACAAAATTCTGCAAAATAAATGATGCAAAAACAACGGGTGTAAGTGAGTGTGTAACTAATCTACGTAAATTTGTTAAAAACAACTCTCCTTTCTCCAACAGGATCTGGCAATTGCTGGACAAGAATTACCTGATGAAAGTTAGTTGAAATCATCAGTTCGCATTCATCGAGGCAACAATGTAACCGGTCTGTATCTACTTTGGGAACGGGCAAAGGGGCTTGTTGCTTTAACTAAAGTTGAAGTCATCACATATTTATCTGTAATGATGATAGAGCAAGGTTTCATAAATGAAACTTGCTTGTATTCAATCCTCCTCACAGTATTAATTTATTAAAACTTGTATTGTTAATACTAACCTTTGCATTCACGACACAGAAGGGGAAGGAAGCTTGCTTATGTGTTTTACTAATGAATAACGTTTGTCTGTAATCCAAAATGGCCGCTAAAGCGCGGGAACCTCAATGCGCATGTCGCAACCATATCACATGGTGTGACGTCTTTCTTTGCTTGGTGGGAAACTTCTGCTTCTGCGCAGTGTGCATTAAAATGGCTGCTTGATGTTTTCACATGCTTCAGCTTGCTCTCATGTCATTATTAAATTGTCGTTTTCTTAACGCTACTAATGCAGGACAGTATTATAATTAAATGGGAATAGAGTAGAAAAAGTGGGCATACAGTGAAACATTTTATTTGTGATTTTAATATTTTCTTCTTGCACTTTTATTAGTTCGTAAACTTGGGCCTGGGTTGGTGACCTGAAACTCGAGAGGCAAATGGTTCTGCGCATGTGTCTTGTGTGCCTGCCAAATGAAGTCAACCTGGATGTCGTCCAAGGCCGCAACCTGATGGCCGAAGATGTTGTACTATTGCTTTTCCTGTCGCACATTGATACAATGTCTATGAAAATTGGTTTACATTTGTCATGAGACGGGTGGGAAATAAAGCGAATGTATTAATTTGAAGGGGTGGGAACGTAAAGACAATAGGCTTTACAATTTAGGCCAAATCGATATGGTGCGAGAATCCACCCCCTGTCCCTGTCCAATCAGAAGTAGTGGCCCCATATTTTAGCAACATTAAGGGGAGGTACATGGGCGTAGAAGGGTATAACAGATATAGAATTAGCTAATTAGTTAGAGCTGACTCTCAGAACACACAGAAGAGCTCCAGACTGCCATGCTGATCGGTTGCTGAATGAGTTCCTGTCCAGAAGAGGTCCTGAGGAGGGGGCGGCAGAGTCCATTAGAAGGAAGGCACGGGAAAATCGAGGAGAAGCCGAGTATCAGAGAGGGGAACGACGCAGGCGTCGTTGTAGAGAGGTCACCGGTCCTGTCCTGATCCTGGAAGAAGTCTTTGCTCTTCATCCTTCCTGGGTCCTATTCTTTCCAACTCCTTCCTAAGGGGTTTTGGTTCTCGCACTTAGGTAAATATAATGCAACCTTTAGTTGCGCTGCTATCTCTATCCTCTCCCTTTCTTTAAACACCGTCATTGATTAGCAATAATCATTTCTATGCTTAATCTTGGGTATTGCGATTAAGTACCATGTGGCTCTGTATTTTACTCTGCTAAAACTTTAGATAAACATTTTAAAACTTCCTGACTCAGTGGTTATTTCAGGATTATGTACTATATTGAATGTCACTCATTTTAAATTTCCCAATTAGCAAAGGATTCATTGGTAAGCCATTACTCTTCAATCAGAAGGTAATTGGTAGCAGGGATTTTTGATAAGAGTAACAACTGATAAAACCCAGCGTACGTATTAGCGTAGTATGAATGTATGGGCCCAAGTGAGTATCTGGTGAATGAATGCTGTTAGCTAAGATCGTGCTGGATCAGTTTTTTGGTACTCAGAGGATGGTTACTCTTTGTTAATTGGGTAATGAGAATTTTATTTGTATTTTTATGAACTAACATCCGCTTATTTTAGAGTTTTGTTTTATGTTGTCTAGAATTCCCCGGGGTAAAAAGAATAGCGGATGGTAAGTGGAAGCCATACTGCAGTGAGGTTTTCTGCCAGGCAGAAATAGTACTGAAAAGTTAAGCAGGACTTTCAGTACTCGTTAGGGACTCTATGCGTGTAAGTAATAGCAAAAGAGTACGCTGGTGAAAATTTGATGTTATATCACCTAGAAAGGGTAACATTGAAGAAGTAACAGGTATGGCTGGAGCTTGTGTGAAGAGTAAACGGAAGGGTTTTACTCGTAGTGTATGTTTTAGTAAACGGAAAGGTTTTACTAAGTATGGGAGGAAACTATCTTTTCTATTTTAGAGAAACTGGCACGATAGCGAATGTTTTATGTTGTTACTGAAATTCAATTAAGATTTATAGAGAAAATAAGTTTGCGTAAAACTTTGTAAAGGGAGGGTCAGTTGCCGGAGAGGGAGCTGACGTCACAAAACGCCGCGCTGAGATTGGTTGAATCAGCGGGTGTGGAAAGCCTCTTGTAAAGGAGGGGTCAGTAGTCAGGAGCAGTACTGACGTCACAGGTGCCGCGCTGGGATTGGTTGAAACAGCGAGGGACAGTGAAGAGCAGATTGTAAAGGAGGGGTTGACAGATAAACGTCACCAAAAGGTCGCGCAAGGAAAAGTTAGCAGACATTTGATTGGTCAAAAACATAGAAGCAAAATTCTTAGTGGATAAGGATTGCATGTTAAAACGCGATCCGACTTTAACAGGAATTCGTCCAGATAGGAGATATTTAGGCTTTGCAGAATATAATTTTATACATCGATACTTACCCAAGATGTACGGAGAAAGGAGAAAAATGTCATTTTTACAAAAGATTAAGAATTATTTTAAAAAGGACAAACCAATCAAAACTAGAGAAGGAATTATCATTCCACCAGCTAAAACACCCGCATCATTCATGATGATGGAGAGAGGTTATCATACTTGTGTATGGATGGAGAATTGGATAGAATACACCAAAAATGATGAAGTATTAGCATTTCCCGAGAATGGTACCTTCAATGGAAGAATTCTTCAAAATTTGAGATTGAGGATGAATGACCTAGAACCCAGACCTAGATTAACTCAGTATGAAGCTCTAGAGGAATGGGAAACTGAGGCATTTGAGCGTGACCGACCTCGGAGAAATAGGAGTTATCCAGGATTTTTCCCCAGATACTTACATGAGTCTAGGGATGGTCAGATGAAACAATGGAGAAGGGCGATGATTACAGAAGGATTATATCCATTGTTCTCAGCAGAGGAGAAATTAGGAAGTAAGTGCACAGAAAAGACAAAACATTTAATGAGAAATGAGGAGTCGGAAGACGAATTTATGGAGGAAATGTTAAGCAACCCCCCACCATATCAGGAAGGGACAAGTGGATGAACCCCAAGTGCACCACCAAGAACTCCATTAGTGCCACAGGTAATGCATGAATTCACCCCGAGTAGAATACTTCATGACAAAGAAAAAGAAGCCCTAGAAAAGACCAGAACAGAATTAATACAGAAAATAACTCAGATAAAAGTACACCCTGATTCGTTGACCATACCTGTAACGATTGGTCCTGTTGTTCCACTATATGGTACTCAGGGAAGCTGTCCTCCACCGATACTTGCACCTACTCCTGTGAGTAATCCCAAACCTGAAGCTCCAGTTATAATTGAGGATCAATTTAGTGACTGTGAATCCACAATATCACTCATGGATTTACCTATTCGAGGTACTGTAAATAGCACTCCCAGAAAAGATGTACCTGGATGTTCAAAAGATGTAAGTTTAATAACTTCATCGGGAGCAAAAAGTGCCACCATAGTAACACCTGAAGATCTAGAAAGATGGGTACAAGGGTCAGTTAAACAGTGCACACCTCCGAAAATAATGGACATTCATAAATTGAAAGTCGAATTAGAAGAAATAATAGCAGGAAATGTAGGACTAGAACGCTTGAATACCTATGATGAAGAAGAATTATTGTTCCTGTGCAGGAGTATCACCAGAAATGTAAGGTTATTCCATGAAAAATTATCCAATTTAGCACTACAGATGGGAATGGAAATAGGGAGATCAAAAGTACTACAGAAACCCTATAGAGCAGAATTTTCAAACAAAGACTTAGAAAATATGAATGCCTCTGGAAGAAGACTACAAATAAGAGAATTAATGTTAGTTTTGCAAAAATGGGGAGACCTAGATAAATGGAGAACTAGGTGGGCCAAGAAAAAGGAAGAAGCACGAACAAGTAGAACAGCATCTGAATATGTGATGAAGGAGACAGGGAAAGCAGACCAAATGTATCCAATGCGAGAAGTTGCAGGAGGAGGATATGTACATGTCCCATGGAGCAGACAGGATATTTTGTCATTTACGAATGATTTCCCAAAGTTGAGAGAAAAACCTATTGAATGGTACAAGCAGGTTGACAGGTTTGTGAAGGTGTCAAAGGTATTGTTGAAGGATTTGGATGGGTTGTTTGACATAGTGGTACCTGCCGATTTGTGGACAGATTGCAAAATCACAGTGGATTGGCCAAGTGATGAATATCCTAGAGATCCGAAAACAGGTGCCCCGTCAAATGATGTGATGAAAAAGTATCAGCAGGTGATAACTTACCTGAAAGGGAAAATACCCCCGAAAGAAACAGATTGGGTAAAAATAGATCGGACTACCCAAGAAGCTAATGAATCGGTGCATTCCTACTATGAGCGTTTATTGCAGGTATTTAAACAGTATAGTGGATTTGAGGACATTGGAGACAAGAACATGAGTCAGTTTGTGTACCGGTTTGTTTACGGTTTGAAGCCAGAGATTTGTCAGATGATTAAACAACACATGCTGTGTTGGCAGGGAAAGCCCATAGATGAGATTTTGAAGTATGCGAAATATTGTGGAGACGATATTGAGGATAGACACAAGAAGTTGCAGGAAAAGGTGATGTGGGCTCAGGTGAAAATGGCAGAGAAGCAAGGAATTAATTTGGAAAATCCGAGTGAAAATCAAGGAAAGGATTCTGGAACGAGTGGTGAAAGTGGGAAGGGTGGAAAAATGAGAGGACGAATGAGTAGAGAAGAAGCTAAAAAGAAATTTCCTTGTCATGAATGCGGAAAATTGGGGCATTGGAAAGACGAATGTAAAAAGATTCGGAATAATAATGGCCCAAATCAAAATTTAAATCCACAGACGCAGAATGACTCACAACAGGGTGTAAATCCTCAGAGTCAGTTGCCACCTGCACCTATTCAGGGTAATGTAAGCAGAGCAAAGCACGGTACAGACATCGGATATCAAGGAGGAAGTGGTAAGAATGATTATATGACATCACAATATCTTTTGCAGGACGATTTCTGTTGATTCAGTCCATGACGGTGCCTAGGAGAGGGGGAGAACGAGTGCGTACTTGGCGCATCCTTACAGTTTGATCAGTCTGGTCCATATGTTGAAGGGAATGTGAAAGGTAATGATATTACTTTCCTTTTGGACACTGGTGCTACCAGGTCTACTGTGAGATCAGCAGACATTCCAGACCTTCCTCTCTCTGGTGAAGATATCCAAGTAGTAGGGGTAGCTAATCAAAGAATTAGAACACCTCTTACTGAACCAATGGAAGTTAAAATAGGAAACTTTAGGGAAATGCATCAATTTGTAGTGTGTGATTCTAGCCCAGTAAATTTATTAGGTAGGGATTTGTTGTGCAAGATGAATTGTACCATTTTCTGCACACCGGATGGTGTGGCAGTTCAGACACCAGATGAAGACCATGTATATCAAATTATGATTGCAAAACAAGGTACAGAAGTAGACGAGATGTTTTCGTTAATAACAAAAGATGAGTTACCAGAAGAATTAAAAGGTACAGTAAACCCCATAGTATGGGATTTCACCGGAAAAGAAGTAGGACTTATGGCTAAAATAGATCCAGTTAAAATTACTGTAAAAGAAGGTGCAATTTTCCCAAATACCAGACAGTACAAAATGAGTGCAGAAGTAAAAGCAGGAGTCATTGAAGAAATCAATCGAATGGTAGAACAAAACATTCTAAAAGAAGTAATGAGTAGCCCATGTAATTCACCTATAATGGGGCTAAAGAAACCTAGTGGAAAATATAGGATTGTTCAGGACCTGAGGAAAATAAATAAGATTGTGGAACCATGTTGTCCTATAGTGCCAAATCCTGCAGTAATTCTATACCAGATCCCTTGGAATGCAGGATGGTTCACAGTAATTGATTTGTGTCAAGCGTTCTTTTCAATACCATTACATCCAGACAGCCAGTATCTTTTCTCATTTAAATTTGAGAACAAAGTCTATGTGTGGAATCGTGTTCCTCAGGGGTACACAGAAAGTCCTTCCATTTTCAACCAGATACTGAAAAAGTGCCTTGAAAAACTAGTGATGCCAGGAAGCTCAGTCTTAGTCCAATATATCGACGACTTATTGGTGGCATCGAACACCAGAGAGGATTGTGTTGTTGATTCCATAGCATTATTAAATCTTTTGGCAGAAGAAGGGCATAAAGTCTCACCTGAAAAATTGCAATTCTGTACAACAGCTGTTAAGTATCTGGGACACCAAATTGAGAGGGGAAAAAGAAGAGTAACAGCTGAAAGGGTAAAGTTAATAAAGAAAATGCAAATGCCTGTAACCCAAAGACAAGTGAGAATGTTCCTAGGAATAGTAGGTTACTGTCGACAATGGATACCAGGATTTTCCATGTTAGCTAAGCCCTTAATTAGCATGACAAAAAAGAAAGCAAAGGACACTGTTGAGTGGGAGGATGAAAGTGTAGAAGCCTTTGTAAAATTGAGAAATGCCCTATGTTCAGCACCTGCCTTAGGCATGCCTGATTATAAAAGAGAATTTGCATTGTTCTGCCATGAGAGAGAAAATTGTGCACTTTCTGTCTTAACTCAGAGACATTGATTAGACAGACGTCCTATAGCATATTTCTCTGCTACATTAGATCCAGTAGCAGCCGCGTTGCCAGGATGCCTAAAAGCAGTGGCAGCTACTTGTTTGAGCATTGAACAAAGTGAGTCAATTGTGATAGGACATCCAGTAAAAGTGTATGTTCCACATGCAGTTGTCATTCTGTTGACAAGAACCCGAACTCAGCATCTTACTCCTAGTCGGCTGACTAAATATGAAAGAATAATAATGGGTGCTGAAAATGTGAACATGGTAAGGTGTACTATAATAAATCCAGCAACCTTACTACCAAACCCATATCATGAGAGAATTAAAGATGATGAAGACGATGAACATGATTGTATACAAATTACAGAATTATGCACAAAACCACGCCCAGATATAGAGGAACAGCCTCTTAAAAAGCCAGACAGGGAGCTATTTGTTGATGGTTCATGTCAAAGACATGAAGATGGTAAACTAACTGCTGCCTATGCAGTATGTGAATTAACTGGAATAGTTGAAGCATCCTATTTACCAGGAGTCAAATCTGCACAAGTAGCTGAATTGATTGCGTTGATAAAAGCATGCAAAATTGGGAGGAATCAGAGAGTAACCATATTTACAGATAGCCAATATGGTTACGGGGTTGTGCATGATTTTGGCCAACTATGGATGCAGAGGGATTTCATGACTTCTTCAGGATCTCCCATTAAAAATGGACAATTTGTAAGGGAATTGCTAGAAGCAATACAATCACCAAAAGAATTGGCTGTGGTGAAATGTGCCGCACACCAGTCAGGAGATGACTGGGTGGTAGTCGGCAACAGATATGCGGATCTGGTGGCTCAACATTGTGCCAAAACCAGAATGTCAGTCAATAAGAGGGTGGAAAGAATGGGAATCAGCTGCCAACTTATGCTGTATATGCCACCTGAAACTTGGAATGACGTTAAGAAATTGCAAGATGAGGTTGATGAAAGTGAGAAGAATTTGTGGATCAAAGTGGGTTGTTCCCAAAGAGGAGATGATGAAGTGTGGATCAGTGCTGATGGCAGACCAGTCATGCCAGACTGTTTACTCTCACAAATGGCTAGGATGTATCATGGAGACACACACATAGGGAGAGATGCAATGATTAGGCTGTTCAGACAAAATTGGTACAATCCCAAATTCAGGGCTGTTGCAGAGAGTCTTTGCCAGAGATGCCTAACTTGCCAGATGCATAATCCGGGGAGAAAGACAGTAATTGGATTTGGGAAAATTGGAAAGGCAGAGGGTCCATTTATGAGACTTCAGTTTGATTTCATACAGTTACCACCATGTAGAGGGCTGAAATATGTACTAGTCATAGTGTGTCTGTTTTCAAAATGGGTGGAGGCTTACCCTACTAGGAGAAATGACAGCATTACAGTTGCGAAACTGTTGCTACGAGAGCTCATACCTAGGTTTGGTTTCCCAGTAACTTTGGAATCAGATAGAGGAAAACATTTTAACAGTGAAGTGATCCAAATAATCTGTGAAGCATTTCAAATCAAACAGAAACTGCACTGTGCATATCGCCCAGAGGCTTCTGGAGTGGTTGAACAATTGAATGGCACTATAAAGTCAAGATTGGGAAAAATGTGTGCATCAACATCGTTAGAGTGGCCAGATGCATTGCCACTCATTTTAATGGGACTCAGAAGTATACCTGACAGAACCACAGGATTGAGCCCACATGAAATAATGATGGGAAGATCAATGAGACAAACACATGTTCCCACAAACAAACTGGTGAATATATCTGATGATATGGTTCTGGACTATTGCAAAGGATTGGCTGACCTAGTGCGTTCTGTCTCTCATCAGGTTGGAGAAGGCGCAGTTTCCAGGCAGCCTGAACAAGAACATGATCTGAATCCTGGTGACTGGGTGGTAGTGAAGAATCACACCAGAGAAACGTGTCTATCACCTAGATGGGGCAGACCGTGTCAAGTCATACTGACAACGAATAGAGCAGTGAAGTGTGCCGGATTTCCTAATTGGATTCATGTAAGTCACACCAAGAGAGTACCAGATCCCGAGGAAGAGAATCCTCAGACAACGCTAATCACTGAAGAGGCTGAAGGTTGCCCAGCTGAAGGATCTCAGGTTCGAGATTCCAGAGAAGCTGAAGACGAACAACCGAGCACAAGTCAGGATTGGATACCAGTGGTAGAAGTTCCTGAAGTATACCACAGAACAAGAAGTCAAGCAAAATTGGAAGAAATTGAAGAAGATCAGATAGGTGAAGAAGAAGCAGCTCAGGTACAAGTAGAAGAGACAATAAGAGAACCTGAGCAAGATCAGATAGGGAAAGAAAATTGGACTCAAAACAGTGAAGACCTAATAGACTTTGAACAGGGACAGACAGGTTTAGAAGAATCCGGTCAGGCTGCAGAAGTTCACAGTGCAATAAGCCCTGATCAGAACAAGTTAGATCAAGAAGAGTGCACAGAAGAAGAAGACGTTGAAAGAAATGAACTTAAAGAAATAAATCAAGAACAAAGTCGAAATTTCGAAACTCATAGTGGAGCGGCTGAAGAGAAACCAATTAGACCTGAAAAAGAGCAAACAAAAGAAGCATTAATCGAAGAAAACAAAGCAGTACTAAACAGTGAAAATAACGAAATCTCTGAAGACGAAAACAAAGAAACAGTGCCAACAAAGAAAACAAGAAAAGGAGATCATTGGCCGAGTGTCATTAAATGAGTAAAGTACCACATAACAACCAGAAGTGAAGATCCAGATCAAGTACCTGAAGTAACAAGTCAAACTGGTCAAGAGAAAAGGTCAGAGACAAGAAAAAGTAAAAGACTGAAACTTGTGAATAACAAATTCAAGGGTCCTGACTGGACTTATATCATTCTTGAAGATTTTGAAAGTTCAGAGTCAAGTGACAGTGGTGGCGAAGGAACAAGTGCAGAACTAATGTACGAAGAAGAAACAAGACCACCCTGACTAAGCAAAAGAATAAGCTAAAGAAAAGAAGAAAAGATAAGAAGAGCAATCTTCCTTGTCGAAAAATACCTGATGATAGAGTTGCTAGGAGACCAAAACAGAAATGTTGTAGAAGATGCTGTGCAATATGCATATGTAGTCTAGTGATGGTGCTTATAGTATGGTTAGTCCTGATTGTAGCAGTTCCTTACCTTATGATAATAGATAAGAAGATTAATAATGAAACTAAAGGGAGGACAGCAAACATGAAGGGCAATAGAGTAGAACTAATGGCAGAAGATGAGGCAGAAATTCATCATGAAATAGCTGATAACGACACTAGTTTAAATGTTTTCACAAAGTTATTATTTCAGTATGTAGATACCATGGAAGTTAGTAATTGTTACGTCTGTATGAAGTTACCCGAATCAGTAGCAGAAGGTCTAACATATCACCATTTACCACTGACATATGGCATATCATGTAGTGTTTTGTCTAGTTTATTTTATAGAACAGGGAAACTTCAGTATTATTATTCAAACTTAGATGTGATATTTTTTGAGGTTCCGATTCGCAAGAGTATGAACCCAGTGCTTAGTAGTCAAGATGCACAGTTTATGGGAGAATTTTTCTTAACAATGAAATCAATAGACATAACACATGCACATAGACACAATCTAACATGTTCTTTACTTGAAGAAGAAAAGATATTTTTGAATCTAGTAGAAGATAGAAGACAAGATTTTCAAAAGAGAGCTTCGGAGCATAAGGCTCATTTACCACCTTGGGCTGAGAAAGAGGGGAGTTACACACCTGGCAAAAGCTCAAGCTGCTATGGCTCTGGATTTCGTAAAGGCAGGGAAAATTTGTCTTCATAGGTTAAAGACTGATTATAACAATGTTTTCATCGGTACCAGTGAATGTGAACACAATTTTTTAATTCTTGGAGGTTGGGGACTCAAGGGAGGAACAGATTCAGTTTTTCCTGGAATCTATTATGTGTGTGGGAATAAGGCTTACTTTAGGCTTCCTGCACGGTGGTATGGAAGTTGTTATTTTGGAATAGTGTTTCCAAAGATATACCACGTAAAAGAAAACACTGGGAGCAATGAAAACAATGGTGAATTAACACGTAGTTAAAGAGCTAGTTTTTCAGAAATTGTAGGTGATATATTTGGTGCATTGATACCTTCAGTGGGAAGAATTCTGAACTCAAGGAAAATATGTAAATTGTCTACAGTGGTTGATCGTTTATCAACGGATACCGCTGGAGGTTTTCTAATGATTAATGCGGAAATGGTTGCGATTAGATCTATGGTGATGCAAAATTGACTTGCTCTTGATATTATATTGGCAAAAGAGGGAGGAGTCTGTAAATTATTGAAGACGAAACATTGTTGCACTTATATTCCTGATAAGAGTGCAGAGATTGGAACGTATATACAGAATATAACAAAACTTGAGAAAGAACTTAAACCACTGGAAGTTGATAGTGTATGGGAAAGATTGACAAATAGTATCTCGTCAATTGGAACCTGGTTTGCTAATGTAGGAAAAGGACTTATAGGTCAAATATTAGTACCCTTAGCAGGGATAGCAATAATAATCTTAGCAATAACAGTATGGTGCAAATGCTGTAAAAAGAATGGAACATATAAGATGACAGGAAGAGGAAAGAAACGAAAAGTAGATGAAATCGAACTTGAAGAATGGAGAAGTGAATTATACAAGAAATTAAAAGGAGATTGTAAAAATAGAAAGTGTAAAGATGAGAATGAAGTAATTTGCTAGAAGTTGGCATCTGATTGAGGGTAATGTTTTGATGGCTCAGAAACGCCATCAGAGAGGGGATTGATGGAGCAAGGTTTCATAAATGAAACTTGCTTGTATTCAAGCCTCCTCACAGTATTAATTTATTAAAACTTGTATTGTTAATACTAACCTTTGCATTCACGACACAGAAGGGGAAGGAAGCTTGCCTATGTGTTTTACTAATGAATTGCATTCACGACACAGAAGGGGAAGGAAGCTTGCCTATGTGTTTTACTAATGAATAACGTTTGTCTGTAATCCAAAATGGCCGCTAAAGCGCGGGAACCTCAATGCGCATGTCGCAACCATATAACATGGTGTGACGTCTTTCTTTGCTTGGTGGGAAACTTCTGCGCAGTGTGCATTAAAATGGCTGCTTGATGTTTTCACATGCTTCAGCTTGCTCTCATGTCATTATTAAATTGTCGTTTTCTTAACGCTACTAATGCAGGACAGTATTATAATTAAATGGGAATAGAGTAGAAAAAGTGGGCATACAGTGAAACATTTTATTTGTGATTTTAATATTTTCTTCTTGCACTTTTATTAGTTCGTAAACTTGGGCCTGGGTTGGTGACCTGAAACTCGAGAGGCAAATGGTTCTGCGCATGTGTCTTGTGTGCCTGCCAAATGAAGTCAACCTGGACGTCGCCCAAGGCCACAACCTGATGGCCGAAGATGTTGTACTATTGCTTTTCCTGTCGCACATTGATACAATGTCTATGAAAATTGGTTTACATTTGTCATGAGACGGGTGGGAAATAAAGCGAATGTATTAATTTGAAGGGGTGGGAACGTAAAGACAATAGGCTTTACAATTTAGGCCAAATCGATATGGTGCGAGAATCCACCCCCTGTCCCTGTCCAATCAGAAGTAGTGGCCCCATATTTTAGCAACATTAAGGGGAGGTACATGGGCGTAGAAGGGTATAACAGATATAGAATTAGCTAATTAGTTAGAGCTGACTCTCAGAACACACAGAAGAGCTCCAGACTGCCATGCTGATCGGTTGCTGACTGAGTCCCTATCCAGAAGAGGTCCCGAGGAGGGGGCGGCGGAGTCCATTAGAAGGAAGGCACGGGAGAATCGAGGAGAAGCCGAGTATCAGAGAGGGGAACGACGCAGGTGTCGTTGTAGAGAGGTCACCGGTCCTGTCCTGATCCTGGAAGAAGTCTTTGCTCTTCATCCTTCCTGGGTCCTATTCTTTCCAACTCCTTGGCTAAGGGGTTTTGGTTCTCGCACTTAGGTAAATATAATGCAACCTTTAGTTGCGCTGCTATCTCTATCCTCTCCCTTTCTTTAAACACCGTCATTGATTAGCAATAATCATTTCTATGCTTAATCTTGGGTATTGCGATTAAGTACCATGTGGCTCTGTATTTTACTCTGCTAACATTTTAAAACTTCCTGACTCAGTGGTTATTTCAGGATTATGTACTATATTGAATGTCACTCATTTTAAATTTCCCAATTAGCAAAGGATTCATTGGTAAGTCATTACTTTTCAATCAGAAGGTAATTGGTAGCAGGGATTTTTGATAAGAGTAACAACTGATAAAACCCAGCGTAAGTATTAGCGTAGTATGAATGTATGGGCCCAAGTGAGTATCTGGTGTACGAATGCTGTTAGCTAAGATCGCGCTGGATCAATGACACCAAAAGTAAAGTGCCAGTAGTTACTAATTGCAGTTCAATTTACATTTCAACTATTTAGTTTGAATTTTAAAAGTATCAACATGTACCTTGGCAAGTGCGGAAATATCGCGCACCACGCGGACATCAATCCAAGTGCGTCCCGATTTCCTGAAAGATTTATATTTGTCAGTTACCCATTAAGACAGACCACGAGCCGCAGCGCGAGCGGATGCTCCTCGGTTTAAAAGGACTTACTTCCAAGAGCTTGAGTGAAACACTCCGATATCATTCGACCGGCATGCCAGCACATTAGATGGCTGGGGGCATTTCTCGTCAGAACTATAACGCGAGCGTAACGCTGCGCGTACTCTCCTTGGAAATGTAGTTGAGCCAAAACAACCAATGACAAAGCAAGCAGGGAGAGAATATTCTAACTCCACAAAAGGTGCATTCTGGGGCTTATGGTTTGATAAGCTAAACATTATGCTCTAGACAGTTCTGTCATTCCGTTAAGACCTGTAACTGCACTGTTATATTTTAATATGAGATAAGCCTCCTTTTGTATTAAAGCAGTGTCAATATCAATTAACCGTTTTGTTGTATCCAAGGCAAGCAAAACTGTCCACTTAAAATCCTTTTCACTATGGGATTTTTCAATAAAGTGCTCGACCATGGGTGCTGTTAACACTTTCTTTTTTATTCTTGAACGATGTTGTGTGATACGTTGGTTAATCTGCTGATTTGTCTTGCCTATGTATAACTTCAAACATGGGCAGAGAACAGCATAAACCACATTTTTGGTTTTGCAATTTGTAAACTCTGAATGAAGCCATCTGATAGCATTGTGTACAAATTCAGACCCTTCAATTACGGTGTCACACACGGAGCAGTTTCCACATTTATGGTGGCCCACAACCGGTTAGAGTTGCCATTGTGATCGTAAATTACCTTTGGATCGTGCGGGAAAAAAATCTGCCCTTACAATTTGGTGGCCAATACTCTGATTTTTCTTCATAGCAAATAAAGGCTTCTGAAAAGGACAATCAAAATTTTCTAACAGATGCCAGTTCTTGCAATTTGCTTGAATTTATTGGTATCTGGGCCAAAAGTAGTGATACAAACCAGTCTTTCCAGTGGTAGTTTCTCCTTCTTTTGTAGAAGTTCTTCACGAGGTGTGTACCACGCTCTTTTTATTGCGTGTTTTAACATTTTCTTTGGGTATCCCCTCATGATCATTTGTTCACGAAAGATTGCTGCATGCTGTTCATAATCAGTTTTTCTTGAGCAATTCCGCCTGATCCGCAAAAGCTGACCATACGGAAGGTTTTCTTTCAGACTTCTGGAGTGAGCACTCCTGTGGTGTAGGATGGTATTTTTGTCAGTGGATTTGCGGTGCAGTGAGGTAGTCAGCCTATTCTCATGTGGGGAAAACTCCACATCCAGGAATGTCATACAGGTCTTACTTGAGTTCAAACTGAATTTTATATCTTCATGGCGAGTATTCAACCAACCATGGAAAATTTCCAATTCTTCTTGGGAGCCCCGCCATAGACACCAAACGTCGTCTATATAGCGTAGCCACTGTAAAAAAAATTCTTTGAACGGATTGTTGTTAAAAATGAATTTTTCTTCATACTTGGCCATGAAGAGAACCGCCATTTCTGGGGCGAAGGGACAACCCATGGCGGTCCCTTTCACCTGGATAAAAAACGAGTCTTCAAACTTGAAATAGTTTTTTCTAAGTGCAACCTCAGCTAGTTGTACAATAAATGTAGTTGGCACTCTGTGGGGACGTGGTCTATCTTCCAAGTATGCCTCAATCACTTGTAATGCCTCATCTTGGGGTATCTGCGTGTACAAAGAAGTTACATTAAATGAAACCATCCATTGTGTTTGATCATCAAACTCTTGGCCTTCCACTTTGATGATAAAATCAGTGGTGTCTCTTAAATATAATGGCACATCCGTCAAAAAAGGCTTCAAGAAAAAATCAACATATTTTGAAATGGGCTCCAAAAGGGAATCACTTCCCGACACAATCGGTCTCCCTGGGGGGGTCATTAAGCCTCTTATGGATCTTCGGCAAAAAATAAATTACCGGAATCCTTGGAAATTTTTTAAAAAGATAGTCGAACTCTTTGGGTCCCAAAAAGCCACTGTCCAAGCCAACCCTTAGTATTCCAACTATAAGTTCTTGTGTAGGTCTTGTGGGGTCTTCTCTAACTTGACGGTACCATTCTTGATTGTACACTTGGTTCCTGCCTTCTTTCAAATACATCTCTCTGGGCCAGATCACTAGGGCTCCGCCCTTATCGGCCTGTTTGATGACTACAGTCGTATCATTCTTCAGCTCATTAATGGCCATTTGTTGTCTCACAGATATATTTCGTTTAAGGAAAGTGTTCTTTTTCTCCAATTGATTGATTGAGGACAAGATAACCTGTTCATAGGCCACAATTTCTTTTGGGACAGTCTGAGTTGGTGGAATGAACTTTGATTTATTAGACAGACCAGATACTTCCTGGCAGTTACGGACAATCACACAGTCTCAGAAGCAAAGACCCTATTAGATAAAATCGAAAAGGAGATACTTACATTTAAGGACAACATCATTAGCTTCAAAACAGCAAAGTTCGAGAGAGATACGAAATCTTTTAATATAGATCAGGTATATCCATTTCTAAAAGACAAATTTTATACCTCAACTGAATCCCGTCGAGCCCTTTCTAACTATCAGGGGCGTTCCAGGAATCGATTCCTCACTTTTTCTGAAACATCATCATCAGATTCTTCAGGGGATTCGGATCCTAGAGAAGGTACATCAAAAAGACAGGTAGCTTTTTTAGACAAAGGCGACCAGAAACCAAGAGGAAGGTTCAAACCTCAGCCATGGGAGATGAGGACACGACGTCAGTTTTACAAGTCATAAAATCTACATCTATTGTCAATCTATCCCAGAGACAACTGTCTCAAGATGAAGAAGCAGTGCTAGAATTGGGCCTTAAATTCGTCCCGAATAAACCAACAGATTTTACTAGACTCAAACTAGAAGCTATTGAATTTTGCCGCAAGATCCGGTTGAAATCATTCTTTTTCTGTAAAGACTATAAAAATAATAGGGAAGTATCTGGTCTGTCTAATAAATCAAAGTTCATTCCACCAACTCAGACTGTCCCAAAAGAAATTGTGGCCTATAAACAGGTTATCTTGTCCACAATCAATCAATTGGAGGAAAAGAACACTTTCCTTAAACGAAATATATCTGTGAGATAACAAATGGCCATTAATGAGCTGAAGAATGATACGACTGTAGTCATCAAACAGGCCGATAAGGGCGGAGCCCTAGTGATCTGGCCCAGAGAGATGTATTTGAAAGAAGGCAGGAACCAAGTGTACAATCAAGAATGGTACCGTCAAGTTAGAGAAGACCCCACAAGACCTACACAAGAACTTATAGTTGGAATACTAAAGGTTGGCTTGGACAGTGGCTTTTTGGGACTCAAAGAGTTCGACTATCTTTTTAAAAAATTTCCAAGGATTCCTGTAATTTATTTTTTGCCGAAGATCCATAAGAGGCTTAATGACCCCCCAGGGAGACCGATTGTGTCGGCAAGTGATTCCCTTGTGGAGCCCATTTCAAAATATGTTGATTTTTTCTTGAAGCCTTTTTTGATGGACGTGCCATCAAATTTAAGAGACACCACTGATTTTATCATCAAAGTGGAAGGCCAAGAGTTTGATGATCAAACACAATGGATGGTTTCATTTGATGTAACCTCTTTGTACACGCAGATACCCCAAGATGAGGCATTACAAGTGATTGAGGCGTACTTGGAAGATAGACCACGTTCCCCCAGGGTGCCAACTACATTTATTGTACAACTAGCTGAGGTTGCACTTAGAAAAAACTATTTCAAGTTTGAAGACTCGTTTTTTATCCAGGTGAAAGGGACCGCCATGGGTTGTCCCCTCGCCCCACAAATGGCGGTTCTCTTCATGGCCAAGTATGAAGAAAAATTCATTTTTAACAACAATCCGTTCAAAGAATTCTTTTTACAGTGGCTACGCTATATAGACGACGTTTGGTGTCTATGGCGGGGCTCCCAAGAAGAATTGGAAATTTTCCATGGTTGGTTGAATACTCGCCATGAAGATATAAAATTCAGTTTGAACTCAAGTAAGACCAGTATGACATTCCTGGATGTGGAGGTTTCCCCACATGAGAATAGGCCTACTACCTCACTGCACCGCAAATCCACTGACAAAAATACCATCCTACACCACAGGAGTGCTCACCCCAGAAGTCTGAAAGAAAACCTTCTGTATGGTCAGCTTTTGCGGATCAGACGGAATTGCTCAAGAAAAAACTGATTATGAACAGCATGCAGCCATCTTTCGTGAACAAATGATCATGAGGGGATACCCAAAGAAAATGTTAAAACACGCAATAAAAAGAGCGTGGTACACACCTCGTGAAGAACTTCTACAAAAGAAAGAGAAACTACCACTGGAAAGACTGGTTTGTGTCACCACTTTTGGCCCAGATACCAATAAATTCAAGCAAATTATACTAAAGAACTGGCATCTGTTAGAAAATTTGGATTGTCCTTTTCAGAAGCCTTTATTTGCTATGAAGAAAAATCGGAGTATTGGCCAACAAATTGTAAGGGCAGATATTTTTCCCGCATGATCCAAAGGTAATTTACGATCAGAATGGCAACTTAAACCGGTTGTGGGCCACCATAAATGTGGAAACTGCTCCGTGTGTGACACCGTAATTGAAGGGTCTGAATTTGTACACAATGCTATCAGATGGCTTCATTCAGAGTTTACAAATTGCAAAACCAAAAATGTGGTTTATGCTGTTCTCTGCCCATGTTTGAAGTTATACATAGGCAAGACAAATCAGCAGATTAACCAACGTATCACACAACATCGTTCAAGAATAAAAAAGAAAGTGTTAACAGCACCCATGGTCGAGCACTTTAGTGAAAAGGATTTTAAGTGGACAGTTTTGCTTGCCTTGGATACAACAAAACGGTTAATTGATATTGACACTGCTTTAATACAAAAGGAGGCTTATCTCATATTAAAATATAACAGTGCAGTTACAGGTCTTAACGGAATGACAGAACTGTCTAGAGCATAATGTTTTGCTTATCAAACCATAAGTCCCAGAATGCACCTGTTGTGGAGTTAGTATATTCTCTCCCTGCTTGCTTTGTCATTGGTTGTTTTGGTTCAACTACATTTCCCAGGAGAGTACGCGCAGCGTTACGCTCACGTTATAGTTCTGACGAGAAATGCCCCCAGCCATCTAATGTGCTGGCATGCCGGTCGAATGATATCGGAGTGTTTCACTCAAGCTGTTGGAAGTAAGTCCTGTTAAACCGAGCAGCATCCGCTCGCGCTGCGGCTTGCGGTCTCTCTTAATGGGTAACTGACAAATATAAATCTTTCAGGAAATCGGGACGCGCTTGGATTGATATCCGCGTTGTGCACGATATTTCTGCACTTGCCAAGGTACATGTTAAAATTCAAACTAAATAGTTGAAATGTAAATTGAGCTGCAATTAGTAACTACTGGCGCTCTACTTTTGGTGTCGTTACAGATAAATATGTGATGACTTTCAACTTTAGTTAAAGCAACAAGCCCCTTTGCCCGTTCCCAAAGTAGATACAGACCGGTTACATTGTTGCCTCGATGAATGCGAACTGATGATTTCAACTAACTTTCATCAGGTAATTCTTGTCCAGCAATTGCCAGATCCTGTTGGAGAACAGGAGAGTTGTTTTTAACAAATTTACGTAGATTAGTTACACACTCACTTACACCCGTTTTTTTGCATCATTTATTTTGCAGAATTTTGTGAATCTTCATGAATAAGAAGCCCTGATGATAGGCACAGTACTTTAAGCCTGTGCTTTGAAACGCGTTGGCATTCTGAAACACTGAGGAACTGTTAAACATTATACTTTTGCTGATGAGGGAACTGGACTGAAAAATTAATTCCCTACCTATATGCAGAAAGTAGTTCCCTGTGTGAGGCATTTCCTTGAGTAGGGTTTGATTGTTAGCCCCAAGGTTTGCAGTGTGTTAAATGAAATGGTGTAAAAAACAACGCCTTTTTGAATCTTTGTACATAAGTGATGCCACATTTCAATGTTTTGTTTATGAATGTATTTTGTGAATTGTTCATTGAATTGTTTGCATACATCGTCTGAAAGTTATGTGTTTCTTCTTTTCATACTTTGGAATTTCGCTAAAAAATATAAGAAAATAATCTTAAATGGAATGGTTAAATAAATAACCCAATCAAACAAAAAAGGCAGTGGTTTGATTGATGCTATAAAGAGATAAAGTAGAAGCATTGAAGGAGTCAGGTACCCCCTCTTGCATTTGATAACTTTTAAAAAGTTGACATTTTCTTGTCGTAAACATTTAGGGGCCGATTCCGATTCGGGCCGGAAATCTCCCCGACCGAGCCGGACCCGGAGAGATTTCCGACCGAATCGGACCCGTGCAGTCCGACCGAACGAGTACGATGCGCACGTATGCCATCGGACTCGAGTCGGTCGGACTCCCATTGAAGTCAATGGGAGCCTGTCGTACAACGCGTACGCGGGCTCCCATTGACTCAATGGGTGCGAGGCGGACAAGTGCACCCCTACAGCGTGTACGCGGCGAAGCGATTCGCGCCGTACACGCGTACAGGGGCGTCCGACACGGACCCCCAAAGTACGGCTCCGACAGCTCTTTCGAGCCGGAGTGCGCGGCTCGGTCGGACTGCTCGCGGCGCGCATCGTACTTACCCGGCCGGGGAACGTCTCCATTGCGCAGTGCGAGTCGTGTCCGTGCGAGTCGGTCGGTGCGGTTCGACCCGGGATCGAGTCGGTCGGAGCGGTCGGGACGCCCGGACGAGTCGGTCGGCGAATACGCATCGTACTCGCTCGCCCGGACGCGCGTACGGATCGGTCGGGAAATAGGGCTCCGAATCGGATCCGGTTAAGCCGAATCCGATTCGGAGCCCTATCGGCCGAGATCGGAATCGGCCCCTTGGTGCCTGCAGCCTGTATCCTGGTTCACATGACTAGGTGTAGCTATTACTGTTTAAGGTGCTGCACAAATGCTTTACACTGCCTCTAAGTTAAGCCTTATTGCTTTTGTGCCAAGCTACCCGAGGGTTAAGCGCAGGTTAATTTGGAGTTTGACAAAAATTGTGGTTGCTGCTTGAGTAGGGTTTCACCCCCCTCAACCAGTAACTCAATTTCCCACAGTATGTATTTGTGACATTGATCCACTAATGCAGTAATGGCTATTAATTTACATTTAATTTGTTGATTTGAACTTATAACCTTCAAATGAATAGGAGGACGAGGTAGCCTTGCTGATTCTTAAACTCTAAAGTTCATCTTTAATTAAGAGTTATAAGATTGCCAAGGAGAAATTTCCATTTAATTGAATTATCCTCCTAACTGGAGCCCTCTTAAGGAGACATTTGATACTTTTCATGTACATTATTATATGCAGAATCTTACCGTGGGTGCTGGGTGAAGTCAATCTTTCCGCGGCAATCAGCAAGGAGTTTCAGCAGACCTTCTCAGCATGCAGTACTCTTCAATACGTCACACTGGTAGAACAAGCACCAAAAACACAGCACAGCAATTTATGTTTGTGCCTGTGCACACTGCTCTCTAGCTCACTAAAATAGCAGTTGCAAAATTTCTGCCTGAATGCAAACATTGGCTGCACTGGATTTACAGTAGCCATCTTTCACCACACAGCAGAACACCCCACTGAAAGTTGCCAATCAAGAATATGAAAATGTATTTTGTGTATTTACTGTTTGTGTTCTCGGTGCTACTAAGATTGTCACTTAACATAAACATACTAAAATATTAAGTAGTGTTTATACTAGACCACCATTACAATCACAGCATATGTGGCATTCTTATGAGTTCATCAATGACTAATTGTCAGATCTTCTTGCCCCTACCTCTCTTCTTCCTTGATTGCTCCTTACTCTCACAGAGCATGCAATTTGCCATACACAAGTCCACCTGACTTTATTGTAGTTTGAGATAGTATGTATCCCATATTTTCTGGTAACTCCATTGACATGCAGCACTGCATATGTAGATCCCATTTATTATTATTAAAATAGGTTATTCCCTTTAAATTGTAATGACTAACAATCAATATTGTTTAGGTATTGCTTACTTGCAAAAGCATTACCTCCTACATAGAACTCACTGTTGCTGTACATAACTTAGTTTAGCCTGTTATGACAAGTTGTAGAGTAAGGTAAGGTGTGTCTTGTTGCCAGGATGAAGAGAGCATATCAAGGTTGCCAAAAGAATGTGTGGAGGTCCTCTGCTATATTTATAACCCTTGGGTATTACAGTGTAGTGTAAAGATATATGTTGTTTAGATATAGGTTACACGGAAAACCACAACTGAGAGAGGTCAAGCCAACATTCGATAGTCTTCAAAATTTATTTTGGGGCAGTAATCTGTGCAATGAGATTTAAACAGACACAAATTTAGCCCAGATTATTGTTGGGCAATAGTGCAGTTAGGTCTGTGTCTATCAATAGAAAAACAAGGTTGATCATTCGCTGGGGCCAAATTTCAGTCCATTTTGTTTTTTACCCACTATGATACTTCAGAGAAAGACCAGCCATATGCTAATCGACATTGGTCCTACTCCAATACTTTTCCCCAAACTGCCAGGCCAGGTTCCCTCTCAAAAGTAGGCCAAGCAACCCCAGGTCAGTTCCAGCCTAGCTATGCCTCATAAGGCCTTGATTACTTAATTGCTCTCTGTTTAGGCATTCCATCCTCCCAACTTAGTAGTCTTCAATTGGTACATAAAATATGACTCCAAGGCTTTTACTAAGCCTCACACATCAGGCTTCTGTTGTACACAACACTGGCTGCCACATCGCCTTTCTCTGTGCCAGACCTTTTTTGCTCAGCATCAAGAATTCATCAATTGTATGCTCCTTCCTTATAGGCCCATGAGTGGCCTGTTACATCGTACTGAGACCTCAACCAAGGACTGTGGCAAGAGCTAACCAAAGACCATGGCTTCAGAGGTAAAAGAGGTGTTCCACATGCGTTCATCAGTGTGTTTTCAAACAGCATTTTGCTGAAAATCATGCTTAGACTGCGGCTGGGCAACCTTGCTGCCTGTGTCAATGCTGTACTACCACGCTAGCTGTGACTTGGAGGGGTTTTCTATGAGTCAGATGGTGTGCCAAGGGTGGCGTCAGACAGTGTTAAGTAATGCACTGCCCCCATGGAAGCCATGAACCCGCACTGCCCCCAGAGCAGTGTATCCATGAACTACAAAGCTTCTGAATGAATCAGCCACAACTTCTTTCTCTGTGCAGGTCGCACCCACCTCCACTTTAAAGAGGATACAGAAATGCTCCTGCAGGCAGCTGCAGTGAGTGACTGCACCTTCCTGCATGGGGATGTTTGGGCGCCCTGTGACTAATTTTTCTCCCTTGCGGAGTAGCACTCAGGGGGCACACTGACTGTGCCACCTTCTTGGTCACGCTAGACTGGAGGAAAGTCACAAGTGCATGCCGACTGTGATGAAGAGTGGGTCAGTTACAGGGACCAGGTTAGTCCCTCTAAAGAGTTAAGTCCGGCGTAAAGAGTTCTATTCACATTGGAGGGAGCCGCAAGGAGGAGGCTAAGGGTCACAGACTGTCGTCGTCATTATTGAGATATGTTTTACTTTTTAAATCTGGCTTGACACGCAGCTGTCACCAGATCTTATGTAATCAACTTTAAAAAGAACTTTCAGGAGTGCAACAGAGAGGGACTTTGGCTCTACCCACAGGTTGGTGCACAGGAGTACATGTTCTGATTGGGCAGAAGTTATGGGGTTCCATAGAAAAAGTGCTTCCCCTCCATGCAGCGGCGATTATTTTGTTTGTTTAAACAGCTGCATAAATGAGCAGCAGTATGCCTAGAGAAGACTCACTAACATGCATAAAGTATCAAGCTTACAATGGGGTGGGGATTGAACTTTCAATGGCACACACATGACAGTGTTAAAGTGTTTTAGATAAGAATATAATTTGCACTGTTTAGTTTTCTCTGGCAGCTGCACATATCCCTTTCCCTTTCCATCTTGTATTTTAGACTTCAGAGTGCAGTGCTGTTTGAGAGGCGCATAGGGCTACAGTAATTCAAATGCATTTTTACTGAGGTCTGCATTGACAGCCTAGCCTTCGCTGGCCCACAAAAAAGTGTTTTCCGAGTACTACTCAGAGAGGGCCTTAGACCACACCCACATGTTGGTTTCCCTGAGTAGAAGATTTGATTGGACCAGAATTGCATGCTTCTACTAAATGGAGTTCTCGTATTGCAATTTTTGGCTTGTGGGAACGTTTACACGCAATACAGCAGGGCTGAGCTGGTTATGGTGGCAAGCCAATGTTCATTTCTGTAGACCTGATCTATTTATTATGAAATGTTATGAAAAAGGCAGTAGGCCCAGTGTGTTTATTGTGAAAAGTATATGTTAAACGTCAATTGATATTTAAGGCTGTTTTGTTATTACTCTGTAAAGCCTAGAGTGATATTTTGTTACATAGAATCTCACAGATGTCTAGCAAGCAACGGTTTTGGTCATGTTACCCCTCCCCTCTGACAAATTGTCGGTAGAGGGGATTTACATTGTGAGAATCCTTGTTAAACCTTTTTAGGAGAGATAGTATTTTGTTTTGATAACTGTAATTATGTATACATTTGTAATTTTATGACTGTATGCCTGATGGTTGCCTTATGGGAAAGCTTACGCTTGGTACATTTGGTCTGAGTTGGTTATGTTGACAAGCTAATTGTAACACGTATAGGCCTGATATAGGCCAGGGAACGGGTTTGCCAGATGCCATAGATCTGGTCTGTTCATTATAAAAAGTTATGACAAAATCAGTGGTTTATTTATTGTGAAGAGCATTTGTTAAACCCAATAGGCCTCTAACAGTGCATTGTTATCACAGCATGTTAAAGGTTGTAGACAGGTATTTGATTACATGTAATCTCACAGATTACCACAGCAGGAAATTATTTGCGTATTGGGCACCCACTGTGACAAACCCTGGGAGTAGAAGATTTTCCCTGTGATGATTTTTATTGGACCTTATTGAGAGGGGTTTATATATTGTTTTGCTAACTGTAATTGTGTACATATTCGTAATTCTATAACTGTATGCATCATGGTTGTCACTTTAGATGCTATTCGATAAATCTGTGGTGGTTATAGTGTCAAACCAATGATAAAGGCTATAGACGTTATAGGTTCACTAAGGAAAAGTATATCAGGTTCCTCGTAAGGGATCTGTTTATAATGAAAAGTTATGACAAAACAAGTAGGCCTAATCTACTTACTGTGAAAAGCATATGTTAAATGCCAGGAGTAGATTATTATTGCACTGTGCTAAAGCCTTTAGGCAGTATTTAGTTACACTGAATCTCGTAGATTGCAGTAGTTGGCAATAGTTTTGGTGACCCACCCGAACAGACTATGAGGATAGAAGATTTACACTATGGCAATCCTTAGTAGGATGTATCAGCAGAGATTTGTTTTGTTTTACCAACTGTAATTTTGCACATATTTCCAATGTTATTACCAAATACCGGAGGGTTGCCTTTTGGAAAAGTTTATGCCTAACACAGTCGGTCTGAGTTGGTTATAGTGGCAAGCCAAATATAAAGGTTGTAGGCCTGATTGCTTATTATGAGAAATTACGATAAAAGAAGTATGACAGACATAGAGATTGTGAAGAAAAAAATGATAAAGCCAATAGGCATTTAAGGGTGGATTGCTATTACTCTATATTAAAGCCTAGTACAGATAGGTATTTTGTTGCATGAAATCTCACTGATTGCCTTTGTAGGGAAGGATTTTGGTGTTGGATATCCTCTGTGGCAAACCAATAGGTTCAAGGTTTCCACAGTAATAATTCTTGCTAGATTCTCTCTGGAAGTCCTGACAGGCTAAGCTGTCTATCGGGATCTTGTATTAAAACATCATTACATAATTCATACATCTATACATATAAATATATATCCACATAGATACACACAGGGCCTGAGGGCCCTTAGGGTCAGCATTCTTCTGCTATTGGCCTGCCTGAGTGTCATTTACACTCTGCTTCTATCCATGACTGTGTACTGCCTGGGGTAATGGTTCAGCCCACAACAATCCGTATCAGTCACTTACTCTCTTGCCCTGTGAATGATGGAAGTTTCTGATCACATGTGCACATCCACCTGAAAATGAGTGTGCTTCAGTGTCAGAGCTGGTTGGCCATTCATTTCGCTTTCAAATTTCTCCTTTTATAGTTTCTCTTTCATTTCTTTGCGTCTACTATTTTTATTTTATTTTTCCTTAATAACATTCTACAGCTTCTCTAGGCAGTGGTAATGGGTCGCTTACATCATCTGCAGTGGGCCACATCCCACGTGTCCAATTGACCATTATGGAAAGCTGTTGTTCATGGATTATCATTGTTCTACCATTCCAGAATGTCCAACACGTTGGTACTTGATGTGGTGGCCATGCTGAAACTTTAAAATAACAATAGACTATGTATAATAACAATAGACTATGTACAATACCTTTGCAAGACAGACACTTGCTGCTAGTTTTAGTTTCGTTATTACAAGCATATGCCCGCTGTGTGTAGACAACAACATATTTTTCTTTTTTTGACCTGCATTCTTTTTCAATTTATCTTGCATGTGTTGTTGAGTGTATGTTTTATTGCAGTTGAGTGAGAGGGTGAATGCAAGGATTGCTTACAAAAGAGCATTATTCTCAAGCTTCTATGGAGACTGCAGGATATGTATCGCCACTGTAACCCACTGCTCTGGTATGTTTGCTGATGTTTTTAAATAGGCCGTACTTAGTATTTCTTCTGTCACTTGTATGAATAAAAAAAGTGCTCTCCATGATCATATCTTGGTTTGAGATTGCCAGGAAACGTCAGAGAGCTCATCACATAAGGATAAGAGACATTAGGTAATTGCAAATATTTGCAATTTTCTACTAGCTATGGTCCAATCTCTGCTTTGCAAGCCTTCGTGCTTAGGCAGGATCCATTCTTAACCCTTATTTTGTTATGTCATTTTGTGATTTACTGTTCTCAGTAGGGGCGCAGCAGGTAAAGTGGCACCAGGGCCCAGAGTCCTGAGGGACCTATAGAACACTGATCATTGCTGTATTTCACAGCTCAAACAGCAGCCTGGGGAACCAATTCCCGCCTTGCAGTGGGGCCCATGACACTGTGGCATTGCCACTGATGCTCAGATATACACGATTTAAAAAATTGCTTTTGTCAGTTTTGTACATCCTGCGTGTTGACATATCGACATTACTGAGATAGAACAGGCCTGGTAAACAAGTATTTTAAAGAGCCATCAGCAAATCTTGTAGGACAGTGTAAATCGTCTCGCAATTATAGCTTTTTCAGAAAGAAATCCATGTTATTATGTTGTTTATTTTGTCAGCAAAAGTTGCTCCAACTGTACAGAAAGAATATAGCTGGAAGCATGAACAGTCTACTGCCCCTTTGACAGATGTGTAGCTCTCAGTGTATATTTTTTCAGCATACTGGCTTTCATATGGTTCTTGTCATTGACATTATCACATATTATGGTTTTTTGAGCCTGAAAAGTTTCTCTCTTTTAAAAGTATGTGATTTGTTTGCTCTGAAATGTCAGTATTGGACCTCATACGAGTTTGTGACATGTTGAACGTTATTTTGTGAATTATTGGGCGTCACTCACAACAAGCATTAACAAAGTCAATAAGTCAGACCCCCCAAGATTTTGCGGCATTGGGTGGCAAATTTTGAGGCCCAAAAAAAAAAGCAAAATTTGCAGCCCAAAACCTAAAAATTTGCAGAATTTTCGCGGTGGCCCAAAAAAGTGCCTGCCAAAAAAATACTGCAAGGCCTCTGCTGTCACTACTGGTGACTGTGCTGTGTCAAAATCTGTAATCTCACAGAGCCTCCAGCAGCACAGCGCCTCGAACCTGAGGATGCCCAATGCCAAAGAAAGCAGGTTACAACGTGAAACCTGCTCTTTCTTTCATCAGACAACCGGTGATCCTTGCCTTGTGCAGGGCAGCAGGGGCTCGGGGGAAGGGGACTGCAGCGGGGGCATGTAAAAACAAGCATTGGCATAGCCAATAGGTCTCGCCTTTGGGACCTTATAAGTATTTAGTACATTATCCTGGGTGCTAAAGTGATGGTGTGGCACTGAATATATGTTTGCTTGCGTACCCTGGAGTGCAACTGGATTTCATCTGCGTTTATATGGTACCTAGGTTGTAGCTGTCGTTGTTGCTCTCAAGGTTGATATTAACAAGGATCTTCGACAGGAAACCAGGTGATTATGTAATTGGGGCCAACTAGACAGAACAATGTATAGCTGTTTTACGAATATTTGCATTAGACATTATTTACAACTTGAGGCACGTGGAGATAAAGTCACTTGCCCCAAATCACAAGATATTTTTGATTGAGGACTAAAACCAGTACTAGACTATCAGTGAAATACAAAAAAATGGGTGATAATTTTACAGACTCCCTATTGGAGTGGTTTCTTTCCAGGACAAAAACATGATGTAGATTAGCAGCACTAAAAAGAAGCAATGCCTCCTTAAGCGCACCATAAGCAACTAAGCTGGGTAAATCAGAGCTCTGGAGAAAGATTTGTGATCTGATCTTACTACAAATTGTTGGTAACTTATGACGTTTTCACAGGAACAGTAGTTCATTTATAACAGTCAGGAACCCATAACCACTGTTGGGAAGGAAGATACAAGCTAGAAACAAACACAAGAAGCAAACACAGAATAGACAGAGCACACAGCATAGGATACACAATCTAGAATCATGCTCAGCGTGGACAGACAACGAAAATGCAAATTAGCTTTGCAAGAGTTAGGAGAGTGCTATAAAAAGCACAACGAATACAAATAGACAACCCCAAAACAAACCGGAAATATATACACACCCATAATCAGAACAGAAATAGACACAAACTCTACGCGACCACAATAGAAAAGTTTGCAAGGTCCAGAGCCACTTTGAAAAAACAGGCGAGAAGCAGTGCAAGTTCCTTTGCGCAAAAAAGAGAAACAACACAGACATCAGTCCAACCTTCCATCTCACACACAAATATGCACTTACATCACAAGCATAACAGTGAAAGCTTCCCTCACGAACAAAGAGGGGATAAAACAGTGCACTCTTTCTTCACACATACAAATCAGGTACAGCAATAGTCACACTTATACAAAACAGACATAGCCTGGGATGCAGCTGTATCCATTTTCCTGGCAAACATGCTAGGTGCAACACAGGCACTGGGAGTACAAACTTCACTCACACACAGACACAAGTGCAACCTACAGAGCTCCAGAGCATTCGCGACGAAGGGGTACCTACCCAGTGTCTAGCAAGCCATGCTGGAGAGGGAGCCGCGAGGGAGGGCACGCGCGTGTCCCGAAGTTTGAGAGGTGCGGGGACTGGCGCCGCATCAGAGGGTGACGGCTGGTGCAGGCCTTGCTTTGCCACAGAAACGGGCCAGATGTATCCTCAGCAACATTTATTATTTTGAGAAGACCAGTATTCTTTCATTTTAACAGAACCACTCTTTAATTCTCACAACTTTTTCTTTAAAAATCCCCTAAAATATTCACACTCTGAGCCTGCCCCTTTTTTGATACAAAAATATCCCTTAGGGTTGTTGCCTTCTAATTAAAGCCTTCATCCCTGTACACAATCTATATTTTCTACTTAGTTCTACATAGGAATAACCTTATCCGTTGTTCGAGTCTAAAGTTGCTATTGTTTATTAGAATTCATCAGTGGCTTTGAGACATGCTGCGCTGCCCTCTTCAGTTAGGTCCACTATAATAGCAAAATTAATAAATAAATCCATTATCACCATGCTCACTGAAAACCAGCAAAAATGGCACTCCAAGAAGCTGCCTGTAGGTCAAATTCGCTCTTAAAAAACACTGATAGAGCCAACAAGTCTGGTTTGCATTGTATGATTTGTAAGTCACACCCACTGGCTTTGCAAATGTGTGTGTGCATCTAGAGCAGTGGTTATCAAACTTTTTATGACGAGTCACCCTTCATTAAAATAATTAATGGGGCCCCTTAGAATAAAAACATATTTTTAATAATTATTCTGTGAAATTGGCAGCTCTAAACAGATTTAACAATTTAAACATTGCAGTTCTGTGCAGTTATCAATTATAAAAAATGCAATCAAATACAGGATTGCCAACATGCTAGGGGCATGGCTTTCCTAAAATGTAAAAGTATCCAAAGCACACTGTAAGAATAATTTGGAGCCCCTCTACCCTTGACACCTACTCCCAGCCAGGATATGAGTGACACAGCTATTGATGGCGAACTGACAGTCTCTAAGTATATTATGCATATCATTTTAGAAAAATCAAAAGATCTTTGCTAATGCCAGACCTAAAGAGAGGACTGGAAATACTGCAGATAACTGAAATACCGATCCCAGGCCAGGTGGCGAGACTGAAGCTGCCGCAGCTCAGCTTAGCAGCAGGAGCACAGATACTGCAACTTAGCAACAGGTGTCACTAACAGGAACCACGCCAGCGAGCCTCCGTTAAGGGAGAAAGAGTAAGGACTTGCGGACCAGTAACCGAGACGGGATTTTTGCCATGACAACTTTCCAAAACAGTTGAATTTAAAATACTCAGTGCATGAAAAAGAGTTTGGACAGGATGCCGGGGAAAGATCGACTTTTCGGTTCTCGCAACGTCATTTAACAATACATTTAAACTAGCGTTTAATTTGTTCCTGTGGTTTCAGGTGGGCACCGGCATTCAATTTTTGGGACCATGGCTTTTCATCTCCGACTTTGACCAATAACAAGGGACAGGCAGGAAATATGAACAAAAGAAAGATAAGACAACAGTGATAAAGAGGGAAAGCCGAGAGGAAAAAGAACCTGCAAGGCAGACATACCAAGAAATATGATGTGTGGGATGGTGGAAAAAAACCAGACTCGAGGCGAAGTCAAATTTAGGCATTTTTTCTTTTTTTTGCCCAAATTGGGCACCAATTTAAATGAAGAAAAACAGCTAGAAAAGCGCACATGGTCCTTTCTGTTGGAACATCGAGTTAAAAAAAAAATAAAATAAAACAGTCTCTACAAGTGCATTTTGCTGGGTAAAACACAGTTATTTTGTGTGCAGTAATTGGAAAGGAATGCGCGCCCGGTTCAAGAGCTGAGCGGCAGCATGGAGTAGAGCTGGAGGCCCGGTCGAAAGAAAAGGGGCGTGGCCACAGGCCCAGCAAGGGTGACGGTGAGCATGACGAGGCCGCGTGTGAAAGGCTGCCAATTGGAAACGGATGGCACCCTGCGCGCTCTCGGAGCAGGCAAATGCACACAGCTCTTTTCAAGCACTCGTGCTTGTGCTGAGGAATGCACGCCCGGTTCAAGAGCTCATGACGAGGCCGCGTATGAAAGGCTGCCAATTGGAAACGGATGGCACCCTGCGCGCTCTCGGAGCAGGCAAATACACACAGCTCTTTTGAAGCACTCGTGCTTGTGCTGGCATCCACCTTGCGGGAGCGAGTAGCCGCGCGTGGGCTATCTGTTTTCAATTAGCGCGCGCGCCGCTGCTCGCTCCCGCAAGGTGGATGCCAGCACAAGCACGAGTGCTTGAAAAGAGCTGACCAATTTCTAAAGGTCATCTCCTAGAGCAGCGCATGCGCGCTGCCTAGGCGAGACCTAAAAAGCGCTGTGATGCACCCTGCGCTGTCCGTGTCATAGCACTTTTTTTTGGCCTTTGGCGGATGGGGAGGGGGACAGGGGGGTAGGAATAAAGCAACATGGACAATGGGAAAGTGGGAGGGAAGAAGCAACATGGATAACGGGAGGCTGGAAGGTGAAAGGGAAGAAGCAAAAGTACAACAGAAGGGAAGAAGCGACACGGACAAGGGGGTGTGGGAGGGAAGAAGCAACATGAACAATGGGGGGTGGGAGGGAAGAAGCAGCATGGACCTAGGCAGGGTGGGAGGGGGAGGGGAGAAGAGAAGAGAAGCAACCCACAAGGGTGTGGGTTGAATGGGAAGAAGCAACAAGGACAGGGGCAGAAGGGGAAGAAACGACATGGACATGGGAGTGGAGGGGAAGAAGAAACACATACAAGGACAACCAAAGAAAAAAAAAATAGCACTTCAATCACAGAGCGAACAGCGGAACAACAGTTACAAGATGAAGCAAGCGGTACTAGGTTCACACTCTCCGTGAAAGAAGAGCAAGTGAAGCCGACATGTACTGGCCAAATAGGAGGCAGCAAATAAGAGTGACAATAAAGCCAACGACTGGTAAGCAATGCGTGGGCTTCAAGCCCCTTGTTGTGTACAGTATGTCTTGAAAGCGACAGCGCATGAGCTTTGTATTAGGTGAGACCTAAAAATCAGGCAAGCAGACCATAAAACAGACCCAACAAGCAGCCAAGAAACAGCCCACACAATGACCTATCAGACTAGCCCCTTGGGCACTGCCTGATTGGATTATAGACCAGTCCGACCTGCATAAATACAGTAGGGTCGACAGAAAAGCGGGATTTTCATTGTAGCAGGAGCCGAAGTTGTGTTATAACAAGATTCAGAATGCAGTGCTTGGGGAGAAGCAAAGGGAAATATTTTATGGAGAAGGGTGGGGAGGCTTATTGGTTGGTAATCGGAAGAGGGAACGCTAAAGAGGGGAGAGGATGTGGTCCGTCGGCTAGACTGCCGACTTTGGTGCTGGAAACCAGGGTTCGAGCCTCAGGGTCGCGTTCACATCCTGTGATTCTGGGCAAATCACTTAATCTCCCCGTGCCTGAATATGTAATGTAAATACGGTGCTCATGTAAAGCGCTCCAATACCTTCGGGTCGAGTTCGCGCTATATAAATATGCAACAAAAAAAAACAAAAAAAAGGAGTAAAGCAAAAATATGTGCATTTCTGGGCAAAGACAATCGTGGTGACGCTTTTTCTCCATGTCACGTGACCGCAAAATTGTCTGAGTCCGGTTTATCCACTAACACTTTATACTTTCTGGAAATTGAAATCGTGATCCAAACTGGATTGCATGTACCGAGATACAATTGGTTTGTTACGGAAAGTAAACTACTTACATAGTTAGGGTGGCCAGATCGTGTGACCCAAAAACCGGGACATTTCACTAAAATAGAGGAAGGACTGCAAATGTACATCAATAAAGTGGCAAAGAGTGACAGCCCTCATCCTCATAGAAACACAGAAGAGGCACTAAGAAAATAAGTAATTTTTAAAACCAGCATCATACCTGTCTCGTGTCATGCAGCCGGCGCAATCAGAGGTGAGTCTCACGATAGTGACGTAGCAAAGGTGGCACGCGCAACAGGGAAATGGGCTACATCCAGGTGCTTATTTACAAGTCCCTTGCGCCGCCGGTGCGTCACATTTAATATGGGAAAATGTGACGCCCAGGCAGCGCAAGAGGCTTGTAAATATGCCCCCCCAGTTTTTTGATAGTGAAAAAAACCAGCTATATTAGGTGTGCCCGGGGCCCCTCACATCCCTGGGACTCATTGCACGTGCAGCACTATTGATAGCGACATCCCTGCATCATAGAAACGTTGTCTTCCTCTTGGACAGTATCCCCACAGGCGTTAAATTGACAGGCCGACCTGACAGTTGACAACATTTCTATTAAGGCATGAACTCGTTGTCCAAGTCGCTCAACAACCCTCACCACTGTGCACTCTGTGCGCGGGAACGAAGCGTGCGATCTTGAGCACGGCACTCCTGGACCCTTCCCGCGTCACATGGCTGTAACCTTGGAACCTGTTGGAGACACATCTCAGCTACATTAAAGCATTGATAAACCACCATTCAACACCGTGGGATTTTAATCAGACTCAGGGCAGCGAGCTGCGCAGCAGCTGAGCGGGCACGCAGCCGGGCTCTCACAGAAGACCCTTCACACCCCTGATCGCCATTATAGCCTTGATTAATTGGCCTCTCTGGCTTGGCAGCCTCCCGACGGGTGCGTGCTAGCATGAACGGGTTATTTATAGAAAGCGGGCGTGCTGGGCCAAGAAAGCGCAAAGGCGTCAGATGACTAAACCAAGGGCACACGAGGCGCCTCCTGCCCCAAGCCAGCGGGAAGCCGTCGACGAAGCCATCCAAAACACGCAGGTAACCGAAAACCGGATTCCCAGAGCCGCGGCTGCCATCATGCGCTGGGGCTCTAGACCGCGCCATAATCCCGCTGCGTTGCACACATTGGTATAATAACACTTCAAAGTCACTTTAGGCTGTCACCATTGTCATTAAAAAGTTCATGGAGGCAAACAAATGACTGGGAAGGAGCGAGAAGGAACATGCAGAGCTATTTCACGGTGGCCCTGTGCTAACAGCTGGTCCCGGCTGGCTTGAGGGGAGTCCTATTGCATTGGAGCATTGATAGATTTGGAGTGGCATAGCTTGGAGTAAAGAAGGGCCTCCGACGTCGGCTAACCAAATATCCAGCGGCACACTCGGACAGGGACTAAAAATGGGCCACGGCATTCCAAACAAGCGCGCGCGCCTAAAAAAGTGTCCGCAAAAGTGAAAGCGTTTCCCTTGCGGGAGCGAGCCACGTACACCATGTGTTTGCAAGTCAATTACAAACATATGGTGTCAAGCTCGCTCCCGCAAGGGAATCGCCAAACGTGCACGCGTTGCCATTGAAGGCAATGCAACGCGTGCACGTTTTTGGGACAAAAACCGCAGCAATTGCTACAGGTCTTTTTCCTATGCAGCACATGCGCGCTGCGTAGGCGAGACCTAACCATACCAGGCAGGCGGCGCGCTATTTCCACAGCAGGGAAGGGACTTTGTACATTTGAAAGGCAGGAAACAGAGAAAGTTAACTACTCTGCTGCCTTCTAGCCTGTTGCTCACGCTTCCTTTACAGCTCAGAGCCAGTAAAGAAGAGTGGGTCAACCCCATGCTAGTTTGTTTTTTGCACAAATTTTGCGGGCACTTATGTAAAAATGGCAGGCATTCTACAAAAGTAACGATTTCACGATTTTTTGCAAATCGTGAAATCGCGGTATCTTGGGGGTCTGATAAGTGTGGCATTATTGTGCTAAAACATGCAAATTCATTTTTGCATGACTGTGTTTAGATGATTTAGCATATTAAATGCAGACCTAATGGCTTTGCTGAAGCTTTCTGCATTTTCAAGAAAAATAATTGAAACAGGCTTCAATGACAACCCAGGTCGCTAATCATAGTATAAACATTAAACTGAGCTGGAAATTAAGTGGCGTTTGTTTTGCAACAGACAGGAAATATTATGCTATGTTATTTTATCTTATTTTATACTAATTTCCAGGGCACAAGACTCACCTGGGAGATTATTCCAGCACTAAGATAGAGTGGACTGAGCTAGCTGAGTCTGAAATCTAGGTACAGAGGTTTTGGGGAACTCAAGGACTGAGGAAGCAGTGATGGAGGGGGTTGTTCCAGGCTTTGGGAGCAAGGTATAAGAAGGCGTGTCCCTCAGCTTTGGCTTTGTGTATGCAGGCATGCATGCGAGCCAAAGGCTGGCTGAGCGGAGGTTCCCGGTCAGGGTGTGGAAATTGATACAACTGTTGAGGTAGAAGGGGCTTCGGTTTTTCAGGGCTTTTTATTGAGTGTGTGAGGAGTTTGAAGAGTGTGCATTTGTGGACGGGGAGTCTGTGAAAGGCTCTGAGGTGTGGGATGATGAGTGTGTAGGGTGGGAGCCTGCGTGAGTTTAGCTGCTGCGTTTTGTGTGATCTGAAGTTTTGTGGTCAGTTGGGCAGAAGTGAGCTGCTGTAGTCCAGCTGGCTGGTGATGAGGGCCTGGCCGACTGTTCTGTTGGTGTTGATAGGGAGCTATTGAAAGATTTCTTTCAGGATCTAGAGGGTCTAAAAGCAGGAGGAGGGACTACATTGACATGGGTGGTCATTGTGAGTTGGTTGTCCACCACTATTCATAGGTTCTTGGTTTCATTGGCCAGGCGGGGTGTTGGTCCGAGGTGTGCTAGCCACCAGATGGAATTCCATAGTAAGGCGTCCTTGCTGAAGACTACCACTTCCTTTTTGTCTGTGTTGATTGTCAGACAGTTGATCCTCATAAAGCAATGATCAATGAGTTGTGCGTTTTACTTTGACAAACCACACTCAAATATTTTATGGGTGATCTGTGAATTTTTCTGGGTACACACACATGACAACCACTCCCGAGTGTTGTAGAGAAAGAAGCAGAGTCTGGTAGGCAGAAGAAAGTTAGAACAAGGTCAGGTGAGCATGGGAGCTGAGATTAGTGATGATAGATATTCATATAGATGTATGCAAATTAAACGGATTTAAAAAGTATCCCACGCAAATGCAATCTAGTCCAGAGCGAGCCAAGGCGTTGCTTTTCATTCAAGGAGTTTTGCCTCAAAGCTAACAAGATAGCCCATTGGGTTAATGTGCCAGTCGCAGAAATATGTTTGCAGCCGGTAAATCACTAATTAGAAACACAAACGGAGATAACAACAGCATCTGTTTTTGAAGCTGGTCATGCACAGAAGCAGCTCTTTTTTCAGGAGCACATAGGGCATATTCACCTTTGCCATCCCATCCCAAAGGAGTGTTTAGCAGCATGTAACTCTTCTAATATAATGGTGAGCTGTGCACTGCAGCGCCGACAAAATCTTCCGAAAAATTAATGCTCCAGTGAAAAAGTACTACTTTATTAATAAAATGCGTCTTACATGAAGAAAGAAACATGACAAAGAGAGATTAACCATATTTTTCAGAAGTACAATAGTTCCTCATGCATCCCAAAGAAGTTGGAAGGCTACAACTAAACAGCCAATAGAAACAATATAGGTAAGTAGAGATAATTGCAGATCTATAGTCCAGTGCACAGTGCTCTCTGTAGTGAGAGTGTCTTGCGCCAGACATACAAAAGGGACTTGGAATTGGTACATAAAATCTCTTTGTGATTGGTTAGGAGAAAGAGGTATGCAAGAGTCATTACTCAGGAATGGACTTTACTTTTCTCACAGTCTAAACAATAGTCACTATTAATACACAGATGCCGCTAGGTAAGCATTGTAGAACAATTAAATGACTGAAAACACCACATATATGTTTATGATGGGGCGGTTTAATAACTCAAATGAATATGCATAGTGCTTTATTTTCGGTTTTCATCTTGGGAAGTGTGTTGACCCATGTAATTTGTTTGGAAATACCAAAATATTTAACTTGCCTTATCAATGTACTCCATTAACACTGAGCATCGGGTTTGTGGCCTTGGTTTTTCATTTAATAAATCAGTGCATTCTTACTGCTCTCGAGTAAAACCTACCAACATGGACACAGTAATGTTACACTTTTCCAAGGCCCTTCTGCTAGCTCTCTGTGCAGCATTCATTCACAATAGTTTGCTGGGGTTCTTGTAATTACTAATTAGTTTGTTCTGCCATCTCCGGATGACATTAGCATAGAGTGGGCAGAATCAATACTCATGTAGTGGGAGAGCACTTAGCTGCTAAGGCAGTATTACGTTTTATAGAACCGTGCTCTGATTTGCTGAGAGCATAATGTTTTTGATCACATCATGATGAGTTTGCACAAATTGCTGATTTCCTATGCAAGAAAAGTGCATATAAACTCCAGATTTGGGGGTGAGCCATAAGACTTTCCCATGCTATTAGGGATGCTGTCTGTTTTCTTATTGATGTTGCTGCTCACTCAGGAATTAGAATTTTTCAGATTTTTGAACTTATTCTTTATTGCTCAGTTTGCAAAGAGCCTTCATGGCAATAGCATTATGTTTTAGCATTTATAATTTCTGCATTGCATCATTTTAATCTTTTGCAACAAATCTTTTAAAAGTTCTATTCCTGCCCTAGAACTTAATTATTGATCCTTCCCTTACTTAATTTACTTTTTTTTGACATGATGTAAGACGCCTTATCTTGGGGACACATTGTCTTATGAAACTGAGTTTTAACCCAGTCTCTGATTCATCCACCCGTGGGCATGCTGTTGAATTAATATTTGGGGTGTAAAACTTTAGGGGGTCCTCATGCCCATGATGTGTGCTACCTAGGATGCCCGTCCTCAACAGGAAAAGGTTGTGTGCAGTGTCTGTGCATGCACTGGACTTTGCTAGTGATGGGAGTGGGTGGTGTCAGTTGTGTAAGTGAGTGGCACCTCCTAAGAAACCCTTTGGGCCCTTAAACTCACTTTTGTACAAATTAAGCATGTCATGCAAACCTTGACTGGATGAAAGTATCTTGCATTTAATAGAGGGTTGTTGTTCCTGACCGTGGACTGAGCCCTGTACTTTTTGCCAACGTTTATCAAGCTCACTCCTTTTGTGTTTCTAGTACTGTCACACTGTTAGACAGGGGTGGCTGGCAGGTAGATATATTGGTGGGGCGGGCAAATGGGTGGTGGGTGGGTGTGTGAAATGCAAGTAAGGCGAGTGGCTATGAATAAAAAAAAAACAGTCACTTACCTTTCTTGCTGCAAGTCCGATGTCCTCCTCGCTCCGGTCCCTCGGCTTGGAGTGCTCCAGCCAATTCCATTAACCAATCCTGGTGCTACTCTCATGCTGGTGACCAGCGTGAGAGAAGCACCAGGATTTGATGGAATGGGCTGCCTGGACGCTCCTTCAGTCGCTGGAGGCCTGTGCTAAGTCTCCACCGAGCTGTGTTAGATAGCTGGGTGGAGAGCTGCATAGTGCGCATGTCACTTTGGCCACCGCAAGAGAGACGGCCAAACTGACATGTGTACTTTGGAGCATCCAGCTAGCTCCTCCAGTCCTCTATGCTGCCAATCGACAGCAGAGGACGACACGCCCCCATTTCTCCCAGCTGGCGGCTGCGGTGCACTGCGTGAAAAATAAAATGGCAATGAAATAATTGTATTGCCATTTTATTTTTCAAGTATAGCATGGCTGCAGCAGGCGGGGGGCGGTGCCCCCCTGCCCTCATGCAGAAACCGCCGCCGCTGTTAGAATGAGCGAGGCCTGGTATATCCAGACCTGCTTCTATTGGATGTGTGCTCCTATATTTTTTGAAGGTGACAAGATATTTATGGCAAAAACCGGGACATATCAGACTTTGAAGGAGGTCTACCCATGGACACAAAAGAACTACAATGTACCCACCAATATCGAATGACAGTACGGTACTTCCCACAGTACAATAAGACAGGCTTGATGCAAGTGTGACAAATAGGGTGAAGCTTCAGAGGTTGTGCACTCTGAACCATTTTAGCAATAAATGACTAGTAGAAGGAGGCGATAACTGGGGTTTCAAGTTGTCCAACGTCATGTGTAAGTAGGTCTCTCAGACATACATTTCTCCGTTGTGCTCTGGAATTAGCAGTCATGCATTTTATAATTTTAAAAACATAATTACCAGAATGCGAAGAACAAATCCATAACTGGAAAAGTTACCCACGTCTGACACTGAACAACCGCATATCCATGAGAGACTAATTAATTGAAGTTTATTAAGACGAGCAGATCTGTGTAACAAAGTGGGAGATATATATTAATATGAGATTCTTGGTGGATACTGTAGTGAAAAGATGCACATGGATCCGTAAAGACAAATAGATCTAATTCTTACTGAATGAAAAGAAAATATTCAGATCCCTTGCTTCGGAATGATGTAGGGTTTACAAGCCTGCATACCTTTGTTTACTGTATTAACATGGTAAGCATTGTTTTAGTAAATAAGCACGTCTTCCACGCGATGCTGATGTCCAAGGACATGAAGAAGAGTCTGAACTTAAGTTGGGTGTTCCTAGGTCAGTGTTGCATCTCTTCTGGAAACTTGCTGGCTTCATGCACGAGGGTGAGGCAGCAAGGTAGCTGATTCGAGAAAACAATTCCTTCTGGCAATTTTGTATGGTAAGAGAGAGGGGCCAGTATTTAATGTGTATGGCCACTTGGCCCTTTCTGCAACACCGAGGCATCTATTTCATTTATTGAATAGTGACTGGACGCCGGAACAGATGTGTCAAGACTGGCACTCTCCCGGAAACCTTGGCATATCTGATTAGCCGAACTTTTAGTGGAGACAAGAGAGACAGATATCAATAGCTAACAATTCCAACTTTCAGTGCTAATTGTAAATGGTCGCTCTGAGACTATGGGCAGATATACTAAACGTTTTTATGGTTACAAACAGTCCGAATCTATTTGCACTTGCATAAATGTTTTTACAATGTACTAAAGGCATTTTAGAAGTCTTTACCTTTTTACCGACTGCTAAAATGTGATTGCAACTCCATACCAAATTGCTACTTGGAAGGTGCTATTGGCGCATTAAAAAAAAAAAACAGTCCTGTTTCTTTTAAAGGAAACAGAACTGTGCTTTAAAAAAAATGTTTTCTTTATTTAAACACAATCACAGTCATGGTGGTCAGATGATATTTGAAGAACACCAACACTATGATTGTGGCCATTCAGAGGGAGTCACAGTTTGCAACCTAGCTCATGAATACCCAATCTGATTAGGAATTGTGGGAACCAACTAATGGTACAAATTATGACCAGTTTTGCGACCACTGATATATTATATCTGGCCCTAAATTCTGTCATTTCTCTCCACTGCAGCAATGTATATTTCATCATCTATACAAGATGAAAAAGCACATCTTGCTTGACCTTAATCTTAAATGTATCAACATTTCATTTTCTTTAGAAAATCAATTAAACAAAAAAAAAAACAGATGAAAGGTAACAAAGAGTATATATGCAAGGAGTGAAAATAGCTCTAGAGGTGCAATCTCAGCAGTTGCCAGTCTCCCCTATTTTGGCAACACTATTTGGCAACAATGATTCATTATTGAAGCCAGACAATTAGAACAAGTGTTTAGGTGGCTCATAAGATAAAGAAAGCACATAGACCATTAGTATAAAAAAATATTCGAGATTTTATTCTTCTTGTCATCAAATCCTTATGCAATTTATCACAAATTGTGTGCCCATTTGACACCATCAAGTACAATCTCCAGTAAAATTATAATTTTGGATGGCTGCACAAATTACTTTCCATGTGCTATAAGGGTCAGAAGGTATATGATGCAAATTGCTTGAAGGGTTATAAATTAATACACTTACAACAGAGGGAAGCACACAAGAGCTAGTGAAGTCCTTGATCCTTTCATCACACATCAAATCATTGGAATCCCAAATGTTTGTGATGTTGTGTTAACATCACATTTATATTCTGTCCATCAAATAGACTCAAACACAGCTGATTGTAAAAACGGTATAATCAAAATGTATTCTTCAACCTTCTTGGTATTTCATCAGAACTGTAAAACCATATACAACCATAATTTCAATTACAAACACTCAAAAGTGCAGATATACACAATATGTATACATGTCACATTTCACATTGCACAATATCAGATAATCAAAATCCCCCAAAATCATGCACATTGACATTACTATCAACATCACCACCAGACAGTTACAAAGAATTAATCTTTACCCATTGCATATGTCCCGTGCAGGACCATTGTCATTTTCCCTATGTTAGCGTGACCATGTTGCAGACTGTCCTCTGCTTTGCGCACAATACTCTACAAACACTTTTGCTTTGTGTCACATTGTACTTTCACACAGAACATGCTGTTATTTTTGCGTTCTGTTCTTTCCTGGGATTTAGTCTGAACATGTAGACAAGGTCGAACAACAATGCCCCTTGTTAATCTGTTCTGGTCAGGCCCTCGCATCTAGACAAAACATGCAAATGCAGCTGCTGTTTGGGAACACGTACTTTTGTCATATAGGTATGCACAGATAGGCAACACACACTTGGAGAGGGACCTTTCCAGGGAAAAGATCGTGACAGCACCTGAGATGTAGAACTTTCATCTGTGCATACTAAGGAACGGGGTCTGCTGTTAACACCCAAAGATCTTCTGATATATAATCATTTTGCTTCTGTAGAAGGGGAGGGAGGTTAGGCTACACTGTCGTATATAATGACAGCTCCATTTATGATTTACAGACTACTTGCTATGCTAACCGTATTTGTATTAGGCATTTTCCTACTTGTTATGGCACGTATACTGCATACCAGAGCACTATAGTTAAAATAAACATTTTAAACTTTCCTCGTGTCTCTGTCAGAACTTTTTGTGGACTAGCACGAGAGTTAGAGCGAAAGGGTGTGTCCTGCAATTGCGATTCCTGAGAAGGTCGGGAGTGTTGTGTTCTTCTGTGAGTAAGAGACCAAGTGAGACACTATAGCTAGTCGGTCCCAGGCTCATGGGTAAACAGGTGGTAGGATGAGTCAGTCCCTGCCCACTAAGGTTCCACGATCCCAAGCATAGTTCTGTGACTCCACAGAAACCCTGCAACATGGCGCCGCCAACGTTTGGTCTAGTACTTTTTCATGGGACCCCTGAGTAGCGCTTGTCCTTGCCCACAATACCCTTGCACTGTTTCCCAGAGCGGTCCTTAGTAGGAGGGCGTAGTCTTCTCAGTTTTTAGGGATCACCAATTGCTGTAGGTTTTTCAAGCTTGAAGTTTAAAAGGTTTTTGAAAATTTTAAGTACATTTTAACTACATTATTCAGCACACTGTTGTATTCTATGTGAGATATCTTCCATAAGAAGGTTGAAAACTATCCTTCACCATGGGATCACATTAGTGTAGCACATTTTATCATTGAACTCTTCACGTCTTCACATTACGAGGTCACGTCTAGTGCTCCCATTTGCCTTTATAAAAATGTGGCTTCTTGTTTTAGGCTTGCACATTAATTGTACACTTTAATTACATTAATTTGCATTTATTAAAACGCTCTAATACCCCCAAAGTAGGGATTTATTTATTAAAAGCAAAATGTCAATGATCTTGATGTGAAGAGAATTTTTCCCCTGTGTGTGGAGGCATTGATTGTTTTCCTTTGATTTCTTTGCTGCCTAAGGAAGATGAGGGGAAAATCCCACAATGGTTTCAAGGTAGGAGGGTTGATCCAGAGAACATGCCATCCAGGTAAAAAGTGCAACACACCACTACGATTTGTAGATTCCTATGTAGCCTAAGGGTTACAGAAGCTAGGGGAATGTATGAGGAAACTACGTGAGAAGAATAAAAGAATCTATGGTTGGTAGTGTCATAAAAAGACGCCCCAAAAGTACTTATAAAACATTTAACATTCTGCTGGGATGGGAAATAAACTAAGTTCAGGATGGACACAGGAAATAGAATTTTGGTTTTCTGGCCATATGCAAGAAGTCCTAGCTGGATTACAAATGTGACAACCTGGTTAATATAGAGCTATGCTGGCAGTTCAATGGATGTGGTTGCTATAAAGTGCAACATGCAGGTACTGGCACCAGTATAGTGGGTGTAGGAAAAACCATACTGGGACAAGGGGTGCCACAGATCACCCAGAGAAAGAAGTGACATGTTTTCAATGAAAAAGACCACTCCTAAGAGTCTATACAATTCAGGTTTTGCCAAGATGTCAAGAAAAAAGTATTATAACTTAAAAAGGCCTCTTTGCGACAGGAATGACAGGAGAAGAACAAAAAACAAAGGCAATGGTATATCATCAAAAGGCTGGCGAAGCAACTTACCTGTTTCAATGTATGTCAAATGATTTAGATTCCCATGCAAGGATCCTAAGAGGTGATAAAGAAAAATATCTGATGCCAGCCATGAAATGAATGAGCAACACTACAGACAAACAAGTTTAACTCGGCTGCACACCAGACCAGTAAGTCTTTACAATCTGTGATACCACTTAATTTTTAAGTGTAATGTCCCAAATGAAAAATAAACCTTTAAATAGTAATTTTCACAGTGTGAATGATATTTTCTTGCAAGCATTTCTACAGACACCTAGACACCCATTGCAAATACCTAGGAATGCTACTTGACTCGTTCTTCCTTTTTTGCCCTCTCCTTATGATGACCGTTGCATAATGGCCCAAGCTGTTTCAATCAATCAATCAATCAATCAATCAATCAATCAATCAATAAGCTTTATTCAAATGTTTCACAACAATCATAAAAGCACTTGCAAAATACAGCACAGTACATGTTAAAAAGAGAGAAACTAAGAAGAGATATACGATTTTTAAGTTAAAAATTCATCGAATTACGTAGACGGACAGCATTTTTTTAAAACTCCCAACGACAAAGCACACCAAGGGACTAGGCAGCATATGTGAGAAATAAAATGCAGGTTTATGCTGATAAAAACTGTAAGAGTTTAAGACTGGCAATAAAAACCGACGTTTATAAGACAAAAAATTACAAAAGAAGATGAAATGCATCAAGGTCTGGGTGAAAATCTCATCACAAGGGCAAATGAAAAATTGACTCTGATTTGTATTGTTCCAGGGGAAAGCACATATGGCTCCTTATAGTGCCTAGCCTAAATGTAGTTAATGGGGGCCTTTCCCACACATCTTTTACATAGTCAAGGGAGGGTTCTAGCCACCATTAGTTTGAATCAAAGCATGATCCCTAACAGTGGGCTTTTTAAGTTCACCGTCTTCTTGAGTCTTCTTGCATCTCTCTTAGAAATCTGTCTTGGGGAAGTAAACAATTCTGGTCTGGCTAAAAATTCTGTCAAGCTCTTGATGTATCTAAGTCATTGAATCGCAAGGCCCCGATCACTGGCCAAGCAATTAGCAATCACCATACGATTCAGGTTGGTCTGTTCATTTCCCCATATTAAAATCCAGAGGAGGAGCAGGGCAAGTTTAATGCAGTCCTCAACATAAGGAAGCTCCAACTCCTCATAAGTGCAAAAGTGCAGACTTGAAGGTGGAAGTCCTAACAATCAGCTACGAAAGTGATTCTCTTCACTCTGTAATATCTAACAGTTTCTATAGCTCCAGATGGCTGCCCCGTACGTCAAAACTGGGACACATTTTAGTCTGTAGATTTCAAGAATGGGAAACACAGGTTTATTTCCCACCTTTCTGGCTAACTCAAAAACAGCCCTCAAGGACTAATTAGAGTGTGTGCTTCTGTGTAAAATGCAAGGAAGCCAAGTGCTCCATGCATCAAAGGTCACCCTCAAATACGAGTCATTAACTCTCGAATGGGCATCGCCTCCCAACCTTCTTTCCACATAATATCCAGATGGTTCTCATAATATATACAGGCTTATGGCCCCTAAAACAATATTACTTCCTATCATTTCTACCTGTGATTTTTCTCGTTTTCTCCCCTTTGTGCCCCCTGAAGGCTAGTAAGGGGATCGAATAGCTTTTTAAATTTTAATGGCAGACAGGCAGGTTATTAGGCTATCTTCATGTAATAATAATGGGGCCAGCAATCAAATCAAGCTTAAATCTACGTTTCAGTGGCTCATGTTGGCCAAGGTTCAAATAATTCTGCTTCAGGAAACCCACCTTAAGCTTCAATCCGCTCCTCCTAGAATGCCGAATTTTATCTCCCAAGATTTTTTTGCATCTACTGGAGCAGCAGTTAGGGGAGTAATGGTCCTGTTCATGAGTAATGGGTTGGTGGAAGACTTTCAGGTCATTAGAGATCCTAAGGCAAGGTGGATAATAGTAAGTGAAAAAAATAAAATAATCAGGTACTCCAGATTGTTAGTTTTTATGGCCTGATAGAGGACGATTCATCCTCCCTCAAAGATCTTGAGAGCGCATTGCGTTTACTTCCTGGCCTCTTCATGATTGGGGGCGATTTTGATATTTTACAGAATACCAAAATGGATTAATCTCGAAAAAACAAAGCTCAAAACAAGCCTAGAGCCTGCAGGTTTTTGGCTGGAATGAGTCGAGACCTAGCATTAATCGATCATTGGAGAGTTCAGAATCTGCAGGTAAAGGAATACACTTGTTTTTCAAAGAGGTTTAACTCGGCCTCTCGGATAGACTTTTCTTAATCTCCTGACAATGGATTAAAAGGAAATCTTTTATCCTTGCAAATCTGTTCTCAGACCACCCTGTCCCAGTAACGGAGATCAGGGTTAACACAAATCAGACCAAACGTCCCGATGGGTATTAGTCAAGACCTTATTAACTGATGCTGGCTGTGTTTCGATATTGCAAGCCAACCTCACAGAGTTTTTAGAGAGGAACATTGGATCTGCATCCACATTTTCCGTCATGTAAAGCTTTTGTTGGGGGGAGGCAATCTCTCTTTAAGCCAGTTTAGCCAAATTAAGGAGGGAGAAGACAATGATTCTACAGAGCAATTTGTATCATGCAACACAAATGCACCTAATACATTACTCCCAAATGACCGAGTCTAGATTGAGAAAAGCTAGGGATCAGTTAAAGAAGCCCTATGACTCCCAGACAATTGTTAACCAGAATACATGCTTCCAGCAACTTTATGAAGAGATCAAACCAGCTGGGCAATTTTTGGCATGGTCAGTTAAAAAGAGGCACAATAATGCTGCCATTAAATCAATTTTTGATGAGGACAGAGGTCAGCTGGTGAATCAAATGTCAGAAATAGAAGACGTATTTCTTAAGCACTATAAAAAATGATATGCTTCTTCTTCTTCTACCTTTTCAGAAATGATTAAATATTACCTTAAGGCAATTGATCTACCTCTGCTTAGCAGAGATCAGAAGGCTCAACAGTGGCGCCCATTGCGTTAGCAGAAATGCAGGAAGCCATCCAAAATTCTCCCAACGGAAAAGCTTCTGTGAGCGATGGATTGCCGCCTGAGCTATACAAAACATGTATAGCTCAAGTGGCGAGACTGATAGTTCAACTTTTTAATGACATTTTAGAAGGATGCCAGATCCCTAGACGTTTCTGAAGCCATAATAATAAGTTTCTTAAAAAAGGATAAGCAGGCCGATCAGCCAGGCTCATATCGCCCTATCAGTTTGCTTAATAATGATTACAAGCTGTTCACTAAAATTATGGCCTCTAGAACATCCGCTCTAGCGCAAGATGTGGTGGATAAAGATCAATGCGGTTTCCTACCGGGGACAACTATTGCAATAATGCACATTTTTTAATCCAGGCCATTGATTTTTTGACAAACATCGATATAAAAGCGGCGATCATTATTATTGATACAGAAAAGGCTTTCGATTTAGTTCAGTGGGACATTCAATTTTTTGCTATCTTACTTAAGTTTAATTTTTCCCCCAAATTGATGAGGCTCCTTCTGAATTTATATAGCAAAGCTGAGGTGAAAATCATAGTAAATTCCCATCTGGCTGGATCTCTTGAAATTTGACGTGGCACTCGTCAGGGCTGTCCCATGTCGTCGGTGCTGTTTGCACTGTTTATCGAGCCACTAACCTTGATTTAGGGCCAAGACTCTTGTATAAAACAACTTTGTTTGGGGCTCCTAAACTTAAGTTGTTCATCGATGATTTAATTCTCTACTTGGTGGCAGAAAAACAAAATATTACAAGAACCTTTAGTGAGAACAACTCACTTTCAAAGCTGGGGGTACAGAATTAATCATTCAAAGTCAGAAGTGCTGCTATTCAACTGCTTGGACCAAGTACTTCTGATCGAAATGCAGACCCAAGTTTGCAGGTCGGGCTCAATTAGAATTTTGGACATTTTTGTGTCCGACAATTTTTCACAGCTTTTTCAACTAAATTATGTAACAACGCTTCCCAAGGCCAAAAATGTATTAAGGCAATGGCAGTCCCTCCTACTTTCCATCATAATTCGAATTGCTTTAGTTAAAATGGTGATCCTTCCGCTTTTTCTTTTTATATTTTTGAATGTCATAATTAAAGTTCCCCAGAGTTATTTTAACGAAATCAACCAGGCTTTGCGTCAATTTGTTTGGTCAGGGAAGAAATCCCATACCAAACTAGAAACTTTGCAGTTGCAGGTAGAGGACGGGGGTCTTGCGCTGCCCCATTAAAAAAAATATTATTAATCAGCCTTTTGCGATTGGTGTGCCCAAGTAGATGCACCCCAAGATCTGGAAGGTAACTTTTACCTTAGATTAATGCTTTTAGAAAGTAATATCCAGCTTATTCCATTTATTAAAATTCCAAAGCTTCCAAAATTCAGTAAATACAAGCTCCCACAAGTTATTTGTTTTAGATTTTTGCTAATGAAGTAAGAATTTCAGTTTGCTTCTTTCTATCCTGACATCTCAGTCAGTTTCAAACTTTACTCGGTTAATTATAAAACAGCCATAAAAGTACTTAAAACATCACAATATGGCAAGATAAAATATAATACATGATTCGTAATAAAATATAATACAAATACATCATTTATTCTTTTCCCCGGCCAATACAGACTAATATATGATACTTTTCCTCGAACTGATAGCCTTTAGAATAAAAGCAGCAACGTTAAGACACATTTTATCGTCATTTAAGAGTATCAAATAATGCAAGGCCGCTTTGTAATTCCTAATATTCTGTGCAATAAAAAGCGGTTTGATATAATGGTGCCTATAAACAAGATAAAACTACAAAATAGTATAAAGTGCATCGTGCTCCGCTTACTTATATCATCACATGGACAAGGGGTTGACTCAGGTGGACACAACTTCATTGAGGGAAAGGCTACCAGATGGTGCAAAGTTCCAAACCGAAGTCTTGTCAACACATATCGGCGTTGATGATTAGCAACTCGGGACAGATAATGTTGATATCCCTCCTCTAAAGAAAGAGAGATATACATGGAGACTGTTGTTTTCATCTTTTCCAAACTCATTCTAAGGTCTGCCCTATGCCTAGTAAAAGTAGCTTTAATCAAATTCTTAGTGAGTGTCAGGGTCTTCAGATGATCATCCCACACTGACAGTTTAAAAAGAATGCTAAAGGAAGAATTTATATATGACAGCCCCAAAATACGTGAGACGTTGACCAAAGTTAAACAGTCTAAAATAATCAAGTTGATGAAACTAGTCTCTCCTTTTGATTAGATGGAAAACCAAAGGGGCAAAGGCTTAACCAAGACCAAATCCTCTAGATATTGTAGTCCCAACTATTGATGGACAATAAAGTTAGAAGCAGAAGTGGGTAGACAAAGTAAACGTTTAGTAAAACTATTCTCCTCTAGTTGCAGCTGCTTACTAGAGGTATACCCCCATAGGCCGGCACCATAGGTAGCAGTAGCCACTCATCTAGCCTTGTATACCTCTACCATTTCCTTAACTGGCCGTCTACCCAACTTAGAGGAAAACTTAAAAATTAATTTTGTATTTCTGGCCATTTTAGCTTTAGCATTAAGAACTTGTTGGGTCCAGCAGCAATTGCTTGAAAACAGGACTCCCAAATAGCAGAAAGAATTTACACTATCAATAGGTGGATTATCAATGTAAAAACATCTACATTTTTTTGGTTTGTCCCTGCAGATCATTGTAACAGTTTTGGATGTGTTAATCACCAGACTCCTTGAGGCCATTAACTCCCTAAAGGCGTTCAATAATTTCTGAAGGCCAACCTGGGTCCTAGATAACAACACAGCGTCATCTGCATATAATAACACTGGAATGGTTCGCCCGGCAACACAAGGAGCATCAGCTTGAATAGCCTGTAAAAATGTATCCACCCAATTAATGAAAAGAGAAAATAGTAACAGGGCCAACACACAACCGTGTTGAATGCCTCACCCCACTTTAAAAGTGGACGAGCATTCACCCTGTGGTCCATAGCATAGTTTACATGTTAAATTTGAATACAGGCGGGCCAAAAAATTAACAATTGCAACTGGTGCACCAAGGGACAACAAAGTTGACCATAAAATAAAGTGCTCCACTGGGAAACAGCATTTACAACGCTGTCATCACATCGCGTAACCATTACAACGCGATCGTTACAACGACCGCGTTGCTAGAGCGCGATGCCTTTACATCGCAAGTCATTAGATTGACTTGCTGTAGGGGGCGCTCAAACCTAAGGAATAGTATAATTTACTATTCCAACACCTTCCCTACTGTTGCGCAGGCTGGAGTTGGAATAGTAAATTATACTATTCCTAAGTCCAGCGCGCCCCCTACAGCAAGTCGATCTAATGACTTGCGATGTAAAGGTATTGCATTCTAACAACTCAGTCGTTGTAACAACCGCGTTGTAATAGAACGCGATGTTATAGCATGCGATGTAACATGCTATATTCGCTCCACTAGATCAAATGCGCTACTTAGAACCGCAAAACAAAGGTTGAGAGCCCCAGGTTTAGTCCGGGTATATTTCCCTATCAACAAATCCAAGTTAACGCAATGCTCTATTGTACCTAAACCCTTTCTAAAGGCAAATTAAACTGGAGATAAAACAGCATTCTCCTCAACCCAATTCTCTAGCCTCCTCAGTAGCACTCTAGTCATAACTTTTACTGAGGAGTCCAGAAGTGAGATAGGGCGATATTTTGTGGGTCGGACCGATCACCTTTCATATAGATTGGCACCATAGTAGATATGCCCTATGATGGTGGAATTATACATGGAGCAGCAGCATTAAACATCCTAGTCAAAATGGGTCCCCATAAATCTATAACTGTTTTAAATATGTCCACAGTCACCGCGTCGGGTACAGGAGCCATTCCCCCGGCACTCTCTCAAAGCTATAATCACCTCTACAACAGAAATATTCAGTGAGAGGGGATTGTGGTCTAGGATATTCGCATTGACTTCTGCTCCACCCTCCTTGTGTCTACATTGAAAAATGCCAGAAACATTTTCTATCCAAACTTCACAAGGAACAAATGAGTTGAATTCTGGAGTGTCATAATTTTTTTAAAACGGGGCATTAACCATGTCCCAAAATAATTTACTTTCTTTAAGTTCTACAGCTACAGACATTTTAGACCATGCCCCTTCCTGAAGTATTTTCTTCCTTATGGCATTTGCCTTTTTACATTCATTGTGGAGGGATTTAATTAGCACATTTCCCGGGAAGAGCTATGTAAGGCTACCTTCAGGTGCTGAGATGCCTGAGTACATGAATTGTCAAACCATCTATTTATTTTTACTCCAGAGGTGTGCTCTTCACGAGTCAAAAATACATTATTAGGATTTAGTATATGATTGAAATTATCCAATAACATAAGGGGAATTACCTCATCGTTTAAACAATAGTTAACTTCTGTAATATTACTAATTAAAATGTCAAGTTAAATTATGCGGGTCGACTCCTGCCCATTTAATTCTCACTCTATTAGACCTTATGGGAATGATATTACTGACTACAGATGGAATCACATTTTTCCAAAATAGAAAAGGCATCAAAGCAGAGTTATGATCACTGATTGAGGTCTGGACCGCATTAGGGATACCGCACTTACGACTTGCTGAGGTTGACAACCCATGATCGATAATCGTGGGGGAGGTAGGGATTGGAACTCCATTCTCTCCCCATTTGCAAGTCAATAAATGCAGATCGTATTTATTAATAATTAAATTAAAGGCAAACCCATACTCATACCCATATTCAAAGTGTTGAGGAGTCCACATGCAAAAAATGCCACAAGGGGACAGACATGGAGGTTAAAATCTCCCGCCCAAGGGATCACAAAATTGGAACGAATATGGCGAAGGAAAGCTTCCAATCCAAGATCAAGGGCATGGGCCACCTTGCTACGCATATGATCAAACAGATTGTTGTAGAAATTAATCAAAGCCCGATTGTGCCCTCCTTTGATGGTAAGCCAAATCAGCTGGGAATAGGGTCCTACCATTAAGCTATTTTTAACAGTTTGAGGGAGCCTATTAGATATAAAAATCAGAAACCCTCCCTTAGCCCGCCCCACACAAGAAGGTACAGCACCTAGAAAGTGTGAAGAAAACCCCTCAACATGTATCGGATTCACCCTCCAAGTCTCCTGTAAACAAAGAGCATCGAGATCAGATATGGTACGTGCCCATTCCAAACTTCCTATTTTATTCGATAGCCCACCCAAATTCCAGGATGCAAAGTTATAACAGTCATTCGTGGGCTGATTAGTGATCCTAGAGGCTAGATCAATAGGGTATACACACCTGTGGCTAAAGTTAGCAACACAACTACCATTAATGGCAGGTTCAAGACTGTCAGAGGACCCCAAAATTCCATTACTATTGTAGAAACCATTCCCTAGTAATTCGAGGTTAGATGAATACGTCCTAGTATTAACCATGCTTCCTCCCAAAAGATCTTCGCTGCCCAACTTTACTTTAGTTATACTATCCGTGAGTCAGTCAGTCATTATCTTGGAAAAAGCTCAGCACTTAAAATCTATTGGACACAGCCAAGGGGGAAGAAAAACAAATGTCATGGCCATACGCTCTCTGTAGATTATGATTCAGTTTGTGAGTGTTATTAGGAAGGTGTAAATGACGATAAAAAAAAGCCCAATGGACAAAGAGCCATAGTTCTAGCAAATGGAGAAGACAATGGTGATTTGAACAAAACTTCGCTGGTATGGCTTGGATGGCAAAAATTAATAATAATACAATCCCCTCTATGAGTTTTCCCAAGTGACCCAACCCACCCCACTCTCCTGACAAACAAAATTTGGTGTGCACACTCAGGAGACATCTTATTTGGAGGATCTAACTTACTTGGTCTCCATCTTGATGACAGAAGTATTAAAAATTGGGAAAAGTTGTGGATTTTTTTGATCGAAGGGGTGATGATGACATGGGACCAGCTGAAATTGGATTCCCCTGAACTCCCCTCCTCACTATTGTTTACTTTTCTTCAGCTTCGCAATTGTATGCGAAATGCGCAACTTTCAGGGGATACCCTAGCCACTTCAATTTGTCATGCTTACTATGTGAGTGGGACAAGAGGGGTTAGAAGTTGGCATTGAATAATTCAGCAACAACTTTACGATAAAACTGTACCCCAAGCTTTAAAAGAAATTCAGACCTCCACAGGGTGAAAAATAGAAGTACATACATGGAAATTTTATAATGAATGGTCATACAAAGCTATCACAGGGGATAATTTTAAACGTATGGCCCTTTTTTCGTAAGAGCGACTATATTATATCCCAGCTCATTTACATAGAATGTTCCTGTCTACTTTTGGGCTATGTTTTAGAAGATTGGGTACATGTATGTTTTACCTGTCCGGCCATTACAGATTTTTGGGATCATATCTTTCAGTGGCTTAGTAGGAAACTTCAGATCAATCTTGCCCACTACCCATTGTCCGTCTTGTTTGGTGTTAATACAATGCTCAACTTCGCAGTGTGACAAAGACAGCTACTATTTATCACATCATAAGTGGCTAAATCTTTGATTTTACAAAAATGGAAACTGGTGGAGGCTTCAACTTTTGACCAATGGTTGTATAAGATGCAACAGGTGGAATCTAAAGAAAAACTATACTCCCTAAGAGTGGAGGCCATAGTGAAGTTCGATAAACTTTGGGGTGAGGAGCAGTGAGTAGTGGGAAGCTTTGTGATATGTGTTAGGTTTATTATGTGGATTATATCCAGGAATGTTTAGAAGAATTGTGCAATTTTGGGGAACGTTTTCTTCAGATCATGTTTTCTATTTACAATGATGAAATTGTATGGATCATATGCAATGCAATATTCTCTTTTTCTGCCTGTGAATATAAATAAAAAAAATAAAAAAAATGAAAAGAGGCTAAATCAACCAGAAGTACACGTACAGGGTAGACCTGAATATAGCATGGGCATACAAAATGGCTGCGATTAAAAAACATAATATTTTTGTTAATTGTAATATATATTGACAAAATCATTAAAAAGGTACAATAAGTTAATGGTAGCCATCTTTGAATACATTTGTAACATTTTTGCAAACCCATTCAAAGATGGCTGCTGTAGATGCATGCACCTCCTAGGTGGCTATCATACACAAAAAAGCACTGGCAAAGACAATGGGTTTCTCTGGCCAAACCTTTTGTCTTTGGCAATGCTTACCCTTTCCTTACTGGCTCCCAAACTGTGGATTGAGCTTTTTATTTAAAAAAAAAAAAAAAAAACCTCTCGAAATGGGCTTTCACTTAATTGTAATACGCCTGACCGTAGATTGATGGTGATAGCAGACCATAAAATCAGTTATGGAAATATTGATCTCGAGGTCCAACCTGTTCATGAACCTCACAAAACTGTCAATAAGATCTCTGACCATTCGGGGTATGTCTGATTGGCACTGCATCATCTGCGTAAAAGAGTGCTGGGACAAACATAGAACCCACCTTGGGGTAGTCCTTGCTATAAAAAAAAAGGAGCGAGGACTCAGCCTTAACAAAAGTTTCTACCTAGCTTAAAGGGTGAAGTACACTCCCCCTCTGAGCTGTATCCCACTGAGGCAGATACGCCGCTGTGTAGGGCTTACAATAAATTCACAAGGAGATCAGGTCAAAATAACCCATAGCTTTGATCAGTTAACCCCATTCAGGGTATGTCTGATTGGCACTGCATCGTCTGCGTAAAAGAGTGCTAGGACAAACATTGAACCCACCTTGGGCTAGTCCTTGCTAAAAAATAAAATAGGGGCGAGGGCTCAGCCTTAACGACATTTTCTACCTAGTTTAAAGGGTGAAGTACACTCCCCCTCCGAGCTGCATCCCACTGAGGCAGTTACGCCGCTGTGTATAGCTTGCAATAAATTCACAAGGAGATCAGGTCAAAATAACCCATAGCTTTGATCAGTTAACCCCATCAAAGGCACTACTAAAGTCCATGAAAGAGTGGTATATAGGTCCGCTTTTGGCTACTGTGTATTTTTCGATGATTAGTTGTAAGTTCAACGCTTGGGTGCCAATCCTTCTCTAAAACCATATTGCACCATATTTATCAGTTTGTTCTCTTTCGCCCAGTCCTCTATCCTTTATAGGATAATACGCCCTATAATCTTAACCTCTGGATTCAATATGGAAATTGGTCTGTAGCACTTGGGGTCTTGCCTTACTTATAGATTGGAACAATGGTGGCTGATTTCCATTAGGTTGGAATGCTAGTTTGGACAGCAACATTCAGAACATTATTTATAACGGGACCCCAAAAGTCAACATTGGATTTATAGAAATCCATAGGGACCCCATTCAGTTCCGGAGCCTTATTTGAGTGGCTAAAATTAATAGCGCCTACTTCGTCCCTCAAGGCAAAACTAATATTCAACGGAAAGGACAAAGAAGCCTCCCTCCCATCCGCAGGACCACCTTTATCATAAGAATAAATATTGCTGAAATGCTCCATCCAGCTATCAGCGCGAATGTTAGTGCCAAACCCTTCAGAGTTAACAATCCTAATAAGATTAGTATCTTTCAGGGTGTGGAGAGCAGCTCTTCGATGGATGGAATGGGATTGCAAAGTCACAAGGGAGACCCCTCTATGGGAGGGCAGGTGGTTGGCTCAGGTATCCACCGTGAAAGGTTTCAAGGAGTGAGATAATATTGGGATATCAAGAATTGGAGATGTTTGGGGCAGCCATCATATGAAATCTTTCAAGGACCTCCAAACAGAATTTCAAATGCCAACCTCCCAATTCTATTGATACCTACAACTCTGACATCCCCTACATTCACACAATGATGAGAGCTGCAGGATCCTCCCGAGTATAGCCCCCTGAAAAATAGAATTCTTATGGGCCATTTTGGAAAGGGCGGGGTATCCCAGATTTATATAGATCCCTTGTGATACACTCGTCTGCCTCATTGACTTCTCTGAAAGAAAAATGGGAGTGTTGGGGCTCTGGAAGAGACGGACTGGCGAGATGCCTGCATAGCTCCTCGCACTTTGACAATTTCGGCCAGGCCCCGTTTTATCAGAGTTAAGTATCTTCACCATGTCTATATGACCCCTCTCCGCTTGAGGAAGATGGGTTTGATAGACTCCCCGTCATGCCACTGGTGTAAGAATCCCTTGGGGGACTTTTTCCATATAGCGTGGTAATGCTCAGTGAAACAAGTATTCTGGGCCAATGTGTTGACAATTTTATCTGCAGTGGTGGCTATGACAATTAACGCGGATCCAAAAATAGCTATATTTGGTATCTTGGATGAGTTTGGAGGGCCTATCGTGGTCAGGACCCTGGTTGGCCTGGATACGTTATTAGCTAAACTGGACATTGCCTGCAATTGGACCTCTTCTGTCGCCCCTTCGATAGAGGTCTGGACCAAGGGGATATACTGGTGCTGTAAACTTTCAGATACGGGATCTGTTGCAAGTATGGGGGGGCTACCATACTGAACTTGTCCCAAATATATGCGTTATTGATGACACCATGTGTATTATCCTTTCTCGTGTACCAGACAAATGGTTTGATGTTAACCTGTGAAATGTCAATAAAATGTTTGTATTAAAAAAAAAGATTAGCTTTCACAATCTGTCAGAACACAACACAATCTCAAACTTTAATTTCAGCCTTCCTTGTCCTGATGGCTAGCCTATCGGTTGCTCTAGCAATAATAATGCTGCCTTGTTGTCTGGAGGCCCGTTTTAGGACATGGCGTAACTTGTTATTAGCTGTTCTATACTCTTTGTTAAACCATCCTATTAGAGGACTTTTCTTAGTAGAGAATTAGCTTAAAAGAGATGACTTAATGGATTTATTTAGTTTGGAGGTGGCCTCCAAAACAAGTAAGGGTGACTGATTATATGTTAACAAACAATCAATAATTAAGTCAAAATTCATGTTAATGATAGAGACTAGCAAAGTTGAAAAGTTAGCACCTTTCCATCTAACTCTTAACCATTTATCCATACTTACCAAGCCCTTAAGTCCCCTCTCAGTGAGCAAATCTGCACCCAGTGGGAGAAAAAATGAAAGCTCATTCGGGTTATATTTACTGGCACAGCTCTCTGGTGTCCCCCCAGAATGAACTGACTCAACATATTTTAAAATAAAAATATAATCAATGATTGTGCCGTGCCCCATCAAAGTCTAACCTGTATAACTTAGTTCCTCTACTATCGATTCTAGATATTTTTGTCTCCCTATCCTACATCTGGAAGAGGTTACAACAGATAACATTGGATCTAATTTTGGCATTGAAATCCCCTCCCAGAATAACACTGAATTCATTAACAACAGAAGATGATCTTTTTACTTTGAAATAGTTAAAATATGACATGACATAGGGTATCACTATCTCTCTCCTTATACTGCACATGAATAAAAAATAAGGGCATGAGGTAAGACCACCCATAAAACTTGAATTCCTGAATGAGAACTTGCAATGAACACAACCTTAAACATCCCTGAATTTTTAACCATGGTAAGCAATCCCCCCGAAGCTCGAAAACAATTAGACAGCCTGGCAGGGATGCTAAAATGTTGATATGCATTCCAAACAATGTCTTCTGTAAGTCACATTTCCAGAAAGATGGTAATGTCATATCTTTCAACAAAAGTCAGCCAATACCTATAAAATTAAGTACCCTCCTAATCTAACTAAAAACGCATCCAAGAGCTTAAAATATAGACTTCTCAAATCTCACCCAGAAACTCTCATTTCTGACCTATGCTTCTGCTGGAAAAAAGGAGCTACAATAAGTGATCCTATTTTCTAAATGAAAAGAAGAGCGCAATGGAGGAAAGCCATGCACTCACTGCTCCTGATCACTACATCCAGGAAAACTCCACATGGTCGAAGACTCTCGGTAGATCCCTCACCTGCTTGCATAGCATATGCAACCATCTCCATATATAACAATGGGATTATCTTCATCCAATCATCAGACCACAACCTAGAAATATTTGATGAAATCTTCTCTATCATCAAAAATTCTGTGACTAGTAATGAATCCGCCCGCTCCCAAGGTCGTTCTACGTCTGCAGGCAACCCCAAGTAGTGTCCTCACATATCTTCACCACACTAGGCATTCCATCCTTCCCCCCTTGCTCCTCCATGGCGACCAGCTTACAGAACTCCAGCTCCGCACCTCCACCCGGGGGGTCTGAGTCCACTTTCATGATTCGACAAACTAAACTGCACCCACACTACACCTCTAGAACAGTGGTCACCGAGTTACACAACAACAGAAGTATCACCATGACTCAGACTCTATTATAGACCTCCGAATACACCCTTGTGGATTCTACTAGCCCTCAAGCTTAACTCCATCTACAACCCAACCTCCCCTCCACTGGTTCTCTCAGGCCAGCAGTACTCCAACACCACAGTCCTGAGCACCGCCCCTCCACTGTGCCCCTTGATCCAAACCACGACCACTTGTTTCCACACCTCACTAGAACCGGCCTTGGCGAGTTTACCCTGGACCTTAAAGCAGACTTACAAAGCCTAATAAGCATCACCTCAGAGTTGGCGAACAATCGATGGCCCAACAGAACTCCTGGGAAGAATAGGCACAACCACTCCCAATCTACTAACTTTCCATACTTGTTGATTGTACATTTGTAGTTGTTTCAGTAGGGAGAAGTATCATTTCATTGTTGTTTACCGCTTCTCTTTGGAAAGTGGAGTCTTCAGTCGTTATTAAAGCTTCCATCTGAACTGCCTGTATAGTAGCTAGAGGAGTGCGGCGGCTACCCAGGAGCCCATGTCAAAAGCGCTTTTTGTACGGTTTATACAACGAGCTGTGGAAAATATCTCAACAGGAAGCTGCTGAGAGATTGCGTGAGATTGACAGGGTTAACTTGGAAAAGGCTGGAGTCGTGGTTAGCTGTCGAGCATGGCGGACGCTTAGCTTCGGGGCTCCCGGCCCGGAGCCCGTAAATCCCGTCACAACTATCCGTGTTCTACTGTTTTTGGTCGCTATCACTCGGTGACCGGACCCTGTTGACCCTGGGAAGGCGGAGACCCAGCGACTGCCGTTCTACCCCTTGTATGCTCTGCTATCAGCGGTATGGAGCCGGGAGCGTCGCTTGCACAAGATGGCGGACCCCTCCTTTGTCTGTGCCTGAAAGGACGGAGCCTTGCATAGATGTCCCCGGAGTCTCGAGACCCAGTGCCGGCTGATTCCCGACTGAGCCGATGTGGTATACTTGCGATAGCTGCATGGTTGGCCCCCCGCGGCGCCCCTGTGACGATCTACCGGGGCTGTGTGCTGCCTAAAGCGCCTGAATGCGCGCGTATCGGGACCGCTGCCCCGTCTGCTTTGAGCCTGGCTGGGAACGGGGGTGAGTCCAGCGTTAACGGCCGCGATCTGGCGTCTGATCGTGAAACGGAGGGGGTGCCGGACTGAATTGAGGATCGCACAGCTGGGGGAAGCTTTGAACTGCTGCATCACTGAGCCCCAGCCTGCAGTGCGAGCTACGGTGAAGGGCAGAAGTGGACGTCTGGCTCTGTAGCTACGAGTGATGCTATCTGTTAGTGCCTGAGGCGCTTCTACGAGGGCAACACAGGCTTTCAAGCGGTGCTTCTACCCCCTACTGTTACATTGCTGACTTGAGCTGTGATCGCTGCAGAGGGGATTCTTCAGTTGTTTTCTGTGGATACTGGGGCAGGGGCCTGGGGCCTGTTTGCGAGGGGAGAGCAGATTGCCCACTTTGCGACCTGAGGAGCCCGCTCCATAATTACGGATCGTCCGCTTTCCCTCTTTCATATTCTGGGATAGACATCGGCGCAGCACCACAGGTACTGGCCCTTTCGCAGTGCACCGCGGTGTGACTACGTGGGTGTGTCTGGGCACTGGGGATCTCCGCCAGGAAATACCGCGTTATTCCTGTTACTCATCACTTGCTATAGAAGACGTTGCTGCGTTATATATGCCAGAGCTGGCGGTGGGCTCAGCAGAGGGATCAGGACCCTTGCTTTGTGTGCGGAGTGGAAGGAGGAACGCGGTGATGCTGCCGCACTGTAGTGACTCTTCTAACTAGTAAGTGCCTTCTGCTGCATGTGCTCCTAAGCTGCGCATGCTCACTTTGGCTCCACCCCCTATATGCTACAACTGGCAAAGTGCACCTGCTGTTTCTGGTTAGCATCTTCTCCTTGACGCGCAAAACATCTGCAGGCCGTTACCCTGTGCTGTAGTTGAACACAAGCACGGCTCCACAATGGGCCGCCCGAAGGGAGGCAAACCCCAAGAAACTGACGATGCTGGTTCATCCTCAACTACTGCACCCACAAATGTTGTTCCCCCCTCTGCAGAACCTGCGCCTCCAGACAAGTTAGACGTTATTCTTCAGGAAATAAGGCAATCTCGTGCTTCGTTGGAGCAACAACTGGGCTCACTAGCGGCGGAGGTGGCGTTAATTAGGGGCGACCACAGGAAACTCTCGGATAAAGTGGCTACTAAAAAGGCGACGCTGCAGGAGCTCCTTCCTAAGCAAAAAGAACACTCTGCAGACTTAGAACTCCTACAACACCAAATCTCGATCTTGCAAGACCGCGTAGATGATGCGGAGGGTCGTTCACACAGTAATAATGTTCGCATTGTGGGAATGCCGGAGAATGCCGAAGGTCAAAATACTACGTCATTCGTCGAAACATGGCTGCGAACTTGGCTGCCGACAGAGGCAATGATGAGCACCTTCTGCATTGAGAGGGCCCACAGAGTCCCCGCAAGGCGGAGAGTACCCGGTGCACCACCTCGCCCAATTGTAGCCAGAGTGCTCAATTGTAGAGATAGAGACCTCATACTGCAGGCGGCGCACGAGAAAGCCCTGATCCTTAAGGACAATGTGCAAATTTCCTTGTTTCTGCATTACACTCTCCAGGTCCAGAAGCAGAGAGCAGCGTATCAGGGCGTCAAGAAGCACATGCAGAGCATAAACCTGAAATACGCCCTGCTCTATCCCGCCCAGATTAATATCCTTTTTTTGACACCCTGGATGAGGCGTGGGAATGGCTGGAGAACACATTTCCTTACTTTCCCATCGACTCCGCCCAGCGTAGAAATGATGAGCCGCTGCCCAGAAGGCGAACGCAACAACAGAGACATAGGAGGACCAAGAAACCGGAGGACGACCCGACGCTGACACCGGGGCAGGTTCTAGAGGGTCAACAACGAGCCATAATATCTGCAGCTACTTTTCATGAGTATAGGACAATAACTGATGAGGAACTTTCTGCGGCGGACACGGTCCATTCGGAACCGGAAGCCAGTCAGTTGCTTTTTTCCTCCATTTCCTCACAGACAAACACCGACCTGCTTAATTGAAGACTGTGTCTCACGTACATTGGTGTTTGTTATAGAAGCCTTGGGTGGATCCTGGTAAGCGGTATATGATCTGCCGATGCCTGGGATGGTGGCGGCTCCACAGATCTCTCGTGGGTCTCTCCGGCCTGTTGCGGAGGAGGTGAGGCAACTGTTCGGGCTGGACAGCGGACCACGCTGGGTGGTCCCGAGGTCCGTTAGAGGCAGAGGTAAGACTGTTGCCAATATGGCCCACAGGACACAGACACTGATATAGAACTTTACATGGGCCCTCTGCGAACTAATTTGCTACATGGCCTGAACCTTTGAACTTTGCCAATTGACAGAGTTTGGGCGGGTACCCGGGTCGGGGGCTGACGATTTCTCAACGAAGTGCATATGGGGCTTATTCAGGACCCACAGTACTATGTTATCACCATGCCCCCTATTGCAGTAGCACAATGTTTGATTGTAGGATTGTTAGTATATGCTTTTGGTTTTGCTTTTGTTTATTGGTCGAACACAGTTTTGAAGTTGAACCTTGTATTGGGTTGTTTAAGTGGGAAGCTGACGTGTACTGGAAGGTTTCATGATGGGGGAGATATATTATTAGTACAATGTAACAGCTATAGGAATGCAGGCTATACAGCACTATAAATGCCTCACCTGGAATGTACGGGCATGGGTTTACCACATAAACGTCACAGAATACATGCCCAATTAATTAGATGTAAGGCACACATAGTTCTATTACAGGAAACGCATTTGACTGCATCAGAAGTGCCTAAACTACAGAAAAAGTGGAGGGGACAAATCTATAGTACGGCTTACTCGGCCTTTGCCCGAGGGGTGACAGTCTGGATCCGCTCAGGAGTACCCTTTGTGCTGCAGGAACAGCGAATAGATAAGGATGGTAGATATGTCTTGCTGAGAGGTGTGGTGGATGGCAGCTCCGTGGTGATAGGAGGTCTATATGCCCTAATTCAGATCCAGATCCGTTCTACAGCCAGGTGAACTCTGTGCTGGCGAACTGGACCGACCACCCATGGGTCTTGGGGGGGACTGTAATGCGGTTTTGGATATTGCATTGGATCGTTCCCATACCCCATTAGATGGGGCTCACACCAAGCGACTGTCAGCCTTACTAAATAACTGGGCGCAAGGTTGGTCCCTTATGGAGATGTGGCATAGCCACAATAAGGGGATGCGGGAGTATTCTTATTACTCGGCTGTACACGACTTACACACTAGGATAGACCATATATTTTGCAGTACATCACTTCTAACACAAACGACACCCTCGGCCTATTTGGGTAAGACTATCTCTGATCATAGGGCTTTGGAAATGACGTTTGAATGGGGCCGTGTTCCCTCCCCGGTGCCTACTTGGAGGTTGAATCCGCAACATTTAGAGGACGGAGTGTTTAAAGACGCACTTGGCTACCGCTGTAATACAGTATTTCACAGAGAATGCGGGCACGGCAACGAACACCGAGAGTGAATGGGAAGCATTCAAGGTGGTGATCCATGGCGCAGCCATTAATGCCATTACTGGGGCCCGACATCAGACTAATAGAGAGTTACATCAGGTTGAGGATAAGTTAGGTGCCCTGGAGGCACAGGCGGCCCTGGATCCGGCTGTGAAGCCGGCTCTACAGGACGCACGCATTAAATATGCGGAATTGTTGGAACTGCTGCGGATTATTGATTACCGTTCATACACACAGAGAATACACATGGAAGCGGACAGACCGGGTGCACTGCTAGCGCGGATTGTTAGGGATACTCCACCACCTACGCCAATAGTAGAAATAGTTACACTACACAATGTGCGGATCACCTCTCAGGCAGACATTAATGACACTTTCTATAGACATTATCAAACCCTCTACAGGGCCCCACCACGGGTGGATCCACTTGAGTTGCACTCTTTTTTTAAGCAAAGTGCATCTACCCCGAATTACTGAAGATGCCAGGGAAACACTAGCTAGCCCCATAACGACTGGGGAAATATACGCTGCAATCAAAAGTCTCCCCAAAAACAAGACTCCCGGTCTGGACGGACTACCGGCAGAGTTTTATGCTGCCTATGTGCAACAATTGACCCCCCACCTTAAAAAACGATTCACAGCAATTTATGATACAGGTACCTTACCGCCCACTACAGCGCAGGTGTTATTCACTTCCTTGCCTAAACCTGTTCGGGATCCCACGACACTGAATGCATATAGACCTCTATCCCTGTTGAATACCGAATATAAAATCCTTAGCAAAATCCTAGCAACCCGACTGAAACCGCTCTTGACAGGCCTAATACATGTCGACCAATGCGGATTCATTCCCACACGCAATACATCCCTCAATATACGTCGGCTCTGCTCTATAATGTTTACTTGCACTAGGGACCTGCTGGAAGCGGGGTAACTCCAGTGGGTACAGGTGCTATATCACTCTCCAACCGCTAGACTGCGTACCGGACTGCACATTTCAAAATCACTGGACATACAGAGAGGCACGCGGCAGGGCTATCCCCTCTCGCCTCTGTTATTTGCGCTGGCGATGGAACCGCAAGCTTGCAGGATCCGATCCGAAGCACTTGAATGGGGCATCCCCCTCTCTAACACACTCCATGCCATCTCTTTGTATGCTGACGACATTATATTGTAGGTCCGTAAACTACAGGATAAAGCTTTGACTGAAGCACAGACCTTTCGACACTTTGAATCCATTGCGGGTTTGGCCATTAACTATGACAAATCCTGCGCGTTCCCTTTCAACGACAATACGGACGCATTAGACATCCCTTTCGGTACCAATCACATAGCATTGGCTCGCACCACTTTTCGATATCTAGGGATACAAGTATATAGGGCCCCGCAAGATATTATAGATGGGAACCTCCAGAAGGCGATTAATTAATTGAGGGCACAAGTAACGTTCTGGACGTCCTTGCCTCTTTCAGTTGCTGCCCGACTTGCTATCTCCAAGATGGTACTGCTACCGCGGCTGCTTTATTTCTTTACGAATTTGCCAGTACGGTTTCCAACTGCTACCTTCCGAACCCTGAATACGTTATTGACCAGTTTAATCTGGGGTACAGGCCCCCGTCGGTTAAGTTTAAAGAAATTACAGCTCCCATCTAACGCGGGTAGACTAGGCGCACCCGACTTCTGTGCTTACTGCCTTGCCGCACAGCTCCAATGGTTGTCATACTGGCTGGCTGGCCGAAATGTAGGTGAAATTGCATATACTCCGCAAATGCTTGCACAGGGCAGGCTACATCGCTTGCTGTGCCCGAACGTTGTGCCCCCCCTACATCTCATATACTGCTCAGGATTGCATTAGATTACTGGAGAAGGGCACTGCGATATAAGGCAGATGTTCCAGCGTACCCGCCCAATATCCCATGATTAGGCATCCCCACCAACACTGGAACATTGACTGCTCGACGGTTGGAACCTTCGGCGCAAACCGGGGTGGACACGGTGGGCGACCTATTTGGGGATGGGACGTTGTTGACGCATACTGATTTTGTTAACAAACGGGGAGTACCAGATACGCTGTTTCTACTACATGCCAGCCTAATGACTTATGTTAAAAAACAGTGGACCCCTCTAGGAACGGAACCACCAACAAATGAACTTGTTCATCTCATGTATCTCATGGGAACAGGTGGCCACCTGACACGCTGGTTTTGTCAAGGGTTACGAACACACCAACCGTCCCCGTTACTTGCAGTGCGCAGTAAATGGGACCGTGACCTCAATAGACCTCTACTAGACAAGGAGTGGGCGGTCATATTGGAATATCCAAAACATGTGTCCCGTAATACTCGTTTTAAGTTTATCCAATACATGGCAACCCAGTGAGCATATTTAACACCACATAACATTAACACTATGTATCCTGACGCCAATGCACTATGTCCTAGATGCTCTGAGAAAGATGCCGACTTGTTACACATGCTTTGGACCTGTAGCAAACTATGATGGTACTGGTAGGCGATTGCACAATCGTTGACAGAGATACTGGGTGACATGGGACTCCACACACTAGAATTTTGTGTCCTTGGGCTATGTAAGCGACGGAAGAGACGCGAGGTTCATGGCAAATTTATTGATTTGGCCCTATTGTTTGCCAAAAGGGGTATAACTAGGAGGTGGAAATCTCCAACAGCTCCTACTTTCCTAGCCTGGAAGGACGAAGTGGTTAAATGGGGACAAGCGGAGAGTGTGGCCATACGCACTGAAGAAAGTAGGGGACTACGGAAAATACCCATAGCCATGAGCTGGGACACTATACTGGAATTTTTTTAAGCAACTGGCGTTGTTACTCCTACAAATGTATAGGCCTTCCTCTATTTAGTATTGCACAATTTTGGACGGCATGCATAGTGGAATTTCCTGTATTACTCTGTATGATGTCTTTCAATAGGACTTGTTGTATAGCAGAAACTCTACTAATGGGACAAGTTCCACTGTACTCTGTTTGTGAGAAGTCTTGCCTTTCGTCTTTCCTTTTCTTTTTACTTTGCTAATCATGGAACCATTAGCGGGGAGGGTGGGGGGATTGTTTTAAAGTTTATTTTGTTGCATTACAAATTTTTTCTACATTGTAATCCAGGCGCTACTCTAGCGGGACTGTCACCACTGGTATCTGAACGAGCGTGCAGACGACCATTTTCCTGGGTGACACAGACTGCTTGAACATATTAATGAAAACTGTTACATTGTTTCGCTAATATGATTGCTTATCTTTTCCTGAATAATAATTGTACTGATGGCTGCTATGTGGAAAATGAATACATTTTTTTTTTTTTAAAACAAAAAAACTTGGAAAAGGCTTTGGCTGTGGTTGATCACGGTACGACCACAGTATCATCCAGGATTTATTCACTGGGCAACATAGGTGCTTTCGCAATTGACAAAATACAACAAGACAAGTCTATTTTACAACATGGACAGTCACAATTAAGGTCAATCGTAATATTGAGCTGGACATTACAAATGTTACGTTCTGGCCACATGCCATGGCATTACATCAATAGTACAAGTCTGTTTTCGGCATACAATCTAACAGAAAGACAGATAATAATGGCATGCAGAGATGCGAAATATACCATGTTGCAGATTGAAAAATTAGACCAATTGCCTTTCACCGGGGCTGAGACACCATCCACTGACTGGATAATCCATGGTTATATCACCTTACCAGTCACAACGTTCCAATTCCAGTACTGTCTCCAATACCAACCAGGAGGCAGATACAAAGCGCTAGGGCAAGGTTATGTGCATGAGTATTGGGAATTACCATTCAGGTTTAGATGCAGGAATGGGGGCACAGAGGTTTTCCTTAGCAGTTTCGATTGTGAGGATGCTTTAAGCGGTTCCTCAATCAATCAATCAGGCATTTGTTGAGCGCGACTACTCACCCGTAAGGGTCTCAAGGCGCTAGGGATAGGGGGGTGCAGGTTCCAGTCCATCAAGGAGGGGGTCTGTTGAAGAGCCAGGTTTTGAGGTTTCTTGCGAAGATGGGGAGCGATGTTGTCTGTCTGAGGTGGAGCGGAAGGTCGTTCCAGGCTTTGGCCGCGAGGGAGGAGAAGGAGCGGCCTCCCGATCTGGTCTTTCTGGTGCGGAGGACCACGGCGTAGGAGAGCTGGGCTGATCGTAGGGTCCTTTGGGGTGCGTGGAATTTGAGTCGGCTGTTCAGGTATGCTGGTCCGGTGTCGTGGAGGGCCTTGTGTGCATGGATGAGTATCTTGAAGGTGATTCTAGCCTCGACGGGGAGCCAGTGGAGTGTGCGCAGGTGCTGCGAGATGTGGCAGTGTTTTGGCAGGTTGAGTCTGCTGGTGACCAGGGCGTGAGTGATGGTCTTTCTGTGTTAGAGGGGGATCCATTTGAAGGTCTTACGAAGGAAGCGGAGGGTGTGGAAGCAGGAAGACGAGACGGAGTTGATCTGGTAGGTCAATTTGGAGCTCGGCGTCCAGGATGATTCCCAGGTTGCGTGCGTGGTCCGTGGGGATTGGCGGGTTTCCAAGGGCAGGGGGCCACCAGGTGTCGCTCCAGGCATCGGGGTTTGTGCCCATGATGAGTACTTCTGTTTTGTTGGTGTTTAGTTGTAGGCAGCTGTTTTTCATCCATTTGGCGACGGCTTCCATGCCTTCTCGGAAGTTGTGTCTGGCGGTGTTGGGTTCGTTGGATAGGGAGAGGATGAGTTGGGTGTCGTCTGCGTATGACACAATGTTGAGTCCGTAGGTTCTGACGATGGGGGCGAGTGGAGCCATGTAGACGTTGAACAGCGTCGGGCTGAGGGAGGAGCCCTGGGGGACTCCGCAGGTGGTAGGTGTAGGGTCCGAGAGGAAAAGGGGGAGTCTGACCCGCTGCATTCTGCCGGACAGGAAGGAGCGGATTCAGTTGAGGGCCTTGTCCTGGATTCCTGCGTCGTGGAGCCTGCGTATTAGGGTGCGGTGAGAGACTGTGTCGAACTCCGCTGAGAGGTCGAGGAGGATGAGGGCTACTGTTTCTCCTTTGTCCAGTAGGGTGCGGATGTCGTCTGTTGTGGCGAGGAGGGCAGTTTCCGTACTGTGGTTTTTTCTGAAGCTGGATTGGGAGGAGTCGAGGATGTTGTGCTCTTCGATGAATGTGGCGAGTTGGCTGTTGATGGCTTTCTCGATGACTTTCGCTGGGAACGGGAGCAGGGAGATGGGTCTGTAGTTTTTGAGGTCGGTGGGGTCCGCCGAGGGTTTCTTCAGGAGGGGGTTGACCGTGGCGTGTTTCCAGTTGTCGGGGAACGAGGCGGTCACCAGGGAGCGGTTGATGGTGTGGCGGAGCATGGGTGCGATGGTGTCGGCGGCTCTGTTGAAGATGTGGTGGGGGCAGGGGTCCGTGGGGGCCCCTGAGTGGATTGACTTCATTGTCTTCAGTGTGTCTTCGGTGGTGAGGGGTGTCCAGTTGTCAATCGCTGGTTTCCGGGTGTTGGGGGTGGTTGGTGAGGGTTCAGTGTGTTGGTTGTCTTCGTCGAAGTTGTCGTAGATGCTCTTGATTTTGTGGTGGAAAAAGGTGCTGAGTTTGTCGCAGAGGTCCTGTGAGGGAGGGATGTCAGTAGACTCGCTGGTGAGTTGGGCGAACTCCTTGATGATGTTGAAGAGTTCTTTGCTGTTGTTCGCGTGGGTGGAGATTCTGTCTCCAATCACTTTTTTCCTTGTTTCTCTGATGAGTTGGTGGTGGGCGTTGGTGGCGGCTCTGAAGTTGTTGTGGGCTTCTGTGGATTTGGTGTTCCTCCAGACCTTTTCGAGGCAGCGGCAAGTGCGTCTGGACTCTCGAAGTTCGGTGGTAAACCATCTGGCTTTCTTGGAGCGGGTATTGGTTTTTTTCTTGAGGGGGGCTATGGTGTTGGCGCTGTCCGAGATCCATCTATGCAGGGTTTGGGCTGTGGTGTTGGGGTCGTCGTTTTCCGCTATGGTTGGGATGGAATTGTTGAGTGAGGAGGTGAGCTGGTCGTTGGTGATTTTGGTCCAGTTTCTTCGTGGGAGCAGGTGCTGGTGTCTGTGGATGGTGGGTGTTCTGAAGGTGAAGTGGACGCAACGATGGTCAGTCCATGGGAGTTCGGTGGTGTGGCTGAAGGTGATGGAGTTTCCTGTAGTGAAGAGGGGGTCGAGGGTGTGTCCTGCTGAGTGTGTGGGCTTGGTCACGATCTGGCGAAGTCCAATGTTGTGGAGGTTGTCCAGGAGGGATGTGGTGTTGGGGTCCAGTTGGGTGTCGAGGTGGAAGTTGAGGTCTCCCGGCAGGGTGTAGTTGGTGGATGCGATGGCCTGCAGGGAGATGATGTCCGTGATGGAGTTGGCAAAGGGGCCGCGGGGTCCAGGGGGTCGGTAGATGAGGGTTCCTCGGAGGGTGGCGGTGGGGCTGGCCAGTATCTTGAAGTGAAGGTGTTCCATCAGGTCTGCAGGCTCGTCGGGGAGTGTGCTCAGGTGGAGGGTGGATTTGTGGATGATGGCAATTCCTCCTCCCGGGCGGGTGGGGCGGTCCTTCCTGGAGATTTTGTATCCTTGGGGGATGGCGATGGCGATGTCCGGTCCCGAGGTGGTGTTGGTCCAGGTTTCGGTGAAGAACGCTATGTCCGGGGTGGTGCTGTCAAGAAGGTCCCAGATTTCTGTGGCGTGTTTGTGGAGGGATTGGACATTGAGGAGGATGCATTGCAGGGTCTTCGGTTCGGTTGTGTTCTTGTGGTCGGGTTGTGCTGGATCCGTGTTCTTGGCGGTGCTGCAGGTGTGCCGGCAGCGGTGACAGCTGAAGGGTCCGTGGGTGTCGGCTGGTGATGCTATCTTACAGTTGTTGTTGCGGCCTGGGTTGTGTGTGTGGAGTGCTGCTGGGTCGTATCGTTGGCGGGCGGAGGTCCAGGGTTCCTGGCGCTGGTCGCGGTCGGGTTGCGGACGGGCGCAGACGGGCTTGCCTTTGGCGCGCCCGCTGCGCACGTCGGGCCGCCATTAAGTAGGGGTCGGATAGGGCTGGACAGTTGGGAGGCGGGGAGGGGAGCTGGATTGGTCGTGCTGGGGGGGAGGGGCTGCGGGGGCAGCAGCGGCGGGGGAAAACGGGCGGAAAAGGAGGGAAAGGAGGAGTAAAGGGGAAAACAGAGAAACAAGCAGAAACGCAGGAAAGTGCAGGAAGCAGAAAAAGTGCAGAAAAATAGATTGAGGGAAGAGGGTGAAAACGAGTGAAAAACGAGTGAAAAACGGAGCGGAAAGCGGAGCGAAAAAAGGGTGACAGAGGTCCACTGGACCACCAGGGATGAGGTGCAGGTGAACCTGCGGGTAGAGGAGGGCCTCAAACACCCACACTAGAGAGTGCAGGGGCTGGGGGAGGCCTCACTCAATGGTGGAGCTGCGAGGGTGGGAGAGCAATTTCACTGACAAAGAGTCAGTGGTCTTGCTCCTTGTTCCTTAGTCTGCAAGGACATTTCTCTCCACGGGACATACAATGCTTCAGTGGCGAACTTGTCTTGTTATCTAAAGGGTTCTCCAGCTGCCGTGATTCATCCTGTGTTCAGGCTGCTCTCGAATGGGAGTTATTTGATGCTGATTGATCAAGGTTGCTGCGGAATGGAACCAGACATCGCTTATCTAGTGACGGTTAATTCCATAGTGACTTGTTGTACACAAATACTGTTTCCACCTGCCTGCACACTTAGGGAGGCAGCGCTATGACCTTCAATAAATGATTCCAACATACAGTTTATTCTCTGAGCAAACTGAAAGCCATACTTTTTCAAAAGGATGTGGCCTTAACTTCGGCCAAAGAGAAGTTTGATCTCCAGTTTGCAAGGTCCTCGACTGAGATGCAGACACTACTCCACACTAACTTTCCGCTGCATTTTGGGGAGCTGGTCCACCATATCTTAAGCATGTCTAATGCGAAGAGAATAGTGCACTTTTTTAAATGTATTGGCTCTGGTTAGCACTTTTCAGACACTTTTTGGAGGTATACCATCGTTCATAACTCTGTGTTGGGAAGCGTTTTTGGAGGGCTCCTGCTTGTCCTGTTACTTGTGGTGGGAATTCAGATTTAAATTTTTCTGCAATGGATGTCCAAGTCTAACCCGGAATGGAGACAGCACTGCTGGTGCTGCGTTGCCGTGAGTGCATGGTACACTGCTTCGGCACACCTCGGCTTCAAGAACTGAACGAGAATTGGTTCTTATCCTTTTGGCCTGTCTGACTTGACTGCATACAACCTGTCTTTCGCTGCCTGCTTTGCAGGCAAAAATGCTTTCTGGATATATGTCGCGGATCAGAATTGGTTGCGCCACCAGTCAATGAAGTACTGATGGACCCCTTAAAGGCCCATTCATATTATTGTCCACAGCGTATTTCATTGATGATGAATGCATTCTTATAGACAGCATGGAATGCTTCAGCTCCTAGTGATGTGAACAACGGCTTGCGGATCACTTATAGGTAATAACACCTCACTCAGCGGCTGCTGTGGGAATTGGATGGAAGCCCCTTTGCTCCATAAACCTGCTTTGAGGTGCGCCTCTGGGCAATGTTGCGTCTACCACTCGGAACACATAAAACAAATTGGCTGTTCCATGTGGGAACAATTTGGCCTATTTTTAAACAAAACAAACTAAAACAGATTTTGTTCTTTTCTCTCTCTTTTAGGCACCATGGCTTTCTGGGTGCTTGGGGTTTCAAACAGTATATTAACTCTTAAGGCTTTTATCACACATTTTTAGGGGAAGCTTTTATATCAGCTTTAAGGCTTTTTTTACCTTACATATTATCATGGCGTGCAGACGTTTTAGAATGATCCTAGATAGCTTTTAGATGTTTTAAAAGTCGTTTTTTAACGCTTTTAAATGTTCTGCTGGCTTTATAGATAGCTTTTATGTATCGACCCTTAGTATGAGGAGTGGGTGTTATATTCCCGAGTTAGGCCCATGTAGCGAAGCCGCTTATTTCTTACATTGTCCTCACAAATAAAATTTTCAGCTATGACCTTTTGCACATATTTGTGTACGCAAATATGTTGGATTAGTTTCCCTGAAACTAAACTTGTTTATACATCTAGCTTCGCACAAACATTATCACAATGCCCTGAGCATCATGTACAAGGTCTTTTTTCGGACTATGTACAAAGGTCATCTCTATCTTTATCCACGGGGTGACAGGGCTATCTGCATATCAATCAATCAATCAATCAATCACAGAATTTGTAAAGCGCACTACTTACCCGCGAGGGTCTCAAGGCGCTGGGGAGAAAAAAAAGGGGGGGAGGGGGTGCTGCTACTGGTCGAACAACCAGGTCTTGAGTAGCCTCCTGAAGGTCAGCAGGTCTTGGGTCTGTCGTAGGCTTAGTGGAAGGGTGTTCCAGGTCTTGGCGGCGAGGTGGGAGAAGGATCTGCCGCCGGTGGTAGTTCTTCGAATGCGAGGGACGGTGGCGAGGGAGAGGTCGGCGGAGCGGAGTTGGCGGTTGGGGACGTAGAAGAGGAGTCGTCTGTTGAGGTAGGCTGGGCCAGTCTTGTGGAGTGCCTTGTGTGCGTGGATGAGGAGTTTGAAGGAGATTCTCCTGTCGACGGGGAGCCAGTGCAGGTTCCTCAGGTGGGGGGTGATGTGGCTGTGGCGTGGTACATCGAGGATCAGGCGTGCGGAGGCATTTTGTATGCGTTGCAGTCGCTTGATGAGCTTGGCCGGGGCTCCCGCGTAGAGGGCGTTCCCATAGTCAAGTCTGCTACACCATCTAACATCACCAATCTATATGGACATCGCAAGGTTGATTTCTATTATAAAAGATGAGCAACTCGATAGATTAGCAGAGGAGGCTCTTCCGTTGACACGGAGGGACCTTGAATGCTGAGAAATCAGCATGCAGCTGTCTGACATCTCGTGGGGTCCGTCATTCTCTCCCATCAGGTAATGGGGTTGGATCGTCCCTAGAGGGGATTCTTGGCTTTACACCTACACACACTCTAGGTACATTTAGAGTAGGGTTTGCATAGTAGGAGTACGCTTGATTACTGCCTTGTTTTAAATGCAGCATATATACATTGTTTTAGCACCATGGTAGAACTATATCTACTATTCACGCTTTCGGTGCTCGTGATCACTTTTATCTGCTTCTGTCTATTAATCATTGCAGCACATGAATTCTATACAAGAATAACGTTGGTTCAATAAATATTCTGAAAAAGTCCCACTGTGTATTCTCTGTATACTTTTCTGAGAATAAGTAAGCACGAGTGACTGAGTAAAAGGTTCCTGGCAGGTTAGGGGGGCTTACGGTGGCACTGAGATCTAGCTGGCCAACATATCCTGCGGGCGTGCCCGGAATCAGTCTTGACACCAAGCCCCTAGTTTATGTTGTCAAAATAATGGGCAGATCCTACGGATTAGTAAGAACTACACAACAGCACTAGGCCGCCATCACACCACCCCCACCCACCATGACGTCTACAATTTTGATGTCTCCTGAAATGGAGAACTACACCCTATCCCAATGCTTCCACTCAGCCCATTGGACTTAAAGATCTCCTGTTCGATAGGGGCATTCACTCCCTCCTCCTTTCATACAATTCAGCATACTACGGTAACCCAGACAATTTAGGCCATATCCAAACAATTCCTCCAAACCCACACATAGAAACTAGGCCCAACTCCAGAGTCATAAACAAGACCAACCTTAAGCGAGTTCCCATCACACAGACTACTTCAACTGACACCAAACCACACCTGAAATGCATGCTATTTAATTGCAGATTGGCAGTGAGACAAGTGGCTGATATCGCTGCCCTTATCCTTACACACAAGTTCAACCTCTTAATCCTGACTGAAACATGGCTAAATGATTCTTGTGCACCTATCCTTGACATACTAGTCCCACCTTGCTGCAACATCATAAGATTAAATAGACCTTGCAGATTAGGTGGAGGTATCACCTGCATACACCGTAAAGAGTCTCTCAGGGAAAACGTCACAAGCTGCTGCTCTATCTTCATGCGAATACCTATGCATCGATATTGTGAGTAACAGCAGGCCACTATGCAAACTGTATGTGATCTACCATCCTCCAGGAGACACTTCTCATTCATAGAACCAATTATGGAAATCATCTCAAACAACGCGGGACAACGCTGCACCCGGATCTTTCTCAGAGATTTCAACATCCACTGGAGTGACCCTAACAACCTGGCAGTGAACAGCCTTAAAACCTTCCTAGCTGACCTCAACCTGATCCAAATCTGTGACAGTCCTACCCATGACATGGGTGCAAACTCGCACATAATCATTGATAAGATCAATTCCATTCAACTTGAATCTATCATCTCTTGTGACTGGACAGAACATCACAGTATCACCTTCCGCATCACAGAATCTGTGATGACAAAAAAGGCTCAACCCAAAAAAAAAAAACACTGGAAAAGGAGCATGCGAAACATAAACCTTGATGAACTGACATCCCTCAGTAATAACATCTTGCCACCTTCTGTGGACATTGCAGATGTCCATGATCTTCCAGATCACTACAACAATTCCATGAAGAACATTCTTGACTCGATTGTGCCCTTACAGCTAAAAATAATGTCTTCTAAAGACTCCAGACCATGGTAAAATAGTAGCCTAAATGCAGAAAGACGTAATCTGAGACTAGTTGAACAATTGTGGAGATCCTGACCATCCCTCGAACACCTTAAACACTTGAGATCGCTGAGGAACATATATAACAAACGTATTAGAAGCTCGAAAGCAAATTTCTTTAGAAACCAGCTAGATAATGCTAGAAATCGACTTAAAAACTGTTTGAACTTATCAAATTACAATCTAATAGGCAACTCAACCTTTCCCTATTTGGGTCTAGTCTGCAGCCAAACTGCGAGGGATTTGCCTCCTTCCTCCTGGAAAAAGATTGAAAGTGGTTTGTGGACAGCTTTACAGCACCTATCAGTCATATGAAATATCAGCACCCCCCCTCCCTATATCACTGAGCCCCTATGTCTCCCAGGGCACATCCCTAAAAAAAAATGCTTTGTGGAGCATATTCAAAACCTTCAATGAAAGCTCTGTTCTCAAAATTCTAACAGCACTGAAACCTTCAAACAACTTCAGCGGCCCTCTGCAATCGAATTTTTTCAGCAAGATTAAAATGTCTATACTCTCACTTTGGACCAAGATAGTAAATGCCTCACAAGGCACTATTCCAGACTGCCTAAAATCTGGGCAGGTAACCCCTATTTTGAAAAGACCCACAGCAGATCACATGAACCTAAACAACTTCCGCCCAATCTCCAACAATCTGACTTTGGCAAAGCTCCTTAAAAAATGTGTCCATGTCCAACTATGCAACCACATAGAACAATTCTGCCTTTTTTAGACTAATTTCAATCTGGCTTCCGTCAGGGCCACAGCACTGAATTGGCTATCTCACCCATAGTGGACGACATGCCAAAAAATGCTGGATCAGAACGAATCTTGCCTTCTTATCCTCCTCGACCTCTCATCAGCTTTCGATACGGTCAAACATGACAGCCTCCGAGACCTACTAAAACGTAGGATGGGGCTATCAGGCTCTGTCCTAAACTGGTTTGCCTCATTTCTCCACAACAGAACTCAAAGAATCAAGGTTGATCAGTCCCTGTCCAAATCCACACTGGTCACACTAGGGGTCCCACAGGGGTCCACACTTTCACCCTCTCTCTTTAACCTGTAAATGGAGCCTTTAACTGGAATTCTGAAATTTCCTAGCATCCACTATCACATGCACGTCAATGACACCAAACTGTACCTGAAAATCTCTTCCCCCGAAGAAATCCGGGCTTTCAACATAACTTTACAATAAATCCAAAAAGGTTTGACCTGCAATCACCTCCTACTAAATGCTCTGAAAACGAAATTCCTCTTAATCGCCCCACCCAAACAGTCACCCGATATTGAAGACTGGATGAAGCAACTAACAGCTCTTAACTGCTCACCGCACATTATAGATTCCACGAGATCACTGGGAATAACACTAGACAATAACCTGAACATGCAGGAGCACATCAGTACAGCTACCAATGGAGCGAACTTCCACATGAACATCTTAAGAAAAATAAAACCGTTCCTCCTCCTCATGACTTCTAGTCAGTTGTTCAAGCCCTAGTCATTCTCAGGTTGGACTATGGAAGTGCAACCCTCTGTGGCCTACCAAGACCTAATTTGGCTTTACTCAGGGCCTCTCTTAACTCTTCTGCAAGGCTCATCACAGGATCCAAAAGAAACAAACACATCACTCCAGATCTGAAATCTCTAAACTGGCTCCCATATGAGGCTAGGAAACAGTTAAAAATTGCCTGCATGACCCATAAAGCCCGACACTACAACACCCTGAGTTACCTTGCACAAAAATGGGAGATACCTGGTGACAGCAGGTCATCTAGAATCACCAGCATCTTATTGTTGAAGCCACAGACATTTTATAAAAAGAAAATATAGAACTGAGCCTTCTCAGGTATTGCCCTGAGAATCTGGAACTCCCAGCCCCCTGAAATAAGACTGAACCCCTCAACTGCTTCATTCAAAAAAGAAGTTAAAGTGCTGTTGTAGAACTAATTTCTGCTCTAGAACCCACACACTCTCCTCAACCCGATATGGCACAGTGTCTAAACCCATGTCTATTTCTCGCCTGTTATGATCTTGTTTGTTGATTTGTTGGCTTGGACCTTCTGTACCGTTCTCGATTATGTTGTTGTTTGCTCTACCTGTTTCTTCTCTCCTGGCCATTTGTAAAGCTCTCTGATACCTGCAAGGGTCATGTTCACGCTATATAAAACTTTATAAATAAAGTATTAGATTGCTTGGATATGAATCCAGGAATATTCCAGCACGGCAAACTAGTCAATAATTTCCCCCAGGATGATTTAGGACAAGGCTGTGCTGATCAAAATACTCATTCAGTGTGGACCCCTTGTCTCGATTGTCCTTCTGGGTCAGTCAGTAAGGGTTAGCCAGATTGGCAAGTGGAGAGAAGTGATTCGAAACTGCCACTTGCACTGTTTCTGTTGGATCAGACCTTGCTGCCTCAGAAGGTGAAATCAGATTTGAGTCTGGAAGAAGGTGCCTATAAAACAAACAAGAGGTAACACATTAATGTTTGTGTGGATATTATGGTTAGTCTTATTAAAAATAAGCTGGTGTGCCAGATATAGGTATTTGAAAGTGGGAACCACACAATCTCCCCCGGTTTGCTTAGCACTAGGGCCAATCCAGTCCACCCATCGAATGAAGAGTAGATTTCTATAATTGCTGAGATAAAAATTTGTGTTCTTAGTTAGCCACTGGCATACCTTGTTTTTAGCTGGGTAGTAGATTCCTTCGTGTTTATTGCTACAGGAGCAATATTTGACAAAACAACCATGTATGGGCAGCATTCCGGGGAAGATTAAATTGATGACAGGGACATGAATTGGACTGCAGCTCAAATCAGGCCTGCTCATTTGATCATCTGAATTACCACTTCTGGCTACTGGCTGGAGCAACTGGATCCCTTGATGACCCTGAGTGTTAGAACATTTAATGGGCGACTTAAAATATTAGGTTCAGTGGTAGACTCTACAGTAGTTGTTAAATTTCCTCGCGCTGGAGGCAGCGAGCTTACGACATCAGGTTGCGCATGAGTCATTCCTGGCGCAGGAGGCCTTAAAAGGGATCAAAGGAACCATGTTTACTAGTAATTTCTTCAATTGTTGTTTCCAGCCCATGTACTCTGCCCATCAGAGAAGGTAAGCATGATTCCACAGTTTCCTTAAATTTTCCCCCCATCACCTCCCACATATCTGTAAGGGGTCACCCACCGAGCACTGAGTCAAGACATTGAAATAGCTTTTCCTTTCTGTCTCACCAGGACTCAGTTTTGCTGACCAGCCAGGCGTTTCATCATCCTCTTTATTCTTTTAACTGCAGGACCACGGTCACTGCATTTAGATTTATTTCTGGAACTGATTCCCCCATTCTGGGGCTTGCTCGAGGGAACGGCACTTCGCCTGCTGAGCTCTAGAATGGTGGTCGAACGCTCACTTGATTAGAGCGATAAATGCCTCTGCTAGGTCTATCTCCTTCGGGAAGACCCACAGGGCCCTAACCAAGAATGAAGCAAAAGTTGCTTTATTTGAACCATTTGAAATTATAGTACTTGGAAATGTCCTTTTCCCAATCCTGTCCAGCTGAGGGTGGACCACAAAAATGCCAAATGTACTATATAATCCCTAGTAACAACATAAAACCAAAAAAAAGTCACTAACACTCCAAAGTTCATTTGTTACTACCTTCAAGCCGCTGGTGCAGAGGGTGTTGGGGGTGGGAAATAACCTTACAAAAAAAAAAACTAAGAAGGGTAGCCCAGCTCAGCCTCTTCCAGGCAATGACGGCGAAGACGGGCCCTGTGTTGGCCCAGTCTCCTCCCTGGCACAGCACAGCCCCCACACGTCCCGAGAAGAAGTTTGTGCTTAATACCGAGAAGAAGTTCGTGCTTAATAGAGATTTGGGCCTGCCTCCTGGCAAGGGAGTCTGGGCCTCATAGTCCTGGCAGCCCGCTCCAAAGGGTCTGGTGGCCCAAGCTGTTAAAACGTCAACTCAAACAGTTTGGGCTGCTGCATCTAGGCTCTCCTCCTTTGTTTTTCCCTGGAGGACCATCTCTTGACCCATAACCTGGGTTCCAGCAACTGCACAGATTTGCTTCATGTTTTGAGCACTTTTGAGAACTACACATCACACCATTGTAGCACCTAGTTTTCCACAAGCATTTTACAAAAATAAACTTGTATCTCCCAAAACCCTCTGCTTTTTCTGGTTGATTGATTTTGAAAGTGAATTGATGTACTGTTGTCTCATGTTTCTTCGGTACTACTCTTGTTCTTTTAGCTGCTTACATCCAGTTAGATGAAAGTTTGTTACATACTTGCATTTTGCCATCTGTGCTGGGATCCACTTCAAGGTTCTTGTGTGGATGGTGCGCCTTTCTAGTACAGATGTATAGTGAATGAGTGTTGAAGAAGATGGGGTCAAAAATTGCTTGATAAGTATAAAAATGTATTTCACTAAGAAATGGGAAAGGTTGAGGGGATTTCCCATGAGATTCTGTTTATACCATTCACGTTAAACATAAGCTCTGTAATGTCCCCTATAAGTGCCAGGAAATAAATAATCCATATGACAATGGGAAAGGGTGTGAATGGTGTAATAGAGCCTATGGAGTCCTCAGAATGGGCTTCTCCTATATTTTTGTTTAAACAAGTCAAACTCTTTGAGATTATGTGCCTTTCTTTTCTCAGTTAACACGCAAATCCGGTAAATTGGCATTTGCTACCCAAAATGCAAGAATTGCTGTCAGTTTTGGATGGGGCAAGATATTTTTCTACAGGAGATTTAAAGGTGTCATGTCACCAATTTGAACATACCCTCAGATATTGACACGAGACTGCATCCATAATTCCATATGGTACTCTTTTCTTTCTCATTATGCTATTTATGTTGCTCTCTGTTGCCTTTATTTTCCAAAAAACGCAGATTTCTTTGTTTGGGAGCATGGAGGGTGGGGCAGTAGTCTCCCTTCTAGACAAGATCCTGCTGTTTTATAAGGTTTTCCAACATCACAGGGAGCGAGAGATTCAATAATGTGTACAGCCAAGTTGAGTGACCGTACAATTAGAGAAATATATGTTTCTGGCAAGATATGCTGAAAATTCTGAGAGCACTGATTCAGAATATGGTATCAGACCTAAGGAAAATCTTCTGCAGGCATCTGATCAAATATCTGTGGCACACAATCACTTACATGATATTTAGGAATATTTATTATTCTGGATTTGTAGGTATTTTTTCGATACTTACAAGCCCTCTCATACGGTTCTTTAAAAAGGAGTCACGTTTAGCCGGTCTAAGGAAAGGGGTTGGCTTTTAGCTCATCTTAGAGGGCCATTTTATAAACAGCAGCGCCCGCCCCTTTTCACAGTCATATTTGTGCAGGGTCAGCTTTAGAGCAGGTGGCGCATGGTATGACAATCTTAATTAGCGCCCCCCACGCCCCATGACCTCCTCTTAGTACTCCCTCACTACCACCCAGCAAAAGTGCCCCTCATCTCTCCATTGCTCCTCTCTCACATACATCTCATTTATTTTAAAGTGCTGATAAAGGCTGGCATTACCAATTAACTCATCTATCCACATAAAATACAGACCTGTTCTTTGCAGCAGGCATATTAACCCTCTGTGCTACTTCATGGCGAGTCAAAACTGCCACTAGACAAAACTCGGATCTCACTCTCTCTAGCAGGAACATTAATCATTAGAGTTATCTTGACATTTTTATTACTGCCTGAAAGCTGGAGCACAAGGAACTCTGCAGCAGGTGCTTTTAAATCGTAAGTTATTGCTAAAACCAGCGCCCCCCCTTGAGGTCAGTGCCCCCCTTCCAGGTCAGAGCCCAGTGCAACTGCACCGGTTGCACCACCCTAAAGCCGGCCCTATATATGTGTATCGTCGTAGGCTAGTTGTAATGGCGTTGGTGCTGACCTTATTGTGTCAGGGAAGGTAAAGGATAGTCGTTTTTGCTTTCCGCTCTGAGTTAGACATCGAAAGGACTATTCTACTGTTGTGCAAGTAGCGTTAGGTTGTGCATGAAGTGTAGACCACTTCTAAAGAATCTAAGGGTTAAAGCTTTTCATAGGCCTTTGTTGTTTTTGATGAATAGCAATGGAACAACACAGTGGAGGCCGGCATGGTTCACAGGTGGCGGGGCGGGTGTGGCCGTGCAAAGGGGGGGTCAAAAGGGGGAACGGTAAAAAAAAAAAAAAAGAAACACTTGCCTTGCCGGTCCTGCATTGTGATTGGTTTTGATAGCCCTGGTTTGACACTCAACCAGGGAATGGGGGCCTGGTCTTGTTCCTTTGTAGTGCGCTGCTTAAAAGCAGTGGAGCGACGCTCCTCCACCATAGGTGAGGAGCTGCCCCTAAACAGACAGAGCATCCTGAAGGTTGGTGCTTTTTTCCAAGTTGTTTGAGCACACTTTTGAGATTCATTGTATCACACAAGTTAAAATATCAGGGCAGAAAATAAAAAAAATACAAATTTTCAGTTTCAAGAAAGCATATTTTTCTTAAAGGAAAACAAACCAAATTTGGACAATGGAGGAGGGTGTGGTCCTAAAAGAGTGGAATTAGCTATAGCTGCCAGATTGAACTAAAAGAGCATTTGAGCACTCATTGCACCGCAGATTTTACTCCATTTGAATTGCTAAAAGGATGCAATTCAATCACAGATTTTAATTTTTTAGTGGTTGTATAGTGAGATGTATGATCAGGCGCAGAGTTCACATGCAGAAGTGTATAATGAAGCCGAAAATTACTTTTAATGGAAGCAAATTAGAGATATTGTGAGGCTTGATGAATCTCATGTTGTTAAACATAACAATGCAATAAAGTTTGGGGACTTAGTCAAAGTTGAAAAAAAACGTTTGTCTAGAAAGGACGGTGGCAACATTTTCAAAACTATCACAGCTTTGAGTGTCTGAAAATGTCTGTCATGTTAGACAAAAATTCTTGGAGTTGTAGGAAGAAAATTGTCAGATTCTAAAGGGGCGTGAGCTCCATGGCACAAAACATGCCAGCTGGGAATATGCCCTGTGCTGGAAGGATGAGTTTTAATGACAGTGCGGGATGCCACTGTGGCACTGCTTCTGATTACTCAGATGACGTTACTCCAGAAGAATTAAGGAGTGGATATTTGTATAAATGGGGAGGGAAAGGATGTGCATTCCTCCCAAAAGATTCACTCTCATCAAGGACAATTTCCCTGCCAACAAAATGTACAGATTATATTATTACTAAGTGTGGGTAAGCTTTCAAATTTGTTTTTAGGGGAGGCGATAAGCTGCAGTATTGTCTCATTTATCTCAGTTGCTACTTTTTTTCTTTTATCTGGTTGCATCTAGGTACATGGAATATTATCACATATTTATATTCTTGATTCTGTTCAACTTTAGGGTTTTACTCCTGGTTGTTATTCCATTAAGGAAGAGCTATGGGTTGAGGTAGGATGGATTCCTATATTACCAATACATTTTCTCTGAATATTCAGACTTGTTGTGCTCTTATCATTGCATGTGTGTTTTGATTGTTTTCCAAAAAACCTATAACCCAGACATTTCTTGATGCTGAGTTAAATTGTGAGTACAATAACAGCTGCTCGATTATGCATATCCACGTATCTAAGAAATGGAAAAAGCTACTTCCCATTCAAAAGGACAAAAAGAACATTAACATTTAAAAAAAAAAGTTGGGGACCTATGTACGACTAGTACGCACAATATGATACCTTATAATGAGACTTCTTGCAGAAATATTCACTCAACTAACATGAAAGAAATACATTTGAAACGGACAAAAAAGTATAAAGCATGCTAAAAATAATAAGAAAAACATTGTGTTTGTAAGAAATTGTGTTACTGGTTGAGGGGAGTGAAACGTTACTCAAGCAGCAACCACAATCCTTGCCAGGGTAAAGTCACAACCAAACCCTAAATTAACCTGCATTCAACCCTCAGGTAGCTTGGCACACAGCAGTCAGGCTTAACTCAGAGGCAATGTGTAAAGTATTTGTGCGACACTTCAAACAGTATTAATGTGAAAACATAACTTAGAAAAAATCCCACACCAAATTAGAAAAATTAGAGTAATTTTTAATTAATAAACCAAGACCAAAATGACAAAAATCCAATTAGTAGAACTGGAGATATGCAAGTTTAAAGATTTCAATGAAAAGAGCGCCAAAAAGCACAAAGTGCCAACTGTGGTTATCTGGTCGCCGGATCGGGACAAAGTCACAAGTTCAGGCTGACCGTGATGGAGTGCAGGCTAGCTACAGGGACCTAGTTAGGCCAGCTGAACTAGAGTAACCTAAATCCTTGCAGAGTGTTGCGAGGTATTGCATCGAAGATGCGTTGGGCAGCCGAGGCGATGCGAAGTCTGGGTCAGAGATGCGCTGTGCAGTCGGTTCGGGGGAGCTGTTAGGCTGCGATGCGAGGCCCAGTGTCATTGAAGGGGCAGTTAACCAGTCGGCTTGCGATGCAAATTCCTGCGTCAAGGATGTGTCGCACACCAGCTAGTTCCAAATAAGCTGCGGAGCTTGAGATGCAGAGTCCTGTGTCAGCGTTGAGGATGCCGTCGACAATGGGCTTGTGATGCGAGGGCCTGTGTCTGGGATGCGTCACGCAGAAATGGTTCAGTAGGGCAGTCCTTCAGGTCAGCAGTCCAGCAGAGTGGCAGTCCAGCAGAGTGGCAGTCCTTTCAGCAGCACAGCAGTCCTTCTTCCTGGCAGAGTCATCCACAGTTCCAGAAGTGTACTGAAGAGTTAGTGTCTAAGGTCCAATATTTATACCTGGTGCATTCTTTGAAGTGGGATAAGCTTATGAAAGGATCCCCTTTGAAGTTCACAGGCTTCCTGCCTCCCTTGACCTGGCTCCAGACTAACTATTGGGGGTTATATAGACCTTTGTGTGATGGCAGGACACAGCCTAGCCTATTCAGGTGTAAGTGGGGCTGTATCGAGCTCAGCCCCCTCATCCTGCCAGTGATGGCCCCTCCAGGCAAACCTAAGCTCTCCACTGTGTGGCTGTCTAGGAGAATACACAAAGACCAACTGCCAACTACACCTAGTCATGTGACCCAGAGACAGACTGTAGGCACAGAAGAGCTAAGGCTGGAAAATGAAAACTTTCTAAAAGTGGCATTTTCAAAATTGTAATTTGAAATCATAAGAGAGGATTTCTCATTACGATTGCAAACATGAACTGTTTTTCTGTTCCCTTTTGGAAGTTATCCTTATTAAATGTAATAAGGTGACCCTATTGTTATCCTATGGGAGAGGTAGGTCTTGAAATAGTGAAAAACGAACTTAAAAGTTTTTAACTATCCAGTCATGTAAAACTTAAAAGTACATGTACCACTTTTTGAATACATTGCACCCTGCCCAATGTGCTATTTAGAGCCTACCCTAGCAGTGTCTTATATGTATTAAAAAGGAAGGTTTAGGCCGGCAAAAGGTTGACATGGCAGTTCAAAACTGCACTAGAGCCTGCAGTGGCAGGTCTGAGACATGTTACATGTTTACAGGGCACATTATTGGGTGGCACAATCAGTGCTGCATGCCCACTAGTAGCATTTCATTTACAGGCCTTGGGTATGTGTAGTGCCACTTTACTAGGGACTTACAAGTAAATTAGATATGCCAAATGGGGAGCAACCAATGTAACCATGTTTTAAGGAGTGAGCACACACACTTTAGCACTTGTTAGCAGTGGTAGAGTGCACAGAGTCCTAAGGCCAACACAAACGAGATCAGAAAAATATTGAGGATCTAAGGCAAAAAGTTTGGGGGAAGACCACCCTAAGGCTGACAGGTCTAACAGTATTTATTTGCTTCAGTTCAAGGATAATTTGTTAAAATTCTTAAGATGAATTGTACTTTTCATCAATATTTTCAAACTAATATTGTATTTATCTGCTTTGGTTATAAGATAACTTGGTATATTCTCAAGAGGAACTCTATTGAATATTGAAATCAGATTTGTCAAACCAATTAAAAATTAAAATAATATAAAAAAATGTATTGTCTTGTGTATCTTAGTTGCTACTCTTCTTTTTTGTGGCTACATCTAGTTACATGGAATTCTATGTTACCAAACATCTTCTTTGAATATTCAGCATTGCTGTGCCCTAAGCCTTAGATGTTTCTTTTGATTCTTCACCAGAAAACCTATATCCCAAACGTTTCCCAGATGCTGTATTAAATTGTGAGTATAAATTGTGCAACTGAATCCAAAGTAACCAGGTAACTACTTTGTGTTATTAACTACTTTGTCTTATTGTAAGTGGGTTATTAATTGAGAGGGGTGGAAGCCTCAGTAAAATATTAAGCATAATCCTTGTCAGGTTGACCCACAAAAGTCACTAAATAAACCTTTGGTTAACCCTATGGTAGCTTAGTACAAAAGCAGTCAGGCTTATCTTAGAGGCAATTTGTAAAGTATTTATGCAGAACTTAAACAGTAATAAAGTGGGAATACAGCAAACAAAAAATCGCAAACCAATTTAGAAAAGAGTAAGTTTGAATAAATAAAATGACACCAAAACAGCAAGAATCCAATCAGTAGAACTGGAGATATGAGTTTCTAAAGTTGTTAGGTGAAAATAGTTGCCAAAAAGCACAAAGCGGCACCTGCAGTTATCTAATCAAGCTGGACCGGAGGAAAGTCATAAGTTCTGGTTGACCACGATGGAGCATGGCTTTGGAAACAGGGACCAGGTTCGTCCCGCTGAAGAGTTACCATCTTAAGTCTGTGCGAGGAGCTGCTGTTTGCATAGGAGGGGGCCACGAGGAGGTCACTGTTGGTGCGAGGAGCCGGTTAGGTTTTTCGGGCAGTTGCTGTTGTAGTGCGCAAAGCCAATTGTTGCTGAAGATTTGTATTGGAGGTTGATGCAGGCTGTGGATGTCAACACAGAGAGGAGGTGCCGCTGGAGCCTCACGCTGGGGGTCAATGCGGATGTTGATTTGTGGCACAGTGAAGTAGCAAGGTGGGGGTGGCAGTCCGCCCCGGGCGGCACGTGTTTTGGGGTGGTGGCCTCCCCACAGCTCTTACCTGCCGTCTCGGGCGGCAATCACCAGCACACCCCCCCCGCTCTTCAGTGCGGCTGTCGCGGGTGGCAATGGCATTACAAGAAATTGTCAGCACCCCCCCCTCTCTTCAATGCAGCCGCCGCGGGGCGGCAAATGCAGGGACCACCCCGGGCGGTCTAAGGTCTAGCTACGCCACTGTTGTGGTGTGAAGAGGTCACTTAGCGGACGGGAGGAGCCCAAAACTACTCTATCATCACCTTTTCTTCATGAGAAGCACACTCTGATGACCGGCAAGGGTCCAGGACCTGGGGGGCACCTCTTGGGGAACACGACTCACTCCAGCAGAGGCCAGCAGCAGGGCTCAGGCAGGTCCAGGCAGGTCCAGGCAGATCCAGTTGGTGCTGGTCAGCTGGGAAGTCGCAGGGAGGCCTCTGGAATCTTGTTCCCTTGTAGCTCAAAAAGGAGATCAGTCATTTCGGCGATGCCTGGGTTTAAGGCAAGCAGGTCCAATCTTCCTTCTCAGACAGCAGTGCAGTCCTTCCACTGAATCTTCCACAGGTCCAGGAGTGTTCTATTGTAAGGTTCTGAAGGTGCAACTTTTATACCTTGTGCCAGCCTTTGTGTGGGGGAATTCCCCAGTCTATCCCCAAAATTGGTTCTACGCAGGTCTTCCCCTTCCTCTTTTCCTGGCTGTAAACTGTCTAGGGTAACAAAGGCAATGGCATACCTGGTGTCAGGTTCCTTTGTGAGTGCTGAAGCCAGGGCCCTTTGAAGTGCAATAAATGCAGGGTACAGCTCTTCCCCAGCCATCCTGTCAAGAAGACCCACCCCCTTACACTTAGGCCTCTTTTGTCCCAATGCCTGGCCATATTACAGCTTACAGTCATATGGCCCAGAACACTGGCAAAAAGGTACACCTGGTTTGGGCATAAAAATGCCAACTTTCGAAAAGTGATCAACCATAGAGGGTTCTGGCCAATAATCAGTAAGGCTGGGCCAAAGTATAAACTATCAACAACAAGCTTGCCAATACTGAATGTAAATTCTGCAAATAACTCACTTCAACCACACGTGAAACTCAATGTGATTAGAAAAGAATTGATGTATTTCGTCTTTTTTAGAAAAAGTTTAGAAAAAGAAAAGTTTTTCATAATTTTAGAAAAATGCTACTGTGACATATGAATCTATTTCATGTGTTCATGGGCCACAAAAACTTGAACTGCAAACATGTTATCACTTACATGAACAGTATGCACGTATAATTCAAACACCATTCGAATGAGAATCCAAAAAAACAGTTTTTAAGTTTTCTAAAATTATGAAAAACTTTTCTTTTTCTAAACTTTTTCAAAAAATACGAAATAAATCAATTCTTTTCTAATCACATTGAGTGTCACGTGTGGTTGAAGTGAGTAATTTGCAGAACTTTCTAAAAGTAGCATTTTTAAAATTGTAACTTAAAATCTGAATTTACTACAAAAGAGTATTTTAAATTACAATTCATTTGCGTGGAAGTTCTCACGTATTAAATCTAATAAGCTAACCCAGTGTTAGTCTATGGGAGAGATGACTTTAGGAGTTTTTCATTGTCAGGACATGTAAAACTTGAACCCACATAGCCTACCTTTTCAATACCATGTACTCTGCCCTATGAGTGTTGAGGGCATACTTTAAGGGTGACTTATAGGTATTAAAAAGGAAGGATTAGGCTTAAGAAAGGCGTATTTTGCCAGGTTGAAATGACAGTTTAAAACTGTACTACAGGCTGCAGTGTTAGTCCTGAGACGTTTTTTACAGGGCTACTGTAGGGGATGGCACAATGAGTGCTGCAGCCCACTGGTAGCATTTAATTTTCAGGACCTCGGTATACGTCGTACCATATACTAGGGACTTACAAGTAAATTAAATGTACAAATCAGTTATAGGCCAGTTTTAGCATGTTTAGAAGGGAGAGCACAAGCACTTTAACACTGTTTAGCAGGTAAAAAGTGCATAGAGTCCTAAAAACCAACAAAAAATGGGTTCAGCAAAGGAAGACAAAGATTTTTGGTGACCCTGCAGAGTGGGCCAGGTCCAAAATGACACCACTATAGCCAAAAGCTAGGATAGACTAAGCAATACCTTGATGGGCTTCCCTGTTCAGGCGATAAAACATGGACAATGGGCCTCTTCTGCAGTGGCACTTGTCAGTTCTATGCCATTCTGAACCTTGCTGGATCCCTCTGTCAATATTCTCTTGAGTGACTGCCTCCTTATGAACCTAGCTGGATCTATCTGTCAAAACTCTCCTGAGTGACTGCACTGACCCATGGGGGTCTGTTCTCCTCATCTGTGGACCCCATCTGTGAGACTCCTAACCTCAGTTTGCTCGCAGATGCATGCCACTAGGTAGAGAGTACCACAATGGCCAACAGGGTTATGTGGCCCACTCCGTCCCTTGGATCATACTTCTGTCCCTGACCAGGGAAAACTCAGCCTTAACGGACAAGACCCAACAGAGGCCACTGACAGCTGTCAGTGTCAAGAGCCAGGTCCTGGGCCACCCACAGCCAGGTGGAGGCTTCAACCTGGGACCTGGGCAGGCTTCACTTCCAGTGTTGGGGCTGGCAAGAAGTCCCCCACTCTCTCCTGAGGTTCCCCTGAGGAGGGCATCAGCCCCGGGTGTTAGGCACCCTGCTTCCACTCTTTCTCTCACCATCTCAGGGGTGGTATCTTGAGACTGGTCTCGCAGCATAGACTCTGTACCCTGTGCCTGAACAGGTGCCTGGCAAGCCAGGACTTCCAGGGGGAACCAACACCCCCCTCTCAAGGGTGACACACTCTGTCTGTGTCATGCAGAGGTCTGCCTGTTGGAGGCCTCATGTCTTCTGTCTTTCGGACAGCACAGGCAAGAGATCAGAAGTGATCTTTCCAGGCTCAGTCTTATGGTGCTCTGCTCTCAGAGCCAGTAACCTGTGATCCACTGGTCTTCCCACAGTGGACTGTCTCCACCCCCTACCCTTTGTTCTCCATCTGAGCCTCCGTACCCTTTGTTTGTGAGTAGTACCCCGGAAACCTGAGCCTTCGGGGGGTGTCCTGGATGGCCGCTTCACCCAGCTCTTCTATCACTGGTGGTAACTCATTTCCCAGGATGCAGTCAATGGGCATCTGGGGACTGAGAATGACCCTCCTCTGGGCTACCTCCCCACTTCATTCCAGGGACGCCAGGGACATAGGGCGGAAGAAGTCCTGCACATGGGCCTGAGTTACCCTACACACTTGCCTTGGCAGCTAATGATCTGGGGAAACTGGTCTTTTAACCCTCATGGCCTGTCTGGCATTGGTATCTCTCAGAGCTGTGACAGGGATCCCATTTATTGTGATCTGGTGGAAGTGATGACTCCTACCCTCAGGGATCAAAATCTTACCCTCTGAGTCTATCTCCGAAATAAGGGGGGCTAGGGCATATTTTACTTTCTGAACCTGGGGACTACCTCCCTCTAAGGCCACATTGGCCACCCCTGTAGAGTTCCTACCAATAGATGGTCTCTTAGTACAGACAGGGCCCACTTGCTTGCGTCCTATCTGGGAACAACCAAAACACTGGGATTGGAAATGGGGTGCCCTGGGCCACTGCTCACTGGAACCTCCCACCTATTCTCTGAAGGGGAATGGGAACCCTTTCCCTCCACCTTATTTGAGACCTGTCTGTGTCACCTTGGTCCTCCCCCGTACTCTGCAGCGGGGGACCTGAACCACCCTTCTTGTGGTCACTCTCAGGTACCTTCTTCTGGACTCTGGTACTAAGCCAAAGGTCCACTTCCTTCGCAAGCTCCCTGGGGTCCCTGAGCCTTCAGTCTATCAGGTGTTGGCGTAGTTCTGAAAAACAATTGTTGAACATATGATCTCTTGCAACAAATTGTGCAGCTCATTGTAACTACTCACCTTACTGCCCTTCACTCAACCGTCCCGTGTTTTGCAAAAGTAATCCATAAAACTGGTGAGACAACTTATGACTGCCTCTTAAATTTAGCCTGAACTTCTCTGGGGTATGACCATACTTCCCAAACAAGATGTCTTTCAGCAGGGTGTACTTCATCCTGTCCCCCTTGCCAAAGGCCAGTATGGTATCCTTCCATGAACTGGGCATATGCTTCCACAGATTAGCCCTCCAATTTTCCTCAGGGATTCTGTACATTTATAATGCCACATCATAGGGATCAAACCATTTGTCAATGTCATCCCCCACAACATAGCTAGGCTCCAGGTCTTTGGAATGTGGACCTTTCAGTCTCTATTGGACACTGTGTTGTTCCTGCCACCATTGCCACTGGGCTCTGAGAGTTATTGGACCTTTTGCCCATCTCATGAGTCAGCAGCATATTATTTTCCTCCAAGGCCCTGTCAGTTGGCATCTTTTCAGCTTCCAAAGCCAGCTTCCTTTCTGCCAAAGCTCTCTCTGCTTAGAGTTTTTCTCTGCGAAGGCTGTCTCTGAATCAGCCTTCTTCTCATCTGCAGCTGCTTTCCTTTCCTCTGTAGCAAACTGCAGTTGGCTATCTGCAGTTTTACCTCTCTTTCTGCTCTCCTGTCCTCCAACTCCTCAGGGAACAGGTTGTGGGAGGACACACTTAACACACTGCTGGCAGGGGACTTCACTCCTGTGGGCAAGTTATCCTCCTCCTCCTGCTGCAGCTTTGGCCTGACCTTCCTCATCCTGCCTCCTCATCCTTATGGTCATCACACTCCTTCTCCCTTGTCGCAGCTTGCATCCTGCGGACCTCCTCATATGCTCTGAGGCTTATTCGAAAGTCAACTTTTTTGGCCCCCTTTCTCGAGTTTAGCCTTCTCTTCTTACAGAGCGTCCTAAACAGGGACACCTTCAGGTTATCAATGCTGCTGAGCTTCAATTCCATTTTTCAAGCAGGTATCAAAGGTGCACAAATGTGAGTCAGGAATTGAATTTAGGGAAAAAAAATATGGCCAATGAAGGAGAATTTTAAAATAAATTTATTATGAAGTCTGATTATTATTATGGATTTTAATTTTGCACAAATCATTGAGTGGCACTGCACAAACACAAGTAGTGGATCCCACCACTGATCACCAACGTAAGAAATTGGGTCATTCGTTGAGAGGGATGGAAGCCCCACTCAAATAATAAACACAATTCTTGTCATGGTGAACCAGAAAAAACACTAGATAAATCTGTGTTTAACCCTCTTGTAGCCTGGCACAAAAACAGTCAGGCTTAACTTAAAGGCAATGTGTAAAGTATGTATGCAGCACCCAAACAGTAATAAGGTGAAAACACAACATAAGAAAAATACCAAACCAATTTAGAAAAATAGAGTGTGTTTTAATAAACAGCACCAAAATGACAAAAATACAATCAGTCGACCTGGAATTAGTAGGTTAAAATAGCGCCAAAAAGCACAAAATGTCACTCGCAGTTATCTGGTTGCACTGGACTGGAAGAAAGTCACAAGTTCAGGCTGGCTGCAATGGAGCACGTGTCAGATATAGAGACCAGGTTTGTCCTTCTGCAGAGCTACCATCTCAAGCACGGTGAAGAGCTGCCGTTTGCGTGGAGGGTGCAACGCATTGAGGTTGTTGTTGGCGCAAGGAGCAGATTGAGCATCATGAACGGTCGATATTACAGTCGCCACTGGAGATTTATGCTGGTGGTCGACGGGGGCTGTCGTTGTGGATCTCGCTGGAACTTTCGTGTTGGCGGTCATTGCAGTAGGTTATTGTAAGTGCGAAGAGCAGGTCCAACTGGAGCTTCGCATTAGCAGTTATTGCAGGTGGTTGATTCTTGGCACAAAGAGGTCACTTTGCGGTTGCAAGGAGCCCAAAATTCCTGTATCTTCACCTTTCTTCAGGAGGAGTACACTCTGGTGCCAGCCAAGGGTTCAGGACATGCGGGGCACCTCTTATGGATCAGGACTCAGTTCATCAAAGGCCAGCAGCCCGGCTCAGGCAGGTCCAAGCAAGTCCAGTTGGTGCTGGTCAGGTGGGCAGTTGCAGGGAGGCCTCTGGATGTTTGTTGAGCTCCTTTTGCTTTAACGGGAGGTCAGCCAACTGACCTTTGGAGTCACTTCTGGGGAGCCTAGGTTCAAGGCAAGAAGGTCCAATCTTCCTTCCTCAAACATCAGGGCAGTCCTGAATCTTCCACAGGTCCAGAAGGGTTTTTGATGTGAAGTAATAAAGGCACCACTTGACTGAAAAGCCCCAGTCAGGGGGAAATCGGTCTTGGGTTGCTTGTGTTCCAGTTCAGGAAGGACCTGGCCTGGCAGTTTGGACTGGACTGTTCCTATTGGAGCAGGGTCAAACCTGATTTGCATATGGCTGGGTCCAAACTGAGGTGGCATGGTGGGCAAAAGAACTATGGGTTGGAATGCTAACCCAAGCTATTGCAAGTGGTTAGACTTATTGCAAGCATTCCTCTAATCACCTTTTGTGTATTTGATGCACCGTCCTAAGTGACAAGAATGCACCTAGGCCTGGGTCTTGTGTTCACTGTGCCACTGGAACCAAGCTACACCCGACTGAAGAGTCCCAAACACGACAAAACTGGTTCTGGGTTGCTTCTGTTCCAGTTCAGGGTCGGCCTGGCCTGGCAGTTTGGACAGGCCTGTTCCTATTGGAGCAGGGGTAAGACTGATTTGCATATGGCTAGATCCAAACTGAGGTGGAATGGTGGGCAAAAGAGCGATTCATTGGAATGCTGCCTCGAGTGATTGCCAGTGAGAGCATTTCTCCCATCACCTTTTGGTGTTTGGGCAAATAAAAGATTAGACTGGGTTGTGTGTGTGTTTCACAAATCTCCTTAGCTCTGTTTCAAGTATCTTCTTTGAGGTAGGTCTCTAAAAGAACTATTGGAAGTCAGAATGATCATCGTCTCTCATTTCCTGATGGAAATTTGCTGAATATTTTCTCTTCTAAGAGGAGTGTTCGATTTCCTAAAAAACGTTTGATTCAGCTAAAATGTTGATGGCTTCCCCATATATGTATGGTTTGTTCTCTTGTTTCATTTTTATATATTATACTTTGAGTGTTTGCCAATGGGTTGTGCCGTTTCCTGTAGTAGGTTTGAGAACCTTAGTGCATTCATCAAATGGCATTGCAGAAAAGGGAGTTGGACAGTTAGAATTTTGACATTAGTAGTTGAAAAGCCAGTGACCGACTTGTGTGACATACGCTTCTCTTCGCTAGTACACACCCATCCTTATTCTAATTAACAAGTAAACAGGCGATATGGCTGAATGTGCTTTAACAGAAGTAAAGTTTGAAAGTCCCAGCACTTAGGTATAAAATTTGACTTAGTAAGGACAGATTCCACATTGTCCATAGATAAGGAACACACTTTCAGGACGTTATAATCTGTTCTATTTTTAAAAAGAAGATCATGCCCTGACAGCTACAGATACTCATTGACCAGCTAACCTTTGGCTTGAGGAACATTTTGTAGGCAAGACGACCGACTAGGACCACAGTAGATGGTATTGGTGCAGTGGAGGAAAATCACCTCTGACAATGGTCCAGCCCCAAACTACAATAATGTTGATTTACAAACATCATCTCACAGATGTCAAATATCACATAAAGCTGTGGGTTTTACAGGTAGCACAAGATGAAGATGAAAACATATCCTGCACCCTAGAACAGCTACAGGCTTGTTTTGCATTTGAGAAGCACGACACAAGCTTTGAGCTGCTGGTAGGCGGTCTCTGAGATGGCCAGATTTAAATAGGCCTTTGGAAGAAGGGACATATACGTCCAGCTCACAGTGGTAGACGTTAGAAGTGTGCACAAGAAGCCCTTTGTGTCCTCGTGTCGGCTGTTCACAGCTCCTTGTACAATGGACCTCTAATTTCAAACTTGTGAGGTGACTAAATTGTTTGATACCATATTTTCAAAAATATCCCTAAAATTTCATTTACCCATCAGGGCCAGTTGTAATCTGTTTTACATTTATCATCAGAGTTGGGTCCTTACATATTTTTGGACTGGTTGTGAGGTGAGTAGTAATGGAAAAGCCTCTGTTTGAGGTGAAAGTGGTAAATCCTGCCCTGTTGCATCCACTGCCGGAGGATTATTCTCAAATGACATTGCCTTCCCCATGTGGGGGAGGTAATTGCTTCAGAGGATTCTGCACAGGTACAAAATGGCCCCCAACTCTAAATCGATTCCATTGTCACCAGTTATATATGTACTATGTTCATTGTGTTGTGTGGTTAGAACTTAATAACAACAAAAGAGCGAGAAAAGAGGGAAATTGCTGGGGCAGCACGAGGAGAAACCTCTTTATTTCGTCATGTTCTTCTTACATCGGATATTGCTGCGATGTTCGCAAATTCGCTGCTTCACTTTGCGTGAAGTCATACCGACGTATCTGAGCCCACACGGGCAAGTGATCAGGTACACACCGTTGGTAGAATTACAATTGGTGTGTGTCCTTTGTGTCCATAGTTTCCCCGTCTCCAGTATTAGTTGCTTTGTAGGGGTTGTCAGATGGCAGACGCTACAGGCTCCACATGGGAAATGGCCCATTACTGGTGGGAGGCACCAAGCATTTAGGACCGACTGATTATCGTCCCTACTCGCGTTCTTGGGGCGAGTGTGAACAACGGAATCCTTAATACTCCTAGCTCGTTTAAAGGAGAAAAGGGGTTTCTCCCATTTGTGTTGTTACTCTCAAGGATTCTCCAGTGTTTTCACTGGTTCTCCACCATTAAAATTACCTTGGGAAATAACCAGCGATCTTTTAATCTGCACTACCCCTACACTTACACTACCCCCCAAAAAAACCAGCTCCGCTGTAATTTCAGGCGTCGTAGCACACCAGGGGGACACTCGGTCCCTCTGGTGGGAACCCAATGATGAAGCATGTCACCAACTAGGTTGGTGAGTGAGGATTCTTTGAAATAAAGAGGTTTCTCCTTGTGCTGCCGGCAATTTCCCTCTTTTCTCGCACTTTTGTTGTTATTAAGTATATTCGTCAGGGGGACGAAGAGTGATAATTCCCTCACTCTCTAGTTGTTAATATATATTGTGTGGTTAGAACCCAGAAGGGCTGTGGCAGAAGAGGCCAGAAAAAATGGCCCTCACATCCCCCTGGATCAAATAACTGCACAGAGGTGGATGACCTGTTTATATTCTTCATATGGCAAAGGAAGTTTACTTAATGGTTCAGCTATATCAAAGGCATGTTTTCCTGAACCCTGAAGTTTGGTTTCCAATGCCAAGAAAACAATTTTTTTTTCAAATCTCGGTAGACTTGGGTGATATGGCTGTGAAGCAGCCTTTATTCATTGACATTATGCGCAGTTGTACAGTAGAATGAATGCATTCTTTCCAAGCTACCGAAGAACAGAAAGCTTTAGAGGGATATATCCTTTAACCTTCTGGTTTACTAAACGAAGGTGCGGGAAAGAGGTTCACACAGTGTCTTACCGCAGTGTGTATTGTGAGATGTAAAAGCTGAATTAAATTAAACCTAAGAATTTTACCTAGAGTACCACACACCATAGACCCTGAAGGTGTGCTTTTGAATGGTGAGTGGGAGATTTCACATGAGCCTACTTGATCCTCAAAGACAATTATTAGAGCAGATTGGATAAGGAAAAAAAGAAGTTGCCTTTTACTAATATCTTTATAACTCAGCATTTACTTTGCTTACCCCAGGGTTTGGGCTTCTTGAAATAATTTTAACAAAGCAGTCATTTAATGGTAACAAACTCTTGCCTGCTGCACTGATCCAATTCAATTTATTAGAGTGTATTCATAAATGCTGCAGTCAATTCATCATCCTTTCATCATCCATAATAACTCAGGGATCTTGCCAGCTATTTTATAACTCTTTTCATGGTAACTAGAGAATAAGAAAAGGTTATTTTATTTTCATGAAGATCCACAGAAGATCAATGTTCCTCTGAATAATTCTGCATGAATGGGTTGGATATATACAAAATGTAGGGACTCTCATTTTTGCTTCACATAGCTAGCACAATCCATTTAAGCATGCTAGTGCACATGGATTTAAATGTAAAGCTGAGTTTTGTAAAGGGCACTGGGCCAGATATACAAAGCATTTTAATGGCTGAAAAAGGCTCCAATTCGGCTTTTGCTATTGTTAAAATGCTTTTTTATGTAGTAATACCATTTTAAGAGTCAGACAAAATGGGCTTCCAAATGGATAACGATTCGGTATCTGGAAGTGGCGCTTTGTATAGCACTGATTACATCCAGTCCCAAAACAGTGATATTTTATCAACATCTTTTTTTTTTTGATAAACAAATTTTTGTTTATTGATTAATAAAAATGAAGAGAAAGAAAAACAAACAAAACACCAGCCTTACAGTCCAACACCATAAATTTCCAGGACCTGGAAAGGAAAGCAGCACCACAAAGTTTACAGACAATGATAAAAACAAATACATAGGAGTATAAAATTGGGCGTTCCCTCTATGACTACTCCACCTCCCCCAACCATTTCCCCCAAACCCTACGGTACTTCCTAGGGCACCCACGAGCCTCGTACATAACTTTCTCCTGCGTGGCGCACCAGTCCACTCCAGTCCTCCAGCGTCCAGCGCACGGAGGTTCGGAGAGCTTCCAGGAGGCCGCAATGTCTCTCTTTGCAACCACCATTGCCGTAGTGTAAAACAGTTTTTCGTTCCGTGACCCATCCAGCCCATCAGTGATACCCAGGAGTGCGTGCCTTGGGTCATGGGGGACCTCCCAGCCCAAAACCTCGGTGAGTTCCTCCTCAATCTCCTCCCAGAACCGCTCCAAGTGGGGACATACCCATACCATATGGAAAAAATCTGCGGGGTCGTGACCGCACCTGGCACAAGCAGAAGTTGGGCTAAGTCCGGCCCGGTGAAGGCGCATTGGGGTAAGATATGCAGCATGTAAATAGTATAATTGCACTAAGCGCAATCTGGCTGAGGCCGTGACCGTCCTAGGAGCCATAAGGGCGTCGCGCCAGTCCTCCTCGTCTAAGGTGCCTACCCAACCCTCCCATTGAGCCCGATGTCGGTCCAAGGAAGTGGGGGCATTGTTGATCAGTGTACGGTAGATGCGGGAGATGCCGCCTCTCCCCAGGTCACCAAACATTATCTGGGCCTCAGGCGGACTGTGGTCATGAAGGCGCGTGCCAGTCGTTAGGTGGGTGTGAAGGGCGTGGCGTAACTGCAAATACCTATAGAATTGTGACTGGTGTAAGGAATACCTGCTTTGACGGTCGTCGAAGGACCGCATGTGATCCCCCACCCACACATCGCCTAGCTGCGAAATGCCTATCAAATCCCAGGCTCTAAACCCCTGTAGTGCGTTGACTTCTTTGAGCCAGGTCCCTTGCCACAAGGGTGTGCATTGGGTTAACGTACGTGTCCATTTGGTATGTCGCAGTGCAGCTCGCCAGGCCAACAGCACAGAGCGTGTCACCTCTGGCAAGCGGGAGGGAATAGGGGCCCCATATAGCATAGCCTGGATCTTGGCGAAACCCAACTCTCCGACCTCGAGCCTGTACGCCGGGTCCGACCAACCCCCATTGAACCAATCATGTATGGAGAGGAGCCGCGTGGCCAAATAATATAAATAGAGGTGGGTCATCCCCAATCCCCCGTCGAATGAGGGGATCCTACACACTGTGAGTGCCAACCGGGCCCTACCTTTTCCCCATAAAAACTTGCTGGCAATGCTATCAAGTTCACGAAACCAGGCTCTGGGAAAGCTGATGGGGGTATTTTGCAGTACATAGAGGAACCGGGGGAGCACCATCATTTTAATAGGGCGACCCTCCCCATGGGATTCAGGGGCAATGACTGCCACTTCTGGAGGTCTGCCTTAACCCGCTTCACCAGTGGGGCCACGTTGAGGGCCCAGCTGAGCTCAGGGAGCAAGGTCATCCATATCCCCAAGTATTGGAAGGATTGACGGCGAAGAGGAATGTTGGATTGCCAGTCGAAACATTCGCGGGACAGGTGTAGGGGAACCAAGGCCGACTTATCCGGGTTAAGCCTGAGGCCCGAAGCCCGTTCGAAGAGGTGTAGGATGCGGAGGCAAAGGGGGCCTGATCTGGCGGGGTCTGCCAAATAGATGAGGACGTCATCTGCATAGAGTGCAATTTTGTCTGGTTCGGTGTTGGGCCACTCCCATCCCCGCATACTCTCGCACGACCGCATCATGGACGCCAGGGGCTCCATCACCAAGGCGAACAGCAGTGGGGATAGGGGACAACCCTGTCTTGTTCCTCTAAGAACCGGGAAGGGCTCCGACAGAACCCCGTTCACCAAGACACGGGCGCGGGGGAAGCATAAAGAACTTTTACCATGGCACAAAAACGGGGACCGAGTCCCATCCTAGCAAGGACGTCCGCTAAGAACCCCCAGTCCACTGAATCGAAGGCCTTTTCAAAGTCGACCAGAAGAATCGCGAGATAGGGAGTAAGAAGATGACGGTGTGCCAGGGCGACGTGCAGTCTACGAAGACAATACCTAGTGCCACGTGAGGGCATAAATCCGCATTGGTCGGGGTGGACCAGCGTGGACAAGTGGGGTTTGAGTCGTTGGGCAAGGATCGCGGCGAACAGTTTAATCTCAGTATTGATGAGGGAGATGGGACGGTAGTCCGCACACCGTGGTGAGGGTGGTTGAGACTTGGGAAGAACCACGATGGTGGCCAGATCCACCTCCTGCGGAAAGGAGCCTTTTTCAACAGCTTCCCGAAACAGCCCTGCCAAATGCGGAGTGAGACTGTCCCGATAATGCATGTAGTACTCTTGAGGGAAGCCGTCTGGGCCCGGCGTCTTACCGGAGGAAACGAGGGCAATCGCTCCCTCTATCTCCTCACGTGTGATGGGGCGCTCAAGGTCTTTCTGGCTAATGGGATCTAGGCTGGGGAGGGGGCCACCCTCGACCTCCAACATACCAGCGACTGAAAGGGGTGGGGATCTGGCCATGTATAATTGCTGATAGTAGGACGCAAAGGCACGGGCCATCCCGTCTGGGGACCGACACAACGAGCCATCCTGCGCTATGACCTCTGGAATTATGCAATTTGCCCTAGGGTATGTGGCAAGGCGATGGAGGAGCGAACCGTTCTTGTCGCCCCAGCCATACACCCTGGCCACGGATGAACGCCAAAGGAGTTTGGCCGCCTCCAGCGACAACTGCTTGATTTCCGACCGGAGCCGGGCAAGGAGTCTGGCTTCAGGGGTGTCTGGAGACTGAGCAGAGGCCTGCTCGAGGCGTAAGGCTTGCGCCTCACGACTGGTAATTTGTTCTGCCTGGGCCTGTCGCTGACGCTTGAGCTGGCCCTTAGCGAACCCCCTAATCGTGGCCTTGCCCGCCTCCCACAGAACACCCGGGGAGGAGACGGATCCATCGTTGGAGAGGAAATATTGCTTAAGTTCCTGACCCACCGGCTTCCGGAGCTCCCTGTCTTGGAGAAACCAGGCATTAAATCTCCATGTCTGCCGCATGCAGGTGGAAGGAGGGCCCGTGCGAATCACCACCGGGGAGTGGTCCGAGATACCACGTGGGAGGATGGCGACGTCCTGGACCGTGAAGCAATCTGTTGCTGGAACGAAAATGGCGTCAATACGTGCTTGCGTATGGTGCGCTGCCGAAGTGTGTGTGAACTGCTTAGAATGCGGGTGCCATGTACGCCAGGCATCACACAAGCCCAGGGACTCAGACCAGGTCTTCAATTGCTTTGCCTGAGCAATTCTACTGGAGGAAGGGGGGCCAGACGTATCAAGGTCGGGTGAGGAGACCGCGTTGAAATCCCCCCCGAGATAAGTGGGGCCCAATGGTAAGGACGCCAGGAGATCTGTAGATTTAGCTAATGTCGCCGCCAGCATTGAAGGAGGAGAATAGAGCGATACAAGGTTAATGGGACTCCCATGTAACTTACCGCTGATGGCCACAAATGTACCCTGGGCATCGAGGGCTGTCTGCACAATGACAAGGGGAAGAGAGCGCTTCACCAGGATCGCCACCCCTCGGGATCCCCGAGTGAACCCCGAGTGCCACGCCCTATCATATCCATAGCGCGCTAGGAAGGGGCAATGGTTACCCAGCAAATGCGTCTCTTGCAATAGTAATATGTCCACCCCTAGGCGGTGCGCGTAGCGCAGGGCAGCCATCCGCTTGAAACGGTCCAGGAGGCCATTAACGTTCCAAGATAAGATGCGTAGAGAAGTGCTCAATAGAGGTATATCTGGCATGGTGGCATGGTGGGATGGCATGGCAATTGGGTCCCAGAAGGGGGGCCCACATCAAAAAGGAGCGCGTGAGGGTGTAGTGTAGTGTCCAAAGGGAAGTCTATGTACGCCACCGGATGCAAGTCCGGGCATGATATGAGTATTGGTGAAATGCAGAGAAGTCCCCCACAGGGGTGTGTCAGGCGTAGTGGTGTATATAACAGTGTGATTGTGGGTTCCACGGGGGATAAGGCTTCCCAGCTGGATATCAGCAGGTCCATTAAGGTATCTGAAAGGAGGTCTGCGTGTCTCTTGAGGTACAAATTAGGGTGTCGTGTGAAAACTGGTGCAGCGGAGCTAAAAAATAAAACAACCAAAAGTAAAATCGAAACATGGGACAACGGTCCCACCCCCCAACCCCTCTCCCACCCCCACCCTACACTTCGAGAACGGAAGCATCTGTCGCCCTAACAATAAACCAATGAGTAAACAACCAAACTAAAACGCTTGGGAATGGGGAAGCGTGGAGGACCCCTCCTCATGTCCGGATGTGTGTTTACGAGTCCATCGGGAAGGAAAGAAATGTTCAGAGCTAAAGCACCGTCTCCGGCCGCGGAGCCAGGCCCGGCGGGCAGAGACCAGTTCAAGCAGGGTCTTTCAGAAGTATTGGGCTACGGGAGAGGTCCGATTCTGGGAGGTCAATCGCCGCGGGCCCGGGCGAAGCACCACTGCCATCCAGACGGCCGGAGGAGCCAGAGCGCCTCCCGGTCAAGGGTCCCTCGGAGAGCGATATTGGTTGTCGTGAGTGGCCCGGTGGGGAATCCGAGCGGGCCCTCCTCCGCCCACGGCGCCTGCGGGAGCGGTTACGCTGAGGTTGAGGAGCGAAGGGGGCGAGGCGGCCAGGTCCGCTCTCCGCTCCCTCCAAGCCCAGGGCCTGGCCGTCGGCCCGCAGAGGGCGCTCCTCCGTTGCCCAGGCCCAGGCCTCCGTCGGGTTGTCGAAGAACAGCGTCTTGTTTGCGAACACCACTCGCAGGCGAGCCGGGAAGAGGAGCCGATACTGAATGTTAAGTGCCCTCAGCTTTTGCTTGACCTCCCCAAAGGAGCGGCGCTGGCCCTGGACCTCACGGGTGTAATCTGGGAAGATCATGATTGCCCCGTTTTCATAGCGTAGCCGCTGTTGTTTGCGAGCTTCAGACAGGATGACGTCGCGGTCTTTGAAGTTGAGGACCCGCATTATGAATGGTCGAGGAGGCGCACCCAGCGCCGGCCTGGGGGCCAAGGACTGGTGGGCCCGCTCAATCGCGAACCAGGGAGAGAGAGAGCCCTCCGGGATCCACGACCGTAGCCACCTCTCCAGGAAGTCCACCGCTCGGCCCTGCTCCGCTCCCTCCGGAAAGCCCACCAGGCGGAGGTTATTGCGTCGGGATCTGTTTTCGGCATCCTCCGCCCGACGGTGCAACTCCTGAGTGTGCGACTGGAGACGGGCCACCTGCCCCTTAAGTTGCTGGGCGTCATCCTCCACAGTGGAGATACGGGTCTCAGTCTCTGTAATCCGAGCAGTGGCGTTTCGGAGGTCCTGTCGAATGAGAGTCATATCTACTCGCACTTCTGCAATCTTGCCCTCCACCGAGGTTTGTGAGGCATGGATAACCTGGAGGATGGTGGTCAAATCCGCAGCCGGAGGAGCCTCCAGTTCAGTCACACCCCCGGTAGCCCCCGCCTCCAAGGTGGTGAAGCGGTCCATTTTCGTCTGGGTGGCAGGGGTCTTCGCTGACCGGTCCGTTCTGCCCATGGCGACCCGAGGAAATCACGGGCTCAAAGTCCCCACAAATAGACCCCACAGTGGGAAGTTGACAGGCTAACACTGGTGGCCGAGGGTCAGCGGGGGCAAGCAGCAGACGTTAAGACTCGGTGCGAATCAACCTGCCGCCGCCCGAAATTTGCGGCCGAAGTAGAGGGAGAAGGAGCCACGCACAGGTTCCCCCACCCCAGGGCCACCAGGCACTCCGCCGGGGCGGCAACACAGAGTATCTATAGAGGTCCGGGGCACTGTGGGTCCAGGGCTGAAGGGCCGGTGCAGTCAGGTGATCCCAGGAATGCGATAGTGACCAGTGACCCAGGACAAGCCCAGGGAGAGGATTAGGAGGCCACACAAGCGCCACCACACGAAGCTATGACCGGGGCCCCCAGGGAGCCATCAGACCACCATGCCCAGTTCAGGGACGCCCTATAGGGGGTCACCGCCACCCGAAGTGGCGGCCGAGCAATTCCGTCCACACCCCAGGCCAAAGAGAGGGGAGGCCCAGCAGGCCGCGCCGCCGAAACCACCTCACGGGATGGGTTCACCTCCGCCGCAAGTCACAGGGGGGGCACATCAGGAGTGGGGGGGGAGCGGGAGGAGGAGCCGTGCTGACCAGGGGCCCCCCCGCACCCTGCCTGCTGCCCGATCGACAGCCGAATCCTCACCCAAACCCAGATGCCACCGCACCCCCACTCCTTACCTCCAGGTCAGTTCGCCGGAGCGCTCCGTCCGACGCAGACCACCCACCGCAGCAGCGGCTCAGGCCTCGGGCTCAGCCGGAGTGTTCAGGTCGTGTGCAGGCCTCTCCCACGCAGATACCACAGGTTCTCCACTCCCAGTGGGCCTCAGTGCTGATGAAGGCCCGTGGATGCAGTGGCAGCCCACGACACTGGCGATGTCCGCCCAGGCCTCAGGGGTGACGCAAGATCACAGCTCCAGCAACTCACGCAGCAAGCGGAGGCCCACGGCGCCGATGGTGTCCGTCCAGGCCCTCCGGGGGCAACGATGAGGTGCCGCTCCCAACAGCACAGCAGGCCCACAGCACCTGCACCGCCAAACCAAGCCCCGGGCCGACCAGGGAACCCCGCAGCAGCAGGCCGCGCCAGCGATGGGGCCCACGGCGCCAATGCCGTCAGTCCGGGCCCCGGGGGGCAGCAGGGGGGGGGCCTCGCCCACAGTCGCGCACACCGCCAATGGGGGCCCGCGGCGCCGGCCACGCCGACCCGGGCCTCAGGGAGCAACCATGGATCTTCGCCCCCAGTGGGCTGTACCGGGGACACAGGACCACCGCGCCGGCGAAGTCAGGCCAGGCCTCGGTGGCTGCAGAGAAGGCTCCGTCGTCCTCGGGCCCCCCCCCACAGGTCCGACAGGATCACTGCAAGTGGCCGGCGGGCACAGGGGCACCCCGCCGAGCCGCGTCGCAGAACAGGGCCCGCCTCGGAAGGGCCTCGGAAGGGCAGGCAAGCCCAGGACAAAGGCGCCAAGCACCACCACTCCTCCACCACTCACTCTGCGGCCGACGTCGCTGCCGTCTCTCAGGAGGGGAGATCGGCCAGGTCTAGCGATACGGGGGGCACCAGCCACAACAGGAGCCCCCTCGCTCAGTCAAGTGTCGCCGACGATGGGCAGCGGGCCGATGACGGGACCGGGATCACCGCGACAGCAGCCGCCATTTTGAGGGGTGCCGCGCTGCGGGTCCAGGAGACCAGGACAGCCAACACGGTCCCAAGGCGGCGCCCAGTGCCCCAAACGGAGCTCCGGAGGTCCCCAGGCAGCCAGGTACGTGGCGCCAGGTGTCGGGCGATCCCGATGGCAATGGGTGGCAGAGCGGACGACGGAGGGGTCCGGAGCACACCTAAGGTGCGACCGCCATCTTGACGCTCGTAGCCACGCCTCCATTTTATCAACATCTTATGGGAGGTGGCAATACAGTAACCTTGGGCCCCTTTCCCATGTGTGAATGTAAAAAAAGTTTGTTGAATAATATGCAGTGGTCCAGGCAACCAGTGCTAACTCTTAGATGCATTGCCGAGTCGGTGATGCTGCGAGCGCAAAGTTAATGCTTTTAATTATTTATTTCCGTACTCTCTACTGTCCCGTCGTATGTCACACTCCACTACCCTCCCACTTAGCCTCCCCCCGCCCCGCCTCACCGCCCCACAGCGTTACCTGGACGAACCGCCACTGGGAAGCCCTGACAGACTGTAATTGCATAATCTAACTTGTGGAAAGCCATCGCTATGACAGTGTGTGCCTTGCCAGGGCAAACAAGCAGTGGAAAGGTACTTTTTTAGGCACTGTTGGTAAAAACATTGCTTTGAGATCTGCTTGACCTGAATATGGAGTGACCCCATATCTATCATGAGGCCTAGAATTTTCACTTTTGCTCTGTGTTAAGGGAGATACCCAAAGATTTATTGAAAAATAGCTGGAGATGAAGATGATATTGGGTGTCCCACCAATTGTCTTTCCATTTTGAGGGGTTAATTTAAGGAGGTTATGTGTGATTATAATTGCGACACATACCTAGAACATAATGCTGTTTTATAAATGGGGGTCTCTAGCTGGCAGTGGTATGCACCCAGTGCAAGAAGGGACAGGATAAGGGAATTACACACCAAAGATAATCCCTGCTCACCCTCTTGGTAGCTTGGCACGAGCAGTCAGGCCTAACTCAGAGGCAATGTGTAAACCATTTGTACATAACACGCACAGTAACACAGTGTAGACAATACAATGGACCCCACACCAGTTTATAAAAATAAAGTGTCTTTATCTAAACCAAACAAGACCAAAACAACAAAAATCCAACATACACAACTCAAAATATCACTTTTGAAAGGTTTCAAGCAATTCTGTCAATAGGAAATCTATGGATGCGTGATTTCTACACAATGTACCTCAAATGCATCAAAACCCACAAGGCAAAAGAGCCGCAGAGGAGGGAAGCATCAGAAAACACAGCGATGTGTCAGTTCCTGAGTCCTTAGGGAGGCAATGCAACAGTTTTGTTGCACGCAGGAGAAGTGATACAATGTCAAATCCAGACTGTAGGGGGAAGTGATGCGTCGATTCAAAGATGGTTCTGGTCTGCGGGTGCTGCGTCGGAAAAACTTGGGGCACAGGTGCGATGCTTGAAAATCTGGGACGCGCTGGAGGTCGAGGCGGCTGCAGCAAACAGGCGCTGCATTGATTTCTTCAGCTGCGGTCCCATGATGTATTGTTTCTTTTAGCTGCACAGCAGGGCCTGCGCCGGAGTTGGTGCGGTGGTTTCGGACTTTGGAGAACTGTGCGCAGAACTCAGCATGCAGCGATTCATTGGGCTGCTGGCAGGTGCTGCGTTGATTTCATCGTCCGCACGGGGCTGTGCGTTGGTATTTTCTCCCGCACAGTGGTGCTGCATTGGAAAATATGCCGCAAGGAGGGCGAAGCGTTGATTTTGTAGGTTTCATCAGTTCTTTGTAGTTCTTTGCAGCAGGAACAACCTCCAAGGGCCCAGAACTGGATTTGGCACCACAGGCAGGTCAGAACTCCCAGCAGTGGAGCTGAAAGATGCTGTAGGTGCAGTGTTTGTGTCCTGAGACTTCTTAACAGGAGGCAAGCTCTACTTCAAGCCCTTGGAGAATCTTCTTAAGCAGGATACCACAGCAAGGCAAAAGTCCAATCCTTTCCACTGCCCACAGACAGAAACAGCAACTGTAGATCAACCCAGCAAAGCAATAGACAGCGAAGGGGCAGTACTCCTCCTGGCAGCTCTTTAGCTCTTCTTCTTGGCAAGGTCCTCTTAGTCCAGAAGTAATTTAAAGGTCCAGGGTTTTAGGTCTCATACTTATACCACTTTTTCGCTTTGAAGTCTTTGTAAGAAAGCTTCTCTTGCTCACAAAAACCAGTTCTGTACTCTCTGGTACAGTTACACCACTGGGAGTGGAGACAGCATTGTGCAAGTCAGCCACAGCCTATTCAGGTGTTAGTGACAACTTCTCCCACCACTCTAGCCCAGAAAGGCCCATCAGCATATGCACACCTCGACTCCCTTTGTGTGAGTGTCTGGAGTGAATGCACAAACAGCCCCGTCAGTCTAAAACCAGACGTTGATTTCACAGGCAGGCAGAGACACAGGTTGGTTCAACAAGAAAATGCCCACTTTCTAACAGTCTATAAACCAACAGCAGTGATGCACTCGAGTTTCTATAGTGAACCTAGTCTACCACAGATTCATGAACTTGTTACAAGATTAGCGTGCGTTTCTGAGGCGGTTCCACCCTACCACCTATTCAATATTGAAAAATTATTCCCGGACGCTAGTCACGGACAGAAAGCGCACTGCTTGATAAACTCAAAATGAGTGTATTAACTCGAAATTATTCAACTGTGTTGAAATCAATAAATACAAGATTAACAAAGTTATCTATGCAAACACAAATTTACGAAACTCTTGATTACTAATACTATGAAAATATAATAATACAACTGTATGTCTTCAACTTGTTTTATTCACAACTGAAGCCTTCAATAATATTCTTGTTCAATCTTGAAAACTGTAATGCATTCAAACGTAGATAATCATCGATCCCAATGCATTTCGGGTGAGCGATCACCCTTCGTCAGGGGAAATCTACAAATCAATGTGTATTCATGAAACATTGTTATGCTGGAAAAATAGAAAATGTATTCTAGCATAAAAGGGCCTAAACATTCGGGACGGTTAAAGTGATTACGACACATGATATCAGTGACTGTTAATCTAAAGAACAACTGTGTGCTCTAAACGATCGCAACGAGCTTAGATACCAAAAGAAGATAATAATAGCAATAGAGACATAAAAGCCAATAGCCCAAAAGAAACCCAAAATCCACATGCCAGATAGAACAACTAAGAATGATGTGCAAGACACCCGTGAATCTGCTATAATCTGTGCTAAACTATGTACAAGCAATACCTCCACTCTTGTGCATGATATGCATCTAATCGGGTCCACTGCCCAAATCTATGAACATCTCACGACCACCACATAATTCCAAACCCTGTCCAAGACATAAAAAATGCAATAAGGATGAAACTAGATTGACTCCCAAATAGTAACAGCGTGAAGTCAACCAAAAAGAAATCAACCGCTTACCGGCGTAAAGTTTCTGAGATAAACGGGAGTACACACGTGACCAAACACGAGTACTAATGACTGTATATCTTTATCGTTAATCGTTGTGCTAAAGAAAAATAAAAACGCTTGTAACTGCTTGATGTGTAAGTAAAAAACTGTCTGTTGCCTGTATATTGCTTAACGAAAAAGCTTACCGATAACTGAGTCTCCCTCACAGCAACGCTGTAGCTCGCTGCTTTCTCTCTTACGGTCGCGTTGCTAACTGAAAATGAAATAAAAGGAAGCACCCATGTAACCCAAGGCCTGTACTAACGCAAGTCCTATTCTGTCTTTTACTAGCTGAAACTCACCCGAATGATGTATAAACGGGGCTCCAACGGCTTGCTAAATCCCAAGTAGTAAACGTGAACCTCAACCTGATGTTTAAAAGCTAGCTGTGCGTTTCTAGCCAATCCCAATAGAGCATGCTACGTGTGAGAAATAAGAATAGAGATAGGACAATGTAAGCTGAGTAGAGTAAAAATGCGGCCATCTTAACATGAAGCTATTCATAAACATAGATACTTGGTGAAACGCTCTACCTACATACATATTAAAGTATAAAATTAACACTGTAAAAAGATACATCGGTAAACATTTCTGCACATGATTATATCGTGAAATAGTAGATCAAACGTTTTAACTCCATGAAAAAATAACATGACTCGAAGCAACATAGTGACATGTAATCGAAAAGAACTGCTTAAGGTCGGCTACTTTACATGTGATGCAAACATCAGTGTTGGATGATACCAGCTCCTTAACATAAGACTGAATGCTCTACAGATTGCTTAATATATAATAAAGGCACTGAGCCTACACTCATACAGGTGCCTAAATTAACAAATTCAAATACTGTCAACAAATGCAAAACACGACTAACGTGTTCAATTCCCAAATGTAAAAAACAATCGTTCTTGCTTGTAAATACACTGTAATTAACAATATTCAAATATCTGGGTTATGTTAGAGTTATACACATGTGTAACTACCAAAAATCTTGTCCTGATTAAAATACCAATCAAACATTCTATCTAAGTGAGAACAAATGTCCCAAAGAGCAGTGTGACATAAATACATTTGTGTCCTGGTAATCATATTATAATTTGTATTTAAAAAATATCTAAACTACAAATAACTGAATGAGAAAAATTAATTAACCCCTTCCATGCTTATGACGAGCTGGACTCGTCATGGCACACAGTGCTCGTGTGCTCATGACGAGTCCAGCTCGTCATAAGACCACCCACGGGGGAAGCACTGGCGCTCCCCCGTGGGAATCCGATCGTCGGGGTTTTTTTAGGAGGCAGGGGAAGGACTTCCCCTGCCTCCCCCGCCCCCTCCGCCCCCATCAACGACGTCAGCGCGCGAGGCGCGCTGACATCATTGAGGGTTTCCTTTTCCCCGACGCGCTGGAAGCCATTTGCTTCCAGCGTGTCGGGGAAATAAGGTGAGTTTTGGCTCGGGGAGGGGGGGTTTGATTCGAAAAGAGACATCGAGGGAAAGGAAAGGGTTTTCCTTTCCCCCGATGCCTCTTTGTGCATTCCTGCTGCACGATCATGTGATCGTGCAGCAGGAATGCCCACGAGGGCGGCATTGTGAGCGTGGAGATGTGCCTTCTCTCCATTGCCACCCTGTAAAGTTAGCTGTAATCCTTGATGGAGGTCTCTGCACCCTTGATTTTCTTGAGCGCAATCCTTCTCCTCGTCTGCCGCTGCGATCCTGCAATTCTTCTGGTCCTTTACGCAGCTGTAGTGTAGGAAAGGCATTATACATTTACCCAACGAGGTAGCACTTACTGATTAGCCAGTAGAAAGTACTCCAGTTGAGTAGAGGTATTGCACAAAACGGTGGCATCTTCGTGAGCGTGGAGATGTACCTTCTCTCCATTGCCACCCTGTAAAGTTAGCTGTAATCCTTGATGGAGGTCTCTGCACCCTTGATTTTCTCGAGCGCAATCCTCGTGTAGTTCCTGTGACCAGGAGGTTCCTTCTCCTCGTCTGCCGCTGCGATCCTGCTCTGACCCTTTATAAACAAGAGGCATGTGAACGGGCCTAGAAGCCCCGCTCGTTTGGCCCCGCCACACATACACTAGCGGTATGCAACGTATGCCCGCCCTTTCCCTACTATGATGGACAGCTTACTCAAAGGATCCCGGCGCTTTCGGCGCGGTGGCAAAGTTACAGACACACAGGTCACTGGAGACAATCCTTGATGGAGGTCTCTGCACCCTTGATTTTCTCGAGCGCAATCCTCGTGTAGTTCCTGTGACCAGGAGGTTCCTTCTCCTCGTCTGCCGCTGCGATCCTGCTCTGACCCTTTATAAACAAGAGGCATGTGAACGGGCCTAGAAGCCCCGCCGTTTGGCCCCGCCACACATACACTAGCGGTATGCAACGTATGCCCGCCCTTTCCCTACTATGATGGACAGCTTACTCAAAGGATCCCGGCGCTTTCGGCGCGGTGGCAAAGTTACAGACACACAGGTCACTGGAGACAATCCTTGATGGAGGTCTCTGCACCCTTGATTTTCTCGAGCGCAATCCTCGTGTAGTTCCTGTGACCAGGAGGTTCCTTCTCCTCGTCTGCCGCTGCGATCCTGCTCTGACCCTTTATAAACAAGAGGCATGTGAACGGGCCTAGAAGCCCCGCTCGTTTGGCCCCGCCACACATACACTAGCGGTATGCAACGTATGCCCGCCCTTTCCCTACTATGATGGACAGCTTACTCAAAGGATCCCGGCGCTTTCGGCGCGGTGGCAAAGTTACAGACACACAGGTCACTGGAGACAATCCTTGATGGAGGTCTCTGCACCCTTGATTTTCTCGAGCGCAATCCTCGTGTAGTTCCTGTGACCAGGAGGTTCCTTCTCCTCGTCTGCCGCTGCGATCCTGCTCTGACCCTTTATAAACAAGAGGCATGTGAACGGGCCTAGAAGCCCCGCTCGTTTGGCCCCGCCACACATACACTAGCTGTATGCAACGTATGCCCGCCCTTTCCCTACTATGATGGACAGCTTACTCAAAGGATCCCGGCGCTTTCGGCGCGGTGGCAAAGTTACAGACACACAGGTCACTGGAGACAATTCTTCTGGTCCTTTACGCAGCTGTAGTGTAGGAAAGGCATTATACATTTACCCAACGAGGTAGCACTTACTGATTAGCCAGTAGAAAGTACTCCAGTTGAGTAGAGGTATTGCACAAAACGGTGGCATCTTCGTGAGCGTGGAGATGTACCTTCTCTCCATTGCCACCCTGTAAAGTTAGCTGTAATCCTTGATGGAGGTCTCTGCACCCTTGATTTTCTCGAGCGCAATCCTCGTGTAGTTCCTGTGACCAGGAGGTTCCTTCTCCTCGTCTGCCGCTGCGATCCTGCTCTGACCCTTTATAAACAAGAGGCATGTGAACGGGCCTAGAAGCCCCGCTCGTTTGGCCCCGCCACACATACACTAGCGGTATGCAACGTATGCCCGCCCTTTCCCTACTATGATGGACAGCTTACTCAAAGGATCCCGGCGCTTTCGGCGCGGTGGCAAAGTTACAGACACACAGGTCACTGGAGACAATTCTTCTGGTCCTTTACGCAGCTGTAGTGTAGGAAAGGCATTATACATTTACCCAACGAGGTAGCACTTACTGATTAGCCAGTAGAAAGTACTCCAGTTGAGTAGAGGTATTGCACAAAACGGTGGCATCTTCGTGGATAAATATGCAGGGCAGATGTGCCTTCTCTCCATTTACACCCTGAAAAGTTAGCTGTAATCCTTGATGGAGGTCTTTGCATCCTTGAATTTCTCGAGCGCAATGCTCGTGTAGTTCCTGTGACCAGGAGGTTCCTTCTCCTCGTCTGCCGCTGAGATCCTGCTCTGACCCTTTATAAACAAGAGGCATGTGAACGGGCCTAGAAGCCCCGCCACACATACACTAGCGGTATGCAACGTATGCCCGCCCTTTCCCCACTATGATGGACAGCTTACTCAAAGGACCCCGGCACTTTCGGCGCGGTGGCAAAGTTACAGACACACAGGTCACTGGAGACAATTCTTCTGGTCCTTTACGCAGCTGTAGTGTAGGAAAGGCACTATACATTTACCCAACGAGGTAGCACTTACTGATTAGCCAGTAGAAAGCACTCCAGTTGAGTAGAGGTATTGCACAAAACGGTGGCATCTTCGTGGATAAATATGCAGGGCAGATGTGCCTTCTCTCCATTTACACCCTGAAAAGTTAGCTGTAATCCTTGATGGAGGTCTTTGCATCCTTGAATTTCTCGAGCGCAATGCTCGTGTAGTTCCTGTGACCAGGAGGTTCCTTCTCCTCGTCTGCCGCTGAGATCCTGCTCTGACCCTTTATCCCCTTCGGTGCTTATGACGAGCTGGACTCGTCATGGCACACAGTGCTCGTGACGAGTCCAGCTCGTCATAAGACCACCCACGGGGAAGCGCTGGCGCTCCCCCGTGAGAATCTGATCGTTAGGTTTTTTTGGGGGAGGCAGGGGAAGGGCTTCCCCTGCCTCCCCTCGCCCCATCAATGACGTCAGCGCGCTGACATCATTGAGGGTTTCCTTTCTTCCCGACGCGCTGGAAGCCATTTGCTTCCAGCGCGTCGGGGAAATCAGGTGAGGTTTGGCTCGGGGAGGGGGGGTTTGTATCAAAAGAGGCATCGAGGGAAAGGAAATGGTTTTCCTTTCCCCCGATGCCTCTTTGTGCATTCCTGCTGCACGATCATGTGATCGTGCAGCAGGAATGCCCACTAGGCACCAGGGTTTTTTTAATTTTTGTGTTGGGGAGTGGCCAAAAGGGCAAGGGTTGCTCCCCTTTTACGGGTGTGAATATTTTATTTATACTGTTAGGCCCAACTACCCCTTAGCTTGGCTGGTGGATTGTGTGTGGACTGGTGCATTATTTGCATATGTGATTGTAATGTTTTTTTTCCTCCTTTTTATTCTAGTGTAAAGCTTTTGATTCCTGTTTGCGGTTTCGGCAGTTGTGGTTCTGCAGTTTTGCGTAATTGCATTTATTTGGTAAGAAAAATATTTTTGTTGTGTGTACTCCAAATGAGTATTATTGTCATGCATGAATGAATTTTTTTGTAAGTGGTGCCATAATGGCAGCATATTTGTTAGTGTTCAGAGCATGAAATTCTTTGCGATGTTTTGCATTGTCTTATGTGTAATTTTTTTTCTTCTTCTTTTTTAGTGGGATATTGTTGATCCTTACTGTGTCTGTGCAGAGTAGGTGGTGGTGAGTCTAGCTGCTTCTGTCACGTGAGTGGTATAGTGTTGGAGTATATAGGTCTTTGTGATAAAGCTACATTTTGTTTATTTCTTTTTTTTTTTACAAAGGGTTTGTTGTTGTTGACTTGTTTGACAAGTAACCTTTATTAGTAAGCATTATGGCTAGCCGTAGAATTACTGCTCAGCAGGTGGTTGGTTTGCTTCTTGAATCTTCCTCTGAGCAGGATTATGAGACTGACAGTGCGTCTGAGGGAGAGGAGGGAGGGGAAGATTCAGGCAGTGAGTTTTCTCTCCACATGGAATCATCGGATGATGAAGGTACTCTCAGTGCAGATGAAGTGCCTGATTTAGAGGAGGATACTAATGGTGCAAGAGGCATCTGGATTGCAGCCTGGGGCTGCTAGGCTTCCTACTGGAAGTGCTGGACTCTGGGTTGATCCAAACATGGTGCAGCCGGTGTTGCCTGCCTTTAGTGGTTATGCAGGGTGTAGAGTGGATTGTGAACATTATTTGCCTATACAGTATTTTCAGTTGTTTATGGATGATGTATTTTTGGGTGAGATTGTTGAGCAGACTAATTTGTATGCTGAACAGTTTTTGAGGGACAACAGTGCCAGACTTAGGCCCCATTCTAGAGCTACCCGGTGGAGTCCCACAAATCTGGAAGAGATGAAGAAGTTTTTGGGTTTGACTTTTTTGATGGGTTTGATAAGGAAGCCGTCCATGAGTTCATATTGGTCTACCAGTCCCTTGATGGCAACGGCCATATTTCCTGCAGTTATGACTCGTGATCGGTATTTACTTTTGCTTCGGATGCTGCATTTGGTTGATAATGGTTTGGCGTTGCCACGAGATCACCCTGAATGTGACCGTCTTTTTAAGATTCGGCCTGTTCTTGATCACTTTGTAGATCGATTTTCAGAGATCTATACTCCAGGGAAAGAAATATCTATTGATGAGTCTTTGGTGCTGTTCAAGGGCCGTTTGGTTTTTAGGCAGTACATTCCTAGCAAGAGGGCACGCTATGGAATTAAGCTGTATATGTTGTCTGAGAGTAGGACAGGATATGTTTTTAATTTGCGTGTGTACACTGGTAGGGATTCCACTATTGACCCCCCTGGTTGTCCGTCCACTTTAGTAGGAGTTTCAGAGAAAATTGTGTGGGAACTTGCTAGAGGACTGTTTAACAGAGGCCACCATTTGTACATTGATAACTTCTACACTGCTGTGCAATTGTTTAAGGAATTGTTCAAAGTGGACACTTTTGCTTGTGGCACAATCCGCTCTAACCGTAAAGGTTATCCAAAAGAGCTTGTTTGCAAAAAACTTCAGAGGGGACAGTGCAGTGCCTTGCGTAGTGAGGAACTGCTAGCTGTGAAATTTGTGGACAGGAGGGATGTGTATATGCTGACTACCATCCATGATGAGAGTACTTCACCTGTGGCTGTTTGGGGTCAGATTGCTGAAGTGCGCAAACCTGTGTGCATTTTAGACTACAATAAGCACATGGGTGGTGTTGATAGAGTAGATCAGAGGTTGGAACCTTACACTGCTATTCGTAAGTCTTACATTTGGTATAAGAAGTTGGCCATCCATCTCTTCAATTTAGCAACTTTCAATGCTTTTGTTGTGTTCAAGGAGTGTTCTCCTGCGTCAAAGTTGACTTTTGTTCAGTTTCAGGAGTCTGTCATAGGCAGCCTTGTTGTTGTGGAACAGGCAAGTGTTCCTAGAGTTGGAGTGGTGGAGGATGTGGCTCGATTGAAAGATCGCCACTTTCCTGATCACATTCCTCCTACATCCTCAAAAGACTTTCCCACTAGGAGATGTAGAGTCTGTTGGCGAAGAGGTACGCGGAAGGAGACTCGTATGTACTGCCCTGAGTGTCCTTCTAACCCTGGGCTGTGTGTGCCTGCTTGTTATAGAGCGTACCACAAGCAAAATAATTATTGGGAGCAACCATGAGTGGTAAAGTGAACTGCCTGGTCTGTAATGTTTAAGAATTGTTGTTCTGTTTCAAGGTTGGCATTAGTGCAATGTTTCTGATTTTGTGTTAGTAGATTTGTATCTATTTGCAATTTGTTTGTGTTTTCTTTTTTGTATAAAAAAATCCTAAATGTGATGGTGGTGTGTGTAGGCTGGTGCTTGGCTGGCGGTGTGCGTGGAGTGGCGCTCGGCTGGCAGTGTGTGAGTAGTGACTTGCTGCTGGTCACTACACACACTGCTAGCCGAGCGACACTCCACGCAATCCATCAGGTTGTGTGGTTGCTGTGTTAGGAATGTGGGCGTGTGGAAGTGATGGGCTCTTGAATGGCGCTGTCTGCTGGTGTGAGTGTTGTAATGTGATGGGCCCGCGGCTGGTGGTGTGAATGGTTTTGTATTTGTCACACGTATGAAAGGTGTATGAATGGCCTGTAAAGAGGTTGGTGCCTTGTCGTGGCTTTACAGCTCACGAGCTGTGAGTCAATGGTTCAGTTTCTCGTCCTTTCAATTATTAACAGTGCATTTCATTTTTGTGAAATCACTTGTTAATACAATTGTATATACTGAACCATCACTCACCCTCGTGCCAAATCCAACCAGTATGTGTGTGTGTGCTTGAGGATTAGATGGTTGTGCAGTAATATTTTTTTTTTGTCTTTCTCAAGCAGGGTGTACCTTGTCCCTTTTTGTGAATGTTGTAATGTGTTTGTTTCGTGCCTGGGGGTGTGAATGGTCTTGTGTGTATCACGTATGAAAGGTGTGTGAATGGCCTGTAAAGCGGTTGGGGCCTTGACGTGGCTTTACAGCTCACGAGCTGCGAGTCACTGGTTCCGTTTTTTGTCCTTTCAATTATTGACAGTGCATTTCATTTTTGTGAAATCTCTTGTTAATAAAATTGTATATACTGAACCATCACTTGCCCTCGTGCCAAATCCAACCAGTATGTGTGTGTGTGCTTGAGGAATAGATGGCTGTGCAGTAATCTTTGTCTTTTTAGTCTGTCTGCCAAGGTGTACATTCCGTCTAAGAATAACCTACCAACTGTAGATATTGTCGTAAACGAAACACCCATGGGAGTACATGGTGATATCTCTCTTGTGGATCCCAACAAGTTATGGTACCCACAATGTCCTGCAAACCTCAAAATGTCTGTCACATTTTCCTTGCAATATTGTGCCAACATTTTCACGCTGCAGAAATAAACAACACATTATCTCATTATGACCTGGTTTTGCAAGGGGGTCACCTGGGTTTTTGGCCCGGGGCTCGGTGGCCACATAGGGAAACCTACCAAACCCACACATTTCTGAAAAGTAGACACCCGGGGCTTCCAGGGAGGTATGGCTTGCGTGGATCCCCCAACGTTTCCTTACCCAGAATCCCCTGCAAACCTCACTTTTAGCTGAAAAATCACTTTTTCACACATTTGTGTGTGGGAAAGTGTGGCATCACTGGCCTCACACAAATTTCCTACCACCCAGCGTTCCCCCAGGTCTCCCGATAAAAATGGTGCCTCACTTGTGTGGGAGGCCCAAGTACCCGCGACAGGCAAGGGCCCACAACGTATTGAGGCGACCTCAAAATGGCCTTTCACAAAACCACCTGGTTTTGCAAGGGGGTCACCTGGGTTTTGGCCCGTGCTCGGCGGCCATCTAGGGAAACATACTAAACCCACACATTTCTGAAAAGTAGACACCCGGGGCTTCCAGGGAGGTATGGCTTGCGTGGATCCCCCAACGTTTCCTTACCCAGAATCCCCTGCAAACCTCACTTTTAGCTGAAAAATCACTTTTTTCACACATTTTGTGTGGGAAAGTGTGGCATCACTGGCCTCACACAAATTTCCTACCACCCAGCGTTCCCCAGGTCTCCCGATAAAAATGGTGCCTCACTTGTGTGGGAGGCCCAAGTACCCGCGACAGGCAAGGGCCCACAACGTATTGAGGCGACCTCAAAATGGCCTTTCACAAAACCACCTGGTTTTGCAAGGGAGTCACCTGGGTTTTGGCCCGTGCTCGGCGGCCATCTAGAGAAACCTACCAAACCCACACATTTCTGAAAAGTAGACACCCGGGGCTTCCAGGGAGGTATGGCTTGCGTGGATCCCCCAACGTTTCCTTACCCAGAATCCCCTGCAAACCTCACTTTTAGCTGAAAAAATCACTTTTTTCACACATTTTGTGTGGGAAAGTGTGGCATCACTGGCCTCACACAAATTTCCTACCACCCAGCGTTCCCCAGGTCTCCCGATAAAAATGGTGCCTCACTTGTGTGGGAGGCCCAAGTACCCGCGACAGGCAAGGGCCCACAACGTATTGAGGCGACCTCAAAATGGCCTTTCACAAAACCACCTGGTTATGCAAGGGGGTCACCTGGGTTTTGGCCCCGTGCTCGGCGGCCATCTAGGAAACCTACCAAACCCACACATTTCTGAAAAGTAGACACCCGGGGCTTCCAGGAGGTATGGCTTGCGTGGATCCCCCAACGTTTCCTTACCCAGAATCCCTTGCAAACCTCAATTTTAGCTGAAAAATCACTTTTTTCACACATTTGTGTGTGGGAAGTGTGGCATCACTGGCCTCACACAAATTTCCTACCACCCAGCGTTCCCCCAGGTCTCCCGATAAAATGGTGCCTCACTTGTGTGGGAGGCCTAGTACCGCGACAGGCAAGGACACAAAACGTTTTGAGGCAACATCAACATTGCCTATCAAAAAATGTTTTGGGCCCTTGCCTGTCGCGGGTACTTGGGCCTCCCACACAAGTGAGGCACCATTTTTATCGGGAGACCTGGGGAACGCTGGGTGGTAGGAAATTTGTGTGAGGCCAGTGATGCCACACTTTCCCACACACAAATGTGTGAAAAAAGTGATTTTTTCAGCTAAAATTGAGGTTTGTAAGGGATTCTGGGTAAGGAAACGTTGGGGATCCACGCAAGCCATACCTCCCTAGAAGCCCCCGGGTGTCTACTTTTCAGAAATGTGTGGGTTTGGTAGGTTTCCCTAGATGGCCGCCGAGCACGGGGCCAAAACCCAGGTGACTCCCCTTGCAAAACCAGGTGGTTTTGAGATAGGCAATTTTGAGGTCGCCTCACTACGTTGTGGGCCCTTGCCTGTCGCGGGTACTTGGGCCTCCCACACAAGTGAGGCACCATTTTTATCGGGAGACCTGGGGGAACGCTGGGTGGTAGGAAATTTGTGTGAGGCCAGTGATGCCACACTTTCCCACACACAAATGTGTGAAAAAAGTGATTTTTTCAGCTAAAATTGAGGTTTGCAAGGGATTCTGGGTAAGGAAACGTTGGGGGATCCACGCAAGCCATACCTCCCTGGAAGCCCCCGGGTGTCTACTTTTCAGAAATGTGTGGGTTTGGTAGGTTTCCCTAGATGGCCGCCGAGCACGGGCCAAAAGCCCAGGTGACTCCCTGCAAAACCAGGTGGTTTTGAGATAGGCAATTTTGAGGTCGCCTCACTACGTTGTGGGCCCTTGCCTGTCGCGGGTACTTGGGCCTCCCACACAAGTGAGGCACCATTTTTATCGGGAGACCTGGGGGAACGCTGGGTGGTAGGAAATTTGTGTGAGGCCAGTGATGCCACACTTTCCCACACACAAATGTGTGAAAAAAGTGATTTTTTCAGCTAAAATTGAGGTTTGCAAGGGATTCTGGGTAAGGAAACGTTGGGGGATCCACGCAAGCCATACCTCCCTGGAAGCCCCCGGGTGTCTACTTTTCAGAAATGTGTGGGTTTGGTAGGTTTCCCTAGATGGCCGCCGAGCACGGGGCCATAAACCCAGGTGACCCCCCTTGCAAAACAAGGTGGTTTTGAGATAGGCAATTTTGAGGTCGCCTCACTACGTTGTGGGCCCTTGCCTGTCGCGGGTACTTGGGCCTCCCACACAAGTGAGGCACCATTTTTATCGGGAGACCTGGGGGAACGCTGGGTGGTAGGAAATTTGTGTGAGGCCAGTGATGCCACACTTTCCCACACACAAATGTGTGAAAAAAGTGATTTTTTCCAGCTAAAAGTGAGGTTTGCAGGGGATTCTGGGTAAGGAAACGTTGGGGGATCCACGCAAGCCATACCTCCCTGGAAGCCCCCGGGTGTCTACTTTTCAGAAATGTGTGTGTTTGGTAGGTTTCCCTAGGTGCCGGCAGAGCTAGGGTTCACAAACTACAGCTAGGCATTTTGCCAAAAAAGGGTCATTTTTCACTGCGAAATTGAGGTGTGACCACGTTGCGTTTTGCGCCGTTTCCTGTCGCAGGCACTAGGCTGACCCACACAAGTGAGGTACCATTTTTCTCGTTAGACTTTGGGGAACGCGGAGTGGGTGGAAATTTGTGGATCCACGCAGATTCCAGAACTTTCCACCACAGAAATGTGGGGAAAATGTGTTTTTTTGGACAATTTGTTATGTTTGCAAGGGATTCTGGGTAACAGAACCTGGTGGGAGGCAGTCAAGTCACCCCATCCTGGATTCCCCTGGGTGTCTAGTTTTCAAAAATGTATAGGTTTGCTAGGTTTCCCTAGGTGCCGGCAGAGGTAGGGTTAAAAAACTACAGCTAGGCACTTTGCCAAAAAAGGGTCATTTTTCACTGCGAAATTGAGGTGTGACCACGTTGCGTTTTGCGCCGTTTCCTGTCGCAGGCACTAGGCCGACCCACACAAGTGAGGTACCATTTTTCTCGTAAGACTTTGGGGGACGCGGGGTGGGTGGAAATTTGTGGATCCACGCAGATTCCAGAACTTTCCACCACAGAAATGTGGGGAAAATGTGTTTTTTTTGACAATTTTTTATGTTTGCAAGGGATTCTGGGTAACAGAACCTGGTGGGAGGCAGTCAAGTCACCCCATCCTGGATTCCCCTGGGTGTCTAGTTTTCAAAAATGTATAGGTTTGCTAGGTTTCCCTAGGTGCCGGCAGAGGTAGGGTTCAAAAACTACAGCTAGGCACTTTGCCAAAAAAGGGTCATTTTTCACTGCGAAATTGAGGTGTGACCACGTTGCGTTTTGCGCCGTTTCCTGTCGCAGGCACTAGGCCGACCCACACAAGTGAGGTACCATTTTTCTCGTAAGACTTTGGGGGACGCGGGGTGGGTGGAAATTTGTGGATCCACGCAGATTCCAGAACTTTCCACCACAGAAATGTGGGGAAAATGTGTTTTTTGGACAATTTTTTATGTTTGCAAGGGATTCTGGGTAACAGAACCTGGTGGGAGGCAGTCAAGTCACCCCATCCTGGATTCCCCTGGGTGTCTAGTTTTCAAAAATGTATAGGTTTGCTAGGTTTCCCTAGGTGCCGGCAGAGGTAGGGTTCAAAAACTACAGCTAGGCACTTTGCCAAAAAAGGGTCATTTTTCACTGCGAAATTGAGGTGTGACCACGTTGCGTTTTGCGCCGTTTCCTGTCGCAGGCACTAGGCCGACCCACACAAGTGAGGTACCATTTTTCTCGTAAGACTTTGGGGAACGCGGGGTGGGTGGAAATTTGTGGATCCACGCAGATTCCAGAACTTTCCACCACAGAAACGTGGGGAAAATGTGGTTTTTTTGACACTTTTTTATGTTTGCAAGGGATTCTGGGTAACAGAACCTGGTGGGAGGCAGTCAAGTCACCCCATCCTGGATTCCCCTGGGTGTCTAGTTTTCAAAAATGTATAGGTTTGCTAGGTTTCCCTAGGTGCCGGCAGAGGTAGGGTTCAAAAACTACAGCTAGGCACTTTGCCAAAAAAGGGTCATTTTTCACTGCGAAATTGAGGTGTGACCACGTTGCGTTTTGCGCCGTTTCCTGTCGCAGGCACTAGGCCGACCCACACAAGTGAGGTACCATTTTTCTCGTAAGACTTTGGGGGACGCGGGGTGGGTGGAAATTTGTGGGTCCACGCAGATTCCAGAACTTTCCACCACAGAAATGTGGGGAAAATGTGTTTTTTTGGACAACTTTTTTATGTTTGCAAGGGATTCTGGGTAACAAAACCTGGTGGGAAGCAGTCAAGTCACCCCATCCTGGATTCCCCTGGGTGTCTAGTTTTCAAAAATGTATAGGTTTGCTAGGTTTCCCTAGGTGCCGGCAGAGGTAGGGTTCAAAAACTACAGCTAGGCACTTTGCAAAAAAAAGGTCATTTTTCACTGCGAAATTGAGGTGTGACCGCGTTGCGTTTTGCGCCGTTTCCTGTCGCAGGCACTAGGCCGACCCACACAAGTGAGGTACCATTTTTCTCGTAAGACTTTGGGGAACGCGGGGTGGGTGGAAATTTGTGGATCCACGCAGATTCCAGAACTTTCCACCTCAGAAATGTGGGGAAAATGTGTTTTTTTGGAATTTTTTTATGTTTGCAAGGGATTCTGGGTAACAGAACCTGGTGGGAGGCAGTCAAGTCACCCCATCCTGGATTCCCCTGGGTGTCTAGTTTTCAAAAATGTATAGGTTTGCTAGGTTTCCCTAGGTGCCGGCAGAGGTAGGGTTCAAAAACTACAGCTAGGCACTTTGCCAAAAAAGGGTCATTTTTCACTGCGAAATTGAGGTGTGACCACGTTGCGTTTTGCGCCGTTTCATGTCGCAGGCACTAGGCCGACCCACACAAGTGAGGTACCATTTTTCTCGTAAGACTTTGGGGAACGTGGGGTGGGTGGAAATTTGTGGATCCACGCAGATTCCAGAACTTTCCACCACAGAAATGTGGGGAAAATGTGTTTTTTTGGACAACTTTTTTATGTTTGCAAGGGATTCTGGGTAACAGAACCTGGTGGGAGGCAGTCAAGTCACCCCATCCTGGATTCCCCTGGGTGTCTAGTTTTCAAAAATGTATAGGTTTGCTAGGTTTCCCTAGGTGCCGGCAGAGGTAGGGTTCAAAAACTACAGCTAGGCACTTTGCCAAAAAAGGGTCATTTTTCACTGCGAAATTGAGGTGTGACCACGTTGCGTTTTGCGCCGTTTCCTGTCGCAGGCACTAGGCCGACCCACACAAGTGAGGTACCATTTTTCTCGTAAGACTTTGGGGAACGCGGGGTGGGTGGAAATTTGTGGATCCACGCAGATTCCAGAACTTTCCACCACAGAAATGTGGGGAAAATGTGTTTTTTTGGACAATTTTTTATGTTTGCAAGGGATTCTGGGTAACAGAACCTGGTGGGAGGCAGTCAAGTCACCCCATCCTGGATTCCCCTGGGTGTCTAGTTTTAAAAAATGTATAGGCTTGCTAGGTTTCCCTAGGTGCCGGCAGAGGTAGGGTTCAAAAACTACAGCTAGGCACTTTGCCAAAAAAGGGTCATTTTTTACTGCGAAATTGAGGTGGGACCGCATTGCGTTTTGCGCCGTTTCCTGTCGCAGGCACTAGGCCGACCCACACAAGTGAGGTACAATTTTTCTCGTAAGACTTTGGGGAACGCGGGGTGGGTAGAAATTTGTGGATCCACGCAGATTCCAGAACTTTCCACCACAGAAATGTGGGGAAAATGTGTTTTTTTTGACAATTTTTTATGTTTGCAAGGGATTCTGGGTAACAGAACCTGGTGGGAGGCAGTCAAGTCACCCCATCCTGGATTCCCCTTGGTGTCTAGTTTTCAAAAATGTATAGGTTTGCTAGGTTTCCCTAGGTGCCGGCAGAGCTAGGGTTCAAAAACTACAGCTAGGCACTTTGCCAAAAAAGGGTCATTTTTCACTGCGAAATTGAGGTGTGACCACGTTGCGTTTTGCGCCGTATCCTGTCGCAGGCACTAGGCCGACCCACACAAGTGAGGTACCATTTTTCTCGTAAGACTTTGGGGAACGCGGGGTGGGTGGAAATTCGTGGATCCACGCAGATTCCAGAACTTTCCACCACAGAAATGTGGGGAAAATGTGGTTTTTTTGACAATTTTTTATGTTTGCAAGGGATTCTGGGTAACAGAACCTGGTGGGAGGCAGTCAAGTCACCCCATCCTGGATTCCCCTGGGTGTCTAGTTTTCAAAAATGTATAGGTTTGCTAGGTTTCCCTAGGTGCCGGCAGAGCTAGGGTTCAAAAACTACAGCTAGGCACTTTGCCAAAAAAGGGTCATTTTTCACTGCGAAATTGAGGTGTGACCACGTTGCGTTTTGCGCCGTTTCCTGTCGCAGGCACTAGGCCGACCCACACAAGTGAGGTACCATTTTTCTCGTTAGACTTTGGGGAACGCGGGGTGGGTAGAAATTTGTGGATCCACGCAGATTCCAGACCTTTCCACCACAGAAATGTGGGGAAAATGTGATTTTTTTGACAATGTTTTATGTTTGCAAGGGATTCTGGGTAACAGAACCTGGTGGGAGGCAGTCAAGTCACCCCATCCTGGATTCCCCTGGGTGTCTAGTTTTCAAAAATGTATAGGTTTGCTAGGTTTCCCTAGGTGCCGGCAGAGCTAGGGTTCAAAAACTACACCTAGGCACTTTGCAAAAAAAGGGTAATTTTTCATTGTGAAAATGTGGTACGTCCACGTTGCATTTTGAGCCATTTCCTGTTGTGGGCACAAGGGCTACTCACACAAGTGAGGTACCATTTTTATCGGGAGACTTAGGGTAACACAGAATTGTAGAGCAACGGTTATTACCTATTGACTTTCGATGCATTTCTGCCTTCCAAATAAAAGACAATGTGTAAAAAATAAGTCATTTTGAAAAATGACCTATAATTCTCATGCTAGTATGGGTACTCCCAATTTCGGAAATGTGCAAATATCTACTGTTTCTAAAATCTACATTTTGTTCCCATTTCAGAAATACATAGGTGTCTTTCATAACAATTTTTCCATGTATACATTTTCCCAAAATAATTGCTATATACCCGGTACTTAAAAAAAAATCATTGCAAGATGTTGCTCAATTATTGGCTCTGGGTTCGTCGGGTTCTTGGTGAACCTACAAGTCCTATATATCCCCACAACCAGAAAGGTCCAGCGGATATAACGGTATATTGCCTTCAAATAGCTGTCATAATTAGAAGAAGTTACAGGTGAAAACGTTGACACAAATGGCTGTTTTTTTCAACTAATTTTCAATTTTTCCTTTATTTAACTGTTAGTTTCTATAAGGAAAACTTTAAGGATCTACACAAATGACCCCTTGCTGAATTCAGAATTTTGTCTACTTTTCATAAATGTATGGCTTTCCAGGATCCATTATTGGTTTCATACCCATTTCTACCATTAACTGGAAAGAGGTTGAAAGCACAAAAAATAGCAAAAATAGGCTATGTCCCAGAAAAATGCCAAAACTGTGTAAAAAAAGTTGGTTTTCTGACAAAAGTCTGCTTGTCCCTGAAAGCTGGGAAGATGGTGATTTCATCCCCACAACCCCTTTTTTGATGCCATTTGCAGGGAAAAATCAAGACGCTTTCATCTGTAGCCCTTTTTTGCCTTTTTCCCAAAAAAACCAAAATGTAGCTGTATTTTGACTAATTTCTGGGTCCCCTCCAGGGGAACCCACAAACCCTGGGTACCTTTACAATCCCCATGATGTTAGAAAAAAAGGACGCAAATTTGGCATGGATACCTTATGTGGTCAAAAAGTTACAGGGGCCTAAGCGCGCACTACCCCAAATAGCCAAAAAAAGGCTTAGCACAGGAGGGGAAAAGGCCTAGCAGCGAAGGGGTTAAAGAAAATACGAGTGAACAACATGGTCTATGTCCCACAGTCTCGCAAAGACCATGGCCCATGAATTGGATAGCTATGCTAACCGAACCCTCTACGTGAAAAATAGATGCCTCTATAATGGTGAATCTAAACCCTGTCACTGAAAAGTCGCTACATGTAACTATTACAGGAAACACGAGAGTTCCAATTTGTCATTGAGACCCTTTGGGCTCAAAGTATCCAAATACTTTATCCAAAACGTCTCACGCTGAGTGATAAATCGAGTCATGTTCTTGTCTGGACCACTCTTAACAATCTCTAACACTGTGAATCTTAACTGAGCTATTGTGTGACGAAACTCAATCCAATGGCTAGCTAACGGAGAAGTCAAAACTCTTGTTCTTATCCTACTTTTATGCTCTGTGATGCGTGTACGCAAGGATCTCTCTGTCTTGCCTATGTAATATAATCCACACGGACATCTTATGGCGTATATTACATTCTGTGTATTACAGTTTGCTGTGAGCAATAATTTCACTGGTTTACCCGACCATGGGTGAGAAATAGATGTTCCCAATAGTGCATTATTGCAATGTGAGCAATTGTAACATTTCTGCATGCCTTTAAATTCACCCTGATGGACAACCCTCTTCCTTTTAAGAATCTCTTTAATGTTGTTAGACCTTTTGTAGGCAAAAATAGGAGGTTCTTGGTAAAGGGTACCAAAATCTGGTTCTGTTTGTAGTAACTCCCAACGATTAAGGATTACTCTCTTAATGGCTTTCGACTGAGTAGAAAATGTAGAAACGAACACATCACGTCTACCCTTATTTCTGACTTTCTTGGTCAACAGATCAGATCTTGGAATGACATCAACCCGCCTAGCCGCTGCTTCAACAATCTCAGTAGGGTAACCCCTGTCTAAAAAAGCATCTTTATAACTTTGTAATGTCTTCTTGTATTGTAAGTTGTTAGAAGTAATGCGCTTAATGCGCAAAAATTGGGAGAATAGAAGGTGCTTTTTAAAAGACTCAGGATGAAAACTAGTGTATAATAATGAATTATTGCGGTCAGTCGGTTTAGAAAAAACCTTAGTAATAATCTCTGGACCGTCCAGTTCAATTCTTACATCTAAGTAAGAGATGGTATGTCTGTCCATTATGTGCGTGAATTGTATTCTCGAATTCTTGTTGTTCAGTGAATTTAGTTTCTGTTTCAATAATTCTGACGAACCCTGCCACATGCTGAATATATCGTCGATGTATCGACGATAAAAAATTAGATGTGCTGTCCAGTCTGAGTCACTCAAAATATGCTCTTGTTCAAACTTCATCATATAAATATTAGCATAACTCGGTGCCCCGGAAAAACCCATAGAGGTTCCTGTGGTCTGTAAAAAATACCTTTCTTTCCATTTGAAGTAGCTGTGAAATAAACAAAATTGCAAGAGTTCCAAAAGAAATACTTTGTCAGCCTGTATGTCCTCTCTTTGAAGAAGGGCCCACTCAACAGCCTCTATCCCCTCTATATGTGGTATGGATGTATAAAGTCTACCACGTCTATTGTGCACAACCAAATTTCTTCACCTGTTGGCAACACAAGATTGTTTAAAAGGGTCAAAAAGTGAGTAGTGTCCTGCACATACGTAGAACCAGATTGTACAATCAATTGAAAAAATGTGTCCAGATATTGACCAAGTGGCTCATGGATGGATCCGCAACCAGATACTATGGGACGCAACGGGGGTCCCTAAGATGCTTGTGAATCTTTGGTAACATGTAAATTTCGGGCCTACGTGGAAACTTTAACTGTAAGAATGCTAATGTTTTGTCAGAAATCCACCCCATGTCCTTTGCATGTGTAAGAATATGCGTCAAAGTCGCCTGAAATTCATGTGTTGGATCATGATTCATAGGTAAGTAAGTAGTCTCATCTGCTAGCATGGATTCTACCTTGATTTCATAAAATGTACGATCCATAACCACCAGTGTTCCTCCCTTGTCTGCTCGACAGAATACTATGGACTCATTATCGCGAAGATTCCTGAGTACCTTTCTATCAACAGTAGTCAAGTTGTGTCTATGCCTGGAAGGAACTGGTAACTGTGCTAAGTCTTTCTTCACAAGAGTCTCGAACGAATCCAGAATTTTGTGAGTGGTTGGCGCCATGAATGTACTTTTTGGTCTAAACTCCTTAAACTCAAGTGCCTCCGAACTTTCTTGAGTCAACTCCCTGTTAATAAAAAAATATCTGAGCCTGAGTTTTCTCATGAATTTGTACAAATCAACTTCAATATTCAAAGCATTGGTGTGAAATGTGGGCACAAAAGCAGTCCCTTTGTTGAGTACCGTTTTTGGGCTTCCGTTAGTTCCACTGCTGAAATGTTGACTACTAATGTTTCTTTGGTCGGCGACCCGTGCTCACCGTTTTTGCTGCCTCCGCGGCCTCTGCGAGTTTTTTTGCCTCTGATTGTACTGCGGATTGTTCCGCTGGAGGACTGTTGGCTGCTGGACTGATCTCTAAAAAAGAAACCTTGGTTGTGGAAGTGGTAGCTTCCATGCTCGCTGTTCCACTAGTGGATGGAATAGGTGCTCTTGTTGTCCGTGTGTCACTAACAGATACCAAGCTCTCTTCTGAAGAAGTAGTTCCTGTTTTTTGGAAATTCCGTTTTTGGGCATACACCTCTGCCCATGAGTACACCTCATCTAGTTTGTAATCTATGGTGTCTCTCCTAAACTTGTGAACTTTTCGCTCATGAATCTCCTTTGCATATATATCCAACTTAACATTAATCTCCTCAAGAGTAGTGTCCCAATTCCCTGATTCCATACGTAGTTTAATTGAAACCTGTAAGTCCTTAATTTCCTGTTCTAAACCTATTAGAACTGAAGATAATTCTTCTACTATCAGAAGTATAAGGTCAAGTGAACATTTATTCAAAATGGAATACCATCTATCCATGAACTTCTTATTGGCCTTAAACATCATGGGTTTCAATGGTAATCTCAGACCTCTCGGTATCCTGCTTGCCTTGTGGTACTGAATGAGAGTTGTGGCATGTAACCTCTGATTAATCTCACGACGCATCAGATATTCTAATTGACGTAATTGTTGTGTGACAGGTCCTTGGGTCATATCAAATGACCTAACCTCCCGAATGAGGCCATAAATGTCTGTTGCTTCTGTAGCGCTGTATGCTTTGGTTGCTGCCTTATTATCAGTAAGGTGTAAAATGTCCTCAAACGACATCTTGTGGTGCAACTAAGTGCTGTGTTAGGTGAAAAATTATTATGCAATAAAAGTCTATAAACCAACAGCAGTGATGCACTCGAGTTTCTATAGTGAACCTAGTCTACCACAGATTCATGAACTTGTTACAAGATTAGCGTGCGTTTCTGAGGCGGTTCCACCCTACCACCTATTCAATATTGAAAAATTATTCCCGGACGCTAGTCACGGACAGAAAGCGCACTGCTTGATAAACTCAAAATGAGTGTATTAACTCGAAATTATTCAACTGTGTTGAAATCAATAAATACAAGATTAACAAAGTTATCTATGCAAACACAAATTTACGAAACTCTTGATTACTAATACTATGAAAATATAATAATACAACTGTATGTCTTCAACTTGTTTTATTCACAACTGAAGCCTTCAATAATATTCTTGTTCAATCTTGAAAACTGTAATGCATTCAAACGTAGATAATCATCGATCCCAATGCATTTCGGGTGAGCGATCACCCTTCGTCAGGGGAAATCTACAAATCAATGTGTATTCATGAAACATTGTTATGCTGGAAAAATAGAAAATGTATTCTAGCATAAAAGGGCCTAAACATTCGGGACGGTTAAAGTGATTACGACACATGATATCAGTGACTGTTAATCTAAAGAACAACTGTGTGCTCTAAACGATCGCAACGAGCTTAGATACCAAAAGAAGATAATAATAGCAATAGAGACATAAAAGCCAATAGCCCAAAAGAAACCCAAAATCCACATGCCAGATAGAACAACTAAGAATGATGTGCAAGACACCCGTGAATCTGCTATAATCTGTGCTAAACTATGTACAAGCAATACCTCCACTCTTGTGCATGATATGCATCTAATCGGGTCCACTGCCCAAATCTATGAACATCTCACGACCACCACATAATTCCAAACCCTGTCCAAGACATAAAAAATGCAATAAGGATGAAACTAGATTGACTCCCAAATAGTAACAGCGTGAAGTCAACCAAAAAGAAATCAACCGCTTACCGGCGTAAAGTTTCTGAGATAAACAGGAGTACACACGTGACCAAACACGAGTACTAATGACTGTATATCTTTATCGTTAATCGTTGTGCTAAAGAAAAATAAAAACGCTTGTAACTGCTTGATGTGTAAGTAAAAACTGTCTGTTGCCTGTATATTGCTTAACGAAAAAGCTTACCGATAACTGAGTCTCCCTCACAGCAACGCTGTAGCTCGCTGCTTTCTCTCTTACGGTCGCGTTGCTAACTGAAAATGAAATAAAAGGAAGCACCCATGTAACCCAAGGCCTGTACTAACGCAAGTCCTATTCTGTCTTTTACTAGCTGAAACTCACCCGAATGATGTATAAACGGGGCTCCAACGGCTTGCTAAATCCCAAGTAGTAAACGTGAACCTCAACCTGATGTTTAAAAGCTAGCTGTGCGTTTCTAGCCAATCCCAATAGAGCATGCTACGTGTGAGAAATAAGAATAGAGATAGGACAATGTAAGCTGAGTAGAGTAAAAAATGCGGCCATCTTAACATGAAGCTATTCATAAACATAGATACTTGGTGAAACGCTCTACCTACATACATACAATTTTGTTTATTTCACAGCTACTTCAAATGGAAAGAAAGGTATTTTTTACAGACCACAGGAACCTCTATGGGTTTTTCCGGGGCACCGAGTTATGCTAATATTTATATGATGAAGTTTGAACAAGAGCATATTTTGAGTGACTCAGACTGGACAGCACATCTAATTTTTTATCGTCGATACATCGACGATATATTCATCATGTGGCAGGGTTCGTCAGAATTATTGAAACAGAAACTAAATTCACTGAACAACAAGAATTCGAGAATACAATTCACGCACATAATGGACAGACATACCATCTCTTACTTAGATGTAAGAATTGAACTGGACGGTCCAGAGATTATTACTAAGGTTTTTCTAAACCGACTGACCGCAATAATTCATTATTATACACTAGTTTTCATCCTGAGTCTTTTAAAAAGCACCTTCCATTCTCCCAATTTTTGCGCATTAAGCGCATTACTTCTAACAACTTACAATACAAGAAGACATTACAAAGTTATAAAGATGCTTTTTTAGACAGGGGTTACCCTACTGAGATTGTTGAAGCAGCGGCTAGGCGGGTTGATGTCATTCCAAGATCTGATCTGTTGACCAAGAAAGTCAGAAATAAGGGTAGACGTGATGTGTTCGTTTCTACATTTTCTACTCAGTCGAAAGCCATTAAGAGAGTAATCCTTAATCGTTGGGAGTTACTACAAACAGAACCAGATTTTGGTACCCTTTACCAAGAACCTCCTATTTTTGCCTACAAAAGGTCTAACAACATTAAAGAGATTCTTAAAAGAAAGAGGGTTGTCCATCAGGGTGAATTTAAAGGCATGCAGAAATGTTACAATTGCTCACATTGCAATAATGCACTATTGGGAACATCTATTTCTCACCCATGGTCGGGTAAACCAGTGAAATTATTGCTCACAGCAAACTGTAATACACAGAATGTAATATACGCCATAAGATGTCCGTGTGGATTATATTACATAGGCAAGACAGAGAGATCCTTGCGTACACGCATCACAGAGCATAAAAGTAGGATAAGAACAAGAGTTTTGACTTCTCCGTTAGCTAGCCATTGGATTGAGTTTCGTCACACAATAGCTCAGTTAAGATTCACAGTGTTAGAGATTGTTAAGAGTGGTCCAGACAAGAACATGACTCGATTTATCACTCAGCGTGAGACGTTTTGGATAAAGTATTTGGATACTTTGAGCCCAAAGGATCTCAATGACAAATTGGAACTCTCGTGTTTCCTGTAATAGTTACATGTAGCGACTTTTCAGTGACAGGGTTTAGATTCACCATTATAGAGGCATCTATTTTTCACGTAGAGGGTTCGGTTAGCATAGCTATCCAATTCATGGGCCATGGTCTTTGCGAGACTGTGGGACATAGACCATGTTGTTCACTCGTATTTTCTTTAATTAATTTTTCTCATTCAGTTATTTGTAGTTTAGATATTTTTTAAATACAAATTATAATATGATTACCAGGACACAAATGTATTTATGTCACACTGCTCTTTGGGACATTTGTTCTCACTTAGATAGAATGTTTGATTGGTATTTTAATCAGGACAAGATTTTTGGTAGTTACACATGTTTATAACTCTAACATAACCCAGATATTTGAATATTGTTAATTACAGTGTATTTACAAGCAAGAACGATTGTTTTTTACATTTGGGAATTGAACACGTTAGTCGTGTTTTGCATTTGTTGACAGTATTTGAATTTGTTAATTTAGGCACCTGTATGAGTGTAGGCTCAGTGCCTTTATTATATATTAAGCAATCTGTAGAGCATTCAGTCTTATGTTAAGGAGCTGGTATCATCCAACACTGATGTTTGCATCACATGTAAAGTAGCCGACCTTAAGCAGTTCTTTTCGATTACATGTCACTATGTTGCTTCGAGTCATGTTATTTTTTCATGGAGTTAAAACGTTTGATCTACTATTTCACGATATAATCATGTGCAGAAATGTTTACCGATGTATCTTTTTACAGTGTTAATTTTATACTTTAATATGTATGTAGGTAGAGCGTTTCACCAAGTATCTATGTTTATGAATAGCTTCATGTTAAGATGGCCGCATTTTTTACTCTACTCAGCTTACATTGTCCTATCTCTATTCTTATTTCTCACACGTAGCATGCTCTATTGGGATTGGCTAGAAACGCACAGCTAGCTTTTAAACATCAGGTTGAGGTTCACGTTTACTACTTGGGATTTAGCAAGCCGTTGGAGCCCCGTTTATACATAATTCGGGTGAGTTTCAGCTAGTAAAAGACAGAATAGGACTTGCGTTAGTACAGGCCTTGGGTTACATGGGTGCTTCCTTTTTTTTCATTTTCAGTTAGCAACGCGACCGTAAGAGAGAAAGCAGCGAGCTACAGCGTTGCTGTGAGGGAGACTCAGTTATCGGTAAGCTTTTTCGTTAAGCAATATACAGGCAACAGACAGTTTTTTACTTACACATCAAGCAGTTACAAGCGTTTTTATTTTTTCTTTAGCACAACGATTAACGATAAAGATATACAGTCATTAGTACTCGTGTTTGGTCACGTGTGTACTCCTGTTTATCTCAGAAACTTTACGCCGGTAAGCGGTTGATTTCTTTTTGGTTGACTTCACGCTGTTACTATTTGGGAGTCAATCTAGTTTCATCCTTATTGCATTTTTTTATGTCTTGGACAGGGTTTGGAATTATGTGGTGGTCGTGAGATGTTCATAGATTTGGGCAGTGGACCCGATTAGATGCATATCATGCACAAGAGTGGAGGTATTGCTTGTACATAGTTTAGCACAGATTATAGCAGATTCACGGGTGTCTTGCACATCATTCTTAGTTGTTCTATCTGGCATGTGGATTTTGGGTTTCTTTTGGGCTATTGGCTTTTATGTCTCTATTGCTATTATTATCTTCTTTTGGTATCTAAGCTCGTTGCGATCGTTTAGAGCACACAGTTGTTCTTTAGATTAACAGTCACTGATATCATGTGTCGTAATCACTTTAACCGTCCCGAATGTTTAGGCCCTTTTATGCTAGAATACATTTTCTATTTTTCCAGCATAACAATGTTTCATGAATACACATTGATTTGTAGATTTCCCTGACGAAGGGTGATCGCTCACCCGAAATGCATTGGGATCGATGATTATCTACGTTTGAATGCATTACAGTTTTCAAGATTGAACAAGAATATTATTGAAGGCTTCAGTTGTGAATAAAACAAGTTGAAGACATACAGTTGTATTATTATATTTTCATAGTATTAGTAATCAAGAGTTTCGTAAATTTGTGTTTGCATAGATAACTTTGTTAATCTTGTATTTATTGATTTCAACACAGTTGAATAATTTCGAGTTAATACACTCATTTTGAGTTTATCAAGCAGTGCGCTTTCTGTCCGTGACTAGCGTCCGGGAATAATTTTTCAATATTGAATAGGTGGTAGGGTGGAACCGCCTCAGAAACGCACGCTAATCTTGTAACAAGTTCATGAATCTGTGGTAGACTAGGTTCACTATAGAAACTCGAGTGCATCACTGCTGTTGGTTTATAGACTTTTATTGCATAATAATTTTTTACCCAACACAGCACTTAGTTGCACCACAAGATGTCGTTTGAGGACATTTTACACCTTACTGATAATAAGGCAGCAACCAAAGCATACAGCGCTACAGAAGCAACAGACATTTATGGCCTCATTCGGGAGGTTAGGTCATTTGATATGACCCAAGGACCTGTCACACAACAATTACGTCAATTAGAATATCTGATGCGTCGTGAGATTAATCAGAGGTTACATGCCACAACTCTCATTCAGTACCACAAGGCAAGCAGGATACCGAGAGGTCTGAGATTACCATTGAAACCCATGATGTTTAAGGCCAATAAGAAGTTCATGGATAGATGGTATTCCATTTTGAATAAATGTTCACTTAACCTTATACTTCTGATAGTAGAAGAATTATCTTCAGTTCTAATAGGTTTAGAACAGGAAATTAAGGACTTACAGGTTTCAATTAAACTACGTATGGAATCAGGGAATTGGGACACTACTCTTGAGGAGATTAATGTTAAGTTGGATATATATGCAAAGGAGATTCATGAGCGAAAAGTTCGCAAGTTTAGGAGAGACACCATAGATTACAAACTAGATGAGGTGTACTCATGGGCAGAGGTGTATGCCCAAAAACGGAATTTCCAAAAACAGGAACTACTTCTTCAGAAGAGAGCTTGGTATCTGTTAGTGACACACGGACAACAAGAGCACCTGTTCCATCCACTAGTGGAACAGCGAGCATGGAAGCTACCACTTCCACAACCAAGGTTTCTTTTTAGAGATCAGTCCAGCAGCCAACAGTCCTCCAGCGGAACAATCCGCAGTACAATCAGAGGCAAAAAAACTCGCAGAGGCCGCGGAGGCAGCAAAAACGGTGAGCACGGGTCGCCGACCAAAGAAACATTAGTAGTCAACATTTCAGCAGTGGAACTAACGGAAGCCCAAAAACGGTACTCAACAAAGGGACTGCTTTTGTGCCCACATTTCACACCAATGCTTTGAATATTGAAGTTGATTTGTACAAATTCATGAGAAAACTCAGGCTCAGATATTTTTTTATTAACAGGGAGTTGACTCAAGAAAGTTCGGAGGCACTTGAGTTTAAGGAGTTTAGACCAAAAAGTACATTCATGGCGCCAACGACTCACAAAATTCTGGATTCGTTCGAGACTCTTGTGAAGAAAGACTTAGCACAGTTACCAGTTCCTTCCAGGCATAGACACAACTTGACTACTGTTGATAGAAAGGTACTCAGGAATCTTCGCGATAATGAGTCCATAGTATTCTGTCCAGCAGACAAGGGAGGAGCACTGGTGGTTATGGATCGTACATTTTATGAAATCAAGGTAGAATCCATGCTAGCAGATGAGACTACTTACTTACCTATGAATCATGATCCAACACATGAATTTCAGGCGACTTTGACGCATATTCTTACACATGCAAAGGACATGGGGTGGATTTCTGACAAAACATTAGCATTCTTACAGTTAAAGTTTCCACGTAGGCCCGAAATTTACATGTTACCAAAGATTCACAAGCATCTTAGGGACCCCCCGTTGCGTCCCATAGTATCTGGTTGCGGATCCATCCATGAGCCACTTGGTCAATATCTGGACACATTTTTTCAATTGATTGTACAATCTGGTTCTACGTATGTGCAGGACACTACTCACTTTTTGACCCTTTTAAACAATCTTGTGTTGCCAACAGGTGAAGAAATTTGGTTGTGCACAATAGACGTGGTAGCACTTTATACATCCATACCACATATAGAGGGGATAGAGGCTGTTGAGTGGGCCCTTCTTCAAAGAGAGGACATACAGGCTGACAAAGTATTTCTTTTGGAACTCTTGCAATTTTGTTTATTTCACAGCTACTTCAAATGGAAAGAAAGGTATTTTTTACAGACCACAGGAACCTCTATGGGTTTTTCCGGGGCACCGAGTTATGCTAATATTTATATGATGAAGTTTGAACAAGAGCATATTTTGAGTGACTCAGACTGGACAGCACATCTAATTTTTTATCGTCGATACATCGACGATATATTCATCATGTGGCAGGGTTCGTCAGAATTATTGAAACAGAAACTAAATTCACTGAACAACAAGAATTCGAGAATACAATTCACGCACATAATGGACAGACATACCATCTCTTACTTAGATGTAAGAATTGAACTGGACGGTCCAGAGATTATTACTAAGGTTTTTTCTAAACCGACTGACCGCAATAATTCATTATTATACACTAGTTTTCATCCTGAGTCTTTTAAAAAGCACCTTCCATTCTCCCAATTTTTGCGCATTAGCGCATTACTTCTAACAACTTACAATACAAGAAGACATTACAAAGTTATAAAGATGCTTTTTTAGACAGGGGTTACCCTACTGAGATTGTTGAAGCAGCGGCTAGGCGGGTTGATGTCATTCCAAGATCTGATCTGTTGACCAAGAAAGTCAGAAATAAGGGTAGACGTGATGTGTTCGTTTCTACATTTTCTACTCAGTCGAAAGCCATTAAGAGAGTAATCCTTAATCGTTGGGAGTTACTACAAACAGAACCAGATTTTGGTACCCTTTACCAAGAACCTCCTATTTTTGCCTACAAAAGGTCTAACAACATTAAAGAGATTCTTAAAAGAAAGAGGGTTGTCCATCAGGGTGAATTTAAAGGCATGCAGAAATGTTACAATTGCTCACATTGCAATAATGCACTATTGGGAACATCTATTTCTCACCCATGGTCGGGTAAACCAGTGAAATTATTGCTCACAGCAAACTGTAATACACAGAATGTAATATACGCCATAAGATGTCCGTGTGGATTATATTACATAGGCAAGACAGAGAGATCCTTGCGTACACGCATCACAGAGCATAAAAGTAGGATAAGAACAAGAGTTTTGACTTCTCCGTTAGCTAGCCATTGGATTGAGTTTCGTCACACAATAGCTCAGTTAAGATTCACAGTGTTAGAGATTGTTAAGAGTGGTCCAGACAAGAACATGACTCGATTTATCACTCAGCGTGAGACGTTTTGGATAAAGTATTTGGATACTTTGAGCCCAAAGGGTCTCAATGACAAATTGGAACTCTCGTGTTTCCTGTAATAGTTACATGTAGCGACTTTTCAGTGACAGGGTTTAGATTCACCATTATAGAGGCATCTATTTTTCACGTAGAGGGTTCGGTTAGCATAGCTATCCAATTCATGGGCCATGGTCTTTGCGAGACTGTGGGACATAGACCATGTTGTTCACTCGTATTTTCTTTAATTAATTTTTCTCATTCAGTTATTTGTAGTTTAGATATTTTTTAAATACAAATTATAATATGATTACCAGGACACAAATGTATTTATGTCACACTGCTCTTTGGGACATTTGTTCTCACTTAGATAGAATGTTTGATTGGTATTTTAATCAGGACAAGATTTTTGGTAGTTACACATGTGTATAACTCTAACATAACCCAGATATTTGAATATTGTTAATTACAGTGTATTTACAAGCAAGAACGATTGTTTTTTACATTTGGGAATTGAACACGTTAGTCGTGTTTTGCATTTGTTGACAGTATTTGAATTTGTTAATTTAGGCACCTGTATGAGTGTAGGCTCAGTGCCTTTATTATATATTAAGCAATCTGTAGAGCATTCAGTCTTATGTTAAGGAGCTGGTATCATCCAACACTGATGTTTGCATCACATGTAAAGTAGCCGACCTTAAGCAGTTCTTTTCGATTACATGTCACTATGTTGCTTCGAGTCATGTTATTTTTTCATGGAGTTAAAACGTTTGATCTACTATTTCACGATATAATCATGTGCAGAAATGTTTACCGATGTATCTTTTTACAGTGTTAATTTTATACTTTAATATGTATGTAGGTAGAGCGTTTCACCAAGTATCTATGTTTATGAATAGCTTCATGTTAAGATGGCCGCATTTTTTACTCTACTCAGCTTACATTGTCCTATCTCTATTCTTATTTCTCACACGTAGCATGCTCTATTGGGATTGGCTAGAAACGCACAGCTAGCTTTTAAACATCAGGTTGAGGTTCACGTTTACTACTTGGGATTTAGCAAGCCGTTGGAGCCCCGTTTATACATCATTCGGGTGAGTTTCAGCTAGTAAAAGACAGAATAGGACTTGCGTTAGTACAGGCCTTGGGTTACATGGGTGCTTCCTTTTATTTCATTTTCAGTTAGCAACGCGACCGTAAGAGAGAAAGCAGCGAGCTACAGCGTTGCTGTGAGGGAGACTCAGTTATCGGTAAGCTTTTTCGTTAAGCAATATACAGGCAACAGACAGTTTTTTACTTACACATCAAGCAGTTACAAGCGTTTTTATTTTTTCTTTAGCACAACGATTAACGATAAAGATATACAGTCATTAGTACTCGTGTTTGGTCACGTGTGTACTCCCGTTTATCTCAGAAACTTTACGCCGGTAAGCGGTTGATTTCTTTTTTGTTGACTTCACGCTGTTACTATTTGGGAGTCAATCTAGTTTCATCCTTATTGCATTTTTTTATGTCTTGGACAGGGTTTGGAATTATGTGGTGGTCGTGAGATGTTCATAGATTTGGGCAGTGGACCCGATTAGATGCATATCATGCACAAGAGTGGAGGTATTGCTTGTACATAGTTTAGCACAGATTATAGCAGATTCACGGGTGTCTTGCACATCATTCTTAGTTGTTCTATCTGGCATGTGGATTTTGGGTTTCTTTTGGGCTATTGGCTTTTATGTCTCTATTGCTATTATTATCTTCTTTTGGTATCTAAGCTCGTTGCGATCGTTTAGAGCACACAGTTGTTCTTTAGATTAACAGTCACTGATATCATGTGTCGTAATCACTTTAACCGTCCCGAATGTTTAGGCCCTTTTATGCTAGAATACATTTTCTATTTTTCCAGCATAACAATGTTTCATGAATACACATTGATTTGTAGATTTCCCCTGACGAAGGGTGATCGCTCACCCGAAATGCATTGGGATCGATGATTATCTACGTTTGAATGCATTACAGTTTTCAAGATTGAACAAGAATATTATTGAAGGCTTCAGTTGTGAATAAAACAAGTTGAAGACATACAGTTGTATTATTATATTTTCATAGTATTAGTAATCAAGAGTTTCGTAAATTTGTGTTTGCATAGATAACTTTGTTAATCTTGTATTTATTGATTTCAACACAGTTGAATAATTTCGAGTTAATACACTCATTTTGAGTTTATCAAGCAGTGCGCTTTCTGTCCGTGACTAGCGTCCGGGAATAATTTTTCACTTTCTAACAGTAGCATTTTCAAACACACAATTTAAAAAACAACTTTACTTAAAGATGTGTTATTAAATTCTGAGCTCAGGGAGCCCTAACTCCAAATCTGTAGCTGTGCGCAATTGAAAGTTACACTTGTAAAATGTTGCAAGGCAGCTCCAATGATAGTCTATGAGAGGGCTAGTCCTTGCAATAGTGAAAAACTAAATTAGCATTATTTCACTGTCAAGACCTTTAAAACACACCAGTACATGCCCTACCTTTCACATACACTGCATCCTGCCCATGGGGGTACCTTGGGCCTACCTTAGAGGTGACTTACATGTTAGAAAAGGGAACGTTAGGGCATGGCAATTGGGTGCACTTGCCAGGTCGACATGGCAGTTAAAAACTGCGCGTACAGACACTGCAGTGGCTGGTCTGAGACAAAAAAATAGGGGAAACCATGCCAAGGAAACCAGGTCTAACACGCTGTCTTTAGCCGCACCTCAGGGAAGAGGCAGGAACACCGGACCCACCTCAGGGAAGTGCTTCAGGCCTTGCGACAGGCAAGACTGATTATCAAGGCTAGTAAGTGTCAGAAAGAACAGGGGTCTGTAATGCACTTGGACCAACAAGTTGGCGGAGGACATTAGTAGCCTCCCCAGCCAGAGATCCAGACAAACATAGCTTGGGGACCTCTCAAAATCCAGACTCAGGTCAGATTTTTCCGCGGTCTGGTGGGTTAGTGTCAGAAGGCCTTTGATACCATGAAGAAGGTGCTGTGTATAGCACATGTTCTAATTTCAGAAAGGAGTGTATGGTCCAAAAAGATGCCTCAGTACATGGGATTAGGGCAGTGTTATCACAGCTAAATGATGAGTCAAGATCGAACAGTTGCCTTTATCAGCAAGTGACAACTCCCTAGAGAGCAGTGTTGGACTGTCATAGAGTAGGAAGCATTTGTTGTGGTTTGGTCGCTTAATAAGATGATATGCTACCTGTTTGAGGCTCACTTCTTAGGTTCAAACTGACCACAGGGCTCTCAGATGGCTCATGCAGATGGGAGGGGAAATCCCCAAACTGCTGAGGTAGTTCATCTCCCTACAGGGTCTGAACGTTACAGTAGAGCACAGACCTGGGACTGACAATGCACTAGTAGGTTGCAGCACACATTGTTCCTCCAGTCCCAGTATAGCGGGCATAGGAGCAATGTACAGGGGGAGAAAGGTTCTGCCATGTTGAATTTAGGTAGAGAGGGCCAGTGTGGGATTTTTTGCAGTAAGGTACACAGGAACTGCTGCAAATGTATGTAGGGTTACCCCAGGGACATTTTTCACTATTGGTTAGGGAGGGGCCAGGAGTCCTCCCCTCACTCACACAGCCCTCATAGGCTAGTGCCAGGCATAAATGTGGCCTACATAGTCAATTTTGGGAACTTTTTCTCATCCTGTGGATAAACAGAAGAGGACTGGACCTGTTGTCTGTGACATGATTTCCCTTTTGCACCCAGGCCAAAAAAGTGGACTGCAGGGTCTTAGGGCTGACTTTCTGTTCACGCTACAGGTACACAACAAGCTACAAGAGCCCTTTTCTGCAACTGCCCAGCAGCCCGGTTTCCAACTAGACCTGCCCTGGACCCTGCTTCTGGCCTCGGCTGAAGTGAGTCTTGAAACCCAAGTGCTGTCCCCGAGGTCCTAGACCCTTGGCTGGTGTCAAAGCATACTCTTCCTAACTTTTACTGAAACCTGGGACTTAGAAACTTTTTGGCTTCAAAGACCTCCTGAGGACCGGGACCAATCTGCTAAGCTGATCTAACGAAGGCATGTAGCCACTGGGCCAAAGATTCAGGTTGCTCCCGAATCGAGCTTTTCAACAGCAACAAATTTGAGTCAGCTGGACCTCGCGGAGGAGGTACTTGGCATCATGAAACCTCTTTGGCTACAGCCAGCAGCTATGCCCTGCTGGAAGAATCCAAGCTCTGAAAAAGTGATTACGTCTGAAGGTAAAAATCTTCACCGGTTAAAGGTGCAAAAAGTATCTGGCCGTCAAGGGAACTTCTCTGGTTTCGACATTCAAATTTCTCCTGCTTCACGCTTTCCCATCAAACGTCAACCGCTTCACTCAGACACAGTCCAGCGGCTATCCAACAAAGTGAAGTCCTCTTTGGCCACAGCTTGTTGCCTTGCCCCACCAAGGGGCATATTAACAAGGGCAGTATCGCCGCTTTAGTGGCACTTTTTGCCGCTAAAGCGGCAATATTTTCATCGCCCTAATTACAAGGTGGTGCTAACATGCATTAGCGCATGTTAGCACCCGTTTAGCAGACGCCTCGCTTTGCATCTCTAATGAGATGCAAAGTGGGCGTCACTGGGCGTACTCCTGACGGACTACCTTGTAAAATATCGCGAAATGTACATCGCGATATTTACAAGGAGGCCCACGCATTTTAGCAGACGTTAGTTTTGGTAAAACCGCGGTTTTCGCCAAAACTAACGCCTGCTAAAATGCTGCCTTACCTATACCTAACAATGGGGGTGGATTATGCTGATACTGACCACAGGGTCATATCAGCAAGGTTATCGCCGCTTTCCATGGAACATCGCTGGAAAACCAGCGATGTTCCATGGAAAACACCGCTATCGCTAGAAAATTATCGCCATTGCGCTATGCGTTGTTAATACAGCGATAGCATGGCGATAATTGCCAGCGATAGCCGGCGATAAAAAAAATCTCGCTAAGAGCGGCCAGCGATAATTATCGCTGCCGCTTGATAATATGCCCCTATGACTTTTAACTTCCATTTCAGAGACTAAATCCAAACATAAAACGTTTGACTCGGTCGAACATTTTTCTTTCTGTGTCCGACCGGTGCTCTATCGCAGTCGGCCTTAAATTGCGCCTAGCTACCGGTCTAGTGCAACCGGATACCCTGAGCATTACGGGACCATTAGTGAGGGCCCTATGAAATCAATAGGAAATCAAAGAGGAAAAATAGTGATGTCACTTACTTGGCAGACCTCCAGACATCCAGGAACCCCTTAAGGGTACTGCATGGGAATCACATCAAGCAACACTCGTGTGTGAGATAACAATGTTCATCATGCCAGATGGTGGTGAGGAGCGGGAGAGTGAACTCCTCTCAGACTATTGTCTTCCAAGGAGCAGGTTGGGTGGGGGAAGGAGTTGTCCTGTACCCCACACTGACAGCAGAGCTGTAGAGGGACTGTTGCCAATTACTGGAATAGTTATCCTCTCTTGCTCATGGGCTCATCGACTGGTGTACCAATACTATTTACACAAGGGGCAGCATGCCTGTGACAAACAAAATTTACAGGCTGCGGGATAAGATGAGGCTCAGTATCAAGGATGAGGTTTTCAAGATGCTGAAGCTGTGGGTGATTGAGCCTCCCATAGTTCCTTGTCTAGTCTAGGGGTTTTGGGACCAAAGGCTGTCCCCCTGGGGACCTCAAAAGAACTGAGATTCTCTGTAGACTACAGGGGCCTCAGTTCAGTCCTTAAGACTGATTCTCGCCTCATTCCCAGAGATGATTAGCTCATTGACGACTTAAACTGCCAAGTTCCTCAATGCCTTTGAATTGATACTAGGGTATTGACAATTTGCCCTGAGGGGGCCAAGGAGTAGTCAGCATTATCTACCCCAGGAGGGCACTTCCAATTCAGAGTGATGCCCTATGGGCTAAAGAATGCTTCCGCCACCTTCCAGCAGTTGGTCAACCAGGGCCTAGATGGTTTGGAAAGCGGCAGTGCAGCCTACCTGAATGACACTGATGTCTTTGGCTCTAGCTGGGAGGACCACCTCTGCCACCTCAAGGAAAAGCATGGTATTGGGGCTGTTCTGTCACAGCTAAATGATGGAGGCCTGGACCAACCTGTAGCCTTCATTGGTAGGAGGCTACTACCCAGGGAACAAAGGTGGAGTACAATTGAGAAGGAACCATTTGTAGTGGTCTGGGCACTGATGAAACTCAGAACATACCTTTGTGGCTCTCATTTAGATTCAGGTGGAAAAGTTAAAATGGATGCAAACAGTATTTACCATCCATATTAGCATGAGAGCAGGTTACAAATTGAGAAATAGTTTTTCTTACTGTGATTTTGTAATTGTTAGCATCAAGTGCAAAACTAAAAATATCTGTAAATCAAATGTGAAAACCTGGAGTACACTTAGCGCTAATTTAAATTAAATTTAAAAAATCTGCACTGATCGGTCTACATCTACGATTTACTGTAGGTATTTGAATTATTTTGATTCACAAAGGATTCCAAGAGTAGACTTGGTAAGCTATGACATGATAACACAAGGGCATATCTGCATGAGCAATTTTACAAAAGTGTACTAATACACGTGAAGAATGGCTTTGCATTAGTACAAACTATTGTTTTTCTCGACCGAGAAAACATATTTCCCCATGGAGCAACCCCTTTCCATACACCCTGTTGAATTTTGGAATTGGTCTCTACCCATTCATGTCCTCCAAACAGACTTACTCCTGCTGTTGACTGCAGCATGGGTTGTGGTAAAGGCTGTGAATACCCAAAAAAAACATTAGTTTGTGGATATTGCCAAACATTCAGAATATTTCCTTTCTGGAACATCCATTCCGAGTTAGATGTGTAAAACCACGTTTTTCAAAAACAAAGTGACCTTACGCTGATAAAACATGATATCAGCGGATACTGGAGTACCACACAAAATTAGCTTTGAGAATATGGCCCACAAATCTTTACTAGTAAAGGATCAGTTGCTTATTTCCTATTCTAAATAGCGAGTTTCCATTCCTTGTCTGTGCATGCAGTATCATTTCACAATAATATCTTGGTCCTTGAGAATTTTAAACACTACTCTGCTTCTATTTGATCATCTTCAATGTACCGAAGGAGAATCTTAAATGTACAAAAGGAGAAAGTAACAGACTATGGCAAAAACTAGCTTGTTGCTGACTGAAGTGTCGACCAACGATACCTGTTTTTTTCACTTGCCTAAGTTGCATTTTCATCACTTAATCAAATAATTCCCCTGTGAGGAGCTTGACGATCTAACATATCTATGTCCTAGCCGTCTACCCTTCCATGACGTGGACCGTTACTTTTAATATATTAATTTGCATCCAATGGATTTACAGAGGTATTATACATCTACCACTAAACACTTTTCATAAGGGTCTTCAAGTATTTTAAATATACCCTGTAATGGAGTTTTTAGTATGCCAGCCATTTTATCAGTTATACAAGCTTTCTTCTAATATACAGATTGGACCTGGATCAGAAAGAAAAATCATGTGCAGATTGCTACCAACTATAGTGTCAAGTCCCTGGCATGGAACCTTATCAGTGAGAAGTCCAATATAAAAACGGTTTCACGCCCCAGTTGCTGCAAAAGCGTATGCAGGTATGCACGTGGTATTTGTATAATGAGAAAAGGCAGTGGTCCACAGTGCAGTTTAAAAGGCAGAGACACAGTCAGAGTGCCAGAGTTTCAACCCTGATAACACTACACTCCAACCTATGCATTCTGGGTGACCTCAACATTTTATTTGACAACCCAATATGCCCCATCCGAAAACAATCATCGCTGGCCTAGACGCAATGAACCTGCATCAGATCGTCCACAAACCCACATACATCACTGGACACATCCTAGATCTAATTTTTGCAAATGCAGAACTAGTTTCCTTTCAAACAATGACTCCGGTCACATGGTCAAACCACCATTTGCTTGCTTTCCAACATAAAACAACACTAAGCGACGGACATAAAACAACTTTACATGCATCCACCTATCGACCGTGGAACAAACTCAATTTGGAACACTTAGAAACACAACTAACATCCAGTACAGATCTAGACACAATAAATTCTATTCCAAAACTATATGAGTGGCTACAGGAAGCTTTTGATATCCTGATACCACTAAAAATCACACAACAGAACAAAAGAAAACAAGCACATTGGAGGTATATAGAGATGAAACAACAAATTAGAAAGCTGCAATGTGCCTGACTCAAAACAAACACCAATTAAGACAAACTTCGCCTACAAAAAATTAACAGATTATACAAGTCAGCTATTAAAAAAGCTAAGAAAAGATACTATTCAGACAGAATTCAAAATGCTAAATGTGCAAATAAAGAATTCAATAAAATTCTCAATGAATTTCGTAAACCAAATTGCCTTAAAGGAGTTCATCCCGTTATTATTTCACAGACACACTGGCAAATCATTACAAGGCCAAAGCAGACACGTTGGACTCATATTTAAAACAAAGACAAAGCACCAGCACCGATACTTTTCTAAAACAACAATCCAAGAATACTCTAACCCAGCCTCTCCATTCCTTCCAACACATTTCACACAATGAATTTATGGACCTGGTCAAAGCAAGCAGGCCTGCCGGCAGCCTTTTTGCCCCATACCCACCTCTAACCTTCAAGACAATTCTTCTAACAACCTTTGCTGCCCCAGCAGTAAGAAGAATCATCAACAATTCCTTAACTACCGGAATTTCCAGGAGAACTCCAAAAGTCATACATACGCCCTTTACTGAAGAAAACAAACTTGGACCCACTGAACCCTGACAACTACAAACCGATTACAAATGGACCTTTCCTGGGCAAACTGATAAAAAGAGCAGTATTCGCCCAGATGTCATAATTCATTGAAGCTAATGCCATACTTTCAGACTTCCAAACGGGATTCCATCCAGGAAGAGGCACAGAATCTGCCCTCCTTGCCATCTGGGATGGCCTAAAGAACACAGTTGACCGCAACAGGATTGCTGCGCTACCTCTCTTGGACCTCTCGGCTGTCTTTGACATGGTTGACCATAACACTCTGATACAAAGACTCTACGAAGCCGGCATAGAGGGGACTGCTCTAGAGTGGATCACGTCCTACCTTCGCAACAGAACTAATGTCATCCACAACCCCCCATCTCGTCCAAACCATACTTCACACAAGCAGGGGTCCCTCAAGGCTCTATCATCTCACCCATGCTTTTCAACATCTACATGAAGTCATTACCGACACTGATCAATCAATTTCACCTCATGTGCTATAACAATGCAGTTGATATGCAAATACTCCTTCAACTGAAATGCCCCAAAGAGCTTGGAATCTTGCAAATTTTCAGTTGTCTCAGAGCCGCGGATCATTGGATGACGTGGAACCATCTCAAATTGAACGCTTCCAAAACGGAAATATTCACGTATGGCAATTGGAAAAATTATGACCCGCTCGCCGCGTGACCTGATGATCTGGGAACACCGCCTAAAGTATCAAAGGAAGTAAAAAAAATCTAGGAATGACCATGGACTCCAAGCTGTCAATGATTGCCCAAGTGGACAAACGAGCAAGATCAAGCTTTGTTACTATAAAAACTCTGCAACAAACCTTCCCCCATTTGGGATTTCCACACAAGGTCCAGGCTACCATCTCTCTTGTTCTGTCCAAACTCGATTACGCCAATAGCCTCTACCACAAATCACCATTAACGACTATGAAAAGACTACAACGGATTCAGAACTTGGCTGCCAGACTACTCTTACTTATAAAACTGCAAGACCACATCTCCTCTGACTGAAAGCCCTGTATTGGTTACCAGTTGCCAGAAGATCCACGTTCAAGCTCCTTTGTATCGCCCTTAAAGCGATACATGGAACAGGACCGCTTTTCATCAGGAATAAAATCACCAAACACTCCACTCTAGAGTGGCACCTCGCCTCAAAATCGCAACGTACAAGAAAAAAACCATGGGTGGCACATCTTTCTCTGTTCAAGCAGCCAAACTATGGAACTCTTTTGCCCCAACATAAGATCCACAGATAACCAGCTTGTCTTCAGAAAACTACTCGAAAATTGGCTCTTCCCCACATAACCACCATACGCAAACAGAAATATACAGCATATCCCTCTGTATATAAGCATTTACTTGTACTATAGATATGTACCTATATATGTGTATTGCTTTGTATAAACGTGTAGAATAATTATATTTTTAAAAATATACATATTTATTAGTTCTGCTTAACAAATGTACATATTACTGATAGTTACATTATTCTATGTTTTTAACATGTATATAAGTGACCGCATAAATAAGTAATCTTTTATCATAACTATTTATCTACAATTGATTCACTATTGAATTACAAAAAAAATCTATTTAAAAAAATATATATTTAAAGTACAACAACACTGGAAAGCCAGAGTTTATTAAATGCATCTTTAATCTACATATACTACCTTCCTTATGCATCTATATACCTTCCATGTACTTTTGTATCTATATATGTATTACTTTTCTTCTAATTCAGCTTATCCAATGCACTACCCTCTTTCTCACACTATACCGCTCTCAATATATGCTCTACCTCAACTCTCTGACTCATCTCAAACCTCTTTCTACTACTCTTTCCAATGCACTACCCTATTTATCACCCTATACCTTTATCAATATATCCTCTACCTCCACTCTCTCATTCATCCCAAACCCCATACCACTATTTTATCCCCAAAATAACTCTTTCTAGACTCTTCCCTACTCTACCCCTCCTTGCATCATCTCATACCTCTTTTACTATTCCGATCTCCCAAAACAAACCTTTCTAAACCATTCCCTCTGACTCTTTCGCCTCCACCTCCCTTTTACTCATTTCAAATCTCTTACTACTATTATGACCTCCAAAAAAAAAAAAGATTTCTAAATCCTTCCCTCTTCTATCCCTACACAATCCTTTTCAATCCAAATAACAGACTAACATGTCCACCAATCAAATTAATTTCATATTTCTCCATACTAATTCACCACTAATCCTTTATGGGTTCGGGAGTAGCATGCTACTCACCGAAAAAGCGCTTCAACACCTCATCAGGGGTAGCAAGCGCTATATAAATGCAAACCTTTTTCCGTCTTCTATTGTCATAAGGTTTCTGCACATACACAGAGCTATGCACAGGAAAATGGGACCCCGGAATACAGTGGTTTGCCACCATATACCGTAGCACCCAAAAACCCCAACCCAACTAGCTTAGCATCCCATTAACACCCAAGTACTAATGATTGGACAACCCAGAACACGGTATCTTTATCTCAGGACTCGCAGAAGCAAGAACACTCTTTCATCACTCACTCGTACTTGTCCACAAGGTGCGTAGGAAGAGACACTGGATAGGTTAAAATGTTTATTCCAACTTACGTGCTCTAATGTACAGTACACGTGTCAGTACTAATAGCATAATGCATATGAATAATATAAGCAGCATGGTTACAATTCCATAGAATACAAACGGGAAAGCATTTCATAACTCAGTGGATAAATGTCTAAATAACATTACCACCCTCCCCGTGCAGTATGATAGTTTATTATAAAAATAGAAGACCTCTGGGCTTTGACTAGCGAACCCCCATACCTCAGTCTCTAGATGCAGAATTACATCAGCAGGACATCATAGCTCTTCTCACTGAAAAGGATTTCTCCAAGTGCGTTGAGCGCTAGTAAACCGCAGTATTAAAAGCACACCAAATTCTTCATGGCAATTGCACCTAATGTTATGTCTGGGTGCGCGAGACTGGCCATATCAGGAAGAACCAAAATACATTGTTATGTGACATTGTACATGTTTGTGCAGACCGAGCCCAAAAAGGTGAACAACAGAAAATGCAGACAGTGCAAAAGAACTTGGCACGAGCAAAGGGCGAGGGAGACCCGGCCCAGTGTAACGTGCGCAAAGAAAAGCAGCATGGCAGCCAGGCCTAGGCCAACATAACAAGGCAGGCAACAATCCACAAGACACCCTCCCCTGGTCAGTCCCGCGTTCAAGACAGAGGCAAAAGAAAATTCCAGTGCTGCAGAGGGAGCGCCCAAACGGCGAGGAACAAGTCAATCCATGATAGTGTAGGTGCAGAAAAAAGCCATACCCTCCAAAAGGACATCATTGGAATCGTCAAAAACATAGATGCCATCCAATCCAAGAGATCAAAGAGCAGGGATGCTCCTCAGCAAAGGGAGCATCCAGAAGCAATGCGGGACAGCTTGCGTGATAATCGAAACAGCTTCGTTGTAGGAGATCCTGGGCAGCCGCCCAGATATCCCATTGCGCCAAAATCCCCAGTGCAGCCGCACGCGCCATACAGCCAGCAACGGAACAGTCCTGTTCATGGGCCTCTAAGGGACCCATCAACTGAACAAAATCCGGAACAGACAATGACGAATTGGAGAGGCAATAATCCAGAGTCCAGGTGAAAGGACAGCGGATACAAGTCATCACAGGTTGCACGCAAGTGAAATACGCAAAGCGGAATGAAAGAGTATATGACACACTCAGTGTCGCCAATGGCAAGACACCAAAACCAGCCAAAGGCGCTCACGGAGCAGCTGGAGGCGTTCTGGATCGAGCAGGTCCCATCGGGGAGCAGCCATTGCGCAGAAAGCAAATTAAGAGCAAGACACCAGCCGCTAAAGCGAGAATCAACGGGAAACCGCCAAAGACACTGGAAAAAATAGAATGTATGAAAGCCGGGATGACACCAAAAATAGTTTGGAAGGAGGACACCAAGCCCGACCCTACGACCTTAAAAAAGTGTACTAGGCCTTCAGTGTTAGATGCGTTAAAAATACGATGTATTAACTCCCCAAAATGTTGGGGTAGATTAGTGTTCAAAAGGGCCTGTATTTCACTGTGGGTACTCGCCACCTGGAGAATGAATGTCTCCCGGGCGGACGTGAGCATAACTTCCTCGTTCAATAATAGTGCCTTTATTCTGCTCAGTCTATTGAAATCTGCCTCCATGGTAGGGATGGAAGGCCAAATAGAGATATCAACCTTGCCATGAGGGGGAGGAAAAAGCACATTCTTGCAGCAGACAACCCTGTGCGAAACTGTTACAATGTAAGGAATGCCGGCCTGTAGGCCACTAACAGTTTTCGTTATTTAAAAGTAAATAACTGCCATTGGAAAGGAGAGTGAAAGTAGGGGAAATAACAGGAGCAGGAATACCTTTTAGCACACAAGCAAGATTAGGAGCGGAAATGCTACATGAGCCATGCAATTTAATGTGTTTACAAATAAGCGAATGACCCATAGTCGAGTCACAAGACTCCCCCGTGAGAAAGACTTCCTTGCCATCTCGAAGGCATTTATACATGAAAGGCAAGGACCAGAGTTCATGCAGGAAAGCACTGCCCAAGGGCTGGTAACGGCCCACAGGATAATGTTTCATGCATGAGTCAAATTCAAATAAGGAAAAAGGTAAAGCGATAACCCCATGAACTAGCCACACAGCAGAATCGAGTTCTGCAACAGAGAACGGCAAAGGATCCATCTTTTCGATATGTAATAGAGTGTAAGTTGCATCTTTCATGGACATAAATTGCTGTTTGTCAGTTAAGTTAAAAGGTAGAAACAAGGCAGAGGTGTTCAAAAAATGCCAAGGAACTTTACCTAACTTGAGCGTTTGTAAAGTCCATGCAAACTGCATAACTGAACGCAATTGATTCTGACCATGATATAACACAGAAACATCATCTTGTACAATATCAACAACAGAGGACACAATATTCTCTAAAGTATAAATGCGAGAAGACAGGGTATTAATACTATTGTCAACAACAGCAAGCACCTTTTCCAAATTTGCTTGATCTATTTCCCGAAGACGGGAAGCAGCTTCCATTTGTGATAGCTTCCAGAGTTCATTATATGTCTCATAAATGAATCTTTTAGGTCGGGGACCACGAGGTCCCAAAACAAAGTCGGACAGATCAATATTGCCTGAAAGGAGGGACAAATGTTGTTTAACAGAATCAAGGGACGAATGTTGCAGCCATTGTTTGCATAATTTACCAACAGAATATGTAGTGACAGTACGAGAAGCAGTAAATCTCGGATCAGGCCTATCCTGTGTGTATCCAGTACCTGAGTCGTGAAAACGCATTTGACATGCATTAGATGATATAGGCCATACCAACCAGGGTGACTGATCCAGTTCGGAAACATTAAATGAATTATTCTGTAACAGAGCCTGTAGGGTCGTCAGGGACAGATTGAATCGTGAGCTTTCATTGGGAAAACTCGACAGGGATGGTATTGATGGCGTATTCAATTGTTTAGTGGTTGCTAAGCCCCAACATGTAGTCTGATAGATGGAGACATTGAGGAACATAATTTGGGCAGGGATGAGGCAAGCACGATGTAATGCCTCGGTCCCCTGTACCTGCCATGGCTTGGAGCCCCAAATGGATTTCAAATCTATTGTATCCGCCCAGTACTCATAACCACCCACTGCTAGGGCACTTAAAAAGGAACCCGAATAAAGCAATTTGGTGTGTGTTAACATAATTTTCTGAGTTGATGTGGTATTAAGTCTAAAATAATAGGACGCAGGGTTCGACCGATTAAAATCAGTAAAATAGGTAAACTTATTTCGAAGAGTTTGTGAGCTACCTGGCAAGGGGTTTGGACAATGTTCCCATTGGGTGTAGTTAACAGAACTACGCAGGGCACTTGGCTTATGGAGAAAATGATTACCCCAATGTTGGTAACAATACAAATCGGCATAATTCGCAGAATTCATATATAAATCTTCAGCATTAAAAGATGCATAATATTTTAAATCGGCAAACAATGCTTCAACGGCATGCACATCCCAATCATCAGAATGAATATTATTTTTTACTACATCACCCATAGAAACACGAAGGACGTTAGGTACATTAATAATTTCTGTCGGACCATGGATTTGAAAGTTCACGGCATCCCATACGATGCCATCAGCAACTGGAAAAGCCGAAATGTTCACAAATATGTGGTCACGCTTCATGATGTGAGAAGAGGAATGAGGAGCCAAAGTTCCAGAAACATAGTCTCCAGCAGAGCGTTCAGGTAAATAGTGACCATTAATTAGTAGAAAAACACTGTGACAAAGCCAATGGACATGAACAAAAAATCAAGAAAAGTACCAACCAGATGTATGTCCAGGGTGGAATCAAAAATTGTCTCTAAACCAGGATATAAAAATACTGAACTTGGATGGAACTTTTGAAGATGTGGAATCCGAATCAAAGGAATAACGAGTCGGGCTTAGTGGCGATATTGGTTGATGTGCCACCGATTCAGATGCAGGATAAGTATACTCGTCCTCGTCGATGTTGGTGGAGAGTTGGGGATCAATTATAGTTTCAGGCAAAGTAGAGGATTCAGGCAAATCAACCATCTCAATTACAGCATCAGCGATCGTTCGTGCAGATGGACTATGAACATATGTCCGATAAATGGCAGGACAAGAGACCGCTGGTGTGACACTATTCAGGATCGGCCAGGCGCTGTAGCTTGACATTTTCAACTGAGATGTATCTGTTCTCTTTGCAACCAGGAAGCGGTGGTAAAATGACTGTACGTGTTCCCTTCAGGCCAAGAACTGGAACCGGTGCACGAAAAGAGGGGCCAAATTCTTTTTGTTTTCAACCTTCTCTCGAACCAGTTCTCCAACTTTCGGAAGCCAGCCGGCTACCGGAATCTGCAACGCAGGATCTGTGGCTGAAGGCAAATGTGTAGTTGCAAGTTTGTCTCGGGCTTCTTGTAAGTCCTGTAACATAGCAGAATGGTTATCTACATCAAACTTGGCGGATTGCGCCGCGATGTCTGGACCCTCAAGGTCAGGCACAAACATTCTTATGCCAAAGAGCATTTCGTATGGGGTCCGCCCACCCAGAGGTCTTCTAGGGAGATTATTAAGTGCACGCTGAACGGTATACAAATGGGCCAGCCAGTTCCTGCCAGTACCTATAACCCTAGCTGTTAAGGATTGCTTTAAGTCACGGTTCATTCGTTCAACGATAGAGTTGCCCTCAGGCCTATACGGAGACGAAAATTTCACCCGCACCCCAAGCGAAGCCATTGCATCCTTGTAAGCCCTAGAGGCAAACGCTGGACCTTGGTCCGAATGGAAGGTGCCGCATGCGAAAATTCCCACAAAGACACGCAAATCCCTGATTACATTTCGGGCGTCAGCACTCCGTTGTGGCCAGACCCAGAGAAACCGTGTGCACGAGTCCACTGCCACTAAGATGTATTTATAGGCAGTGTCTGATGAGAATGGACCGCAGTGATCCAAGTAAACACACCCAAAGGGTCTGTTAGCAATGCAGAGCGGGGTTTGTGGTGGACGTGTTACCGTGGAAGGCTTAATCTGTTGACAAACGTCGCAAGAAAGCACAAAAGCACGGGTGTCTTTATATAACCCACGCCACCAATAACGCTGCTGCAAGATGGAAACCGTAGCTGACACACCTGCATGAGCAGAAGCCATGCCTTCGTGTGCAGCTGATATCAAGGCACTCCTGCGGTCCGCGTTGGGGATCAGCCGATCTCCAACGTCAGGTATAGTTACATAAGGAACCTGATCGGGACTTAATGTGTAAGAATACTTGGAAGGGAAACCTGTAGGGTAATTATTACCTTCCTTGGTTGCAGCAATAGCTGCTAATATAACAGGGTCTATTTTAGACATGGACCTGGTAACCGCTGCTACTGAACGCGTGACTACTGCTGAACGGGCAGCCTCATCTGCCAGATCGTTACCAATAGCGTGTGCGCCCACCCGCTGATGGCCTAAGGTGTGAACCACCTGTGTGAGGGGCAGACGTTGTTGCAATTCTGCCACTCGAACCCAAAGCATTTTATGCTTAATTGTGCTCCCTTTGCGTCCTTGTAGTCGTTTTCGACCAGAAAAACAGATTGTCATTGTAAGACTGTACACAGTAGAAGGAATCACATACAATAAGAGTTGTCTCATCCTGAGAAGCGAACTCAAGTGCAAGTAGCAATGCATGCAGCTCGGCCAATTGTGCGGTACTATCTCCAAGTGTGCGAGTGTGCACTACAGAGGATTTGAACGTTCCATTTACAAAGGAACCCGCAACAATAGCACATGCAGCTGAATAAGCGTGCTTGGACCCAGTGGCCGGTTGCGCCGAACCATCGGTGTAGATCACACATTTGTAATCCTCAAGCGGCAGTAAAAACAAAGGAGGAGGATGAACGAATTCATACTGCAAGAACTCCTGAGTCTGGAGAGAAGAATCGAAAATAAAAGTGACGTCCGAAGACGTCAAGGATGTAGCCCATTGTATCCAACGGGGATGCATTGCTTTTGAGTTCGGTACACTTGCCTTTGTTACTGCCTCTAGGGCAGGACAGGGTGTTACCACCAGAATTCGCTTTCCCTGTGCCAGTGCGCGTTCTTTTAGAATCGCCATTTGCACTGCAGTTAGAACTTTTTCGACAGATGTAAAGCGCAATTCAGCGGAAGTGTACAGATGCGACTTGTATGCGATGGGTACTGTATCACCTTCATTAAAGGTTAAGTATGTGAATCCCACCGCCCCCGGAATTATTCTAATCACCAGGTTTGTGTGGTTATCACGAGTCAAAAGATATTTAGACTCCAAAAGGTCTGTCTGCAAAGACTGCAGAATTGAGGTATGCTCAGGCAGCCAGCAAGACCTTGAATAAGTAGGTTGTATCAAAGCATACAAAGGCTTGATACGCTGGGCATATTCGGGAATGTAAGTACGCCCGAAATTCAGGAAACCCAGCAAAGACTGAAGTTTCTTCAGAGTATTTGGGGGCACAAATGTGCACATTTTTCCAAGAAATGGGGGCTAAGCCCTTACCTTCGTTATTGAGCTCATAGCCCAAGAACAGAACGGTAAATTCAGCAATGTGTGACTTAGCAAAGTTAAATTTGTAACCCTGCTCCGCGAATTCAAGAATAATGCGGTCCACACGGGACAAATGCTGAAATAATTCGTCGTCCGTCAGATAGATGTCATCTACGTACGAACATGCGTCTTGATCAATGTCATTTAACAAAGAAACAACACGGGCGGCGAATATACCCGGACTATTTTTATAGCCCATGGGTAAACGCCGGAACTGGAATAATTTACCACCGGAAGTGAATGTGGTCCATTGACCACTCTCCGGGGCTAGGTTGTGCGTGTAGAAACCGTTTGAAAGGTCAAGTGTCGTTTTGTATTTTTTACGAACAAGACTGTCTACAAGCGCAGAACTGTGTGTATTTTGCACCGCAAAGTTCCGACAATGAGTATTTAAATGCCGGTAATCCAAAACTAAGCGGTACGATCCATCGGGTTTAGAAACCACGAAAAGGGGATTGTTCATAGGTGATACGCATGGTTCAATTACTCCCTGATATTCCAACTGTGTCAGAATTTCGGAGACGGGGCCTTTTGCCTGCCGTTTGATGGGATATTGGGGTTGTGGCTGCGGTAGTGACCGCAAAGGTATTGCATGAGGAGGTGATTCTTCATCCCATCCCACATGGTTGCGGTATAACGCTGGTGCCAGGTACACAGCCCACTCAGCTGCAAGTGCTTCAGCTTTGTCTTTTGGGACATGCCTTGAAAAGCTTGGAAGGATTACCTCCTCTCCTTTATGTGCAGCTAAAACGAATGGGGGTGGCCAATCCACCTCCGCTAACAAAATGTCATATGAAGAGGTTAGATTTTCCCAAAAATCCCTTTTATTTCACGCGGTATATCACCTTCAATTTGGATGACTATGTTATATAGTCTGTCAGGGGTGCCACTCTCGTGTCAGCTGTCTCTACAGTAACGAATGTTTCAGTTGCTGTCGCCTCCATATGAGGACGTAGCGCCTCCCGCACTATGGTAACTTCCGCGGCGCTGTCTAGGAGGGTCACTGCCCACGTCCAATTCTGGAGTCTCGTTCTCACGGTCTGAGGCATATTTCGCTGTGACAGCGGCAACTTTTTTCTTCTGAAATTGCGGTCGAGGAAGGTGAAAGTCTTCTGCTTTCCCTCTGACTTGTTGTCGAGGTTGGTCTCGCTCCTGGGGAGCCTCTCGGCCCCTTCCTCTATCCTGCCGTCCTCCTCCACCAGCCTGTGACGACGTCTGGGCCTGTGAAGAACGAGGAGAACGCGTATCAGAGCTCTGAAACCTTTCTGGTGATTTAATCCTTGACCTATCACGTAAATCATAAGTACGTTCAGAAGAAACCGAAACTGGGGAAGCGCCTCTCGACCCCGGCTTCTTTTGTTGCTTACCCTGTTTTTTCTGTCTCCAACTCTTTTTAGTGAAGACTGGTTTATCATCTTTCTCAGATGTACTTTTTGTTTGTGTAACTTGTGTTTGCGATTGAGTTTGCATTTTTACAAAAGGCTTGTTGCCCAGGCTATTTCTTCCAATTGTTTTATAAGCCCGGGCAATAATTTTCGGTAATTCGCGGGGCCTGTCCAACTCTGGGACCAAAGCCAAAGCATTCGCTACTTGAAAGTTCATAGCATCGCCCTTGACATTTCCAAGGATCAGCTCAGCTACTACATCAAACACTCCCACTAGTCTCATCCCTAATTCCACAGCCGCTTCAGGGCCATGTTCATCCTGTACTTTTTTAATTACAGAGGGTAGAACCGTCATGGAAGGAGTTCCAAAACATTTTGAATAAACTGCTGCGAATACCTTAACCCAGTTTTCACATGATGTCAAATCGGGGATTATGTCTTTTGGCAAACTTATCGTGAGGATGCGGTGTTTATCTACTGGGGATGTATGTGGAAACACTGCTTCTATCTGATCGAACTTTTCTGCAAGCCAGTAAGGATAGTCGTCCTTATTTTGTGGACGTTTGCCCATCACAGAATTTACCATGACAGGACTTATGGTCACTCCAGCGGCTATAGCTGGTTGGCCTGCGACTACAGGAGCAGCTCCATGTAGGCTACCTGTAACGTATGTCACTAGGGCTCGATGCACTCGTACCAATTCGGTATGCATAGTGCGCAGTTCCATAGCGGTAATGCCAGATAATTTGGATGCGGGGTATACCCGGCCAATATAGGCCAAGTGGCCCCCTCAATAGATAAGGGGCCTAAACGAACCGCGGTAGTTGGTTGTGGTAGGGCGCCATTAAACCAAACACGGTGCTGCCAAGCCGTGAGAGGTACTTCAAGTTTAGTATAGGGTCGATAGGCAGCAGGAATAGCGGTGGGTTTATATTCATGAAACAGCTTATCACCTGCATCCACCGCCTCAAAAGTGATCCAAGTGTAAAACACTTCAAAGTGATAAGCCGCATCGGCTTGAACCACAAAGACCAACTCGACCCCAGTATCGGGCACTCCATACACAGCTAAGTGGTCTCGGAGTGCTCTCGACTATGTGCAGCAATCGCCACACCAGCCATGACTAAACAGTTATATTCGACAACCTAACAGGGAGCACAAAAATGGGTCAGTTAACTAACCTTTTTAATAACATCAAGCTTGAAAGAACCTATAAAACATTCAATATAGGAGGTATCACCGTCACATACGCCTCCGGAAGCGTACGCGAGGGGTTTGTGGACAAGCACAAGTACTACTCAAGCGTCTCGCAGATAAGCTGCCCCACGGTGGTCGCGCCATGTCATAAGGTTTCTGCACATACACAGAGCTATGCACAGGAAAATGGGACCCCGGAATACAGTGGTTTGCCACCATATACCGTAGCACCCAAAAACCCCAACCCAACTAGCTTAGCATCCCATTAACACCCAAGTACTAATGATTGGACAACCCAGAACACGGTATCTTTATCTCAGGACTCGCAGAAGCAAGAACACTCTTTCATCACTCACTCGTACTTGTCCACAAGGTGCGTAGGAAGAGACACTGGATAGGTTAAAATGTTTATTCCAACTTACGTGCTCTAATGTACAGTACACGTGTCAGTACTAATAGCATAATGCATATGAATAATATAAGCAGCATGGTTACAATTCCATAGAATACAAACGGGGAAAGCATTTCATAACTCAGTGGATAAATGTCTAAATAACATTACCACCCTCCCCGTGCAGTATGATAGTTTATTATAAAAATAGAAGACCTCTGGGCTTTGACTAGCGAACCCCCATACCTCAGTCTCTAGATGCAGAATTACATCAGCAGGACATCATAGCTCTTCTCACTGAAAAGGATTTCTCCAAGTGCGTTGAGCGCTAGTAAACCGCAGTATTAAAAGCACACCAAATTCTTCATGGCAATTGCACCTAATGTTATGTCTGGGTGCGCGAGACTGGCCATATCAGGAAGAACCAAAATACATTGTTATGTGACCTTGTACATGTTTGTGCAGACCGAGCCCAAAAAGGTGAACAACAGAAAATGCAGACAGTGCAAAAGAACTTGGCACGAGCAAAGGGCGAGGGAGACCCGGCCCAGTGTAACGTGCGCAAAGAAAAGCAGCATGGCAGCCAGGCCTAGGCCAACATAACAAGGCAGGCAACAATCCACAAGACACTATCCTCCACTATAACTGACTAACATATCCACCACTCAAATTAATTTCATATTTCATTATACTAATTCACCACTAATACTTTATGGGTTCCGGAGTAGCATGCTACTCGTCGAAAAAGCGCTTCAACACCTCATCAAGGGTAGCAAGCACTATATAAATGCAAACCGTTTTCCCTCTTCTATCCCTCCATTATCCTTCTCAATCCAAATAACTGACTAACATAGCCACCACTCAAATTACTTTCATATTTCACTATACTAATTCACCACTCATTCATTATGGGTTCTGGAGTAGCGTGCTACTTTCCGAAAAAACAGGGGTAGTAAGTGCTATATAAATGCAATTACAATACAATACAATATCGATGGGTGGTGCTCCGTTCTTAGCAGGCACGGTGGACTATGTACTGTTTTGCAATGCAGTGTTCTTTAAAGAGGTGTGTCTAGAGTTTTTAAAAAAAACAAACAAGCATTTTCAAAGTCAATATATCTCGTTTGCATTTTCATTTATAGTCTATTGACTTTGTTAAAAGCATGCTGTAATGGCTTTAAGTTGTGTTTGGATGCACTAACAGAAAACAGGTACCCACAGGCACAGAATCGATACCTAGATGCACATACACAGACACACACCACACTGTAGCATGCATGTGGGATGTTGGTTGGATGTAAGGATGATTCATTGCTGTGAAGTTGTAGGCAAGGAAGAATGGATACCTGGGTGGTTGTGGGTGGGTGGTTTAGATGAATGTGTGTGGCTTAACAGCTAGATGAATGCATGTGTGGATGACTGGATTAATGTTTGGCTGTAGGTTGAAGACGTTTATTTTGTATCTATAAATGGACTACAATATTTATTTATCTGACGCTCAGGCTTCTAAGGTACAGCTCCGCACTGTTGGCAGAGAGACAAAGCAGGGCTGCACATCCGCTCGCACTGCGGGTCGCTGTTGTGTTTTTTCAGCAGATAAGAGGCTTGTACACCACGGAGACTCAGCGCTCCGGCCACATAATGAATTGTACTGACATTCCATTTGTACAAGATTTACTGTGATCCTTAAAAATAAACACAAGCTCCGTCCTCTGAAGTAGCAGGTCCTATTATATTTCCGGGCAGACTTTCTTGTCTACACACTCATGCTGCAGCAGAACTAGGATTACCTGAGACAGGAAGCAGAGGACTCGAGACAGGAAGCAGAGGACTCGTAGTCTTTGGATAGTTCGTGGACTAAGCAGGTCATCAGGCATGATTCCTCCCTGCACTCCTTCTGTACATGTGCAATGCCAATAGCTCAGTTTTCGAAACGTGCGCGCGCAAAGGGCAGACGAGGAAGACACTGTAAATGTTACAAGCGTGTGCACAGTACGGAAGTGGGTAGAGGCGCTTCCCAAACACAGCAACATTCAAGATTGTGGTGGCCACCTTAGTTTAAAGCTTATAGCCCATCCATTTATAATGGTGAGATTTCTCATATTACACCGCACCCTAGAGTGAAAGTCTGTCCCAATTAGGGCACCCTAATTTAGACTTCAGAACATATATACGTAACAATTATACACTCATAAATGACATTTATATTCAATGTGTGTCTTGATTTAATTTACGCGTGTGAGGCAATTAAACGTATTAATAATATGTAATCATGTATAAAATAATCAGTTCATGAGTTGAATCAGTTTTTGTATATTCATGTTCAACATTTGCTTTAATATATATATACACACACACACATATGCATTATGTGTAACCAAAATTTAATTTGATTCTCGAGTTAACTTAGCCTGACTTCAGGCTTCAATTAAAATGTGTGTTGTAACTTTGGTAGTAGGCTGTTTTCTTCTTTTTGCAGGTACGTTATCATGCTTCAAGTTAGCTGGAGGAACGCCCTTTGTTTGTGTTAGACATCTGATAGGGAGGCCTGCGGAGAAGAAGCTGGCAGCAAACTCGATGAAATAATGGTCAAAGGAGGCCTTCTCTTTATCATGTACCAGGATAGTGGCATGTTCAAGGCTAACTGCTGCAGTCCCAGTTTTGATGAGATGGGAACATAGGGGAGTGTGATGACTTCTTTCACATTCAGCCATTTGGTTGGTTCCTGGTGGTGTAAGAAGAGATAAAGTTTTGAAGCTCCTGTTATTTTAATCGGTGTTTCCATAGTTAGGCAGATTCCCTCTGGATTCTGGGAGGGAACAGACCTCTCTGCTGAGCTTTCCTTGAGTGTGAAGCTTTATGCTTACACTTATTTCCTTTCCTAGGACTTCTACAGAAGTTTTATGTTATGCCGACACCTTCAATACTCCCTGAATAGAGTTTCTTTATAGAGCACCTATTTACAACAATTTGTTTTATTATTGCTGTGGCTGTTACCATTCTGTTATTGATATTATTATGGCTTAACCTATGAATACATTTCAGCGTACAAATTGTATTGCTGTATGTTGTGAACTTATTCTTATTCCACAAATTACTGGATTGATACAGGATTGATCAACATCTTAAAATAAACCCATTTAATCATAATTATTGATTCCTGGTTCTTAATGTGGAGTCACATTGGCTTTGCATGTTCGAGTGTTGTAATTTGTCTGCTAAATTTCATGGTGTCAGTCGTGAGGTACCATCGACTGCACAATTGAGATAGGGAACTATAACTTTGTTGTGAGAGTATTAACAGTGATTGATGCTGGTGAATCCTGTTGTGCAAAGAAGAAGCTGCATTAGTCAGGGTGATTTCCATTGGTGGAGATTTAATCTTTGTGTGTGAGGAGGAAGCCAGAAAGTGTTACTCCGGTTATTTCTTGTGTGATTGAATGCTTTGAACTCCTTAGTGGAGAAGATCAAGGTTGTATATTGTTTTGCTTACTGTTTTGTTTATTATGTTTGGTTAGTGTTGGGGTAAAGGGTGCACTCGTGAAAATTGTAAAAGGAGGGTGAACCGCTTTGAGGCATGAGAGTTAAGTCATTGCGTGCCACGCTGAAATTGGACAGTTGGTGTAGGCGCCGTGCTGCTATTGGTTGTTGCATCACAGACAGCCACGCTGAGATAGGACGGTTGGCGTAGGTGCCACGCTGAGATTGGCTGTTAGTGTTGCATAAAGATTGTGGTTAAGAAATTATCCTTTGATTTGAAATAATATCTTCTGTTTGTGATTGTTAAAATTGTTGTCAAAAATGAAATGTTTCAGGGCTGTTAGAGATTGGATCAGGATAGAGGTGAGGGTTCCTGTCCGAGAGGGTGAAAAGGTGCCACCAGAAGGCACGGCAGGTCTTTATATGGCTATAATGTGGAGCTCCACGCATGCATTTTGTTGAGTCAGTGGCATAAGATCACAGAAAAGTAAGGTGCATTGAAATTTGCTTGCTATGGCACCTTTAAATTAAGAATTATTGAAACTTGAGATGGGTGTTGTATGAAATGAAGCCATCCCCCCAGACCTGCACAGTATCAAGCACTTAATGCTTGGGAACATGCGGCCCATGCTAAAGATAAAGAGAAGTATCAGGGTATAGTCAGGAGAGTGGTACATAGTTGAGTTGAAGCTAAATGCGATGCAGAACAACAAAAATGGCGAGCATAAATAATCGAGGGAAACAGATCATACCTTGCATTGATGAGTGTGGAACCCTAGATAAGGAAAAAGAAGAAGAGAGAGGACAAAACAGAGGGCTTTAGAGAAGGAAGCGATATTGATTCTAGCGATGATTTTTTGAACGTGTTGTTGGCAACCCGTATACCACCTTATCATGTGGCCATGTCATAAGAGATGAATAGCGCTGACACAGGTGGAAACTCTGAAGGAGCCACTGCTCCTGTGAATTGTAATCAGATCCAATGGGCGGAACCCCAGGAATTCACTCTTCTGTGAATTCCTCTGCTCCAAATGCCTCAGATGCAATAACTAGCCCTGTCACTATTGGTTCTGCGGTCCACCTGTATAAACCAGAGTCATGTGGGAGTGCAACGCTTGCTTTGATGGTTCCTACCGGAATAAATACATCAACAACTGTTCCCGTCACCCCAGGGTGGGGAGGAATTTGAAGGACTCATTTGGTCCCAACTAAGGTAACTCCACCTTATGCTGCCCCTGCACCCTCAGCATTGAACATGATTGGGCCCACTCCCGTAGAGGAGCCTGCCCCGAATACTCAAAATTCACACGTCTTTCTGGAATTCCCCCTGTATCTCAAGCTAGCAGCCCTAGGTGGTGAAGGGATGTAACGTTCAATACCTCTGGAGCCCAGGATGGTGCTAATTCAAAAGGTTTGATTAGATTATTTAATGGTTCCCCTAGGAGTTTGAAGGCTCGGAGTTAAATAGGGAAGCCCAGTCTCCTGAGAGGGAGACTGCCCTGGATGTGGCCAGATTAAGATTAGAGTTGAATGAGATGATTTTAGGAAACTTTGATCTTTCCTGCTTAGATACTTATCAATAAAATGAACTTATAAACATGCACAAAGATGTTATCAGGCATGCAGGAAAAGCTCATGATAAGCTACCTGAATGGGCCATAGTGTATGATATAGATATAAATAGGGCAAACTCCTTACAGAAGAGTTATTGCATCTGTTTTGATGAAAATGATATAACCAGTATGAGAATCAGGGATGAAATTTCAAATCATGGAATAAATTGGTAGTATATGGAAGCGGAGTGAGTTAGACAAGTGGGAAGGCAGGTGGGGCAAAAAGAATGACTAGAAGAAGTTTAAGGTAGTATTTACCCCAGGGAGCAAGGGCAAACCACCTCCTCCTTCACAGGATGAAGAGGAGGCTCAGAATTTCCCTTCAAGGGAAGTGCCTGGTCGAGGTTACATTCAAGTGCCTTGGAGTAGAGGGGATCTTGCTGCATTTACAAACAATTTCCTAAAAATCGAGGGAAAATCCAGTGTTGTAGTACATCCAAGTTAATCGCTTTGTTACAATTTCTCTGTGGTTATAAGTAAATTTGAATACCCTTTTTTATATCATAGTACCAAGTGATTTGTGGCCAGAGTGCAAGATGGCTATGGAGTGGCCAGAAAAGGAGCCTCAAAGAAACCCAATATCTCATGCTCAGTCACCTGTAGAGATAAAAAAAAATAGGTGATTACCTTTATGAAAGGGAAGACATTGATTGGGTCAAGATTGATGAAACACTCAAGAACCTAAAGAAACTGTGCATCCTTTTTATGAGATATTATTGCAAGTCTTCAAGCAGCATAGCGGGATGGAAAATCCCAAAATCAAGGAAATGGGAAGATTTGTGTCTCAGTTTGTGACGGGATTGCTGCCTGAGATTAATATGATGATTCAGCAGCATCTGATTTATTGGCGGAATAAGTCGATTGATGAGATCTTGAGATTTACGAAATAATGCATTGTTGAGTTGGATATGAAACAGAAGCAGTTAAAGGAAAGGTTTATGCTGGGAAGGATGAAAGTGGCACAGAGGGGAGGTCAGAACGAACCATATAAAGGAAACCCTGGTGGTGTGCAGGGTGGTGTGTACCAGCAAGGAGGGCCTATGATGCAGGGTGGGAATAGTGTCCCAAAGTGTAGAGGTTGTGCCGTCCCTATTGACCCGAGTACTGGGATTGATGTGGCAACTTTAGAGAAATCTAATCCTTGTCATTATTGTAGCAGGCTGGGGCACTGGAAGAGGTAATGTCATGTCAATCCCAATAGGGGAATGAACAAGAACCAAGTTCATAACTCTGGGTTTGTGCAGACTTATATTGGTAACCCCGTACAGCCACACAATGTACCGAGGCCAACAATGCAAGGTCCTAATCTGCCCAAAGCTCTAGTGATGCAGGTCCCTCAAACCCCTATGCCATAGCAAAATGTAAATGGTCCTAGATGTAATAATAATCAGGCTCCAAATTTGAATCAGAACTCTTTCCTAAACCAAAATCCTTTCCAGCAATTTCGTATGTTTGATACACTTGAGAGCTATGGCTCTGAGGTGTCACAATGACGGTGCCTGAGGGGGAAGGAAGAATGCGTATTTGGCGCAGTCTTAGTGGTAGACCAGAGTGGTCTATTTGTGGAAGGTGAGGTGAATGGCCAAACCTGTGTCATTTTTGATCGGCACTGGTGCTACCCATTCCACGGACAGAACACTGAAAATTCCAAACTTACCTCTCTCGGGAAAAAGAATCCAAGGTGTAGGAGTTGCTAATAAACAAATGACAAACCCTGTTACAAAAGACGTCCCTGTTAAAATAGAGTCTTTCGAAGAAAGACACCAGTTTGTGGTATGTGATTCCAGTCCTGTAAACCTTCTAGGGCGTGACTTACTGTGTAAGCTCAAATGCACTGTATATTGCACACCAAAGGATGTGGAGTTTCAAACTCATCATGAGGATGTGGATTTCAAATTAGCGAGCCAAGGAGCAGCTGTTGGGTTGTACCCTTTGATGAAAACCAATGATTTACCATTGGACCTTAAAAATACGGTGAAGCCTGAAGTCTGGGACTTTTCAGGGAAGGACCTAGGTCTCCTAAAAGGAGTTGAGCCTGTCCGTATATTTGTAATGCCCAATGCTGAATACACTTGAAATCCTTAGTACAATCTAATGCCTGAATCCATAGTTGGAATTTCACTAGTGATTGAGTCAATGATACAACAAGGTATTTTGAAAGAGATAATGGGGAGTCTATGTAAATCGTCCATTACAGGTCTGCAGAAACCTCGCGGTAAGTACACCATCGTGCAGGACTGTAGGAAGATCAATATTGTTGTGCCTTGTTGTCCTGTGGTACTGAATCCAGCCATGATACTATTTCAGATTCCATGTGAGGCTGAGTGGTTTACTGTGATTGATTTGTGTTGGGCTTTCTTTTCTATACCTTTGCATGAGGACAGTCAGTACCTTTTCCCCTTCCGGTTTCAAAACCGTGTTTTGGAGTGGTGCTGAGAACTACATGGGAAAACAGAGAGACCTTCAATCTTTAATCAAATCCTTAAAAAGATTCTTGAATCCCTGGTAATGCCCTGTAATTCTGTCCTGGTTCAATATATCAATAACCTGATAGTGGCATCGGATACCCAGGAAGCCTGCAAACTAGACACCATTGTGCTGTTGAACCACTTAGCTGAGAATAGACATAAAGTATCTCCAAGCATATTGCAACATTGTCAAAGAGAAGTCTTTTACGTAGGACACCACATTGAGAAGGGAGCGTGGAAGGTGTTACAAGAAAGACTCTCTGCCATCCTAAAGATGAGTCTGCCAACAACCCAAAGAGAAGTCAGGATGGTTCAAGGAACAGTGGGCTACTGCCGACAGTGTATACCCAACTTTTCCCTAGTGGCCAAGCCTTTACAAAGGCTGACACACAAGGGTGTGTCTGATCTGATACCATGGGACAATGACTGTTTAGCTGTATTCTTAGAGCTGAGAGAAAGTCTCTGTCATGCCCCGACACTGGGAATGCCTGATTACAATAAAGCTTTTACACTTTTCTGTAGTGAGAGAGAGGGCTGCGCTTTCTCAGTGGTTACACAAATGCATTGGGATGCACAAAGACCTGTGGCTTATCATTCTGATACTCTTGACTGCCCGTTTGCCTTAAAGCTGAGGTGGCAGTAGGTGTCAGCATTGAAAGATGTGAGAGTATTGTCATGGGACAGCCTCTTACTGTCATGGCACCCCACTCAGTCGAGATATTGCTGACACATACACGCACTCAGCACTTGACAATGAGCTGATTGACTAAATATGAGCAGACCATACTTGTCCAAAATATCACCCTGAAGAGGTGTGCTTCACTGAATCCTGCTACCTTGTTACCATTACCTGAATATGAAAATGATGTTGGGGAGGTAGAACATGACTGTCTTGATGTCGCTGAGCTATGCACCAAGCTGAGACCAGATAATCAAGATGAGCCACTGACAGAGTCCAATTACATACTGTTTTTGGATGGGTTTTGCCTGAAAGACGATGGTGGAAAGCTAAGAGCTGCTTATACAGGTTGTACAGTTGAGGAGCTCCAAGGGTAACCTCTTCACAAGTGGTAGAACTCTTGCTAGAGCTTTCTGCATTCCTGAGCAGCTAAAAGTGACTATTTTTACTGACAGTCAGCATGGCTTTAGTGTGGCCCATGATTCTGGACAGTTATGGTCACAGAGGGGATTTATGATGTCATCAGGATCCCCCATCCATAATGGGGAACATGCCATGAGATTGTTGGAAGCATTGCAGCTGCCTATCAAAATTGCAGTTGTAAAGTGTTGAGCACACAGGAGCGGAGATGACTATGTAACAGTTGGCAACCGGTATCCTGATGAGGTTGCACTGTATTGTACACATGGGTCCCGAACATTTAAGGGATACTATGCAAATGAATATGCAAATAAGACTAACTACAACCTTTTGCTGGCAGTGGCTGATACTTGGGAAGAAGTGAAGAGGTTGCAGGAAGAAGTACCAGAGGCAGAACAGCAGGGTTGGGTCAGAGCAGGTTGTGTTAAGAGGGATGATGAAATCTGGGTGTCAGCAGATGGAAGACCTGTGTTGCCAGATAGTTTGTTCTCCCCAGTGGCTAGGCAATTCCATGATCCCGCACACATTGGGAGGGATGCAATGGTCAGGTTGTTTCAACAGAATTGGGTGAACCCCCGGTTCAGATTGATAGCTGCAGGATTATGCCACAGGTGTGTTGTGTGTCATGAGATGAATGTAGGGAAAAGAACACAAGTGACATTGAGCCATATAGGGAGATGAGGAGGACCAGTCAACAGGATGCTGCTGGATTTCATTGATATGCCTGTGTGCAACGGCTGACATATGTCTTGGTGATTGTGTGTATTGTTTCACATTGGGTTGAAGCTTACCCGACTAGGAGAAATAACAGCCTCACTGTGGCCAAGTTGTTGTTGCTGGAACTGATCACCAGGTTCGGTTTCCTTGGAACTCATTTTAATAATCAGATCCTGAGAATGTTGTGCGCAGCATTACAAGTGAACAGAGACTGCATTGTAGCTATTAGCCTGAAGCTTCTGGAATCGTGGAGCAGGTCAATGGCATGCTGAAATCCAGGCCAGTCAAAGTGTGCGCGTTGACGTCTCTGAAGTGGCCGGATGCTTTGCCTTTGGTGTTGATGAGTTTTTGCAGCATTCTTGATCATAGGGCAAGACTGTCTCTTCAAGAAATTATCATGGGTCGAGCAATGAGGCTGCCTGCAGTGCCTGCGAATATGCTTATAAATATTACAGCTGACATGATTCTCGACTATTGCAAAGGAATGGCTGATATGGTGCATTCTGTGTCTCACGAGGTTGGAGCTGCCACTGCTCTTCCGCACCAGGAACAGTGCGACGATCTCAGTCCTGGAGACTTAGTCATGGTGAAGAAACACGTTTGGAAAACATGTCTGAACCTCGTTGACGTGGGCCTTTCCAAGTCATCTTTGTAATTAACACGGCAGTTAAATGCGAGGGTCTCACTTTTGGGTGCATGTCGCCCATACTCGGAGAGTGGAGCGACCCCCTTGATGATGTGGCGGTGCCTCTCCCTTAAGTGCAGACTGCAACTGAAGAGCATTGAGAAGAAACTAAGTGGACCACAGAGGATAGACAAGAGCCTCAAAATTCAGTGACAGTCTGAGAACCTGCAGCAGCACACCATCGGCCCGAGGGGGGGGGGTCTTGATGTGTTGGTGTCTGGGGACGAGAGATAGAGTCATGGCCTGTGGTTCAAGTGGAAGCTGACCTTGATCCTGGTGAAGGGCATAATGGTGTAATCAGCAGTGTTGAAGCTGGAGACGGCTGGCTGAGAAGGCAAGAGGGCAAGAGACCAAGGTTGCCAGTGGAATGTGTTCCGCATGCAGTCATAGAAGATACTGAAGTTTCTTATCTAAGTGACAGTGAAGATGAACAACCTGCACTCAGGAGGTTGAAAAGAGCTTAAGTGCCTTGTCAGAGGTACTCAGTCCCTGAGTGGGCACACCTTGTGGCCAATGACAGACACTGGTTGTTTTGTGATTTGAACGATAATTGTGAGGTACTGAGTCACCTCCGTGAGTCTACATTTGCTGCGGAGCGCTGATTTGATCTTGTTTTACCATTGAATGAACAGACCCAAGTTACATCTAGCATGGATTTTTAATTGAACTTTGACATTTAATTTCATTAAAGACAATTTTGTTTGAGAAGAATTAAGAAGATTCCCTTGGTCTGAGGCTGCAGAAGGAGTGTAAGGGTGTCATTTTAGAAGTAGACGGAGCAGGGTTACATGTAGATTCGCCAATGGGAGATTTGTCTTCAAATGCTTATTCTAAGTTGCTTTATGAATATATACTTACCATGGAGGCTAAGGATTGTTAGGTCTGCACACAATTGCTTGTATCAGCAGCAGAGGGGATCACCTACCACCACATTCCCCTCACGTATCACATCAATTGTAGTCTTTTGCTTAACCCTTTGTACGGAAAAGGGCATTTCCCATATTATTTTTCAAGTCATAATTTAGTCCTTTCTGAAATTCCCATGTTTAAACATTTGAATCCTCATCCAAATGATATGGAAATTAATACTGCAGAGAACTGATTCAAGCCTATTGTGAGGTTAGACACTGCTTATGTCCATAGCCACAATTTGACCTGTTCTCTCACTGAGGTTGGGAAGAATTTTTTTGATTCAGTGGAGGAGAGCGATGAATGAAAGACAGAGGTCAGGTAAATATCAGAGGTACAAGAATAGATGGGCTAAGCAAGAATTAAAACATCAGGAATCAAGGGTTTTAGCCGAATTGACTTTAGATTGGAAACACAGGGGAAAGCTGTTTGTGATTAGAAGGAAATCTGTCATTCATACTCAGTTAATGGGAAGGAGTGATTGTGAGCATATTTTTGAACATGGAGGAAATTGTGATCATTGTATGGGAGGAAAATATGTTGTTATTCCTGGAGTCTAATACGTTTGTGGAGAGCATGCATATTTTACACTGCCTCGAGGTTGGTAAGAAACTTGCTATAGTTTTCCCAAAGATTTATCATGTAGAACGATTGGAAAACCCAGTATGGAGGTCATATGCTAGGCCAAAATGATGTAGTAGTGCTTCTGAAATAGTATGAGATATATTTGGTGCAATGATTCCTTCTGTTGGAGTGGTTCTGAATGATCTCAAGATTAGAAAGCTGTCGACCATACTAGATAAGTTAGCCACTAGTACACCTGGGTTATTGTTAGCCATCAACATTGACATGATTGCTATCAGGTCCATGGTTATGCAGAACCGCCTTGTATTAGACATTCTTCTAGCAAAGGAGAGCGGCATCTGTAGGATGTTAAAGGTCCAACAATGTTGCACCTATATACCCAATAAGAGTGAGGCGATACGTTCATTGATAATATCACTGATTTCAAAGGAGATTTGGAGGAGTTAGAAGCAGCAGGTGATTGGGAAGCAATTGGAAATTAATTTGCTGCCTTGGGAAATGGTTTGGAAATTCGGGAAGTGAAATATTAGGCTCAATATTGAGACCCCTTATAGTTGTTGATACTTGTGTAAACTGTTTGTCATGTTTAAGGGCTATAAGTGCTTGTGAGAAATTGGGTTGTTGGTTGACCTGGGTGTGAGTCCTAGTCAAGCAACAGCCATACGACCTTGCAGGGTGAACCACAAAAAGTCACTAAATTAAACTGTGGTTAACTCTAGGAAGTTTGGCACAAAAAACAGCCAGGCTTAACTTAGAGGTAATGTGTAAAGTATTTATGCAGCACACAAACTAATAAACTGAAAACACAACACAAGAAAAATCTTAAAACAATTTAGAAAAATAGAGTACATTTTGATAAATTATTTGACACTGAAATGACAAAAAGCCAATCAGTAGAAGTAGAGTTATGAATGTTTTAATTTAAGCTTCAAAATAGTACCTAAAAGATCAATGCGCCAACTGCGGACATCTTGTCGCACGAGACCGGGTCAAAGTTGAAGGTTAAGGCCGACCGCGATAGAGTGCGGTTCAGAAATAAGAAGTGGATTGGACCTGGTCAGCCTTCGGACTTTATAAAATTCTTGAAGAAAAATGTCTGAGAAGGCGAAGTTCAGTGGGGCAAGGCTGCAGGAGGTGTCCGGGGAGGGAGCTCCATTGTTGAATGGCCGTGGGTCGAAGCCGTTGTGATGATTTCTACGTTCTGACTTAGTCGCCGAAATGGAAGTCAAAAATCTCTAGCGGGATGAGGCAATGGGCTGTAGCCAAAGACAGTTCCATGAGGTCGGATACCCCTTTGGCGAAGGACTGCTGAAAAGGATTTGCTGCTGTGGAGAAGAACATAGAGGGAGAAGCCGCAAAGTCAATCTGACCAGTGATCCACCTTTGGGTGATAAGCAAGCAGCTTGGACCCAGTATCCTCCTGATTCTCAGAGCACTTTTTGGCCAAATTTTGCCCAAGATCTTAGTTTTGGAAAATGGCCATCTGGGCACCTTGAGCACCACAACCAGGGGTGTAGGACTGATGGGACACCTCTTGGGGGTTCAGGACTCACTCAGGCATGGTCCAAGTGCACGTCCAAGATGGTGGGAGCCTGTTATGTCCCCTTGGCTCTGAACAGGAGGCCAGCAAAGTAGACTTGGAGTCACTTCTGGAAGGCCTGAATGCAGGTGTAGATGCAGGGCTCAACAGCCTCTGAGGGGTCAAGGCAGGTTTCAGGTGGTAAACCAATCCTTCCACCACAGCAGCAGTCTGGCTGAGCGCACAGCTGCTCACAGCAGTAGACAGTCCTCTGAGAGTCCTTCCACAGGCCCAGTAGTGAACTGCAGAGTGGGTCTGAAACCCCTATTTTTAAACCCTGGTGCCCTTCTTCTGGAAGTTGGGAGAAGCGTCTGCAGAGATTCTTTGAAGGGCATGACATTTGCTGACTCTCCTGCCCTGGCTCCAAGCTAGCTGCAGTGACAATACAAGGTCGTTAGGCCCTTTGTATGAAAGCAGAGAACAGGCTATTCTGGTGTAAGTCGGGAAGTGCTGAGCTCTGCCCTCCACCCTGCCAGCAGATGTCCCATTGAGGCACACATAATCCATCTATAATGTGCCTGTCTGGGAGGAATTCAAAACGTCTAACTGTCAGTTACACCCAGAAATGTGATCCAAGACATGCTGCAGGCACAAAAGGGCTAAGGGCAGGAAAATATCAACTTTCTAAAATTGGCATTTTCAAAATTGTAATGAAAAATCAGACTTTACCATTAAAGAGAGTTTTTCATTACAATTTCGTAGTTACCAAACATGACATATCCATCTCCTCTCTATTAGTTGCTACAGCTTATAAAATGTAATAAGGAATCCCCGATGTTATCCTATGGGAGGGTAGGCCTCACAGTAGTAAAAAATGAATTTGGGAGTTTTTCACCACCAAAACATATAAAACTCAAAAGAATAAGTCTGACCATTTAATTACACATCACCCTGTCCTATGGGCTACCCAGGGCCTACCTTAGAGATGACTTCATATGTAATAAAAGGGGATTTTAAGGCTTGGCAACATTTCATTCCCTTACATTCTTCTTCCACAAATATTTTCATCCCACCGGTAGAACCACTCTCCTCACTTTTTATATGACTTTGCCCCTTACAACTCTTCTTATACTTGACTTTACTCACTTTATCTTTTGATTCGTTATACTTGGGCATTACGGCCTTCGCACACTTGTTGGATAATTCAGCCTTTTTCACTTATGCAACAACTTCAAACAGTTGTGACTCACTATGTACCCACAACCTATCCTGAATACTTTCATTATGCAAATGCATAATAATTTGGTCCTTCACCACTTCATCATGAAGTGTTCCAAATCTGCAAGTAAGTGGCACTTTTTTCAACAAAGCCACATATTCCTCAATAGGTTCCAACTTCCATTGCTTTCTACTGAATAAATTAAATATTTCAATTGCAATACATACACACGACGAGTAATAATCATCCAAGTCTGCCAAAGCTTTTAAAAAACATTTGCTTCAGACTCTGGCCGCACTTTTTTCTCAATCCTATTATATACCTTGAGTCCTTGTGAACCTAGTGAAAGAAACAGAAATTGCTGTTTCTTCTCCGGAGTAAGTTTCTCATCATCGATAGTTTCTATGTAATTTAAAACATATTCCCTCCATTACTGCCATTTTGTCTATTGTTCTCCATGTAAGTCCAAGAATGGCTGAGTTGGAGTCAAGGAGTAAGTTTGTCCAGCACACATTTGCTCTTAATAATTAAGAGGAACAAAATTCTAAAACGAATACAAAGACAAAATTGTTATTTGTTATAAGCTAAAAATAGCATATCCAGCAGATTGAATCTCTACATAGCTGTTGTTCCACGTCGTAGTTCAATGTTTCAAGAAGACGTTTCAAATCCAAAATAGCTGCCTTGAACGGTTGCTGCACTACGCCGTCCCTCAGCGTAGATCGTACTGAAAAAAATGCTCCAAACCCAAGATTGCCACCTTGGAAAGGTGATGCAATGTGACCCACCCAACGCACGTGCACAAGCGTGTTGCCTTGGTAACTAACACCTCAGTGTAGCTAAATAAGTTGCTAAGCGACCAAAACCGAATGAGATCCACCAGTGCGCAATGAGAAGCCACAAAAAAATGGTACCACACAGGTTGAAGAGGGCAGCACTTACAGTACCATGGCATGAGGTCACCAATAATCGAGCACAATAGACCCTGTATGGAAACATCTCCTACATGCTGGTACTAACAAGCATGTGTACTGAGTTAAAGCTTCCTATTTGTATTCCTCTGTAGCCATCACTCTGGTCAAATGCTAAAACATCCAAGTAGTACGCTTGCCTATGATTCAGCATACAATAACAAAAAACTTGTCGCCAAAACTCCTGTGGGGTTGAAAGAATGTCTGAAAATAAAAATTGTGTAACTTCTTCCTTTATTGAATCCTAGGCATGAGGACATGTTCTATCTAGCTTGCAAGGTGCAATCTGCCCGAACATTCCATTGCTTCCCTATAAATATAACTACACATTCCAATAGTGGCATCACACGCTTGACAACATAAGTACTAGAACACAACAATCAATAGATTAAAATAAACCCATTTAATCTTAATTATTGTTGTCTTGTCGATATTGTAGACTCACATTGGATTTTCAAGTTGGAAATGTATTTGTAATGTTATCTCCTTTACAGCGATTCAAGTCAACTAACAAAGGTCCATACTACCAATGAGAGAGGCATATTTGTTGATTTTACGAAAAGATTAAATGGTAAGCACTAGAGTGGCATCAATCTCTTTGTGGCACAAGGTGCCATTTTATAGAGCTATGTCACCAGAGGCAACACTCTAGGTTTGGTAGTTTGAAGGAGCAGGGGAGCATGCAGAAAGGCCAGGCGGCAAGATACAGACCAACGGCATTATGTACGAAAGTTCCAGTTAGCAATTTCCAAATAGCGATGAATGGAAATCGATATTTGGAAATCTCAAAATGATATGTACAAAGGTTAGTATTCTACCATTAGCGAGTCCGTTATATTCAGAATTGCAATTAGGAAATTTCTTATTAGGAAATCGCATTAGGAAAAGTTGCATTTTGGATGCAGATTGATGATGTAAGAACCAGGAAGTTTAGAAATACAGCTTGTGGCCACAACTCAGAAGCCTAGGAAGATGCTGGAAGGAAGGTGTGTTCCTGTGTGATTACTGGCAGTGATATTTTCATTTGCCTACAACACCATGTGTAAGGATGATGAGGTTAAGGATCTTGACAGCATGAAGAGGAAAATGACTTTTTCTGATAAAGAGCTGGAGCTGTTGACTGAGGAATGTGTGGCACACACAGTCTAGCTATTTGACAAATCATCCTTTTCTGTACCTGAGGCCCAGAAAACTAAAATATGGAACAGCATCCTTGAAAAAGTGAACTCTTTGTGTCACCCAGAGGATCACACCAGAAATAAGGAAACACTGGTATGACCTAAGATCCTGTACCATACCATACCATATCCATTTATAGAGCGCACGGCTACCACCAACGGCGGTGTCCCGGCACTTAAATAGCAGCGTGGTCAGACAGGGGAATGGGGGACAAGCTAGGGCAAATCAAACAGCCATGTTTTCAGTGCCTTCCTGAAAATGGATTCCGATTCTGCTTTACGCAGGTAGTCAGGCATAGAATTCCAAAGAGCGGCCGTTCTCACTGCAAAGGCTCGCCCGCCAATCCTGGCTTTGGAAAAGCGAGGAGTGTGGAGTAGCACCTGAGAATTGAATCGCAGGGTCCTGGTCTGGTGATTTTTCTGAAGTCTCTGTTTCAGATATCCTGGACCTCTATCTCTTGAGGCTCTGTAGGCAGGGGACAGTGCCTTAAATTCGATTCTCCTTTTCACTGGGAGCCAGTGAAGGCTGCGCAGATGAGGAGAAATGTGATGGCGGAAGGGCACATTTCTAATGAACCTCGCTGTAGCGTTCTGGACTGTCTGCAATCTCTGGGTAAGGTAAGCAGGGAGACCCAGGTACAAGCTGTTAGCATAGTCCAGCTGAGACGTAATAAGGGCATGGACTATTGTTGCCCGACAGTCCAATGGCAGCAAGTGGAGGAATCTTCGCAAGGCTTTAAGTTTCCAGAAACAAGCTCTAGAGACTTGACCAATCTGGGCCTTGCCCGAAAGTTTAGAATCGAATTTAAAGCCTAAATTTCTGACTGAGGTGACAGGGACAGGAGGGGGGTTCAGCTGCTCCGGCCACCAGAGCCAGTGGAGGCGAAGGTTGATTAAAAAACATCACCTCCGTTTTGTCAGCATTTAATTTCAGGCAATTGTCTGTCATCCAGGAGGCAATCCTGATGAGGCAGTGCCTAAAGCTGTCAAACGCAGTCTGAGCAGTGTCTTTGAATGAGAACACCAACTGCGTATCATCAGCGTATGAAATCATTCTCACTCCACAGTGTTCCACTACAGATGCCAAAGGAGTAAGATAAACATTAAACAGGGTGGGGCTCAGTGCCGAGCCCTGGGGAACTCTGCATACCATAGGGCTAGAAGAGGAGACATGAGAGCGCAGAAAGACCTGCTGAGACCGAGCATTCAGGAAGGAGCGAAACCAGGTCAAGATGGCCCCGAGATACCCAGCAGTGCCAGTCTATCTAAAAGGATCTGATGGGAGACCGTATCAAAGGCTGCGGACAAGTCCAGCAGCACAAGCATGGCACAGCTACCTTGGTCACGGATGGTTCCCGCCACTTCCAACAGAGCAGTCTCAGAACTGTAGCCCGTCCTAAAGCCCGATTGGGAGTCATGAAGAAGGTTATTGGACTCCAGGAAGTCAGATAGCTGTCTCTGAACTTCCTTCTCCAGAATTTGTGCAGGAGCGGGCAGGAGCGAGATGGGCCTAAAGTTCTTAAGTATGCCAGGGTCCGCGTCTTCTTTCTTAAGAATAGGCAGAACATATGCTTTTTTCCATATAGAGGGATAACTACCCGAAGTCAGAGAAGCATTCCAGATAAAATTTAAGTGTATACAGGAGAAGGTGGCCAGCAGGATGGGTGAGGCTTGTGGCACAGGTGGGGGTCCCTCCAAACATCCTCCTCTCACTCCATTGGAATCACTTACTGAGGGGACACTTGAACCTGAAAGTGTGATGGGAGTGTCAGCCATTAACTCCTCCAATCCTGCGGGCTCAAGTCAAGGTACATTTTTTCCTGTATAAAATATTCCATAACATATTGTTTGTTAGTCTTTAAGTACAACATTTTAACTGCAAAAACTCCATTTAAATGTTGGCTGTATTTTGGCAGTGCATTATGGGAGTTGTAGTACAACCAAGTAATATGGTGTAGTGTCAGATCTCCTTGAGCCTTACCTTCAAGCCTGCAAAGTGATTCTGCAGAGACGATATGAACCAACCCCACCGTCCCTCTCCTCCTACTTGCATATGTGTGTTAACGAGAACAAGGAAGAAGGCTGGGGCCCAAGAGAGGAGGTCCTGGAGGATTTGGAGTATGCTCTTCTGTGGTTCCACCTTAAACAAAAGAACAGGGTCAGGGCCAGGAGGATGTAACATGTGTGAGTGTGCCCCTACCCACCCCTGGTCACAATGTCTACCTGGGAAGAGTACTCAGTCTATGTTGATAGGGTAGGTGCAACAGGAACGAAGGGCATGGATCCTAAAATGACAAGGAAATGTTTAGGGCTATGCATACAACTCTCTTTGACACACTCACATGCTCACCCTCCCACCTAAGAGGAGGAATGCACTGATATATATTCACCTTGAAATCGTTAAGCAGATCCCAGTCCAGGCACTCCTCTAAGGATTACTCAGTTGAAATTGATCCAGCGCAACCCCTAATTCACGATCCAGGGACCAGGAAACTTTCTTGACACATAAACCATTTACCAAACAACGGGGCCCATCACACATTACCCATAAATGATCATGAAGACGGGCGCTGGATTTAGGGGGGTTAATTTGTCAGTTTATGTACTATACTATACTTCACATTGATAACAATATATATTCCTAGCTATTCTTAATTTCAACTGTCCTCTTTTGGTCGATGGATCATTAGTTGACGAGTTGATGGTGACTATGATTAACTAAACAGTTTAATACTTTAACTAAATAACCACTGAGTCGTTTATTCGGTTAATAATTTTATATTATTGAAATTTAAATGCTCATAATTCAGATTATCAGTGACCACACAAGATCACATATAAGAGAACAATTTATCAAGCAATGTAATCAAAATGAATCATTTGCATCGACATCAAAGCGTGCGTAGGGAATGGGGAGAGAAGGTACAGCATAATACTTTGCAGAAATATATTGCAAAATTAAAGCATTTAAGGAGGGTGATACCCACCAAAGAATCAGGAAAACAACTTCCTTGGCTGAGGTTGTGGCAAGGGGTCCCCAGAGATAGGCTCAGAGGACAAAGTTAACAGGACAGAATGCAGCTAAGTCTTGCAATAAACTAACAGACAAAAGATAATCTCCCAAGTCTATCTACCTTTGATCTAGTCCTCCTCGGACGCAGTCTCCTCCCAAGCACTCCCGCAACGTTCTCGTACCTAAAGTGCTCTCTGACTCTGTGCAGATCTGCTCTCTCTGTCTTGGTGCGCTTCCCTCTCGATGTTCTAGATGTTCTCTGCGTTCTCTCTCTCGATACGCTCTCCCTCGATGTTCTGACACACCCCTAATTGGGATATCAATTATACCCTAATGCCTAGCTCACTATCTTACAATGTTGCAGTGTCATTAGAAACTCGGCCTGTGATTGGTTGTCACAAATCATGTTAGGGTCTCCTCATACAGTTCTCCCCGAAAATCCATCCCATACCGGTTTTAACAAAGAAGTATTAAGGATAAATACATTCGTATACTACTAATATCAATAGTTATACATTTTGCAACATTCTCATATTGTGACATCCGCTTCACATTCAAATTGCACGTAGCGATGGCAGTTCCCACAGTCGCTTTCGCGTCTTGGCACATAAACAATAGGACACAGGTCAACATGGCCTTCACACGGATTACATCAGCTGGTGCACTCTGCAGTTCGTAAGCAGGCAAAACATTTCAGCGCATGCGTCTTCCGTACAGATAAAGACAACCACATGCTGGTTCGAACAAAAGGCCATTTTCATGCAGGCCCAATCTCGTACTAAAGTAAATAAACACAAAAGAATATTAATTCATGAAATAAAACCCATAATGGTTACCTCCCACCATACTAATACCCTGTATTAATTAATTCCTAGCAAAAGCTATTAATTTAAAGCAACCTTTTAGTTATTTGTGCACAACATGCAAAATGTGCAATGTACAACATAGCATAAACATGCATTAGTACGATTTTTCAAAGCGCAAACAGTTAATACGTGCTCATGCCATCATGGTTTAGTATATTAAATAAAATGCGTTTGCCCCATGTGTGAATGTGTGCATTCAGGGTTGGTTAGTTCATGCATTCAATATATTATTATGGGGTTGCTTAATTTCATGAGGATTTATTTTGCAAACTTCACTCCATCAATCCCCCCTTTGATGGTTTACCATCATAAAATCCCTAAACATACGGTTTACCAAGTTATATAGCTGTTATTTTGTCTTCTGGCCCTTGCTCCTTACATTTTACGTACAATTTTTCTTTAAAATCCTCCAATTCTATCTCATCTATCTCTCTTTTCCTTTCTTTACGTTCCTTACTTAATTTTCTTTCTTTCTTTTCTTTGTGTCTTTTCTTCACACAAACATAAGCCATTCTTATTGTGAATATCATAACAGCTACAGAAACTATTGGTACTATTATTTTTCCTACTAAGGAACTACCTATAAAAGAAAACCGATTGCTTATAGCAGAGAAACCTTTACTTAGTCTCTCCCAGACACCGTCAACCTCTAGTTGTGTTACTTCCTTATGCAACTCTGTGATATTCTGAATGTATCCTTTCAGATTCTTACTCTTATCTGGAATGTAAGTGCAACAATGTTGAACCTTCAGCATTCCACAGACTCCACTCTCTTTTGCCAGTAATATATTAAGGGCAAGTCGATTTTGCATAACCATAGATCTCATAGCAATCATTTCACTGTCAATCATCAGGAATCCTCCAGCAGTATCCGTTGATAAACGATCAACCACTGTGGACAATTGTCTAATTTTATATGCATTCAGTGTAACTCCAACTCCAGGTATCAATGCTCCAAATATGTCACCTACAATGTCTGAAAAACTTTCTCTTTTTACATGTGTTAGTCCTTGTTTTACTTCATGGATTCCATTTGTACTTTTGTCTACATGGTAGACTTTTGGAAAGACAATCCCAAGATAACAAGTTCCATACCAGTGATCTGGTAGCCGATAATAGGCTTTCCTCCCACAGACATACTATATACTTGGCAGGACAGGGTCAGTTCCTCCCTTTAATCCCCAACCACCAATAATTTTATAGGTATCTTCACATTCACTGGAACCAATGAAGTAATTGTTGTAGTTAGTCTTTTCCCTACGTAAGCATAATTTTCCCTTTTGAGACCAATCCAGGGCCATTGCAGCATAAGTCTCGCCTTTGTCATAGTTGCCTTCTCTGAAAACCCAAGGTGGTGTCTGTAATTTTTCTTCAACAGCTTTTCTCTGCCCTTCTCTCTTCCACCATCTCCAAAAATATCTTCTCTTCCTTCTTCAATCTACATGTTAAATTAATTTTATTAGCGTATTCTATTTCTAAAGGCTTTGTTGTCAGGAAAAAATCTCCCATGACATGTGCAGGTGCTATCTTATTTAACTCAGGTATTACAGGGACTCTAGAAAAGATTGTATCTACATTGAAATAATAGTATTCCAGTTTACCTGTTCTATACAACAAACTTGATAAAACACTACAAGTTACACCATAGGTCAAAGGAAGGTGATGGTAGGTTACACCTTCTGAAACAGACAATGGTAACTGTATACACACATAACAGACACTCACATCCATTGTTTCCACATACTCGTAGAGTAACTTAGTGAAAACATTCAGGGAAAAATTAGTAACTGATCGATCATAATGCTAACTATTAGCATCTATTTGATTCAGGTGAGTAATAGGAGTTTGCTTAATGTCAGTGTCTACTCTTGGACTTGTCAAATTGTTAGGACGAGGTGTATCTTCTTTTATCAAATGTAAAGGTATTACTATTGTTAATATCACCCAAAACACTATCAGTATACAAAATAGACAAAAACAAGCTTTATAACACCTACGCATGAAACTACATCTGGGTCTTGTTACTTGCATATCTGCCATAGTAATATTAATCTTAATAAAGTTCTAATGGGTTTTCTAAAAAATCTATTTAAAATATTTCTAAAAATAAAAAAAATGTAGTGTGATCCCACACTTCAAAAGCTTTCCTCTTTACCCCTTCTTTTATTTTAACTAATCCAATTTTTTCAGGACGTCTTCTGGATCTTCAGAAATTTCTTCAGTCAACAATGTGGCACCTTTGTTTGCTTACAGGGGCATGTTATCAAGGGCAATATCGCCACTTTTGCGGCACTTTTTGCTGAAAAAGCGGCGATATTTTTATTGCCCTATTAGCAAGGCTGCGCTAACATGTGTTAGCGCCAGCTTTCCGGCGTTAGCTGGCGGTTTTCCTATTGCCTTGCATGCCAGCGATAATTATCGCTAATGACATGCAAGGTAGGCGTTCCTTACCAATGGTTCACGTTAAAAGTAGCTAACGCCACATTGCGCTATTATTAAAGAAGTCCCGGACCCGCGAAGCGAGAATAAAAGGTGCGCTAAACCACGTTAGCACCGGAATTTAACACCAGAAAAAATCCTGACTAACAATGATGTTACATGGAGGTGTGTAAGGGAGAGTATCAGTTATCGTGATAAAAGGGGATTTGCAGACACTATTAGCAACCTAGCTGAAATTTTATCGCCGATAACGCGGCGATGGCAAGGTATCGCCACAATACCTATCGCCATCGCTGTGCTGTTAGCGGGAGTTTTCGCGTCCTTTCCCGGACACTATCGCATCTTACCGACGTGTTCATAATACATCGATAAGAATGCGATAAGTATCCGGGAAAAGAAGCGATAAAAAAATGTACGCTAACTTGCGTTGGCGATCATTATCGCCATTACTAGATAATATGCCCCACAGTCTCTTAAGGTGGATTTAGATCACTTTTTTCCTCTTGCTCGTTGTCAGTGCTGTTTCTTTCTTTGTTTAAATCTTCTTCTTCAATCTCTTCCAATACTATGTAGATCCAGTCAGGTGACTTGAACTTCTTGTTTGGTTTTCTCACTCTCCTTGGTCGCAGCACTGATTCGTCATCCGACTCTCCCTGTTCTACCTGACTTGAAACTTCATTTATCTGTTCTGGCCTATTCTCGGGTCTTCCTTTCACCACCCTGTATTTCAGTCTTTTAACTCCGCTTGGCCAATGGTCGTCTTTCTTTACCCTCTTTGGTTGAACTTCTTCTTCTTCTTTGTTCAATTCGTACCTTCGATTCTTTGCACCTACTTTGTTTGCTTTCTTCTTCTTTTTCTTGTTCTTCTTCTGTATTTCTTTCACCTATCTCCTTTCTATACTTTCCCTCTTCATCTAAGAATTGTCTTTCTTCTTATTCAGCAGCAGTTTCCTCAGTCCCAGTAACTGGTGCCCACTCTACTTGACTTGTGCTAAGCAATTCATCATCAAACTGCTCTTCAGAGTCTTTTTGTTCATGCTCACCAGTTTCAGAGTCTATTGCTTTAGCCTCACCAATCTCTTGTACTTCGGCTTCTGATTCCGAGCTCGGACTTGAGATCTCCAGATGCCGATCTACTCGGTTTTCAAGTGGACTTGGGACTCGCTGAGTATGACTGGCATGGATCCAATTGGGTAAACCAGCACACTTTACTGCTGTAGTCGTCACCGATATGACCTGATATGCTCCTTCCCAACGGGGCTCTAGGCAAGTTTTTCTTCTATGCCTTTTCACGTGAACCCACTCACCAGGGCTCAGGTCATGGGCTTGAGTCTGCTGGGTGGTGGTCGCGTCTGCTCCAACCTGATGAAATACAGAACGTACCACATCAGCCAATCCTTTGCAATAGTCAAGGATGAGATCATCAGATATATTTATCAATTTGTTGGCAGGTATAACTGCTTGTCTCATTGCTCTTCCCATCAAGATCTCATGTGGACTCAATCCTGTCTTTTTGTCAGGAATGCTTCTGAGACTCATCAAAACTAGGGGTAAAGTGTCTGGCCAATTCAGTGCTGTGGATTTACACACCTTGCCTAACCTGTTCTTGATTGTGCCATTTATCTGCTCTACTATTCCAGAAGCCTCTGGACGATAGGCACAATGAAGTTTTGGTTGAATGCTCAATGCCTCACAAATCAGTTTGATTGTTTCACTAGTAAAGTGTGTTCCTCTATCTGTTTCCATAGTGACTGGAAAACCATATCTAGGAATGTATTCCCTCAACAGAAGTTTTGCCACTGTCAAACTATCATTCCTCCTTGTGGGATAGGCTTCCACCCAAACACACAATCACTAACACATACTTGAGCTTATTACGTGGGGGCAACTCGATAAAATTGAGTTGTAATCTGGTAAAAGGACCTCCTGCTCTCCCAATTGTTCCCAGACTAACTATTGTTTTTCTTCCTGGGTTTTGCTGTTGACACGTCAGGCATCTTTGGCAGAGACTTTCTGCAATAGTCCTGAACTTGGTATTAAACCACGTTTGTTTGAATGATCTGACCATAGCGTCTCGGCCAATGTGTGCCATCACATGATACATCCTTGCCATATGAGAAAGTAAACTATCTGGCATGACTGGTCTCCCATCAATGTACACCCATACATCATCATCTGCTCGTCTCCCACATCCTGCTTTTTCCCATTCCTGTTTCTCCTCTTCACCTGCCTCTTCCTGCAATTGTCTCACCTCATCCCATGTTTCAATGGTGTTAGTAAACATAAGTTGACAAACCGTATTTTCTTTTGTTTTTCCCCGATTTATGGAAGTCCTAGTCTTTGCACAATATTGTGCTACTTGGTCAACAAATCTGTTGCCTTGAGTCACATAATCATCTCCTGACTTATGTGCGGCACATTTGACCACTGCAATTTGTTTTGGCAGTTGTAATGCTTCAAGCAATTCTTTTACAAACTGACTATTCCTGATGGGGGACCCCGAAGAGGTCAGAAATCCCCTATGCATCCATAGTTCTCCGAAGTTGTGCACAATGCCAAAGCCATATTGGCTATCGGTAATTATAGTCACCTTCTGACTTTTCCCAATTTACAGGCTTGAATTAGAGCCACCAATTCGGCAACTTGTGCAGATTTTACCCCTTTTAGACAGGATGCTTCCAGGATTGCCGCTACAGTACAGACGGCATAAGCAGTACTCAACACACCTGTTTCAGTTCGTAAACATGAACCATAAACAAACATCACACAATCAGATTCTTCAAGAGGAACATCCTTAATATCAGGACGGGGCTTGGTGCAAAATTCAGTCACATTCAAACAATCATGTTCCGCTTCATCGCTCACTTCTTCATCCCAAGCATCTGGCAATAAAGTGGAAGGATTCACAGTTATACATCTCACTATTGTCACATTTTCTGCACCCAGAATCACTCTCTCATACCTAGTCAGCCGACTATAGGTGAGGTGCTGAGTCCGTGTTTTTGTTAAAAGGATCTCAACTGAATGTGGCACATACACTCTCACAGGATGACCCATTATGATCCCTTCACTCTGTTCCAGACTCACACATGTAGCAGCTACTGCTTTCAAACATCCAGGTAACGCGGCAGCTACTGAATCTAAAGTAGCAGAAAAATATGCCACAGGTCGTCTCGCCATTCCATGTATCTGAGTTAAAACTGCAAGTGCACACCCATCTCTTTCGCTGCAATATAATGCAAAATCTTTTGAATAATCAGGCATCCCCAATGCCGGTGCCTGACACAGACTGTCTTTCAATTTAACAAAAGCTTCCATGCTCTCTTCATCCAATTTAATTGGATCTTTCACATCATTCCTTGTCAGCCTCTGTAGAGGTTTTGCCATTAGTGAAAAACCACTGATCCACTGTCTACAATATCCAACCACTCCCGAGAACATTCGCACTTTTCTTTGAGTTGTGGGTGGTTTCATGTCTTTGATCACACGAATACGCTCTGATGTTACCTTTCTGACTCCCTTCTCAATCTTGTGACCTAAGTATTGGACTTCTCGCTGACAGAATTGTAATTTTGCAGGGGACACTTTATGTCCACCTTCTGCCAAATGGTTCAGTAAAGAAATTGTGTCTGCAATACAGGCTTCTTGAGTCTTTGATGCCACCAGTAGGTCATCAATATACTGAACCAGAACTGACCCTCCAGACATTTTCAAATCTTCTAGACACTTTTTCAAAATCTGTTTAAAAACTGAAGGACTCTCAGTATACCCTTGAGGAACTCGGCACCATGCCAAAACACGATCTCCAAACCGGAAAGCAAATAAATACTGGCTATCCGGATGCAAGGGAATCGAAAAGAATGCATGACACAAATCAATCACTATATACCATTCCGCATCATGTGGGATTTGATAGAGAATCACTGCTGGGTTTGGCACAACTGGGCAACAAGGCACAACAATTTTATTCACCTTTCTCAAATCTTGCACTATTCTATAGGTTTCGTTTGACTTTTTCAATTCCATAATAACACTGTCTTTCTCTGTAATTTTAATCGGGTCTACTTTTTCATTAACCCAATCTCTTGTCCTGTGAAATCCCACACATATGAATTCACTACCTTCATCAATTCTTTAGGCACACTTTTATCTGTAAGAAGTGAAAATAACTTGTTCACTTCTGTTCCTTGCTTTGCTAGCACCATTTTAAAAGCGACATCCTCATCAGGTGTCTGGAATGCAATACCATCCGGTGTGCAGTAAATAGTGCAATTCATTTTGCACAACAAATCTCTCCCTAACAAATTTACCGGACTCGAGTCACACACTACGAACCGATGCATGTCTTTAAATGGTCCAATATGCACTTCAATTGGTTTAGTAACTGGAGTATTAATCTGTTTATTTGAGACTCCTACTACTTGGATCGTTTCTCCCGAGAGGGGTAGGTTTGGAATTTCTGCTGCTCTCACAGTAGAACGGGTAGCACCAGTGTCCACAAGAAAGGTGATATCATTACCTTCCACTTTTCCGTCAACAAATGGATCTGACTGATCTACCTCTAGAGTAGCGCCAAGCACGCATTCTTCCTCCCCCCTCAGGCAGCGTCATTGATTCGACTCAACATCACTTCCATCACATTGCATCCAAAATTGGGGAATCACATTTGTGTTAGTATTTTTACCAACCTGGTCTCCTCTGTGGAACCCTGTATCCGCACTGTATCTCTGAGCATTTACATTGTGTGGCAAAGGTGGTTGCGGGACCTGATACTGGGTAGTAACTACATGCTGCTGCGGTGGCTGTTGCACACCTACCTCATTCTGCACCTGTGGGGTTAAAATTTGATTTCCTCCATTAATCCTCTGCACTGATCTACACTCATTCTTCCAGTGTCCATACTCTCCGCACGCATGACAAGGACATTTCTTTTTCGCCGCCTCCCTGCTCATTTGTCCCCTACCTCTACCTCCACTGGGTCTTTGAGCATTCTGACTAACTCCTCCGATTTGGATTGTGGGCTGAGAATTCAACTGGGCTTCCTGCTGCTCTGCTACCTTTACTTGCGCCCACATCATTTTCTCTTTTAATTTGCGATGGCGAGACTCAATGTCATCGCTGCAATATTTCGCATACCTTAGGATCTCATCAATTGTTTTGGCCTGCCAACACAACATGTGTTGCTGTATCATCTGACTAATCTCAGGTCTCAATCCGTACACAAACCTATACACAAAATGACCCATATCCTTGTCTCCAATATTCTCAAAACCACTATACTGCTTAAAAACCTGTAACAATCTCTCATAATACGCATGCACAGACTCTTTCGGCTCTTGGGTGGTTCTATCTATTTTTACCCAATCAGTTTCCTTAGGGGAAATTTTACTTTCAAAAAGTAATCACCTGATTGTACTTTTTCATCACCTCATCAGAAGGTGCTCCTGTTTTAGGATCTCTGGGATATTCCTCTTTTGGCCAATCTACTGTAATCTTACATTCAGTCCATAAATCTGCAGGGACAACAATTTCAAATAATCCATCTAGATCTTTCAGCAACACTTTCGAGACTTTCACAAACCTTTCAACTTGTTTGTACCATTCCACTGGCTTTTCTCTCAACCTGGGAAACTCATTTGTAAAAGACAATATATCCTGTCTAGACCATGGAACATGCACGTAACCTCCTCCTGGAACTTCTCTCATGGGACATTCAAGAGTTACATTTTCTGCTTCTCTTACTGGGCGTAAATATATTTCTTTTGCAGCTGTTTCTTCTTTCTTCCTCATCCATCTACCCTTCCATCTCTCCACGTCTCCCCATTTTCTCAACACAACCATTAACTCTTTTATCTGCAATCGTCTACCAGATGTATTCATATTTCCTATATCCTTTTCAGTAAAATCCACTCTATATGTCTTCTGCAACACTTTTGATCTCCCCATGTCTAGTCCTAATTCATCTGCAGCTTCTACTAACCTCTCATGTAGATTTCTCGCTTTCCAAGTAATACTCTTACACAGATACATCAGTTCCTCATCCTGATAAGTCTTTAGCCTATCTGGACTTATGGTCCCAAGGATCATTTCTTCCAGATCTACTCTCAACTTACACACATCTATAGGTTGTGGCTGTGTTTTTCTCCTTTGTAACCCTTTCACCCAATCATCTAACTCTTCAGTTGTTGGACCTATTGAAACTTCACTTCTGGGGATTTCCTCCAGCTCTATTCTTTTTGGCTGTATCTGCATTACTCCTCTAGGTGTTTCATTTACTGTTAAATTAGTCGGAGGTGTTAACCTAGTAGCGGTAGTGGGCTGTTCACCTTGAACGCTTTCAGTGTTAATTCTATTGCTAACTGATGTTACTGCAGAATTTAGTGGGATAGTCAAGGAAGGTTCATGGATAAGTCTATTTTCAAATACAGGTATTGCTGGTCCTATAGTTACTGGCACAATTATTGCATCTATCTTCATATTCATCTGATTTAATTTCTCAACTAACTGTTTGGTTTTTATTGCCAATTCTACTTCTTCTTCCTGCACTACATCACTTACGGTTGGAACTAGTGTCGTTTGATGGGTCATTGGGTTTTCTATTGACGGTGCATTTGGTGTCACCATCGCCGGATTTTCCTGATAAGGAGGTGGTCGTTACAATCCTTCAGTTATCTCTCCATTTCTCCATCTCTTCATTCTGTCCTCATGTCTTTCATCATGAAATATTCCAAACATAAATCTATTACTTCTGCCATCTCTATGTCTTTCCCTTTCATACATTTCATCTTCCTATTCTACTAATGCTTCTAACTGTGTTGGTCTGGGTCTTGGATCTAATGCCATCATATTGTCTCTCAAATTGCGCAAAACTGCCAAATTAAAACAACCATGCTCTGGAAAAGCTAACACACCATCATTCTTCGTATATTCTACCCAATTTTCTAGCCACATGCATGTGTGATAACCATATTTCAACATCATATAAGACGCTGGTGTCTTTGGTGGAGGGATAGGAACTCCTTCTCTCGTTATTACGGGTTTGTCTTTTTGAAAGAATCTTTTAATTTTCCCAAACAAAGTCAATTTCTCCTGTCTTGGTTGTTCGAAATACATTTTTGCTAATTATCAACAATTTCACTCAAATCCAAATCTTTGTCAACACAATCCGCTATAATTCACCAATCAGATTCCTTTGCTTCCCTAGGCACCTGACCAATGTCAGCGCGACACACTCTAATTCTTCCAATCGGAGCTTTCTACGTCTCTACTATCCTGTCCAATACCAGCACGGCTCACACCAACCGGCCAATCCGAGCTTACCTTGCCTCCGCAGTCTGACCAATGCCAGCGCGGCTTTTTGTGACGTCAGCCTCTCCTCTTACTGCTGACCCTCCCTTTACAAAAATTATCGGCACTTTTCTAAGTTCTTTTTCTTTACAATAACTTATTAGTCACAACATAAAACAATACCACATTGTCCGTTTACTAAATAAAGGATAGTTTTTCACTTAAAAGAATATTCCTTTCAATATGGGCAAGTATAACAATTCCGCTATCCTTCCCTTCATCCAAGCTAGGGGAGGACCGGTTACTTCTTTAGGGATAAGGCCAAAATTTCACAAGAGGATCTTTTGTTGGAAAGGAGGTCTTGCTACTCTTCTGGGGATAAGGCCAAAGTTTCACAGGTGGACCCTTCGCTATCTCACTCCTTTTCTACATACATGCTAAATAGTCCCTAAGATAACACATGGATGTTATCACTAATTAAACAGACAATGCACCTATTCCCGTGTGATTTCACTTCTCACACTTTTCTTCTGCCTTATTTCAGGCTAACTTTTACTGCCGGCTTCCCAGATACCCTTCTGTACCTGTGTTCCAAAAACTACATAAAAACAGGACACTAACTCACTTTACATAGAATGTTAAACATATAATCAATAATCAATAAATCACCAAACTAATCAATAATAACCATCATTCTGCTACTAGAAAAACTGATCCAGCGCAACCCCTAATTCACGATCCAGGGATCAGGAAAATTTCTTCACACATAAACCATTTACCAAACAACGGGGCCCATCACACATTACCCATAAATGATCCTGAAGACGGGCGCTGGATTTAGGATGGTTAATTTGTCAGTTTATGTACTATACTATACTTCACATTGATAACAATATATATTCCTAGCTATTCTTATTTTCAACTGTCCTCTTTTGGTCGATGGATCATTAGTTGACGAGTTGATGGTGACTATGATTAACTAAACAGTTTAATACTTTAACTAAATAACCACTGAGTCGTTTATTCGGTTAATAATTTAATTCAGATTATCAGTGCATACACAAGATCACATATAAGAGAACAATTTATCAAGCAATGTAATCAAAATGAATCATTTGCATCGACATCAAAGCGTGCGTAGGGAATGGGGAGAGAAGGTACATCATAATACTTTGCAGAGATATATTGCAAAATTAAAGCATTTAAGGAGGGTGATACCCACCAAAGAATCAGGAAAACCACTTCCTTGGCCGAGGTTGTGGCAAGGGGTCCCCAGAGATAGGCTCAGAGGACAAAGTTAACAGGACAGAATGCAGCTAAGTCTTGCAATAAACTAACAGACAAAAGATAATCTCCCAAGTCTATCTACCTTTGATCTAGTCCTCCTCGGACGCAGTCTCCTCCCAAGCACTCCCGCAACGTTCTCGTACCTAAAGTGCTCTCTGACTCTGTGCAGATCCGCTCTCTCTGTCTTGGTGCGCTTCCTCTCGATGTTCTAGATGTTCTCTGCGTTCTCTCTCTCGATGCTCTGCTCTCGATACTCTCTCCCTCGGTGTTCTGACACACCCCTAATTGGGATATCAATTATACCCTGATGCCTAGCTCACTATCTTACAATGTTGCAGTGTCAGTAGAAACTCGGCCTGTTATTGGTTGTCACAAATCATGTTAGGGTCTCCTCATCCAGTTCTCCCATCCCATACCGGTTTTAACAAAGAAGTATTAAGGATAAATACATTTGTATACTACTAATATCAATAGTTATACATTTTGCAACATTCTCATATTGAGACATCCGCTTCACATTCAAATTGCACATAGCGATGGCAGTTCCCACAGTCGCTGTCGCGTCTTGGCACATAAACAATAGGACACAGGTCAACATGGCCTTCACACGGATTACATCAGCTGGTGCACTCTGCAGTTCGTAAGCAGGCAAAACATTTCAGCGCATGCGTCTTCCGTACAGATCAAGACAACCACATGCTGGTTCGGACAAGAGGCCATTTTCATGCAGGCCCAATCTCGTACTAAAGTAAATAAACACAAAAGAATATTAATTCATGAAATAAAACCCATAATGGTTACCTCCCACCATACTAATACCCTGTATTAATTAATTCCTAGCAACAGCTATTAATTTAAAGCAACCTTTTCGTTATTTGTGCACAACATGCAAAATGTGCAATGTACAACATAGCATAAACATGCATTAGTACGATTTTTCAAAGCGCAAACAGTTAATACGTGCTCATGCCATCATGGTTTAGTATAATAAATAAAATGCGTTTGCCCCATGTGTGAATGTGTGCATTCAAGGTTGGTTAGTTCATGCAGTCAATACATTATTATGGGGTTGCTTAATTTCATGAGGATGTATTTTGCAAGCCTCACTCCATCAAAATGCCACTGAGTTAATAAATCAAAGTTTTGCGTTCCCTGCACATTTGTTAGCGAACCAAAAGCAACTCTCCAGGCATTGATTTAATTGCACCAATTGAAATGCTCCACCATGTATTTGCAAAGTATATACAAAGCGCTCCAGCCCTTCTTGCCAACAGAAATGAAAGCGCTCCAGCACTTGTTGCTAACAGAAATGAAAGTGCTCCAGCTCTGTTTGCCAACTGAAATTAAAGCTTTCTAATGCTTATTGTCAACAGAAATGAAAGCGCCCCATCGCTTTTTGATTTATCATAAATGCAAGCGTATCCATCAACGCTTATGGCCAGAAACAAAAACACCAGCACTTCTTCCACATACATGCATGACCACTAGGCATGTTGCAGAAAACACGCGGCAGTGAGATTAGGTTGCTACTCATTGCACTCCTAGGTTATAAAGATGGGACGACTTCAGGAAAGAAACAGGGAATGCGGCTTCAACACGCCGATTGTGGCAAAAGGATAGTCAGAACTCTGGAAACCAATTAAGATACGAAGCAGCGTCGGGAAGAAGGACGAGGGTTTAAATGTTCAGTAACCCAGAGGTCCTACCCCCGAAGCTGACCTCCCAGGGATACCGGAACCAGAAAAGACTGAACCACTAACCCTACATAGTAATACAAGAAGGGTGAGAACGTGCATATCATTCATACCATCTACAGTACAGCTCTAGGAGCAGCAGTTCAATGTATGTTCCACTGACCAGAACCATGACATGTAGTGTGTGTCAATGTATAAACTAGGCCTGGGCGGTGAACTCCGCTCCCTTCACAGAGTTTGCAGAGTTTTCCGCACTCCGCGGAGCACGTGGAGTTCTGTGGTGTGGAGTTTTTTCCTCGCTCACGCTTGCCAACTTTAAGTTGGCGAGCGAGGAAAATCCACCACTAGACCACCTCCCAGAGAGATTTCTCAATTTGAGCGGTCGCAGATGGTCACGACTATTCATGTTGAGAAACCTTCCATTTGTGTTGAGAAAGCTGCCACTCGAGTAGAACATCTACTTGAGCAGCAGAAAGAAGCAGCGCCGTCTTGCGCTGCGCATGGTGCCGTTCGCGCTGATTTTCCAGTGCGGGACACACCTGCCGCTAAAAATCATCTCGAACAGGGCGACCTAACACACTCCACTGTTTGCGGAACTCGACATAGTGCAGCAGAGTTTTTGGGTCACTTTGTGGAGTTCCACGTAGCGGAACTCCGCGAATGCCGCCCAGGCCTAGTATAAACTACATACAGCAATATATAATCTTCATCTCAAAAACACATAAATCACATTGTCAACTATATTATGTAAACTTAGTAACCATTTATTTGCAATAATTATATACATACATTTACACAGATCACACCCAGGACGTGTCTGAAAACATTAAGCCTGATGAAGCAATTGACTCACAAGTGGAAATTGATGACAGCACAATTGCTACTCCTACACCCATAATTCAAACTCCCAACTACCAGGAAAGCCAGCGTGACACCAGTACCAGACTTTGATGAAGTTGCAGTGGCCGACCCATTGACTGGTGGGGAGACACATGGAGGAATTAGGCCACGCCCCTAGTGAGAGAACACAGCAGCTAGTGCATGACATATTCCTACCCGTTGTGGGGCCACCTCTGGCTGTAAATGGCCTGCTATGGGTGGCCCATAGCAGTTTTACCAGAGCCTTGTGCCTCATGCAGGACATGGCCCAGTACACCCCTGAAATCCACTTGAGCTCCCTCTGAGTCTTTAGAGAACAGATCAGCTGCGAGGGTATGGAGCAGTGGGAGGTGGTGGGCATTTTTGTACCCTGATTGACTTATTTTTGGATGTGATCTTTATCCCCTTTGACCAACTGGTGAACACGGTAGGCCTCCTGGTGGGCCACTTCCTAGCCTATCGGAGACTGATGGGAGAGATAGACAGACTGTGGGGTTTAGTAGACTCAGAACCTGACCCACACCTGGTGATCATACCATACACATGATCGGCGAAGGCCGCCACTTGATTACCTGGCTGACCAAAGCACAAACTCACACACTGCCGGACCCCCTAGCCATACACAAGCGGGTCTCTGGGGAAGACATTGGCTGAGCACTCATGTCGAAGGAATGGGCCACAATAGTACAATACCCACAGGAGGTTTCCCGGAACGCTCTCTTTTAATACATCCAACATAATAGACTGCATAGAACGAATCTTACCCTAGTCAGGCTTCACAAAATCTATCCCATGGCTTCGCCAGCCTGCCCACGCTGCCGGGTGCCTGGAGCAGATATGCTCCACATGTTTTGTAACTGCCCAATGTCCTGCAGCCTCTGGAAAAAAGTCACAAATGTATTGACCACAACGACAGGCTACACTGACCTTGACTGCATGACCGGCTGCGTACTAGGCTTTTACAGGCGCAGGAAAGCTAGGAGGGCCACAACCCATTCATTGATTTGGCATTCTTTTTGGTGCACAGCTTAGTAGCTATGTGCTGGAAAGCTGCAGTGCTGTCAGGGGTAGCGTGCTGGCGGACAGCCATGTTGAAGTGGGGCAAAGCCAAAGCTGTGGTGCTCTGAACAGAAGGGAGGACTTGATGACTGCCCTTGAGGAACCACGGGACAGTCCCATCCCCCAAACTGATTGCCATATGACAAGTAAGCCTGCCGAACTCAGTACATGAGTGAAACTCTCCCTTCTCCTCCCCCCCAATTCCTACACACCACATCTCCACCCCTCCATCCCCCGCGATGCCGTTGGGGCAAGCTGATGACACACCTTGAAACATTTTCCGTTGAGCCGCACCCAGATTGAATGCTTCACTATGAATTCTTGGGGTAGACTGTGCAACAGGAATTTGTAACTTAACATGTTCATTTCTGATTGCAGCTGTACGTAGCCTTGCATATAGTTGTGGTAGTTGCTGTGTTATTGAAACAAGTGTTTCATAATGTTCCTACACATGGATTTGCAGTTATGGGGCTCGATGACATGTTGTCTGAACCACTTTTGCAGCACCAACTGATGTTATCGCTCTATAATATCACTAAATTCCAATAAAGATCGTTTTAAAAAAAACATTTAAAAAACCCCGACTTTGACGAAGATGATGAAGAGCAAACACAAGGCAGGAACACAACTTCTTCTGTGCGCAGGACAACGAGACAACATAGAGTTCAACAACGTTCAGTTTGCAATGATAATGTCTCTAATGACATGTCAGACATTACACAGTTGTTTGGTGGACTTGAGAAATCAGTTATCACAGTACAGCGCCTGCTAGCCTACCTGGCCCAAGGGCGTTGAGCACTGAACTATGTAAGGACGGGAGGGAAGTAAAAATACTATCTTGCAAGAGAGCATACAACTAGTTGCACAATAACGTGTTGAAACTATACCAGTTTGTGACATTGTGGTGAGAAGACAAGTAATACTATACTAAGTAGTATACTAATAGCATAGCTGTGAGATGCTTAGAACACAAAATAAATACAATTCCAAGTAAAAGTTGTCAGACCAAAACAAGTTGATCAGATCCCAGCCTCAGTAGGGTAAAAAATATTTAAGCCAAAGCATAGTAATGACTCTGAAACAAGAGGACTTTTAATACTTTTTTGAAAGTGAATAAGCAAGAGATAGTGCACATGGAAGGGGGAAGAGAATTCCAAACCCTTGTTACACTGCTAGAGAAGGACTGGCACATAATTTCTTCTGGTTTGAATAAAACAGATTTGAGCAGCAATTAATTAGAGCTACATAAGATATATTGACCTTATAACAGTTTCAGCTGGGGGTTGATGTATGTAGGGATTTGCGGATGAGGCACATTAACCTAAATGGGGCTCAAGCTTCAATGGAAAGGCATTGTAATGGAAATGGCAACAGAGTAATATGCTCAAATTTCTTATTTTCTGAGACAAATCGAACTGCAGAATTCCACACAGATCTGAGAGGGGCAAGATAAACACTGGGTACACATCTGCAGAATGATTTGCAGTAATCATGCCTTGAGAAAACAAATGCTGGAGCAAGGGAATTCAGATCTTCTTCAGGAATAAACTGCCTGATACCCCAGAATGATCTAGTCAGAAATTAGCACTTTTAGCCAGGGTATTGATTTGGGAATGAAGCTTAAAATTCTTGTTACGGATTACTCCCAGTGTTTTGGCATTGTTGACTATGATGGGGCGGCAGTCGAAGGAGTGGAAACAGTTTATTCAAGACTGCACGGATAGGTTAGATTTCTTGGATGAGATTAGGAGGAATTCTCTTTTATGAGGGTTGACCCTTAAGTGATAGGTGGACACCCATCTTTAATCAGTTGTGGCTGAGTGTCATAAGCGTATTGGTGATAGAGGATACTAGAGTTTTTTAGGTGGATTCTTAGAGGTTACATGTAGAGATGAACAGGTAGGTGAAAGAACAGAGCTTTGCCTCCAGAACTATAAGTCCCATTCTCTAATCCAACTTCCATATCTGCCCTTACCCAAGACTGGGACTTTGATTCTATTGTTCCCAGAAACCTGGATCAGGTCATCCTTCATGCCACTATCTTACCACTTTGGGATGAAACATACACTACCTCAATCAAGCAAAAACAAACTAGTTGGTGGTTGCTGTTATACTCAAGACGTCTCCTAAATGCAGACTGACTAACTCACTAAACTCCTTCTGGTTTTGGTGCATAGGACTCTGCATTGTTACTAACACAAGATCATTCCAAACAGGCCAGTGATTGAAAAGATGTGGATATTGAAGTAGCTCTTCATCCAGAAATAGTTATTTTTCAGAGACGAGGCCCAGGTTTGATTAGGCATTGACCTAATCCATCATGTAATTCAAATTGAACTTCACCAGCAAAGGGTTTAAATATTTCAGTGAAAATGAATCCTTCATTTATATATCCGTCCTTTCTTCTTTCTGTCCATTCATCCCCAGACTCTCTATGTGTACCTGCTTCTGAAATATCTCACCAAATGTGTGGTGTGTGATAAGGGTGCCTGTATTGTTGCGTAAACTAAGACTTTGGTGTAGTTCTTCAAGGTTTGCTTTCCAACTCACAGTTGACACAAGTGAACTTGGTTCAATGCACCAGCGCTGAATGTGAAAGAAAGGTTTTTGTAACCCCGCAGAACCCCACTCAATACATTGTTGAAGTAGACTTATTGCTTTTGAGATACTAACAATCCCTATAAAGAGATCAGGGACACTGTGGTAACAGAAATAAACCAATGTTGTTATTCACAGTTTCACACTGCATTAAGAAGAATAGACACTTTTAAATAAAATCATTTGTTACGACAGGAATAACCTGTTTCTCAGTACATCTAAAACAAATACACAGGATAGCACAAAAATGGAAAGAAGGATTTGGGATGGGATTTTCTTACACTCAATAAACAACCCGTTTTTCAACTACCTCTCTTAGTTTCTCATATTGAGGACTGCTCAGTGCTTATAGTTACTTTATTTTTCTGATTCATTTTGTCATACTCCTTGCTTTTTTTCTTCCTCTCCTGTTAGTCGAATTGAAACCTTTAATGTCATTCAACCTTGATTGTAGATCTTAAGATCAGCCGGATTTTCCACAGGGCCATGCAGACTACCAGACCAGAAGTGATGGGTAGGCACATGATGTCCCTAGAAACATTAAATATGGCTTTTTGGTCGAAGCAGGGAGAAGTAAAGTGTCACAATGCCTAGGGTGTGAAAAATCCTTGCACAATTTGAGCTTCTAGTCTAGCTCTAGAGTAAATATGGCCTTTTGGATGAGCCATGTTTTTGCCAGTAGAAATATATAGTAAGAAGGTTTTTCCACAATGGTGTAATATAAAAAGCACAGGTACACTGTAGACCTTGCAACTTTTGCCTCTCAAGTGTAGCTAGGCAAGCAGCGGGAATGAACAGGTTTAGCAGTCTGTTTAGGCCTCCTTCCCTGCCTTCGCGCACAGTGCTCCTGTTTTTTTTATTAACAAAACGTTTACATCACAAATAATCCATATTGGTTTATTCCAAAAGCTGTTTAAGCCTGTGTTTATATTCACATAATATCAACATTAAAAATGTATTTGTGTTGCTTTTAAGTGGTATCCCTTCCGGTACCACTGTTGTATTAACAGAACGGCAATTCATTACTGGCCCAGCAGTGATCGGGTACTGGATCCACTGGTTTTGGAGTTAGGATTTATAAGGTCAAGTTCTTGTTCAGCTCCTTGCAACGATGTTCGTTTTTGTATCTTTCACTGTTTAATGGGAATTATTAAGGGCCTTTCAGGAAATTCTACAAACAGCCAGTCGCTTCTCTAACAGTAAAGTGAATATCATGCGAAGCCTGAGATAGAATCCATTCTACCAAAGACATTTCCCATCGATGTGGATTTCAGTTAAATATATAATCGGAAACATTTATCAATGATTGCTAGGAAGGACTTCCCAACAACTTTCAGACACTTCACAACAGGGATGATATGTACAAAACCATTTTGCATTCTCAAATCCTATGATACACATAATCACAGCGTTTGCAAATGCAAAACGGGTTTAGCTATCCATACTGAATCATAATTAGGAAGGGGAGTGAAAATGGTGCTTCTTCTTAATTGGAATTCGGTATGCTGTCTATCAATGGTTTGCAACCACAATTAGAGCCACAAACTATTGATCAGTTATCAAAAACTCAATTGAGGTGTTGCGCGGTTCCTACAAAGTAAGAAAGACTGTGCGTTTGGACAGCATATGCGTCAGAGTATGGAGACTGAGTCCACTCATAGCATCAGAATATGTTGACCCAATTCCTGGCTAGCTCACAGTGTGCCATCTAGACCCCGAAATCTGACAGGTTACCTTTTGGTAGCTGCAATCTCATGACATGACCAGTCTGATCCCACTCCCAGGAAAACTGTGGAAACAGATCTAGCTTTTCGTTATTACCTTAGGCATGCCCAAAGGGAGGCACAAGAAATACACAAAATGGCATTTCAAATATTTATTGAAGCAATTGGATTCTTGGGTAAAAGACATGGGCTGCAATTATTAGTAGAAGGAAAGAAAGCATTATCACCAGCATTACAAAGAATGGTGAAAAAGATTAATAGTTCAACCATTATGTCGTTGCAGTGATTATATGAATATTTGAATATATATGATACTGATAACCTTACCTAATGCTAACTATGCTGGAGAGCATAATAGGTTGTGCATTCTGACAGAGCTCTTGGAGTAGCTTAACTCCCCATTTACCTGTATGAGTGATGTATCAGGAAGCCAGCCTGGTGTAGGGCAAGCCTCCGTCCTTTGCAGGATGATGATAGAAATCAGCAGGGCTGGAAATCAGTCACGGGCGAACACCCAGGATAATCCATGTAACTCCTCCTCGGACAAGCTAATTGTCAGAAGCAGTTTATATAATAAAAACTGGCCCTGTTCGCACTGTGCCTGTGGTCCTTAGCTATTCATTGTTTGTATTTCCTACTCGGAGCTGTCTCCGAATGGATAACAACAATACGCAAGGGCAGCGTGCTAAGTGTACTTTATCCTTGAGCATAGTGTACAATGTTATGATAAAATGCTTACAAAGAAATATGCGTGCAAGCAGAACACTTTCTGAGTATGTTATCATGTACGTGCAAAGCAGGCAAAAGTCACTTGTGTAAAAAGATGTCAAGTTTAAATGTGAATATGTAAAATGGAAGCTTTTGTGCATGGGCCCTGTTAAACATCATGACAGAGGTGGTAACTGATTTGCAAATGGTAGGTCACCTTGGAAACCTTTCCCCTTTGAGAATGTAGGCAGTAGTATAGGCACAAGACATTGGTTCCCTGAGCAGCCAGTGGTCCAGGGGACCATTGCCTTCTTTCCACAATGTCTTCCCGAACAGTAAATGTATTTTTTAGAGTGCCACTTTTAAGGAACACAGGTTGCTTAAAAAAAAAAGCTTCTCATTTGGGAAAGGAAACGCAGGGACGATGATCAGTTGTCCCCTGCCAGCGCCCATCCCTGTGTTTGTAGCAAATTACCAGGGGTCACAAATTATGACCTGACTAATAAATATGTATTCGTTTTGAGATCTACTGTGACTGGAGATTTCAAAAGACTACCTATGAATTAGTACATTCGTTAATAGATATATATGGCCCCTCTAATCTCCTTGATTGCTTCCTTTGGAATTGCCACTACATCATACGCAGATGACACACAGTTGATTCTATCCCTGGACAAAGGTTCCTTTGAATCAGAACTTAACTTCAAAAACTGTCTCACCGAAGTTGGCCTGTGGATGCAGTTAAACCATCTTAAATGCAACACGGACAAAACTGAGATCCTGGTATTCGCCAAATTTAATTTGTTTTCCCCTACTCAATGTTGGCCTAACGCTAGGGTGACCAGGCGTCCCGGATTTGCCCGGACAGTCCCGGGTTTTCGCCAGCTGTCCCGGCAAATTTCCGGAAATTAAGCTCATGTCCCGGTTTTCAGAGAGGGTCGGCTGAAAACGGAGGGAGGTATCTTTTTAAGTTTTGCAAAGCAGGGAAAGTTAGCAGCTGTTATAAGAAAACAATTTAATTACAGGCATGCAACTGGCTTTACAAATGGCATTTTATGTATGTTCTTACTGCCTCTTCTGTAAGGAGCACTGTCATTCTGTGGGCTGGGTTTTAAGTAAAATTGTAGTCCTTCTATTTTTGGGAAATGTCCCGGTTTTTGGCTTTAAAATTCTGGTCACCCTACCTAACGCCGTGCCACCACCCCCTGCCACGGTAAAAGTGGCAAGAAATTTAGGAGTTAAATTCTATACCTCCCTGTCCTTCCGCCAACAAGCCCTTGCTTCAGCTTAATTAAATCTCTTAGAAAGTCTTTTGACCTTCTTCCACTAGCTGCGAGGAAAACTGTTGCCTTCACTCTCATCACTTTCAGACTCAACTATTTTAATAGTCTCTACGCAGGTGTGTCGAAACATACTCTTCAAAAACCTCAATGGTTCAACATGCAGAAGCAGATTCGTGCTAAAACTACCTAGATGCAGTTCTGCCTCCACTGCTCTAAAAACTCTACACTGGCTACTAGTACACAAAAGGATCATTTTTAAGATCCTTACACTGATATTTAGGGCATTCAGAGCCTCCGGACCAAAATACCTGACTGCCAGAGTCACACACTACAACTACAAGAACTCTGAGATCCACATGCGAATCTACTTAAGCCTCCTCCTTTTAGACTGAAAACCAGAGTAGGTAAATCCTTCTCGGTTCTAGGATCCAGGGCATGGAACCAACCCCCTCCCCCCCCCCGCATTGCGTTTCATTGAATCAGAAGCTCTATTCAGAAAACACTTGAAGACCTGGATCTTCTTGGCTCCAGATGCACTCTGCCACTCCCTTCTCTAGCCAGCAGTCCTTTATTCCTTGTTTCTCAGCTGAGTACTCAGTTTCATTCTCCAGTGCCAGGATGCTCCATTGTGAGTGACAGTGCGCTTTATAAGTTACAATTAATTCATTTACTCATTCATAATTATATTCCAAATTTAAAGATGAGCCACCAAAAGTCTGTGTTTAATTTGTAACCACCTTTTGCAACAAGCCTTATCATACACCTGGCCTCAGATTCATTACTCACCAATTTTGAATTGTTGTTGCTAGTAATATGTCCCATGTCATTAGCATATAGACAACATGCTGCACAAAGAAATGTCTAACAGCACCAAAAATTAGAAAATCTTACAGGCTATCAGTGGCTTGTGAGGCATGGTTTGAGGCCATGGCAGAACCTAATAAATATACAGTGACTGAGTTCCAAGGCACCAGCTGTTTATCAGTGCAGGTTTGGTTTAATGAGCCCCATAATCACACAAATGGAACAGAGGGAAATGCAAATCAAAGGAAATTAAAATGCAATTGGGAAGCTAACGCTGTGACAAAAGTATATTTTCCCAAAGATCCTTGTAGTTTTGTTGAGTAAACTGTGATATTGACTGGGTGAATGAATGGTGCTTTATTATCTCAAAATCAAGTGCAGTCAGAAGAAAGAACGAGAGGCTGTGTGTAACCCCTAGCATTTGAACATGTAGCCCTTTATTCAGTGAATGGTTCTTCATTCAGGGTGATTTACGGTGTGCACTAGGTGCAGTCACTTTTTTTGTTCTTGTGCTGGTTCATTTCCTATTTCTGTCACTGTCCTGGCTCTTTTCAGGGACTGCATTGCTCCCGTGCAGTGCTAGTTCCTGGAAGGTTTGCTTCCTTTTAGGCCCTCTTCAGAAACGCTTTATGCCCTGGCCCTATTTTGGATCATTTTAGATAGTTGCATTGAACCTTTTCACCCTTTACAGATCCTGCTCAGCTTCAGCTGTCTGGCAACACCCCATGTCAACACAACACACAAAACACATAAAGGGGCTTTGGGTCACACAAAATGTATTGGGTGATGCTGTGAGTCAACCCTCTTCAGCTATTAGCATGTTAGGATGAACCTCTTCAAGCAAAAGCTTGCTCTCATTTCTGTCAGTAAGAAGGTTGTTCCATAATGTTGTAATGGATGGATGGATGCTTACATGTTCTGCTGTTGCGGTTTACATGGGTGTTGGAGAGCAGGTAGAGTTGTTCCTCTCCTCAATGCACAGCTAAAAAACAATAAGGATTTGGGGCCATATGTACGAAGCCATTTTGCATTTCTAACGTTGCGAATTGCTATTCCATGCCACTTGGAAATGTAAAATGGTGTGTTTATATGTACAAAAGGCATTTTCGATGATGCACTTTGAGATTTCCCTCATGTAGAAATCTCATTTTTGCATTTCTAAATTAGAAACCGTAAATTGGTTTTACCAAATAGAGATTTGCTAACACTATTGACAAAGGATTTCATAATTGCGAATTATCGCAAAATGGCCATTTGGGAAATACAATGTGTTTCAGGTGGTAATCAGGTGCAAACTATAAAAAGTCACCTAAAATGCATCTGGCTCTTTCAGTATCGTGGCTCTGCATGTCTTGGCGAGTAGGTTGAGGATTTTGGCTGGTAGGCAGAGAAGAAGAAGGAGATAGGAGAGGATATTTAGGGTGAGGATCACCCTGTTTAGACAGACTGATGCGGAAATTTATGAAAAGTTTAGACTGAATAGTGAGGTCATTTGGATTTAATTGATGAGTTACATCCTCAGCTCTAAGCCCCAACAGTCAGAAGCAATGCAGTTCCACCACATGTGCAGGTATTGTGTTGTCTACACTTTTTAATTTTCTGGTAGTTACCAGGGAGTTATAAATAGCAGTGGGAGTGTTACAAAGTGCATTTTTTAGTTTTTTTCATAGTTTTTTAATCATCGCAGATATATGGGACCTGGATATCTGTGGTATTGTTACATGTAGCCTTCAGTCTGATCTCAAAGGAATATCTATTTAACCTCCCCATAATAGGCTCATGTACATCATGAGACACTTCCAGTTGCAAAAACGCGTTTAGGAGTACAAATCACGTTTAGGTACACAAGGTACACAAAAAATCACCCTTAGCGCAACATCAGGAAGAGAGTGGAAACACTATTAGGAGTGAAAAATTTATCAAGGTGCAAAATCGTATTTAAGTGCAAATTCACATCTATATATTAAATCACCCTTGATGCAGTATCAGCAAGATTGTGGAGACACTTTAGGAGCAAAAATACATTTAGGAGCAAAAATCTCATTTAGGTGGACAGAAAATTACGAGCGGCTCGCAACTAGTGAAAAGGCAGCAGGAGAGTGATATCACAGTTAGGGGCAGAATCATTCAGTGCAAATATAAAATACAGTAGTATGATGTCACATTACGTGTAAACAGTGTGCATCACTATGAAAACAAATTTGGTTGACATCAGATTTAGGTGTAAATTGCACTGTGGAATCACATTTAGGAGAAAAATCTCATTTAGGTCAGAAATCACATAAAGGTTCAAAAAAGCACCCTGGGTGTAGCAGCAGGAGTGTGGAAATGCTTTTATAAGCTTAAATTACATTTGGTTGCAAAACCATATTTAGGTGCAAAATCACTTTCGGCACAGCATCAACAGGAGCATGGAAACATTTGTAGGCGTGCAAATGCACTTCCATTGCAGTGCATTGACTCTTCTTTTCACTTTTTATGCACTTCAATGAAGGCTCTCTTTAGGTAGGCAGACATTCATACTAGCTAACAGCATTACTGAAATAATCATCCAGAATGATTTAAAATGTAAATGATATGTTCTTCAAGAAATGGATGAAGGGGTTGACCCACACAAACCAAAAACTGAAGGAGGCTGACTCAAATTCTGTCACTGTGTATGGTTTTGATGTTGATAATACGAGTTCTAGGGCAGCAAAAGCTGTCTCTAGTCAAACCTAAAAAGTAGTAGATACTGAGCCACTCAATGCCCAATATCTGATGATAAACACAAACCATTATATTGTATTAAAAAAAATGTTTATTGGAATTTTGCCCAAATCGGTACAAACAAGGATTATGGATTGCACAATTTTATTTGTGCATTCCATAATTTTAATTTCTATATGGCACTTTGCGAGAAAGTGGGCTATTAGTTGGGGTGGGTGGTAGATCACCACAAGTAATAATGGCACAATCTTAGTTTGTTCCATTAATGGTTTCAGTAATTTAAACCTGAGCTCACGTCACAGAGAAGACATGCTTAACTAAGGAAAATGGGTAAAGTAGTTAGTGGTACCAAAACAGGTAAAAAGTCGAGGACACCTCACAATAAAGCTCCCACTCTAATTTATGAAAGTAGAGAAGTATTGTCTTGAACAAAATTAGACCAAAAGCACAAAACATAATAAGGGGGACCGGAGATATGATTTTTTAAGGTTTTAGATACAAACACTAACAAAACGCGCAAAGCTCCAACTACAAGCAACTAGTCCCACTAGAGCGGGACAAGGGCTAGGTTTAAGGCTGATCACATAGGACTCCTGGTTAGATACAGATATCATGTTTGTCCTGGTCGGAAGTGTTATGTTTTGAATTAGTCTCTGAAATGAAGGTTAAAAATTCTCAGTGGGGCAAGGAGGTAGGCTGTAACTTAGATGGGTTGTTCAAGGCCAGATAGTCATCGGACATGGGGAAGCCATTGGCTTTCGGTGGGAAAGCTCCAAGTAGGAGAAATTCCAAATTTTCACCAAGGGAAAGTCTTTCGCCTGATGGATACTTTTGGCGCCTTCACCCGGTGAAGATTTTTACCTTCGGACTTAGTCACTTTTTGTAGCTCGGATTCCTCCAGCGATGCAAGACTGCAAGCTGCAGCCAAACAGAACTCCACAAGGCTGAAAACCTCCTCTGTGATGTCTCGCTGAAACAGATTTGCTGCTGTGGAAAATCTCAAAGCTGCAGAAACTTGAATCTCTGGCCCCACTGCAGCGCATCTTCCTCAGATTGACTTGTCTGGTTTGCCCTGGTCTTCTGTCGGATGTCCAGGCAAAAATCCTTGAAAAAGTTTACAAGTCCCAGCATTTAGGGTTAGGTAGGAAGAGTACACTTTGACACTTTTCTATGGGCCCCAGGGCTTAGGAACACCACCTAGGGGTCAGGACTCACTCCAGTAAAAGCCACCAGCAGGGTCCAGGGCAGGTACAGTTGGAAAGGCCATCTGGGTTCTTCATGAAAGTGGCCTTCTTGCAGTTTGTGTGTCCCTTTAGTTTAACAGGTCAGCCATCTGACCATTGGAGTCCACTTCTCAGTCCTGCGTTCAAGTGGGAGCAGGTTCCGCCCTCCCCTCACAGATCACAACATCTGGCGCTGTCCTCCTTCTGTCTTACACAGGTCTATAAGTGTTCTGAAGAGGGTGCTTTGAGTGCCACTTTTATGCTCTGTGCCAGCCTGTGGATTTGGGAAACTCCTGGTCACTCCCTAACCAATTGGGTAAAGGTTCCCAGGATGAACACTACACACTTTTGAGGTACTTTTTGTGTGTGTCTTTTATGTAAACTATCCCACAGTGCCCCTCTTGACCTAAAACCAACATGGCAGAACCTTTCTTCCCCTATGCAGAGCTCCCTGTGCTCAGCCAGAGGTGTGGCTATTTTAATGGAAAAACCCTCCGTTGTGGTCACTTGGCAGTGGGGCCTGGCTGTCTCTCAGCACAATAGAGAGGGCAGGCCTAGGTTTAGGTGTGAGCTACATCTGCCTGGCAGGCCACTTTGAAGATAATTATGTTCCTGGGCACTGACCGAATAGCCATCCTGTCAGAGGAACATGACTCCTACACCCACACACAGCCTTTGTCTGGCCGCTGGAAGCCACTTCACACCCTTATCAAAGGAGACCTTCAGCTCCTGTGTGACAATGCACACTGGCAGAAAGGCACATTTGGCTCATGCAGAAAAATGACAACTTTCTAAAAGTGTAATTTTGAAAATTGTAATATAAAACCCCACCTAACCATTAAGTTGGATTTTAAATAACTTTTAAAATGAGTCCTTGAAGTATTTTTCTAGCTAATCCCAACATAAAGTTATATGTTATAGGGTGTTATAATGTAGCCCAGTGCTTTTCTATGAGTAAGCCAGCCGTACCACAGTGAAAACGTCTCTTCAGTGCTAGGGCATGTAAAACATAAGTACACACGTCCTACTTTTTGAATATCCTACCCACTGCCGTATGGGCACCTAGGGCCTACTTTAGGGGTCACTTATAAGTATTATTAATGAAGATTGAGGCCTGGCAAAGGGCAAACTACCTACCCAGGCTGCAGGGGCAGGCCTGAAGACATGCTTTCCATTGTGATGGCATATTATGTGCTGCGGGTAACTAGTGACATTTAACTTACAGGCCTTGGGTATACTTTGGTACCACTTACTAAGGACTTATAGGTAAGTTAAATATGTCAATCAGGATTGAGGCCAATTACTACATATTTTAAGGGTCAGAACTTATGCACTGTGCCTGGTTAGCAGTGCCCCAGTGTGCAGAGTCAGAAAACCATCGGGATCATTGCAGAAAAAATGGGGGTGACCATACAAAAAGAGGCATTTTCTCACACAGTTCATAATGAGCAGTAGTGTAATTTCAAAGCACTGTTTTACATGACATTAAGTACTGCCACTGACCAGGTGGTATGCATTAAATAAATGTATCATATGATGATGAGAATCACATTCTTTGACTGTCAGCCCTGTGTCATCACTAAGTGGCCTGATACCAAAGACATTTTCCTGCACATGGCTATTACATCAATGCTGTGATTCAGCAGGCATTCTCTTTCAGTCCTCAGGTCCCTTGTCAGTCTTCAGTGGGATAATAAGAAAGGACTTATTCTTATTCCATGTTAATGACTATTCATCCACCTAAATTACAGTGGACAAAATCAGAGCATATTTTAATTTCAGCAAGTAGTCTGAATTATATCTGAAATTAATGTAGAGGGTGTGCTCATATCACACAAAAATAATTGTTTTCTGTAGTTTGATAGGATTGTACCATTTATCTCAGTTAGTGGTTAACCTTTGTATGAGTATGAGTATGAGTTATGTTTATGTCAATATCACAGGTAAGTTAATAGATGAGATACATTATAAGACTACTGTACATGATAATGCCATTGCAAGTCACTGAGGAGTTCTGTGAATATATAGAGGAATGAGGCCGATGGCTGAGTTATATTATAATGTCATGGAACCCCAAGTTAACTTGCAACATCCCTTTAATAGGTCGGAATCTGACCTACCTCATGCATATTAATGAGGTAGAGTACAAATTCCAACTCACTACGATTGGAGGCCGTTATAGGGATAGTGGCCTCCTGGGGTGAGCAGACCACCATGTCTGTGATTAATTTCTAATAAAGCAAAACAGTTTTTTTTAATGCAGCCCCTTTTCCTTAAAGGAAATGGGACTGCATTTAAAAAATAAAAGTTTATTTATTATTTTTTTACTTTGTTTTAGACGAGGCAGTGGTCCACTGGACCACTACCTCCTTTTAAACAAACTTTAGTTTTACATTCACAATGTAGAACGGGTCCCTATTGCGAATGGGTTACCACCCCCTTTGAGGTGCCAGTAAAATATCAATGTTTTGCCACCAGATTTCGGGGGCAAAACATTGATACATTACATACCAATTCGGTATTTGGAAGGGATGCCTACACTTCGCCTCTTCCAGACATTGAATCGGTAGCCATTCGGAATCCCATTTCAGGAGTTAAAATGGGATTCGTAAATAAGAAAAAGTATTTTAACGGTTTTGCATCTTGCCCATCGTTGTTATAAGTTCGACTGTGTGTATCTATCTGCAGGTATTTCTGCCCAAACGGCAACCTTATTCAATTACTATACATCAAAGACACAAGCAGGAGGGACTGTGATGTCACCAGGAAGTTAGTCATTATGTAGCACCAATCTAATTTGGAAGGTTGTCCCTTTCCATCTGCCTCTGGGAATGCAATTGATTTCACATAGTCTGGTGCAAAAAATTAAAGACAGTGGGCCAGATGTACGACCCGTTTGCGCATGCAAAAACATATTGGGTCATGTACATAGCCCATTTAGCGAGTCGCAATTTTTTTGTGACACGCTAAATATGTTTTGCGACTCGCTATTTGGAAGGGGCTTTCCCTTACAAATTGCGAGTCTCAAAACAATGTACTAATGTTTTGCGACCGCAATTGCGGTTGCAAAACACTCGCAATTAGCACCTACTTCAAGTAGGTGGTAATTCATTTGCAAATGGGAAGGGGTCCCCAGGGGACCCCTTCCCCTTTGCTAATGCATGCAAAATAATTTCTTAAGGGCAGGCAGTGGTCCCAGGGTCCACTGCCTGCCCTTAAAAAATGAAACAAAAACGTTTCATTTTAGTTTTTTTTTAAATGCATCCCGTTTTCCTTTAAGGAAAACAGACTGCATTTTAAAAAAAAAAAGCTGCTTTATTAAGAAGCAGTCCCAGACATGGTGGTCTGCTGAGCCCAGCAGGCCACCATCCCTGGGAGGGCTGGCATTCACAATGGGCTCGCAAATTGCGAGAGGCTCATTAATATTAATGTGCCTCGCAATTTGCGACCCCATTGGGAATCGCAAAACAGTGTAAACACACTGTTGTACATTTCAATTAGCACCTCGCAATTTGCGACTCGCAATGTGTCGCAAATTGCGAGGCGCTAAATGAAAGGGTCGTACATCTGGCCCTAAGGGCCTTATTTATGAGAAGTGTTGCATTGCTGCAACAAAACAGCAATGCAACACTTCTCAGTGCACCCTCCTCGCGACTCAATGGATGCGCCATATTTACAGTATGGTGCATCATGTCGCAAGGAGTCACAGATACGTCAGTATTACTGACGTATCTGTAGGCACAAAAGTGACGTTTTACTGGAGTGTGTCTGAAAACAGACGCAACTCCAGCAATGTGTCCATTCACATGGGGCAAGCCCCAGGTTAAAAGGCCTGTGTCACCCTTACGCCTGCCATGCCATGGCAGGCATAAGGTTTTGACGCAATGATGTCCTAGAAGTGGCGCACTGAAATCTTATAGATTTCAATGCGTAACTTCTACGAGGCTTTGATGCGGGGTAACGCCCACCCTGCAAACATTATACCTGACGCAGGTATAATGTAGCAAAACGGTTTACGAAGTAACGCATCTTCCTAGATGCTTCACATCGTAAATATAGCGCAACGTGGCACATTATTTACGCCGTTGCAGCGTCACAAACAGTGACGCAACGGCGGTGTAAATATGACCCAGGGCTTCATAAATAAGGCCCTATGTGTCCCATTTATAACAAGCATTGACAAAATCGATAGGTTTGGCTGCAAACACAGGAATACACAAATGCCTGCTGATTATTTGTGCTGTGTCTCTATATGTACTATGTTTGAAGTATTTTCAAGTACAAGTTTCTCAATTCCCTTTTTGTTCCAGTACCAGAATAATGAACCACTGCTGACCTAATAATGCTATTAGAGTCGTAGGAAGGTTTAATTTTCTGCATGAATACAAAACTCTGATAGTGCCCGCTATGGATTTAAGATTTGCATTTTTTTTGCATATTTATTGAAAATCCACTAATGGATTTTCACTGAAATCACTTTTTAATTCTTTCTCTGCCTTCGAAAGATGCCATTGTTTCCGTGAGATTCTTTTGATAGAAATAAAAGATTTGGGATATTTTTTATAACATATGCTAACCGTTGCTTCTTTTTTATGGAAGATCTCATGAAACATTCTGCATCTCTAGCTGCTGCTTTTCTTTTTATTCTCCAATAAAACTTCGTTGTGGGTTTTACATCTCTCAGATTGTGAACTGATCAGTTTTATTCTCAGAAATCGTGTATATGGTAAATGTTGTCTCAACGGTTCCGGATGAAAACCTTCGTAATGAAGAATATCATGATCTGTTGGGTTTGGTACATGTGACCATGATCAACGAACCCCCTTTCCTCTGTATTCATACATTAAACTCATTTATTTGTTGTGTTTTCCATATGTAAGTGAATTTTATTCTTTCACGTTTCTCATTCATTTCAGGTAAGTTATTTTCCAGCTTTGGTTGATTCTCCTGCCAGTTCAAAAAGATATAGGGCCCGAGTCACAAAGGTAAAGTTAGACAAAAGTCTAACTTTACGACTTTCCTTTGTGAATACTGAAAGTCATAAAAGGGCATATTAGCAAGGAATAGCGATATTTATCGCTAACCGCGCTTAGCGCGACTTTGGTTAACGCCGCCTATCGCTGGAAAATATCGCTGAGATAACACCCTATTAACAAGGTTTATCTCCATAGCGATAAAATTTCCAGCGATAGCGGTAAAATGTGAGAATATCGCTGGAAAAGCAGCGATATTCTCGCATTATCGCTAAGGTGGATTCAGCATTAGAATCCACCTCCTATACCTTAAACAGGTAAGTCATCCTCACTAGCAGGAGATGAAATATAGCGATAAACGCGCTTAGCACAAATTATTTTATCGCTTCGCCTGCCTTGCTAATAGGGGGTAGTGGGATTAGCGACTGTTTTCAGTCGCTTTTAGTAGGGAACGCCTTCCTTGCATGTCATTAGCGATAATTATCACTGACTTGCAAGGCGATGGTTAACGCGGCCTCTAACGCCTGAAAGCTGTCGCTAACGCCTGTTAGCGACAGCTTGCTAATAGGGCGATAAAATTATCGCCGCTTTAGCGGCATAATATGCCCCAAAGTTCGACTTTTGATATTCACAAAGGGCATTAAATGCCCTTTGTGAATACCGAAAGTCGTAAAATTAGACTTTCGTCTAACTTTACCTTTGTGAATCAGGCCCATAATTTGTATCTTTTACATGGAGGCCTCGGAGCGTACTAAAAAGCATGTTAGTACAATTGGAGGAGCTACTACTGGCAACCTGTGAACAATCCAGCAGTAATTGATAGTGCTTGGAGATGGCCCGCCTTGAAATATGACCCCAACTAGATGACACAGCCTTGGGACAATAAGGGCATATTTACTAAGGGCTTGCATTGCCCTTGTATGCTGCAAGTCATTGCAAGGCAACGCAAGTCCAGAAGTGGTATTTACTAAGCCCCACAAAACCACCCGGCGTGGCTCTGTATGATTTAGTAAATCCGAAGCAACGCAAGACAGAGCACATTGCTGCTTTGTCTTACCTTGTGGCCGGTAGGCTTTCAATGGATGGAGAGTGGGCATTCCCACGCATCCATCCATGGTTTTTGACACAATCCCAGATTTACTACAGTCAGTAAACCTGAGATTGCACCAAAATGCTGCACCTCTCAGACCGAGGCTAAAAGAGGAGAAATATCTTTAGTTCTCCTCATTACTTTCCTCTTTTTATGTGTGCTGCATTTTCCAGCATGCATAGAAAGAGGAAAATGCCTCAAAGGATTGTTTTTAGGTACAAAGGTGTTCTTTCCTGCACAAAAACAATCCTGCTCATAACAAGGCACCTTTGCAGTATTACGCAAGGGTGTACGGATTGGTGCTAGGCTGCCACAAGTGCAACAGCGCTAGGAGTCAAAAGAAATGTACCATGTCTTAGTAGATACGGTGCATTCCCGCTGCTGTCTCCCTTTCATGCAATGCAGCGCAGTATGTTGTCTTGCTGTGTTGTGTTGCATGAAATTTTGGAAACTATGCCTCCATGGGGCACATGCATCAATGTAAAATTTTGCGAATCCTTAATTGCGAATTTTAACGATTCGCAAATAAGGAATCGCAAAAACAGATGCAACAAAAAAATTGCGGAAAAATAAAGATTCGCTAAAAATCGCAAACGCTACTGCGAATCCGAATTTTGCGAATTCGCTAATAGCGATTTCGCAAATAGCGACTTCGCTATTTGCGACTCGCAATTAGCGAACTCGGAAATAGCGAAGTCGCATTTGTGATGCATCTTGATGACATCAGAACCAGGAAGTGAGCAGCACAAGCCCCATTCCCAGTGCACAGTCAGAGGGAGAGGAGGGAGCTGGCTCTGGGAGCTAACTAGCAGTGGCATTGAGCAATTGGAAAAACCTGGTAACTGCAAGAAAATGGAAAGCACACAAACAGCAGAGGACAGCCAATCAGGCAGGAAGCGGAAAATGAAATTCTCAGAAAAAGAAAGTGACACACTCATTGAGGGAGTTGTCCACAGCCATGATAAGCTGTTTGGGAAACAATCATTGAAAGTGGCAGAGCAGGAGAAAAGGAAAATATGGATCCGGATCCAGAACCGGGTGAATGCCAGTGGGGTGACACACCGCACCATCGACGACCTGAAGAAAAGATGGTACGACATGCGCAGTCGGGCCAAGGAGCGCATAGCTGCCCGTCTGAAGGAAGCAAGGAAGACAGGAGGGGAACACCGATAGACACTGGGAACACTACCATGGAGGAAATGGTTGAATCCACTATCCAGCCTGAAGCTGTTGTCGGTGTGACACAGCTAGACACGTCAGGAGCAGCAAACACATCTGAAGGTAAGATGACTGCATGTTACCATTGACCTAAATAATAAAGGTAGTACACCACCCCAGTACAGCACAAGTGCACACTCAGAACATCCAGTACACAATGTATCCATGAAGGGAAGTGCATTATGGGAGATGTAGGCAGGTTAAGCATATACAATGTCAAACACACAAATAGGCTAAGAACAACTCAGAACAGTGAACATATTCCAAATTTAATGCCAAAGTAAAAATATGATCACTGTGACATGACATCCCATACTTAAATTAATGCTGGTTTTGCACTGTTAAATCTCACAGATGCAGAACGTGTAGAAGCTGAGGATAGTGACAACCAGGACATACAGGACATCAGCGCAGTTGAGGATATGGACACACCGGTGTTGCCAACAAATCCATCCAGTGCCCCAAACACACGCAGGGCAACTGTCCCACCACTGGTCACCATGGAGTCTGACGATGAGACAAATGCACCACATGAGTCCAGGCATGGCCCAGCCACATCCATCCCAAATCCACAAACACAGGTCCGCAGAAGTAATGTCAGTGTCCGGCGCAGAAGAGCCAGATCACGCAGAACACAGCAGGAGGAGCAACCAAATGATGTCTGGGGTGGTCTTGAGGGACAGATGCTCCGCATGCAGCGCCTGCAGACCAAAAACACACGTTTAGTGCAGTTACAAATTGGGAAGATGGCAGTCAACATTGCAGTACTGTGCGATAGTGTGCAGCAGATGACCAAGGTTATGCAGGAGGGACATGCATCACAGAGAAGAAACCATCGGCAACTAATGCAGCACCTCAAAAGCTATGCCAAATCAAACAATAGGCTGGCCACATCAACTGCACTGCTGGCACGTAGGTCTGTGACCTTGCAAACGGAAATGTGCCATTGGAGCGGGGATGTGGCGAAGGCACTGGACCAGGTAACCAATGCAGTGGAACTGCTGAATGCTACCACAATTGGGGCCAACATGTCCACGCAGGAAGAGGGTAGTGAGGGGGCCTCAAGCTTGAGTAGCATAGCTATGCCAGTTGCCACTGCAGGAAGACGCAACACACGCAGCAGTACCCCTCAGCTTCCAACATGAGGGATGAGGATGCTGTCTCTGACAGGCGTCTGGGTGTTCGTGGGAGAAAGCGCTAGCCTGCTATATACAATTGCATACCGATATGGTGACGTAACCATGGATGTGATCGGACCTTTTGACTGATTGACAAGTCATTATTTATTTTAAATACACTTATGTCCATTACTTGAGAATCCTGTGCCACTGGCCACATTGAAAGTGTGCTCCGACACTCGTGCCATATTTCCTTTGAATAAACCGTTCTGTGATTGTAATATACACTGTTTGTGTCATCATTACTCACCTCAGAAATAGTTTTGTGTGATGTCCAATCTTCTCCTGCGCCCTTCTGCTGCGCTTGCCCCTTGTGCTGCACGGCGCTGTGGCACTTGCTGGTCCTCATCCTCGGAGTCGCTGTCAGACACCTCGATCTCCATTCCACCCCTTGTTGCTATATTGTGCAGCATGGCACATGCTGCTACTAGCTTGCAGCATTGTTCAGGGTTGTATTGGAGTGCTCCACCAGTCTTATGGAGGCATCTGAATCGGCTCTTCAGCAGCCCAAATGTGCGCTCTATGATGTTCCTTGTTGATATATGTGCAGCATTGTACCTCTGTTGGTTGGTAGTTGTGGGATTGAGGTAAGGCGTCAGAAGGTAATTACGCAAGGCGTATGCGCTGTCACCTGCATGTGGGTAAGCAAAGGGTCAGTGGCAGTTTGACATTGGCATACGTACAATGACTGTGAGTATCACCTACACATATTTACCAAGCAGATGTGCCTCTCCAAATTCTCCCCTGACCAGACGGGTGTGAATGCCACATTGCCTGAAAATATATGAATCATGTGCACTCCCAGGAAATTGAGCCACTATATCAGTGATTATGTATTTGGCATTGCAAACAACCTGAATATTAAGGGAGTGATAGCATTTTCTATTTCTGTATATGTATTCCTGTGCTGCAGGGGGACATATTGCCACATGTGTGCAATCGATGCAACCTATAACATGCGGGAAGCGAGCTATCTGGTAAAACTCCTGTTTTGTTTTCGCAAGGTCATGCGCGGTGGTGGGGAAATTGATGTGTGAGCCGATCCTGGCCATCATGGCATCAAGGAATGCTTTGAATATTCTTGAAAGTGCGCTTTGCGACACACCTCCAGCTACTGCAATGACCCCCTGGAAGCTGCCTGGCGCCAGTAGGTGTAGGCAACATAGGACCTGCACATGCGTTGGGATAGCTTTGGTCCTACGTGTCTGTCGTTGCAGTATGGGATCCAATTCATTGATCAGGTCATGGATCATTGCTGCATTGAGCCTATACTTATCATATATCTCATCCTCTTGCTGTCCTAGCAAAGTTATGCGGACTCTGAAGATGCGCTCATTAATTCGCCTCCGTCTGTGTCCAGCAGCCAGCAGCCTCATCCTCCTCGCCATCAGGTACATCCCTGCCATTGTGAGATGTGGTAGCTAATTCTGGGTGTGTTTCAATGGGTTTAAGTAGAATTTCAGCTGTATCTGATTTGCACTCATGATTACCACCTGGTTGTGATCCTTCTTATTTTGCACTCGCAAATTTGCGATTTTCAGGTAATTCGCAATTTGCGATTTTTCATGCATCTATTTTGCGATTCCTTATTAGCGAATCGCTATTTGGGGGCGCAAATAGCGATTCGCTAATACTATTCGCAGAATGTTTTGCGATTCTTTAAATTAGCGAATTGTTGAGTTTTCGCTTTTATGCAGTTGATGCATTGCGAAACGGTATTTTGCGGTCGCAAACGCCATAATTTAGCGATTCGCTATTTTTGCGATTTTTTTTAGGCTTGATGCATGTGCCCCCAAGTGTCTTAACTGCCTGGGAGAAAGGTCAAAGCCTGCCTTGGGTGTCTAACTGGACAGGAAACAGTACACATCTGAGAAGGTCTGTCATGGAGAAGGCATGGTGTCATAGTGATGAGGTAAGTTTAAAAGGACCTCTTGAATTTCAGGTGGTCATTTTTCCAGTTTCACTTGCAAAGGTAGGAAATCCCACAGCCCACAATCTCCTGGAGGTGGTAACATTGACTGCTGTTTTCCATGAACCTGAATATTTGTTTGGGCGGACAATATGCCTTATTTGGGGTCACTGGTCAGTCAGTCAGTAAGGAATAAACACATTAGCAAGAGAGTGGCAATGGAGCACCTTCTGCACAGGTGTTTTAAAGGATCCTCTTTCTTTTTCAGTGATTCCATAGAGGAATGTAACGCCTGGTATTATGTGTTCATGCCTTTCAATCAGCAGGTGAAATGCATAATTTTGGATGCTGCATATTTGAGAGATGTGCAGGAGAGACCAGCGTATAGACTGTTATAATGATCCAAGTGTGGCAATGGCAAGGATTAGCAAGAATTAATGAGAGCAACACAACAGCAGCAGAGCGTCATCAATGAACCTGCGAGAGGCAGAAAGGCAGACTGGAAAGATTGAAAAGATCATTTTCAAGCCTGAGATGGAACTGTTTGTCATCTATGTTACATGATCTCCAATGCTGTAGTCAAGAAGCTCATGTACGCATTGACTTCTGTTGTTAATAGAGCAAAGCCCCGAGTCAAATAACATTTAATGAATTTAATTTGATTTGATGGGTATGGTTTTGCAGGACAAAACAAACCATAACCTCTGCTGACAGCTGATGCTGGCTGAAGTATGCAGTCTTTTGATGAGTACTGATGCAGCGCGTACAATAAAAACTATTCTCCTCCCAGGTTACTTATAGGTCATCCAGGGGCAAACTATATTTCTCATATCCTCATGACGATGGGGCCCATAAACATCGCCTAACACACACACACTCCTGGATTTCCTTTTACACCTTTATGAAACTCTGTACTCCTAGGAGAAGCATGAGAACTAAATGGAGAACACCATTTTATGTACCGCTGGAAGAGCCGGGATATCTTATTACTTTATTTTGTCCCTTTCTTTTAGTTATTTCTTAAGATATTCCTGCTCATTGTTTTGTCGATGAATCATTCATTTAAGAAATTAGTTTATAGTGATCAAGACCAGCTGAATCACAATCAACCAATTACTCATGTCACAATCATTTAGGAAAATAACCACTGAGTCATTTTGGGTTTAAAGAATCTTAAATTTTATATAATTTTAAAAGCATGAAAAGATTTTAATACTTTATTCAATTATTCATTCTTAAATTCACAATTTTATTAAGCATAATCAATTTATTGCAGAAAGGAAATTTTGTCATGAAGCCAAAAACCTTAGTTACCTGCCTAGCTTCCTAATTTAGCCTAATGATTTCTAACCTAAGTTAGGGATTAGAAATAGCCTGATTCTCATACTCAACTGTAAAGTTAAGACAGCAACAGCAACTTCAGCTCGTCAGCATCAGCTACCTGCAACCCGTCTCCTCTAACAGCCTTTCAGCATCTCCCGCTCAGTAAGGGATCGATCAGGACCACCCAGCACTGGAAGCCACCAACACGACTCTTCTACTCCTCTCCTGACTGTGACTGCAACCACGACTGACATCAACTGCCCCCTCCCACTAAGAGTAGGCCCTCTTATACCCTAATTCTAACTTTGCTAACTAACTGTTGCAACATTAATATCACGCTTTTCTTTCATTGGTCCATGCATGTCAGCTTATTCATTCTTTTAATCAAGTTCTCTTGGATTCAAGGGTCCTTGGATCATTTCCTTTCCCATACGCTTCAACATTTCCATCCGATTCGATCAGTTCATTTGTAACTTCTTTCGACACATTTGAGAACTCCGCAGTCATTGTCCTTTCTCTTGGGCTCCTTTCCCACGGACTCTCTCCTGATCATCATGGCACACTATCAGTTCAATTAGGTCACACCAGCCTTGACCATTTCTTGCATCCTAGCCTCTCAGAGACATCACGAGGTTCCGGATATCTACAATTTCATCTCGTATCACGTGTTCCCTTACGCCTGCGCACATCTTCCCACTGGCGGCCATTTTATATCGCCACTCGGTTATACTTTAGAAGCACTAATTTGAGGCAAACAAAACATAATTAAAATAGAGAAAAATATCCCTTTCGTTTCCCTCCCGTCTACGTACCCCAATTAGTTGTTACCTAGCAGAAAGCAACATTTAAGCTGTTCCTTACTTACCATCACTATTGTTTTTGCAACGACACATTTTATTTCTATGAAGCACAAACATGCATTTATTTTTATTTAGTACGCTTTTATTTTTACGTTATGATTAGACACACGGACATTCATTAATAGATTATTTAGCACATACATTGGCATATTACCATTCCCACACATACAATGTTGATTAATACATTTAAACGAACATTTTAATTAATTAATTATATAATTTGTTAGGGGTTACATTTTTTTATTTTCCCTGCTCCATCAACTCCCCCTTTGGTGATTTTTAAATCACCACATAAAACCCAAGTCATACTTCTTTTCAGGCAGCATGTCTTTCATCCTTTACTTTCTGTTATTTATATCTCTGTCTCTTCTTCATCTTGCCTTTTAGTCTCTTTATACATGCTTTCTTTCATTTTCTCCAATTCAATTTCACCCATTTCTCTCTCTCTTTCTCTCATTATTCTGTTATTTCTTCTTATCTTATTCTGTCTTACTTTTCTCTTTATACATGTTATTACTATTTTCAATATCATGGCTAACAATATCACTATAGTTGCTACTATTATAACTTTCCCTATTACTAGTTTACTCATCCTAGTTAACCAATTTGCTACTGAGGAAAACCCTCTACCAAGTTTTCCCAAAACACTTTCAACCTCCAGTGGAACTAATTCTTTGTGCAAACTTGTAATATTTTTAATATACTTCTGTATATTTTCACTGTTATCAGGAATGTAAGTACAACAATGTTGGACTTTCAACATTCCACAGACTCCACCCTCTTTTGCCAAAAGAATATCAAGGGCAAGCCGATTTTGCATCACCATAGCTCTCATGGCAACCATTTCGGTATTTACCATTAAGAACCCTCCCGCAGTATCTGTAGACAAACGATCTACTACTGTGGATAACTTCCGAATTTTAAATGCATTCAAAGATATTCCCACTGCTGGTATTAATGCTCCAAAAATATCACCTACAATTTCTGAAAAACTTTCCCTTCTCCTACGTGTAAATCTATTAATCATCTTGTATGTTCCCTTTTCTTCTCTGTCCATGTGAATTTTTTTTTGAAAGACCAGGCCTACATAGCAAGTTCCATACCAATGGTCCGGTAACCTGTAATAAGCTCTATTCCCACAAATATAATAGATACCTGGAAATATTGGGTCCTTTCCACCTTTGAATCCCCAACCTCCCAGAATTTGATAATTGTCATGGCAGACACTGGAACCTACAAAGTAATTGTCATAGACTGTCTTATTTCTCCTAATGCACAACTTTCCTGTTTGCGGCCAGTCTAATGTCATTGCTGCATTTATCTTTTTCCCTTCATGATTTCCTTCCTCAAACGTCCATAAGCGTTTTCCTTCCTCTTTTATTGCTTCTTTTTGAAATTTCATTCTTCTTTCTTCAACCATGTCTAAAAATACTTTTTCTTCTTTCTTTAACTCACAGGTAAGGTTGTTACTAACTATTTCTTCTAACGTTAATTTTCTATGTTCTAAAAAGAATTCTCCTAAAACTTTTGCTGGTTTTACTTTGTTAAGTTCTGGTACTACTGGAATGTTTGCAAAAATCTTATCTATATCAGTATAATAAGATTCTAATCTACCTGTTTTATAAAATAAACTTGCTATTACACTACATGTTATTCCATAAGTCAAAGGTAAGTGATGATAAGTCACACCTTCCGATACTGACGCAGGCAACTGCATGCAAACATAACAATCTCTCACGTCCATTGTCTCTACATACTCATACAATAATTTTGTAAAAACATTCTTTGAAAAATCTGTTACTGACTTATCCTTATGCAACTCTGCACTACTTCTTAAAATAACTGGTTCTTTAATACTAGTTTCTTTTTCTAGTTTAGTATCATTTTTTGCTTCTATCACAGCTACACTAATAGGAATTGTGATTGCTAAAACTATCCATATGGTCATTAATAACCCTGTACAAAAGCAGCACATTTTGCACCATCTCTTTATAAAATCACATTTATCTCTTCTATTCTCATTATTTTCCATTTTTTCTTTTTCTATTTGTTAAGTTTTCAGAAAATTGTGTCACTACACCTCAAAATGACTTAGACGCCACTCTGCTTTCAAAAAGTCTTTGCTTGGTACTTTCTTTAATTCTCTCCAGAATTCTTTCGTTGTCACATCCGGTGATTTGTCACATCCAGTAAAATTGTCACGTCCGGCAGAAGCACTTTAAGTCTTCACTTCAGTTTTTTTGTTGCATCTCACCTTTTCCCATCCGACTTCTCAGTCTCTGGTTTCCGTGAGTGTTTTCTTCTTCTTCTTTGTAATCTGTTAGTGCAATATACAGCCACTCAGGTGACTTAAATTTTGAATTTACTTTCCTTGTCCTTTTGGACTTTTGTAATCTTTTTCCACTTGGTTTTTCTTGTCCCTTTTGACTTGTTACTTCATTTACTTGTTCAGCATCTTCGTCTTCTGCTCTTATTATTCTATATCTCAATTTTCTTACATAGCTGTTGGGCCAATTATCTCCTTTTCTTGGCCTTTTGACCTCACCCTCTCTTTCTTCTCTTTCCGATCTCCAATTTCTTTTTCTTGATTCAGTCTTTGCTTTTTCTTCTCCTCCACTTTCCTCTGTTTCTGTTTCAACTGTTTCACTATTGTCTCTTATTTTGAAACTTATAATCTCGTCATCTCCTACTGGTGGATCTGTCTTCTCCTTTTTGTTTTCCCTTATTACTGTCCCTCCTCGGGGTTCTTCCGATTTGGTGTTTTTCTCCTTATCTGTTTCTGAATTTCCCTGTTCTCCTGTTTCTCTATCTATCCCTATTGCTCCTCGAGGTTCTTCTCGATTTTCTAACTTTTTGTGTACTTCTTTCCCTACTTCATCTATTGATATTGTTTCTGAAGGAGTTCCACCATAACTTGTACTTGGTTGTTCATCTGATTCAATTTCTTGCTTAGTTTCTTCTCTAATTGGTTTATAACCCCAAGTTTTTCTTAGGAATTCTTTACGGGTTTCAATTGAATCATCAGAGTCTGAAGTTGTATCAGATATTTCCAGATGTCGACTTACAGGTCGATCTTCAAGTTCTGGAATTTCTGTACTTCTCTCTTCTTCTTCTTCTCCTTCTTCTTCTTCTTCCTCTTCTCTAGAGGTACTTGCAGTTGGGGTTTCCAGATGTCGACTTTCAGGTCGATCTTCAAGTTCTGGCACCCTTTCTTTTATCTGAGTTGTCCCAGCCGTTAAGCTTTTATCCCACACTTCCAACCGCCGACTCACATGTCGATCTGTAGGTTCTGGAACTCTGATTGTGTGGCTGGCATGAACCCAGTTCTTCACTCCTGCACACTTGACAGCAGTCGTTGTCACTAGGATTACCTGTCTTGGCTCATCCCAACGCGGAACCAAACAGTTTCTTCTCCTGTGGACTTTTATACGGACCCAGTCTCCTGGATTCAAGTCGTGGGCTGGTTTTCTTTCAAGAGTGGTCGCATCCGGTCCAACCTGATGAAACACAGAACGCACCACATCAGCCAGTCCTTTGCAATAATCCAGTATTAGATCATCAGTTATGGTTAATAACTTGTTGACTGGTACGTGGGCTTGTCTCATTGCTCGTCCCATGATCATCTCATGAGGACTGAGTCCCGTTTTCTTTTCAGGGATGCTTCTGATGGTCATCAGAACAAGAGGCAGTGCATCTGGCCATTTGAGTCCTGTAGCTTGACACATTTTTCCTAATCTGTTTTTAATTGTTCCATTTATCTGCTCTACTACCCCAGAAGCCTCGGGTCTGTAAGCACAATGTAGTTTTTGTTTAATACTCAATGCTTCACAAATCAATTGGATCAATTCATTTTGAAAATGTGTTCCTCTATCCGTCTCAACTGTGACTGGAAAACCATACCTCGGAATGAACTCTCGCAGCATTAGTTTTGCCACTGTTGTTCCATCATTCCTTCTTGTGGGGTATGCCTCCACCCAACGAGAGAACAAACAGACGACCACCAGAACATATCTTAATCTGTTACTAGGGGGCATCTCAATGAAATCCATCTGTATCCTTGTGAATGGACCTCCTTCTCGTCCTATTGTTCCTAGACTCACTACTGTTTTTCTTCCTGGGTTAAACTGTTGACAAATAAGACATCTTTGACAAAGACTTTCAGCAATGGCTCTGAATTTTGGGTTATACCAAGTTTGTCTAAAAAGTCTAATCATTGCATCTCTCCCAATATGAGCTTGTCCATGGTACATCCGTGCCATGTCTGCAATCATGCTATCAGGCATAACTGGTCTTTCATCTCTGTATACCCACACTCCATTATCTTCCTGTCTTCTACATCCTGCTTTAATCCAGTAATCCTTTTCCTCATCTCTTGCTGTTTCTTGTAACTGCCTTACTTCATCCCATGTTTCGACTGTATTAGTGAAAAGCAAAGGACAAGAGACATGCTCCCTTTCTCTATTTTTGTTCAGGGACGCCATGTTTTCCGCACAATATCTAGCGATCTCATCAGCATAGTTATTGCCGACCGCTATGTAGTCTTCGTTTTTCTTATGCGCCTTGCATTTCACTACAGCTATTTGTTTAGGCAACTGTATCGCCTCAAGCAGTTTTTTAACATAATCTCCATTTCTGATAGGTGTTCCTGCAGATGTCAAAAATCCTCTTTGTGACCAAATCTGGCCAAAATCATGTACGATGCCGAAACCATATTGGCTATCGGTCACAATCGTGATTCGTACATTTTTCCCCAATTTACATGCTTGAATTAAAGCAATTAGTTCCGCAACTTGGGCAGACCTAACTCCTTTCAGACAAGACGCTTCCATCACAGATGCCACTGTGCATACTGCATAAGCTGCGCTTAACACTCCTTCCTTTGTGCGTAAACATGAACCATCTACAAACATGACATAATCGGATTCCTTTAACGGTTCATCTTTTATGTCGGCTCTTGGTTTTGTGCAATATTCCAGCACATTCAGACAATCATGATCTACTTCATCTTGTTCAATTATACTCTCTTCATCTGGCAATGATGTCGAAGGATTTACATTTATGCATCTATCTATGGTCACATTTTCTGCACTCAAGATGACTTTTTCGTACTTAGTCAGCCGACTATGTGTCATGTACTGTGTCTTTGTTCTTGTCAAAAGAATTTCTACTGAATGAGGAACATATACTCTCAGTGGATACCCCATCACTATACCTTCACTTTGTTCCAGACTTACACAAGTAGCAGCAACTGCTTTCAAACATCCAGGCAATGCTTTTGCTATAGGATCTAAAACAGCTGAAAAGTAGGCAATCGGCCTCTTCATGGTCCCGTGTTTTTGTACCAGTACTGAAAATGCACATCCATCTCTTTCACTGCAATACAACTCAAAATCTTTCTCATAATCTGGCATGCCTAAAGCAGGGGCCTCACACAGTTTCTTTTTCAATTCTTTGAAAGATTTCATTTCTTCTTTGTTTAACTCAAAAGGGTCTTTTACATCTTTCTTTGTCAGTTTTTGTAAGGGTTTTGCAATCAAAGAAAATCCACTTATCCATTGTCGACAATATCCAACCATTCCCAAAAACATTCTTACCTCTCTTTGAGTCATTGGTGCTCTCATTCCTTGAATCATTCTTACTCTTTCTGTCGCTATTTTCCGCACACCTTTCTCAATTTTATGCCCTAAATACTGGACTTCTTTCTGACAAAACTGTAATTTTGAAGGGGACACCTTATGTCCTCTTTTCTCCAAATGGTTCAGTAAAGCAATTGTGTCACTTACACATGCCTCTTTGGTTTTCGATGCCACCAATAGGTCATCGATATACTGCACCATCACTGATTTTTCTGGCATTTTTAAATCTTCCAGAGATTTCTTTAGAATCTGATTAAAAATTGAGGGGCTCTCTGTATACCCCTGAGGAATTCGGCACCATGCCAAAATACGCTCTCCAAACCGGAACGCAAATAATGGCTGGCTATCTGGATGCAAAGGAATAGAGAAAAATGCGTGACATAAATCTATCACCGTGTACCACTCGGCTTCATGCGGGATTTGATATAGAATTACTGCAGGATTTGGCACTATTGGACAACATGGTACCACTATTTTGTTGATCTTTCTCAAATCCTGTACTATTCTGTATGTTCCATTTGGCTTTTTCAGTCCCATAATAGGTGAATTACATGGACTGCTCATGATTTCTTTCAAAATTCCCTGTTCAATCATCTTATTTATCACAGGAGTTATTCCTTCAATTATTTCTGGAGTTAATTTGTACTGTGGCGTGTTTGGATAACTTATCCCTTCTTTCACTGTCACTTTTACGGGATCAACTTCTCTCATTAATCCAATGTCCTCTCCTGTAAAATCCCACACACTTTCTTTTACTGCACCTTTTAGCTCTTCTGGAAGTTTTTCTGCATCAAATGCAGGAAATAAACCATTCGTTTCAGGTTCTTGATTCATCAAAGTTACTTTATACAGAACATCTTCATCCGAAGTCTGGAAACCTATTCCTTCTGGTGTACAATAAATTGTGCAATTCATTTTACACAAAAGGTCACGACCTAGAAGATTTACAGGACTACAATCGCACACTACAAATTTATGCATTTTGCTAAAAGAACCAATTTTTACTTCCACCAATTCAGTAAGTGGGGTTTTAATCTGCTGATTTGCTACTCCTACCACTTGGATGTATTCACCTGAGAGAGGAAGGTTCGGAATTTCCACTGATCTAACAGTAGAACGGGTAGCTCCAGTATCGACAAGGAATGTTACGTTTGCACCATTCACTTCTCCATCCACAAAGGGACCAGACTGATCTACCTCTAGAGTTGCGCCAAGCACGCACTCTTTCCCCTCTCTTGCGCACCGTCAGAAACTTTCATCCGGGTCATCCTCACTCTGATGCAACCAATACTGAGAAATGTTAGCTGCTCGCGGCAACTGTGTTACCTGCTCTCCTCCGTAGAATCCTGTTTCTGTACTGTATCTTTGCTGGTTAACAGTGTTGGGAAGTGGTGGTTGTGGCACCTGACTTTGTTGAACAACTACCTCATTCTGCACCTGTGGAGTTAATGATTGATGTTCCGGATTAGGTTTAGGTGGGAACTTACACTCATTTCTCCAATGCCCTAATTTTCCATAATTATGACATGGCCATTTCTTCTTTGCTTCTTCTAGACTCACTTGTCCTTTTCCTTTACCTATATTTGGTCGCATCTTATTCTGTCCTGATTCGTTTCCATTATTATTATCCAATTGGGCTTCTTGTTTTTCTGCCACTTTCACTTGTGCCCACATTGCCTTTTCTTTCAACTTACGCTGTTTACTCTCTATTTCATCACTACAATACTTAGCATACCTCAGCACCTCATCTACACTTGCATTCTGCCAGTTTATCATATGTTGCTTAATCATATCGCTTATTTCCTGTTTCAGGCCAAATACAAATCGGTATACAAAATGACTCATATCCTTTTCACTTAATTCCTCATAACCACTATACTGTTTGAAAACCAACAACAATCGCTCATAATATGCATGTACACTCTCCTTACTTTCCTGTGTAGTTCTATCAATCTTAACCCAATCTGTCTCTTTTGGAGGAATCTTATTTTTCAAAAAGGTAATCACCTTGTCGTATTTCTTCATCACATCTGGTCCTGGAGCTCCTGTCTTAGGATCTCTTGGATATTCTGTAGTTGGCCAGTCAACTGTAATCTTACATTCTGACCACAGATCCGTTGGTACCACTATGTCAAACAATCCATCCAAATCTATCCACAACACCTTCGAGACCTTTACAAACCTTTCTACCTGTCGGTACCACTCAACTGGCTTCTCTCTTAACTTTGGAAAGTCATTTGTAAATGACAGGATGTCCTGCCTAGTCCAGGGAACATGCACATAACTACCACCTGGAGTTTCTCTCATAGGGTACTCTTTAACAACATGTTCTTTTTCTGTTATCATAAAAGCCAATGAACCTTTGTCTATACTTTTCTCATTCTTCTTTGTCCATCTAACCTTCCATCTGTCCACATCACCCCATTTTCTCAACAAAACAATCAACTCTTTTATCTGTGTCAGCCTTCCTGCTGTATTCAAATTTTCAATATCTTTTTCACAAAAATCTACTCTGTATGGTTTCTGCAACGTTTTTACTTTTGCAAAATCTATTCCAATCTCACCGGCCACTTCTTCTAGTTTGTCATGTAAATTCTTTGCCCTCCATGTTATACTTTTGCACAGAAACATTATTTCATCATCCTGATAATTCTTTATCTTTTCTGTACCAATCGTTCCTAGAATTAATTCTTCCATGTCAATTTTCAATCTGATCACATCTAATGGTTTTTCTTCTGTTTCTTTTATTTTAAAAGCTTTTATCCACTCATTTAACTCATCAGGAGTCGGACCTATAGGAGTACTATTTATTTCTGTCCAATTTCCACTCTTTTCAGGTGTCACGGTTGCAGATTCAGTTACCATAGGCATTTTCCTACCGCTACACTCATTCACTGTCAAATTTTCAGGTGGACTTGGTCTGTAAGCACTGGTCAAATTGCTTGTACCTGGACTTGTTTCCATTCTTTCCTTCTCTCTTTGGAATTGCGAACTCAAGGGAATCACCAAAGATCGTTCATCAATTTTCTGATTCTCGAAAACTGGTATTACTGGACCTATTGTTACGGGCACAGTAACTGCTTCCATATTCTTGGTTAATTCTCTAATTTTCTCAGTTAATTCTTTTGTTGTCCTTGCCAATTCTCTTGCACTATCGTTTTCTATTCCTTCATTTTGAGAAGTTCTTATTTGTTCTTGTGACCTATTTATTTCTTGTCTTTTTTCTGGACTTTTATTTCGCATAGTTTCTATTGGTGGCGCATTTGGTGTCACCACTGTAGAATTCTGCTGATACGGAGGTGGATTTTTATTTAATATATCTTCCAGCAACTCGTCATCCGTTTCGCTCTCATGCATATACTTTTCTCTCTCTAAATGTTTCTTTTTCTCAGTCCGTTTTCTCTTAGTCCCTTCCTCAACTGTAAAAGCTGGAAACAAACCTCCTGTCATGTTAGCACATCTCCATCGTTTTATTCTGTCTTCATGATTCATTCCCCACAATCTTCCGGGCACGAACTCATAACCTTTCATACCTCTGAATCTTTCTTTTTCGTACATCTCATCTTCCCATTCTGTTAAAGCCTCAAACTGTGTCGGTCTAGGTCTAGGTTCCAATTTAAGCATCTTTTCTTTTAAATTCCGTAAAATCGCTACATTAAAAGAACCATTTTCAGGGAAAGCCAATGCTCCATCATTCTTGGTATATTTTACCCAATTATCCAACCATATGCACGTATGATATCCATATTTCAGCATCATATGTGAAGCTGCTGATTTCGGCGGAGGAATTACTTGTCCCTCTCTAGTCACAACCTTTTTGTCTTTCTTGAAGAAATTCTTTAATTTCGTCGTCCATGACGTTCTCTCCCTTTCATACTCGTAATACGGCATGTTTTCTATTCTTTTTCTCTCTACTCTAACGCTGTTTCTGTGTACGGAACTTCAACCAATTACAGCGCGACTCACACTAACGTACCAATCAGAATAATTTCCACCAACCGCGAACCAACCAATCCTAGCGTGGCACTTTTTCTACGTCACTCCTGCTCTGTGTTCACGTGGCTGGCGCACTATCCAATCCTAGCGCGGCACTTTTCCACGTCACTTCTACTCTTTACCCCTCCTTTACAAAATTTATCGGCAATTTTCTCTTTTCGCTGTTTTCTCCGTTAGTTACAACAAATAAACAATTCCATAGTCTGATTCGCTAAACAAAGTGACAGCTTTATCCTTTTATACAAGAATCCTGTTTTCCAGTAGGCAGCGCTTACCTCTACCCTACCACAGAATTATTTTACTCTCGTCAGTAAAGTAGCACTTCCCTCTACCTTACCCTTCTTTCAAACAAACAATTTACTCGTTTCTCTGGGGATAAGACACATGTGGAGACTAGGCTCCTGAGAATTAAGGCCAAAGTTTCACAAGTAAACGTGATTTGCTATTTCATTTACACACTTTTCACACCGAAATCCCTAACATAACACAACCTGCGTTATAACCAAAATGAATTCAGACCATGTACCAAATTCCATGTGACTTCTCTTGCCACACGTGTTCCACTTCCTACATCCCAGAAGCGTGAAAACTCACATATAACATAACGCGACTCAACATATAGTGTTAGTCATCAAATAATCAATAATCAATAAACAATAATCACTAAACTAATCTATAGAAAACCATAACTCTGCTACCAAGAAATCTGATGCAGCGCGTACAATAAAAACTATTCTCCTCCCAGGTTACTTATAGGTCATCCAGGGGCAAACTATATTTCTCATATCCTCATGACGATGGGGCCCATAAACATCGCCTAACACACACACACTCCTGGATTTCCTTTTACACCTTTATGAAACTCTGTACTCCTAGGAGAAGCATGAGAACTAAATGGAGAACACCATTTTATGTACCGCTGGAAGAGCCGGGATATCTTATTACTTTATTTTGTCCCTTTCTTTTAGTTATTTCTTAAGATATTCCTGCTCATTGTTTTGTCGATGAATCATTCCTTTAAGAAATTAGTTTATAGTGATTAAGACCAGCTGAATCACAATCAACCAATTACTCATGTCACAATCATTTAGGAAAATAACCACTGAGTCATTTTGGGTTTAAAGAATCTTAAATTTTATATAATTTTAAAAGCATGAAAAGATTTTAATACTTTATTCAATTATTCATTCTTAAATTCACAATTTTATTAAGCATAATCAATTTATTGCAGAAAGGAAATTTTGTCATGAAGCCAAAAACCTTAGTTACCTGCCTAGCTTCCTAATTTAGCCTAATGATTTCTAACCTAAGTTAGGGATTAGAAATAGCCTGATTCTCATACTCAACTGTAAAGTTAAGACAGCAACAGCAACTTCAGCTCGTCAGCATCAGCTACCTGCAACCCGTCTCCTCTAACAGCCTTTCAGCATCTCCCGCTCAGTAAGGGATCGATCAGGACCACCCAGCACTGGAAGCCACCAACACGACTCTTCTACTCCTCTCCTGACTGTGACTGCAACCACGACTGACATCAACTGCCCCCTCCCACTAAGAGTAGGCCCTCTTATACCCTAATTCTAACTTTGCTAACTAACTGTTGCAACATTAATATCACGCTTTTCTTTCATTGGTCCCTGCATGTCAGCTTATTCATTCTTTTAATCAAGTTCTCTTGGATTCAAGGGTCCTTGGATCATTTCCTTTCCCATACGCTTCAACATTTCCATCCGATTCGATCAGTTCATTTGTAACTTCTTTCGACACATTTGAGAACTCCGCAGTCATTGTCCTTTCTCTTGGGCTCCTTTCCCACGGACTCTCTCCTGATCATCATGGCACACTATCAGTTCAATTAGGTCACACCAGCCTTGACCATTTCTTGCATCCTAGCCTCTCAGAGACATCACGAGGTTCCGGATTTCTACAATTTCATCTCGTATCACGTGTTCCCTTACGCCTGCGCACATCTTCCCACTGGCGGCCATTTTATATCGCCACTCGGTTATACTTTAGAAGCACTAATTTGAGGCAAACAAAACATAATTAAAATAGAGAAAAATATCCCTTTCGTTTCCCTCCCGTCTACGTACCCCAATTAGTTGTTACCTAGCAGAAAGCAACATTTAAGCTGTTCCTTACTTACCATCACTATTGTTTTTGCAACGACACATTTTATTTCTATGAAGCACAAACATGCATTTATTTTTATTTAGTACGCTTTTATTTTTACGTTATGATTAGACACACGAACATTCATTAATAGATTATTTAGCACATACATTGGCATATTACCATTCCCACACATACAATGTTGATTAATACATTTAAACGAACATTTTAATTAATTAATTATATAATTTGTTAGGGGTTAAGGGGCATATTAGCAAGACCGGCGATAAAATTATCGCCGTTTAGCGACAGGAAACTGCCGCTAAAGCGGCGATAATGGGCTTGCTAATATGCGTTATAGAATTCAATAGAAGCCCAGGTTAGATGTCCTGCACATCTAACATGGGCTTCTATTGGAATTCTATAACGCATATTAGCAAGCCCATTATCGCCGTTTTAGCGGCAGTTTCCTGCCGCTAAAACAGCGATAATTTTATCGCCGGTTTTGCTAATATGCCCCTAAATTTTTTATTTTCCTGCTCCATCAGTACCTGGCGGTCCATGGTATCAAAAGTGGCTGGAAAATCCAACAGAACAGTGCAAAGTGGTGAGTCTAGTACCTTCACCTGAAAAATTCCTATCCCACAGTTAGGCTCTATCTGGGAGGACAGCTGGCAGGTGACAGCAGTTTCAAGTGTCTTTGCAATGCAAGGATGGCCCAAGATGGGTCTTTAGTTCACAATATTGTCAGGGTTTCAGTGGGTTTCTTCAAGGTGAGGTGACTGAGTGTTTCAAAGCATGGATAGGGAGGTAGGCATTAGGTTGATGGTGATTGGAGTAAGCACTGGGAGGGCAAGGCTGATGATTTCAGCGTTTTGGATTTCCCAGTGATTAGATTCTTTTTGAAGGAGATTTGTAGAAAAACGTACAACCTTCAACTAGAAGGAATAGTAGATCAAGGGCAAGCAAGGTCGTATGACTTGTGGGATGTTAGAGGAAATACATGCACTTAAGTTGGCAATTTTGCTGGCGAAGAAAGAAAAAAGATTATCACAGTGATTTGATGAGCCAGGTGGCAATCTGGATTTAGAGATAGTTATCTCTTTATAGACAGGAAATGGTTCTTTGGTGGAAGAAGAAGATTTGGCAATAAGGTTCTGGAAGTACTGTTTCTTTGGCCTTACAAAACCAATTTACGATCTTTTGAGTGGGCATGACAGGTTGTGTGACTAGATGATAGTTTGGTTTGACCTCTTTTCAGAGTTCTGCCTTCAAATAACAACTGACAATTGCTATATCAGGCGCAATATTTTTTTATATTTAAATTCTCTATCATTTTAGCATAAACCAACATTCCACCAGGAAAGTAATGCACTATATATTTTTACACAGTATTGAAGATGTAACTACAGCAGTGATAGCAGAGGGGAGGGGGGAAGGGATGCCATCTACGTGGCAGCAAAACAGCAAAACAAGCCCACCCAGAAAGCGGTAACCTGGAGCAACAATATAAATGTTTGTCTGATAGAAGCCTTCCACAATGAACTTGTCCCTACTTGTAGCATGTCCTGGTACTCATCATGGCAAAAGAGGAATCACCATGCATACATCCACGACCTCTTCAGTTACATATTGAAGTCACCCACATTACTAAATAGATGTGACAGTCAGATGTGTTATTCCTTGTCCCTGAGATATATTCAACCACAAAGCAAAAATCCATCGTTTACTTTAGTGCTGATCCCCACCTGGCCCCGGAGTCTGAATGTAGTTCTTTCAATAGCCGGGATACATGTGATTGATATCCAAGTTCTCTAGCTTCATCCACACTTTTCTTCAGTAAAAGCTGACTAGAAATCTAGAAAAGTAGCATGCAGGTTACCTTTGTTCGATATTCTGTATTTTTCTTCCAAGTGTAGTAAGATGAAAACATTGTCCTTCGTAGTCAAGCCTTTCTGGTAACCTCATTGATATGGTGTAATCACCTAGGAATCTTCGAGCTACTCCTGATAATTTTGTAGGATGACTTCGGTAAAGGTCTTTCTTTCATCATCAAATATTTATTTATTTTTTCAAGAATGAAATAACAATTGAGAATACAAACACAGCAAATAGTAACTCTAATACGTTCATTCATATAAACATGCAGTATTATTGTAAAATATTAGTAGTAATAATCAGCCTATTTGCCAACTTGGCTCAGATCTCAGAAATTCCTGTTTTGCCCAAATGTTTTCATCATTCCAATACGCTCAGCATAATCCTTCTACAGGACTTGCACACCAAAACGTTTGGGGCTGACTACGACTTTGGCGCAGTTGTGCCGGCTCACCGCCGGCACTGCTGCGCCAAAGCTGCGCAAGGACCGCCCACCTTATGACGAGATCAACTTGTGTAAGGCGGATGGTCCTTTGCCTTTCACACGGCGGTGCCAGAAAAACAGGAACCGGAATGGAAATGGCAAAAAAGTTCCAGCATGGGCCGGACGGTGACGTCCATGCCATGCTGGACCTTTGGGGGAATACAGACAGGGGGGCACATGTTGTGCCCCCCGGAATGTATCCCTATGGCGGGGGGCATGGGGACCCTATAGGGCCCCCTTTGTTTCTGCACTGCCAGCCTTTGCATGGCGGGTATCCCGCCATGAATAGGCTGGCAGTGCAGGAACTCGTAATATGCTCAGAAGAACTAGCGCAGTCCCGTTGAGCATTCTATATTGTGGCGCTGCTCGGCCACCGCCAGGGAACGACTGTTCCCTGGCGCAGCCGATGGTCCACTGCTGGTACGACTTTGAAAGTCATAATTCAGCAGACGGTGGACCGCCACTGCTGCACCACCGCGAATGCGGCAGTCGGACAACTGTCACACTCGTAATCAGGCTCTTTGTTAACCCAATTCTAAAAAAAAGGAGGATTTGAGGATTTACAATTAGCAGTTATTATAGATCTCACCAACGTCTTTGCAACAGAGATTTGGCTGATTTGAACAGATGACAATTCGAAAAAATCAGGAGGAAAACTAAACATAGCTAGCAGAGGATTAGGTATCACCTGTATTCCCATTTTGTCCAGTACTTTTCGAATTACGGACATGACGATATCATATGAGCACAATTCCTCTTTAACTGATTCATACATCTAGGACATATTGGTTTAGCACTAACTCTTATTTTATGCAAAAAATGTCTGTGGTTAATTATAACATCAACATATTAAATAAGTGCAGTAGAAAAATTGGGTTTGTTTTTGTCGTCCCAAATTATTTTTGATAATGATTACCCCGGTTTCCCTAAATCATTTGCTGACAAGTGTATCTAATTATTTGACTTGAAATCTATTCTGTAACATACTGTACCAAAAACAAAATTGCAAAGATTGTGCAATTTGCACAGAGTAGGGGGAGCTACCAGGTTTGGAAATATTTAAAATATTAATTTAGGATTAGGTTTGGGCCTTGGACTTTTTCAAGTCTCAAGTCTTTAGTCGTTTTTGTAATTTGTTATAGTGAAAACCAGTCTATTATTTCTTTTGTGTTTTCAGTTTGAGTATACACTCCTGTACCATTACATCCAGAGGTTTCATTGTCTATATTCTTGTGAAATTTCTTCAAAATGCAAGATCATGGGTTATTGTATTTGGGGACTGTGGGACTTTTTGCTCTGTGGCACAGGCTACCATCTGCAAGAACGTCTTGGAATCCTTGCATTATGCTGCTTGTCCATATTATTCCCATTTCTTTTTCCAGAACTCTCTAGTCTTCCGAGCAATTAGGGGAATTAGGACAGCTTATACTTTCCTGAATGTCTTGATATATTCTTTTTCCATATTGTTCCTTAGGAGTTGTTTCTGTTTCATTTTTTCACCGCACACTCTCCACTCTCATACCATGTGGTTCCTCGCATATGGTACTTTTGATTTTAACTCTGGTTCAAATGTATGCTTTTTGCCACTTTTGATGTCCAAGTTGCGCAGTGACTGAACAACGAATTGTACAGTACCATGGTTTCCCCTTTGGATTTGGAGTCTCTTCTTTATTGATTTTGGCCAATTGAAGCCTTGAACTATATATTGTTTCTGCTACATTTTCATCTGTGCTTTGGCTTGGTTGTCTAGAGTTCACTCTATCTTTAACCCCTTCGCTGCCAGGCCTTTCCCCCCCCCCTGTGCTAAGCCTTTTTTTGGCTATTTGAGGTAGTTCGCGCTTAGGCCCCTGTAACGTTTTGATCACATAAGGTATCCACGCCAAATTTGCGTCCTTTTTTTCCAACATCATGGGGATTCTAAAGGTACCCAGGGTTTGTGGATTCCCCCTGCAGCTAAATTTTGTTTTGTTTTTTAAAAAATGGGAAAAAAGGGCTCCAGATGAAAGCGTCTGGTTTTTTCCCTGCAAATGGTATCAAAAAAGGGGTTGTGGTGCTGAAATCACCATCTTCCCAGCTTTCAGGGACAAGCAGATTTTTGTCAGAAAACCAACATTTTTTACACAGTTTTGGCATCTTTCTGGGACATAGCCTATTTTTGCTATTTTTTGTGCTTTCAAGCTCCTTCCAGTTAATGGTACAAATGGGTATGAACGCAATAATGGATCCTGGAAAGCTATACATTTTAGAAAAGTAGACAAAATTCTAAATTCAGCAAGGGGTCATCTGTGTAGATCCTTCAAGGTTTTTGTATAGAAACTAACAGTTGAAAATAGAAAAAATTGAAAATGAGTTAAAAAAAAACAGCCATTTGTGCCAACGTTTTCACTTGTAACTTCTACTAAGTATGACAGATGTTTGAAACCAATATACCATTACATCCGCTGGATCCTTCTGGTTGTGGGGATATATAGGACTTGTAGGTTCACCAAGAACCCGAGGAACCCAGAGCCAATAACTGAGCAGCGTGTTGCAATGGTTTTTTAATATGTACCGGGTATATAGCAATTATTTTGTGAAAATGTATACATGGAAAAATCGGTATGAAAGACACCTATGTATTTCTGAAATGGGAACAAAATATAGAGTTTAGAAACAGCAGATATTTGCACATTTCCGAAATTGGGAGTACCCATACTAGCATGAGAATTATAGGTCATTTTTCAAAATGACTTCTTTTTTACACATTGTCTTTCATTTGGAAGGCAGAAATGCATCGAAAGTCAATAGGTAATAACAGTTGCTCTACAATTCTGTGTTACCCTAAGTCTCCCGATAAAAATGATACCTCACTTGTGTGGGTAGGCCTTGTGCCTACGACAGGAAACGGCTAAAAACGCAACGTGGACACACCACATTTTCACAGTGAAAAATGACCCTTTTTTTGCAAAGTGCCTAGCTGTAGTTTTTGAACCCTAGCTCTACCGGCACCTAGGGAAACCTAGCAAACCTATACATTTTTGAAAACTACACACCCAGGGGAATCCAGGATGGGGTGACTTGACTGGCTCTCACCAGGTTCTGTTACCCAGAATCCCTTGCAAACCTAAAAACTTGTCCAAAAAAACACATTTTCCTCACTTTTCTGTGGTGGAAAGTTCTGGAATCTGCATGGATCCACAAAATTCCACCCACCCCGCATTCCCCAAAGTCTTCCGAGAAAAATGGTACCTCACTTGTGTGGGTAGGCCTAGTGCCCGCGACAGGAAACAGCCCAAAACGCAAGGTGACACACCACATTTTCACAGTGAAAAATGACCCTTTTTTTGCAAAGTGCCTAGCTGCAGTTTTTGAACCCTAGCTCGTACCGGCACCTAGGGAAACCTAGCAAACCTATACATTTTTGAAAACTAGACACCCAGGGGAATCCAGGATGGGGTGACTTGACTGGCTCTCACCAGGTTCTGTTACCCAGAATCCCTTGCAAACCTAAAAAACTGTCAAAAAACCCACATTTTCCTCACTTTTCTGTGGTGGAAAGTTCTGGTATCTGCATGGATCTACAAAATTCCACCCACCCCGCGTTCCCCAAAGTCTTCCGAGAAAAATGGTACCTCACTTGTGTGGGTAGGCCTAGTGCCCGCGACAGGAAACGGCCCAAAACGCAAGGTGGACACACCACATTTTCACAGTGAAAAATGACCCTTTTTTTGCAAAGTGCCTAGTTGTAGTTTTTGAACCCTAGCTCTGCCGGCACCTAGGGAAACCTAGCAAACCTATACATTTTTGAAAACTAGACACCCGGGGGATGCCATGGAGGTATGGCTTGTGTGGATCCCCCAACGTTTTCTTACCCAGAATCCCCTGCAAACCTCAAATTTAGCTGAAAAAATCACGTCTTCCACACATTTTTGTGTGGGAAAGTTGTGGCATCACCGGGCTGACACAAATTTCCTACCTCCCAGCGTTCCCCCAGGTCTCCCGATAAAAATGGTGCCTCACTCGTGTGGGACACCCAAGTACCCGCGACAGGCAAGGGCCCAAAACGTATTGAGGCGACATCAAAATTGCCTATCCCAAAATGACCTGGTTTTGCAAGGGGGGTCACCTGGGTTTTTGGCCCCGTGCTCGGCGGCCAGCTAGGGAAACCTACCAAACCCACACATTTGTAAAAACTAGACACCCGGGGGATTCCAGGGAGGTATGGCTTGCGTGGATCCCCCAACGTTTTTGACTATTTGGAATGGTGCTAAGACCTGGAACCAATGAACAGGTCCTCGCTGTTAGAGACAACCCTGATCTTGAAGTTCTCATCAGTGAGTTTCCTCATGTGTTTTCTGGGGAGTTAGGGAAGATTAAGGACTTCCAGCATAAAATTGTTGTGAAAGATGGTGCTTGCCCTGTTAGACATAAATTGAGGAATGTCCCTTTCAGTATTAGACTTGATCTAGAAAAAGAGCTTAATTCTTTGCGCGCAAAAGGGATAATCGAACCAGTTGAGTCGTCCTTATGGTTATCTCCGTTGGTTGTCGCACGGAAGCAGAACAGGGAGCTTAGGGTCTGTGTTGACCTCAGGTGTTTGAATCAAGAAATCTGGGTAGATTCACACGCACTACCCAATATAAACGAGTTGTTGGCGAGCTTGAAGGAAGCAAAAGTCTTTACTAAGTTAGATTTGGCATCCGCCTACCATCAGGTGGAACTAGCTCCTGAGTCTAGGCACCTCATGGCCTTTGTATCCCCCTTTGGTTCTTTTCAGTATGTTCGCATGCCTTTTGGGCTTGCATCTTCTGCTTCAGTTTTCCAGCGGCTCATGTTCAATATGTTGAAGGGCATTGAGGGACTATCTGTTTTCCAAGATGATGTTCTCATCTTTGCACCTGATGGGGCTACACATGACATAATCTTGAAAGAAGTTTTGTCAAGATTTCAAACTAATGGTGTAGTCTTACGAAGAGATAAGTGTGCTTTTAAGACTACGGAGGGTGAGTACTTAGGACATTTAGTTAACGAACATGGCATCCATCCTAAATCTAGCTTGGTTGATTCAATTGTGAAGTCCAAACCACCCACTGACAAGACCAGTCTCAAATCCTTTTTGGGACTGTGTGAATTTAATTCACGATTCATTCAGGATTTTGCAAGCAAGTTGAGACCATTGTCACGAATGATGATGAGAGGTGTTGCGTTTGAATGGTGTGGTATGTGTCAGGATGTCTTTGAGTGGGTGAAACACGAGCTAACCTCACCTAAAGTGTTAAAGCACTATGATCCCTCACTTGTGTGCGCTCTTACTGTTGACGCGAGCAGCGTTGGTGTAGGAGCTGTTTTGACAAAAAAAAGAAGGGGATGTCAGAACCATTGGGTATGCTTCGAGAGTTTTGTCTGATTCTGAAAAAAGATATTCAGTTATAGAAAAGGAGTTGTTGGCGTGTTGGTGGGGAGTGATGAAATTTAGGAACTTCATTTGGGGAAGAAAATTTTGTATCCGTATGGATCACAAACCTTTAGTTTTCATTCTCAGTGGGAAGAATGTTCGGACTTTTACTCCTAGGATTGCACGCTTGTCCTCCAAACTACTTCACTTCGATTTCAGTGTTGACTACATCCCTGGAAGTAAAAATGGTTGTGCGGATTTCCTGTCACGATCTTCTGACATTGAGGAAAAGGAATTCGAATTGGGGGAGGAGGACAAAGAGGAGTTTATTGTAGCTGCAGTGGATCTTCCAAAGTTGTGTGCCATATCAGAAAGTGAATGGCGTCAAGCTCTTAGTTCTGATGTTTCTTTGAAATTGGTTATGGAGTATGTTGAGAAAGGATGGCCTAGAGAAAGGAATTTAAACTTTGAATTTAAGACAATATTACAAATTGCTGATGAACTCTCGATTGATGATGGGTTGTTGTTGAGAGGAGACAAGCTTGTTTCCCCTCTCACCTTGAGAGCAAAACTAGTCAAGCAGGCGCATGAGGGGCACTTAGGTGCAACCTTAACGAAGAAAAGACTACGTGATTCCTTTTGGTGGCCTTCCATGGACAGAGAGGTAGATGAACATGTTAAGTCTTGTGTGATTTGCTCCAGTTGTGACAAAACTGCCAAGTTGCGAACTCCTCCCTTGACACCGATTGAATTACCATCTGCTCCATGGGTGAAACTTGGCATGGACATTGTAGGCCCGTTCCACGCTTTAGATTCGTCATCTAAGTTTGCTTTAGTTCTTATGGACTATTACTCAAAGTGGCCAGAGGTGAAATTTGTGAGGGAGGTCAGTTCTAGAACGGTGGTTGAATTTCTAAACGAAGTATTTATGAAGGAAGGTTTTCCAGAGTCTATAGTGACAGACAATGGAACTCAGTTTGTTGCTCGTGAAGTTGAGGAGTTCTTGTGTGCTTCTGGTATTAAACATCTCAAGAGTTCTTTGTTCCACCCACAGACCAATGGTCTCGTTGAATGGATGAATAGGGTACTTGGTGAGTGCATACAATGGGCTTTGGCGAACAAATGTATTGTTTCCAATTCTGTAAGGAGCATGCTTTGGTTTTACCGTACCACTCCTCATTCGACCACGGGGTTTTCACCTTTCGAGCTTTTACGTGGTCGGAAAGCTTCCACTGTGTTTTGTCCAAGTTGGAGGAGCAGGTGGGTTAAAGGGAAACAATGGACTGATGAAAGTGTCAGGAGTCGTGTGGTGAGTTCTCAGAGCAAGCAGAAAGCTTATTTTGATTCAAGGAAATGTGCCAGAAACACAGAGATCAGTGTGGGAGATTTTGTATCTGTCAAGAGACCTGTCCATGTGAGGAAGGGTTCTTCTAAGTTTAGTTCACCCATCAAGGTTGTTGAAGTGAAGGAGAGTTCTGTTAAACTTGTCAATGGTCAGTGGTGGAACAAGTGCTTGCTTGTGAAGAGTGATTCAAGTGGTAGGCGTGTTGTTGACAAAGTTAGGGAGGAGACTTTAGATTGTACGGGACCGAATGTCCTGAGGCGTAGTTTTCGTAAAAGGCAAATTCCTTCTCGTTACAGAGTGTAAGCTGTATTAACTGTAATGACCTTTTCTTTACTTTGCGGGAACTGTCTTGACTGTATTAACTGTATGACCCTTTCTTTACTTTGCAGGAACCTTTTTGCTATAATTGTAATTGCCCCTTTTCTCATTTGCTTTCTTTTTGCGGTTTCTTTTTCTTTGCTGCTTTGTTGTCCTCTTGGATGCTGTTTTATTTTATTTTAAGAAAGGACCCATGTAGTAGCCTGTGCTTGTTTGGATTCCTGTGCAGAACCTCACTGTGCGGGTGTTCTGTACCAGGAGATTCTAACGGAGTCAGTTGGTGATGGCTTGGCTTGCTGCTGCTGTCTGCCTGACAGCTCTCCTACATTAAAGACATAAAGAGATTACCTGTGTTCTCTTTATTCACTACGACACATTCATGCCCAAAAGGGGAGCAATCCTTGCCCAAGGGATCGCTCCCCATAATCACTAAAAATGAATCCCTGGCATCTAGTGGGTTTCAACCCCCCCCCGGGGTCTAGATCAGCAGGAAAAATGGCCAGGGGGGGCCGAAACATGGAGGTAAAAAAGACCACCCCCATGGGAATGACCCTTGCCCAAGGAGTCATTCCCAAAATGCACACAAATAAATTCCCTGGTGCCTAGTGGGTTCTGCCCCCCCTCGGGGGCTGATTGGCCTAAAAACGGCCGAATCAGCCCGGGGGGGAGGGGGAGGAGGGGCAAAACATGGATAAAAAAAATCACCCCCATGGGAGCGACCTTTGCCCAAGGGGTCACTCCCAAAATGTGCAAATAAAAAGTCCCTGGTGCCTAGTGGGTTTCTGCACCCCCGGGGGGCTAATTGGCCTAAAAACAGCCGAATCAGCCCCCAGGGGGGGCAAAACATGGATAAAAAAATATCACCCCCATGGGAGCGACCATTGCCCAAGGGGTCGCTCCCAAAATGTGCAAATAAAAAGTCCTTGGTTCCTAGTGGGTTTCGGCCCCCCCAGGGAGGCTGATCGGCCTAAAATCGGCCAGGGGCCGAAACATGGATAAATATGCCCCCCAGGGGAGCGACCCTTGCCTAAGGGGTCGCTCCCCCAACAAGCCAAAAAACATCCCTGGTGGTCCAGTGGATGGATTCCTGCTCCACGATCGCAGGCCTCACCCGCGATCGTGGAGCAGGAATCCATTAGAAACAGGCACAGGGGGAAAGGAAAAACTCTTTCCTTTCCCCCTGTGTCCGTTTTCCCCCAAAACCCCCCCCGAGAGAAGGACTCACCTTTTCCCGTCCTCTCTCTAGACGCGCTGGAAGCAAATGGCTTCCAGTGCGTCCCCGGCAACCTATGATGACGTAGGGGCGCCGTGAGCGCGCCGACGTCATCTGATTGCCGAGGGAGGGGTTGGGGGAGGTAGCGGAAGCGCTTCCGCTGCCTTCCCCAGTGGGGGCATGTAGGGGGGGCGGCCCACAGGGGGAGCGCCAGCGCTTCCCCCGTGTGCCAGTGCCAGACGTAATGGTTACGTCCTCAGCACAGCTTCACCGTTGCCGAGGATGTAACCATTACGTCCTCGGCACCGAAGGGGTTAAGGTCAAATGGGTTGGACTATGATTACTCTACACCCACCATGGTGTATTTGCCTCTTTGAAAAGGGGTCACACCAATAGAGGGACAGAGATAGAACCAATCAGTGAAGAGGTATAGCCATTGCAAAGGAATGAGCTGGTGGCAGATTGTGGGAAACTGTGTGAATGGCAGGAACCAAATTTATTTTTACACAGACATCTTCAAGGGTTCTTCGGTTGCAATAATTTATAAAATCATTGAGCAGGTTAATGGCCTGACAATCAGTTCAGGCCATTTGCACTGCATTGTCTGCAAAGACTAGGACAGCATTGTGTCATGCTCCAAGTCACAGTATATCACATTTACCTTTCTGGAGATGGGTGTTCCAATCATTGATAAAAAGATTAAACATAACAGGGACAATATCAAACTACTGTAGCACTCTCCTTCCACTGTGAAGGAATCTATTACCTCTCCATTTCACTAATATGGTTCAGCTCACTGACACAATATCAATGCATACAATATTAAAATAAACAAAATATCTGAAAATAAATATTGTTAACAAAACTACTGCCTTCCTATGCTTAACTAATGAAAACCACAAATATCGAGAGCACAATTATAATTGATATAAATATCAATTTTTACTTGCATCCAAAACTCAAATATCGAATACAAAAATATCATCACCTTTAAATAAACATATAATATGTCAAACATATTGATTCGCGCAATATCAACTACAATAATATCACCAAAATAATGACATTATCATTAATAAATATAGAAAAACAACTTTTTACATAAAACAATGATTTAAAATAAACATACAATTTTTATACACATGTTAATAATTAAAAATAAATATATTACATCACCAAAATAGGATATATAACTAAATTCCTAACAATATAACAAAAATAAATCTATTAACTACGAGCATTTAAACAACAAATTAAATACTAATATATAAAATTATATTCAAAACTATCAAACTATATATCAAACATTATAAATAAAACCTAAATTAGCGTTTACCATAGAAGGACATAACTGATAAGAAAATTCTAATTAAAACTAAACTAACCAATAAAATTAAACTATAAATTACCATAACCAATAAAATCATACAAACGATTAAGTCAACAATATAAAAGGCACACTCATTTTATCAACTAAACACTTCAAAACGGCTGCAACTTGAGGAAACTCTGCTGGATTCGCTGACTAGACCGAAAATTATACATCTCAACAAATATTTAAACTAAACCTTACTTACAAATAAACTTAAAAAGTAAAATAGCAATTAATTAACAAAACACTCTCAATTTCAAACTCAATACATGTACTTCCTAAAAGAAAGCACTATGACTTTGAAAAGTGATAAGCTGCCAGAAAAAAACATTTATCACAAACCAGCAAAAATATTTAACAAAGAAAGTATAAATTATAAAAAAAACAAATTCACCCCAATAGCAAGTAAAAATAAACCTAATGACCTCAACCTCTACAAACTACCAACAAATAAACATTTAACACGAAACTGACTTTTTTTTCTTCAAACAGAAATCACCTGCACAACATTAGAACACCCCCAACCGAAAAGCTGCAAAACAGTGTGAAACATCTAAAAAGAACATATATGTAAATAAAAAACATAGAACTAGTTGCATCATTTTATAAGTAAATAACAACATATACACTTTTACATTTTTTATTTATTTATACAATTACACTACCTTCAGATGCAATGACAGAGAGAGTCATATACATTACATCCCAGAAAGAAAAGCAATTACTAAGTCACATGGGCTACAACTGCAACCAATAAAGTGCACTGACAGAAAATGTGAATCGAAAATAATGTACCAAATATTTATTCTAAAGCTTGCTATGGGAGGGCCACTACAAAAGATGAGGTTGTAACTCATGTAAGATAACACAACCACCCCCACAATGTGACAGAAATAGATGTAAGGGAGGTATTGCAGGATATAAGAGGAGCCAACACTAGCTCCTGGGAAACCACAACCAAAATACTAAAAGAAGTCAGAGAACACATCACAGGCCACCTACCATCTATACCCACTTTAAAACAATTAATTGCATGAACTAAAAAAGTTACCAGTGATACTCCTCCTGCCTCCAGAAGATACCAAGACATAGAAATACTTGGACATTTAAAAATGACACATAATGAAGAACCTTTTCTTTGATATGACAATCGACACAATGATAAACAAATCATAATATTCTCTACAGCAGATAACTTATTAAAACTAAGCCAATGTCAAACCTGGATATGGATGGGACCTTCCAAATATGTCCCAAACCATCCACTCAGATATACACCATACATGGTTAATATCAAAATACAAATATCAATTTTTTATATGTCCTACTAACAAACAAACAAAGCAGCACCTACTATGACCTCTTAACCCCTTAGCTGTTGCCCCCTTCCCCAGTGCTGAGCCCTTTTTTGGCCAGTTGAGGTAGTTTGCACTTAGGGATCCATGACTTTTTTTCCACATAAGGTATCCACGCCAAATTTACGTCCTTTTTTTCAACATTCTAAATGTACCCCGAGTTTGTAGATTCCCCTGGAGGGGACCAGAAAAATAGGCAAACTTTTGAGTTTTTTGAGAAAAATATTTAAAAAGTGCTCCAGATGAAAGTGTCCATTTTTTTCCTAAAAATGGCATCAACAAACAGTTTGCAGTACTACAGTTACCATCTTTTAAGCTTTCAGGAACATGCAGAGCTGAATCTAAAAATCTAATTTTGTACCACAGTTTTGTCAGTTTTTTAAAGAGGTAGCCTATTTTTCCTATTTTCTGTACTCCAACCTACTTCCAGTTTGTGGTGGAAACCAGTGTGAAACCCATTGGTGATCCAGGAAAGCTATAGATTTCTGAACAGTAGACAAAATTCCAGATTCAGCAAGGGGGTCATATGTGTACATCTCCTACCATTTTCCCAAAGAAAATAACTGTTGCAATAAAGAATTATTGAAAATGAGCAGGAAAAACCAGCCATTTGTGTCAACATTTTCATGTAACTTTTTGTTGCGATGCTGTATTTACAAAAGCAATATACCGTTATGACCACTAGACCCTTCTGGTTGCGGGGATATATGGGGTTTGTAGTTTCTCCAAGAACCCAAGGTACTCAGAGCCAACAACTGAGCTGCACTGTACAATGGTTTTTAATTGAGTACCGTGTATAGATCAATTCATATAGTGAAATATGTAAAGTGAGAAATGGGGATCAAGGAAACCTATGTATTTCTGAAATGGGCACAAGATATGGAGTTTAGAAGCAGTGATTATTTGTACATCTCTGAATTTGTGGACTAGCGTATGATTTAGAGGGTATTTTTCAAAATGTCTGCTTTCTTATAAACTGACTTACATTTGAAAAGCACAAATCCAGCAAAATCCAATTGGTAATAACGAATGTTCTACTATTATATGCTCCCACAAGCCTTCAGTTAAAAATGGTAACTTACTTGTGTGGGTAGGCTTGGTGCCTACGACAGGGAATGAGCCAAAACACCACATGGACGCATCACATTTCTTCTCAACGGGGAGCCAGTGAAGAGTCTGTAGGTGTTGGCTGATGTGGCAGTGGCGCGGTAGGTCGAGGATTAGTCTAGCGGCAGTGTTCTGGACGTTCTGGAGCTTGCGGGTGAGGTTCCCGGCGTAGAGTGCGTTGCCGTAGTCCAGCCTGCTACTGATGAGGGCTTGTGTGACGGTTTTCCTGTGTTTGTGGGGGATCCAGCTGAAGGTCTTTCGGAGTAGGCGGAGGGTGTGGTAGCAGGAGGAGGTGACGGCGTTCCATTTTGAGTTCGGAGTCCAGGATGATTCCGAGGTTGTGTGCGTGGTTCATAGGGGAGAGGGGGTCCCAGAGGGCGTGGGGCCACCAGGTGTCATTCCAGGCGTCGGGGTGTGGGCCTATGATGAGCACCTCAGTTTTGTCCGTGTTGAGTTGTAGGCAGCTGTTCTTCATCCATCTGGCGAAGGCTTCCATTCCATCTTGAAAGTTGTGTTTGGTGATGTTGGGTTCGTTGTATAGGGAGAGGATGAGTTGGGTGTCGTCTGCGTACGATGTGATGTTGAGTCTGTGTGATCTGACGATGGATGCGAGCGGGCCATGTAGGTGTTGAACAGGGTCGGGCTGATGGAGGAGCCTTGTGGGACTCCGCAGGTGGTCAGTGTGGGTTCTGAGAGGAAAGGAGGGAGTCTGACCCGTTGCGTTCTGCTGGAGATGAATGAGAGGATATAGTCGAGGGCCTTGTTCCGGATTCCCGCGTCGTGGAGTCTGCGGGCTAGGGTGAGATGAGAGACAGTGTCGAATGCCGCGGAGAGGTCTAGGAGGATGAGGGCCACAGTCTCTCCTCTGTCGAGGAGGGAGCGGATGTCGTCTGTGGCCGCGAGCAGGGTGGTTTCGGTGCTGTGGTTCTTTCTGAAACCTGATTGGGAGGAGTCGAGGATGTTGTTTTCTTCTATGAAGGGAGCGAGTTGACTGTTGACAGCTTTTTCCATGACTTTGGCCGGATACAGGAGTAGGGAGATCGGTCTGAAATTCTTGAGGTCGGTGGGGTCCGCCAAGGGTTTTTTCAGGAGATGGTTGATCTCAGTGTGTTTCTAGTCATCGGGGAAGGAGGCGGTCTCGAATGAGCGGTTGATGATCCGTTGAAGCCCGGGGGCGATGATGTCTGTGGTAGATGTGGTGGGGGCAGGGGCCCGTGGTGGCCCCGGAGTGGTTGGTCTTCATCATCCTCAGGGTGTCTTCGATGCTGAGGGCGGTCCAGCTGTCAAGTGTTGGCTGCATGGTGCTGGGAATGGTGGGAAGGGGTTCCTCGTGGGGGTTGTTGTCGTCAAAGTTGTCATAGATGGTCTTGATTTTGTGATGGAAGAAAGCACTGAGTCTGTCGCAGAGGTCTTGGGAGGGTGGATATGTGTCGACTCGCTGTTGGGTTGGGCGAACTCTTTGATGATACCGAAGAGTAAAGAGTTCCTTGCTGTTGTGTGCGTGGGTGGAGATTCTGTCCTGAAGAGCTTTCTTCCTAGAGTGTCTGATAAGTTTGTGATGGGCAGTGGTAGCTGTTTTGAAGTTGTCGAGGTCTGTTGGAGTTTTGGAGTTCCTCCATAGCTTTTCGAGTTATTTGCAGGTGCGCCTGGAGTCTCGGAATTCGGTGGAGAACCAGCTGGCTTTCTCTGCGTGGGGGTTGGAGGCTTTCTTGAGGGGGCGATGGTGTTGGCTCAGTCGGTGATCCAGAGTGCAGGCGGCGATGGTGGGGTTGTCGTCTGTGGCGGTGGGAGCAGAGCTGCTGAGGGCGGCGGCGAGCTGGTCGTTGGAGATCTTGTTCCAATTCTTGCGCTGGAGCTGGTGTGGACGTCTGCGGGAGATGTTGGTTTTGAAGGTAAAGTGGACACCGCGGTGGTCAATCCATGGGAGTTCGGAGGTGTGGCAGAAGGTAATGGAGTTCCCTGCTGTGAAGATGGGATCGAGGGAGTGTCCTGCTGAGTGCGTTGGTTCTGGTACGATCTGCTTGAGTCCTATGATGTGGAGGTTGTCCAGGAGGGAGGTGAAGTTGGGGTCCTGTCGGTTGTCAAGGTGGAAGTTGAGGTCTCCAAGCAGCGTGTAGTCGGTGGAGGGGATGGCATGCCGTGTGATGATGCCGATGATGGAATCGGAGAAAGGTGCGTGGGGTCCGGGGGGTCTGTAGATGAGGGTGCCTCAGAGGGTGGTGGATGGGTTGGTCTGTATCTTGAAATGGAGGTGTTCCATTAGGTCTGTGGGCCCGTCGGTGTAGGTGTTCAGACGAAGGTTGGCCTTGTGGGTGATGGCAATGCTTCCCCCGGGGTGGTTGGGGTGATCCTTACGGGCGTTCGTCCAGGTTTCGGTGAGGAAGGCGATGTCCGGGGAGGTGCTGTGTAGGAGGTCCCAGATTTGCGTGCATGTCTGTGGAGGGAGCGGACGTTGAGGAGGATGCATCGCAGGGTTTGGGGTGCGGTGGAGTTGTTGTTGGAGGGAGGTGTAGGGTCCTGGGTCTGGGAGCAGGTAAAGGAAAGGCGGCAGTGACAGCAGGTGAAGGGTCCGTATGTTTCGAGAGGTGCGGAGAGCTTGCAGTTGTTGTTCTTGCCGACGTTGAGTTCGTGGAGAGCCGAGGAGCTGTATCGCTGGCAGGCCGGAGGACCAGGGTTCCTGGTGCAGGTCGCAGTTGGGTCAAAGACGGGCGCAGATGGGTTTGCCTTTGGCACGCCTCTGTCATGCCAGGGGGCACCCGTTGCAGGCGTCCGCTGCGCGGCCCCACAGCATACGCCATCTGCATAACCTGCAGGTGTTATATTTATGTGGCATACACAGTGTACAATTTTTTTTACAATGTGTGTTTTCCCCTGGGGAGCACAATCTGCCACCCAGGGGAAAACACACATTTGAAGAAAAAAAATGTATGGCCCCCAAAGGAGGTAAATCCATTTCCTGAGGGTCGGCCCCTTAATAACAGTGCTATACTTATTTTTTTCTTTTAGAAATGTGATTTCCTGTGGCCCGCAATCACCCCCCAGGGAATACACATTCCTCCCAAAAATGTTCAATGCCCCTATGGGAGTTGTCCCGTATGGAGGGAGGGCTGAGCCCCAAACAATGACATATTTTTTTCACACCCCCGGGGCACAATTGGGCCCCAGGAGAAAAAGCACTTTAAAAAAAATATGTAGGTGGAGGTCGGCCCATTACCCCCTGAAATACATTTCCTGGTGGCCTAGAAGTTTTCCTGGTTGTGGATTGCGGTCACACCACGATTCACAGCCAGGAAAACATGCCAGGAAGGCATCATTGGAAAGGGAAGACTCTCCCCTTTCCAACGATAACTCCCTGCAGATCTTACCTCTCGTCTTCTCCGCCACCAGAGGGAAACTGTGACATCAGTGAGCTTCGCGGTACGTTGATATTACAGACGGGTGGGGGGCAGATTGGCTGACCGGAAGCAATCCAGCATCATCCCAGCCCTTTCAAATAAAAAATGGAATCCTCCAATATAAGCACCGGAGGATCCATCGGATCCCCTCCCAGTGTTGGCCAATGGCCGACAGACGCACTGGGGAGGGTGTGCGGGTGCACCTATAGGGTTAACCCACATTAAACATAAAACAAAGAACTACTACCCGCAAAACAAAATCATAGACTTTGAACAAATCATTTCAATCAAAGCATATGGAGACACCTCCAACAATCTGCACTAAGTGTAGAATATGATACAAACAGCCAATTTGCCTCTGAAATAAAAAAAACGATAACACTAGCCTATGTCCCCATCACAGAAGTACCTTACCACTACAATTTACTAACATAAAGCCCTTTCTACCAACAAAATGAAGACAAACAAAGACCCCTAATTGATTATTTCTAACACACTTGGGGTGGCAGCCTGCATTGCTCTGGACACAGACGCCAACCCGAATTCTAAATACCATGGTGGAATGCCTATGGCAGCACCTTGGCACAGGAAGTCAAAACACACAGCGCGGATGGCACAATGCCTTCCAATCCACACTACTTACACTCTACAAATATATAGAAGTATTACAAAAAAAACTACCAGCAACTCCGAATAAAACTATCTGTGACCAAAATTGCACCTAATCATAACTAATAAATAAAAAGAATGTAAGACATGTTACAAGGTAAAATCAAAATCTTCATAAACAACAAAAGAGTTGATTGCTTAGCAATAATAGCCAAAGCATATTATATAATAAATAATAACCTACAAAACTCAGAAAAACAGTCTCAAAATCTAAACCACCATGACAAATCATTTTTAATATAAATAATAAATATAATATTTTATTACATCAGTCTTAACATTAACTAAAACTCCAATGTTAAATAAAATATTTACATGAAAAATGTAAACCTCAACAACCAAATAGCTCAAAGAACAAACTCAAACAATCACGTAAAATACAGCACATAAACCACACAATTCTAAATACCAATCACATAATATTTACACAAACATTAAAATATAACATTTCCCACTCATAAGAAAAATAAATAAATATGACTTTCTGTAGCTACAGATCTTCCTCTGTGTCCACTAAGTCAAAACATAATAATCCACCCAAAACATATTTTCCAAATTGACTGCAAAAATGAATAAAACTAATTCAATAGACATCCCTCGAAGCAATCCAAAGTAACAAGGAACCATCCGAAACCCGAAAAGTGTTTAAAAAACATAAACTCTCATGGACACCCAAAAAAAGGAAATCAAATTAAAAAATATTGGTTTATTATAAACCAAAAGTGATTTCCTTAAAAATAAAAAAGTGGTAACTGCCAAGCCCATAGGACACGTTTGTGAACCTGTAAAGTAAACAAGAAAGCCCACCTGCAAAACACATTACAATTCCAAAAATACACATACATTACACTTATTCATCATAAAATAAGTAGCACAACACAATAAATCAATCAATCAATCAATCAGGGAATTGTAAGCGCGCTACTCACCCGTGATGGTCTCAAGGCGCTGAGGGAGGGGGGTCCGCAGATCTGTTTAGCCGAAGAGCCAGGTCTTGAGGGTCTTCCTGAAGGTGTTCAGGGATGGGACGCGTCTGATGTCTGCCGGTAGCTCATTCAGGGTCTTGGCTGCAATGTGAGAGAAGGATCTTCCGCCTGCTCTGGCTCTGTGGATGCGTGGGGTTTCAGCCAGTGCGAGGTTGGAAGATCAGAGGTTTCTTTTGGGTACGTGGAAGTTGATTCTGTCATTGAGGTATTTGGGTCCGTTGTTGTGTAGGCATTTGTAGGCGTGAGTGAAGATTTTTAAAGTGACTCTTTTCTCCACGCGAGCCAGTGGAGACTTCGTAGGTGTTGGCTGATGTGTTCGTGTCGGGGGATGCCGAGGACGAGTCTGGCGGCGGTGTTCTGTAGTGTCTGGAGTTTGCGGAGTAGGGACTTGTTGATGCCGGCGTAGAGTGCGTTTCCATAGTCCAGTCTGCTGGTGATGAGTGCGTGGGTGACTGTCTTCCTTGACTCAGGGGGGATCCACTTGAAGGTCTTGCGGAGGATGCGGAGGGTGTTGAAGCAGCTGGAGGTGATGACGTTGACCTGTCGGTTCATGGTGAGTGATGAGTCGAGTACGATGCCGAGGTTCTTCGCGTGGTCTGAGGGGGTAGGTGGGCTTCCGAGGGCAGTCGGCCACCAGGTGCTGTCCCATGCAGAAGGGGTGGTACCAAGGATGAGGACTTCTGTCTTCTCTGCGTTGAGCTTCAGGCAGCTGTTGGTCATCCAGACTGCGACGTCTTGCATTCCTTTTTGGAAGTTGAGATTGGCAGTGGTGGGGTCTTTGGTGAAGGAGAGGATGAGCTGGGTGTCGTCGGCGTAGGATACGATGTTGAGGCCGTGTTGTCGGACGATGGCTGCGAGGGGGGCCATGTAGATGTTGAAGAGGGTGGGGCTCAGTGATGAACCCTGTGGGACTCCGCAGGTGATTTTCGTGGGGTCGGAGAGGAAGGGTGGGAGTCTGATCCTTTGGCTTCTTCCGGTGAGGAATGATCGGATCCAGTCCAGGGCTGTTCCTTGTATGCCTGCGTCGTGTAGTCTGGCGACTAGTGTGCGGTGGGAGATGGTGTCGAAGGCCGCTGATAGGTCGAGTAGGATGAGGGCTGCGGAGTGGCCTTGGTCCAGGAGGGTGCGGATGTCGTCTGTGGCGGCGAGTAGGGCGGTCTCTGTGCTGTGGTTCCTTTGGAATCTGGATTGGGACGGGTCGAGGACGGCGTTCCTGTTGACTGTTTTCTCTGCAATTTTGGCTGCGAAGGGGAGGAGCGAGATAGGCCGATAGTTCTTGAGGTTGGTGGGGTCAGCTGTGGGCTTCTTGAGCAGGGGTCTGAATTCTGTGCGCTTCCAGTCAGCTGGGAAGGTGCCTGTTTTGAAGGTGGTGTTGATAGTGCGTTGTAGTTCGGGTGCGATGGCGGCCGTGGCTCTGTGGTAGATGTGGGGGGGCAGGGGTCATTGGGGGCCCCCGAGTGGATGCTTTTCATGGTCGAGGCGGTGTCTTCGGCCGTGATCGGTGTCCAGTTGGAGATGGTGGGCTGGCTGGTGTTTCTGGGGGGGCGGGGGGCCATCTGTGGCGCCTGGTGGATGGTCGATGAAGTTATCATAGAGGTTTTTGATCTTGAGGTGGAATAGGTTCCAAGCTTGTCGCAGAGGTCTTGGGATGGGGTGATGTCTGTGGCTTTGCTGCATGGGTTGGTGAATTCTTGAATGACACTGAAAAGTTCCTTGGAGTTGGTGGAGTTGGCCAAGATTTTGTTGTGGATGAAGTTCCTCTTGGTGGCTCTGATCTGGTTGTGGTAGTCCGTCATGGCGTCCTTGTAGGTGGTGTGGTTTTCGGTTGTCTTGGTGTTTCTCCAGTTCTTCTCCAGGCGTCTGTAGGTGCGTCTGGCTTCTTGGAGAGCGGTGGTGAACCAGGCGGCTTTCCTGGGGCGTTATCTGTCGGGTTTGCGTAGCGGGGTGAGCTCATCTGCGCAGTTGGAGATCCAGGTGTGGAGCTCTGTGGCTGCGTCGTTTGCGTTGGGTGCCCAGGTGTGGTTGTCTCGGGTGAGGGTGGAGTTAAGTTGCTTGTCGGTAACCTTGCTCCAGTTCCTTCGAGGTGGGCGTGGGGCTGGTTTGGGCGCCTTGGGTTTGTTGATGGAGAAGTGCACGCAGTGGTGGTCGGTCCATGGTGGCTGCGTTGTGTGGCTGAATTGGACGCTGTTTCCTGCCGCGAAGATGGGGCCGAGGGTGTGTCCTGCTCTGTGGGTCGGTGTGTTGATGAGTTGTTTAAGTCCGATGCTGGCGAGGTTGTCACGAAGGATAGTGGAGTTGGGGTCGCTGGGGTTGTCGAGGTGGAAGTTCAGGTCTCCAACGAGTATGTAGTTTGTTGAGGCGATGGCGTGGGGTGCGATGAAGTCAGTGATGGTGGTGGCGAAGGGTGTTCGGGGGTTGGAGGGTCTGTAGATGAGGGTTCCTCAGAGTGTGGCTTTGGGGGTGTTCTGGATCTGGAAGTGCAGGTGTTCGGCGGAGGGGAAGGTTTCGCTGGAGGTGGTGAGGCGGAGGGTGCTCTTGTGGGCGATGGTGAGGCCCCCTCCTGGGTGGTTGGGGCGGTCTTTCCTCTGGATCTTGTATCCATCTGGGATGGCGATGCTGATGTTGGGGGCGGAGAATGCGTTGGTCCAGGTCTCTGTGAAGAAGGCGATGTCTGGCGAGAGAGAGTCGAGTAGGTTCCAGATTTCCATGGCGTGTTTGTGTACGGAGCGTACGTTGAGGAGGATGCATTTTAGGGTGTCGCCGGTGCTGGCATCGGCGGTGTTGGAGGCCGGGGTGGCGGTGACGGTCTGGCGGCAGTGGAGGCAGGAAAACTGGCATGGGTCATGTTCGGCGATGCCTGTTGGCATTCTCTAAGTCTTCCAGGGTTGAGTGCGAGCAGGGTGGTGGTGTCATAGCGATGGGTAGTGGGAGGTCCAGGGTTCCTGGCGCTGGCCGTGGTAGGTCGCGGACGGGCGCGCCTTTGGCGCGCCGGCGGTGTGCCCGCTGCGCGCGTCCGCCATTAAGTAGGGGAGGTGGGAGGGAGGAGAGGCTGGGAGGCGGGAGCGGGGAAATTCCGGGGTGGAATTCCGGGGGGGAGGGGCCTCAGGGGCAGCAGCGGCGAAAGGAACAGGCAGGCATGAGAAAATAAAAACAGTGGTGGAATTAGAGCAAGACACAGATGGGCACAATAACAGTGGCACAACAGGGAAAAATTAAGAAGAAAAAAAAAAAACGGCTGAGAAAGGTTACGGTGGTTGCAGGCAGTCTGGTCCCAGTTGGAGCGGACAGCAGGCGCAGGAGCGGGCAGCAGCCTCGAACCTCCCAAGGAGGAGGTCGGGGTCTGGAGGCAAGAGACGGCACAGCGGAGCTGCGGAGAGAGAGTGGACCTAGACCGAGGGTCGGACAATGTAACATAACATAAACAATTCATTTGTAAAACAATGTACGAAAACCCAATACTTCAGACTAGTGAAAAACGCTACTATTAATACAACTAAGGGGCCGATTACGATCTTGGTCGGAAAGCTTCCGACCTTAGGTCAGAGGCTTTCCGACCGAGATCGTTGGTTTCAATTCCGAAAGCCTCATTACAATGGAGGCTGTCAGTTTTGAAACCGGCCGTACATTCCGGCTGGCTTCCGATGGGCTCAAGGAGCCCGTCTGCCAGTCAGAACTGGCACGTAATCCATATGGGCAACGTTATATGCCATCCGGATTACGATGTCGGTTTCCGGCAGGGTTTTCATGCTGGGCATGGACGCGTGTAGTAACAAGACGCCTGAATCCTCGTGAGATTGTTTTTACTTGCTGCCAGATTTTAATTGTGCCTCGCATTTCTAATTTTAAACTTGCTGCACTTGCACACTGTTTCAATCTGTTTACAGCACTCCTGCACCTTTTATCGCCTATTTTCGTCGCATTTTGCATTCTGTCCTTACCTGCTCTCAGGAAATCCTGCACTTCGCTCCTACCAGCCACTCCCAGCAGGCAGGCACCTTCCGCCCCGCTCCCCGGTCCACCACGGGCTTGCCCGATCGCGTGGAGGGAGCTGGTGGCACTCAAGGTTCCTAGACTTCCGGTTCAAGGGCGGGGCGGAGCCTCTAGGTCAGCAGTCTAGTTGCTGTACCTATTTAACTGCAATGTCATTCACGACGCGCAGCGGACGAGCGTAGTAACAAGACACCTGAATCCTCGTGAAATTGTTTTTACTTGCTACCAGATTTTAATTGTGCCTCGCATTTCCAATTTTAAACTTGCTGCACTTGCACACTGTTTCAATCTGTTTACAGTACTCCTGCACCTTTTATCGCTTATTTTTGCCCCATTTTGCATTCTGTCCTTAGCTGCTCTCAGGAAATCCCGCACTTCGCTCCTACCAGCCACTCCCAGCAGGCAGGCACCTTCCGCCCCGCTCCCCGGTCCACCACGGGCTTGCCCGATCGCGTGGAGGGAGCTGGTGGCACTCAAGGTTCCTAGACTTCCGGTTCAAGGGCGGGGGCGGAGCTTCTAGGTTAGCAGTCTAGTTGCTGTACCTATTTAACTGCAATGTCTTTCACAACGCGCAGCGGACGCACCGCTGGCATGCCAAAGACAAGCCCATCTGCGCCCGTCCGCGCCTGGACCGCATCTAGAGCCAGAACCCCTGTTCGTTCTCCCCACGAAACAAAGCCCATTTCTTACACAAGGGACGAACTACTTGGGCTGAATACAAACTGCAGGGACATTAGTTGCCCTCAAATAAACTTTCAAAAGGAGCCCAAGCTGTGCCCACACTGTAAATTGCAGATGAGCTTCTGCAAAGTCAAGGCCCTTGAACATCTACAAAAACCATTACACAAAAAAACACTCAAAACCTCTCGGGCTATGCTGATTAATACACAGTCACTGGTGAAACATAACACAGAGGTCGCGGAATTGATTAGTGCACATAACCTAGACCTAGTCTTTATTTCAGAAACCTGGGTGGATGAGTCATCAGACCCTGATCTGGCTTTAGCACTACCAGCAGGATATAGTATCATCAGAGCAGATAGAATTAAGAGACGGGGGGTGGACTAGCTATCATCCTTAGAGAAGACATACCGGCGACGGGATCCCCAGCCGGAACTTCACAAGACTGTGAATCTTTAACATTTCAGATCTCTGAGTAACAATTACACATTAAAAGGCCTACTTCTATATAAGCCACCAGGAACACGGACCTCCTTCTTGGACACTATCAGTCCCTTCCTCGAATCCAGTCTAGAGGTATCTGATTTCATAATACTAGGAGACTTTAATTATCATCTAGAAAAATTGGCTGAGCGGGACACAGCTTTATTAGTCGACTCAATGGCTAACTTTTCACTAACTCAAATCGTCAAACATGACACTCACGCCGCTGGACATACCCTAGATGAGATTTTTACTTCAAATTTGTCATTTAAAATACTAGAAGTGGTTCCGGTTCCCTGGTCTGACCATAAAGCGATACTGTTTACTTTAAATGTAGACCAGAACTCACCAATAGTCTCAAACACACCGGTCTCGATAACCCGTCGACACTGGGCCAATATTGACCCTCCAACCCTACAAATGCTATTGTCACGCACTACCCCAGACCTTTCCGCAGATATTAACACCTCTGTCCATAGGCTATCCTCTTGGATTAAATCTGCAGTGGACGCCTTAGCACCCACAAAGAGTTGCCGCTCTCGGCGCAAAAGTCCCTCTGAAGCGTGGTTCACAGACATTCTCAGAGCACAAAAACAAGTATGTAGGAGGCTGGAAAGGAAATGGAGAGTAGACTACAATCGGGAGGAAAAAGCCAAGAATTTTCAAGCTTTGGCAGCCTACAAGAAAATGATTGTAGAGGAAAAATGTAAATACTTTACGGCCAAGATCCGTGAGGCAGGGAACTCCAGCAGGGAGCTGTTTTCCATAACCAAGAACTTAGCCAAACTACCGGCAACGGCTCAGATAGAGAGCAGTGCCGAATTCTGCAATGTATTGGGTCAGTCATTTATAGTTAAGGTTGAGACGGTGTACAATTCCTTCAAGGACAGTGCCAGCTCAGTCCCTACGATTGCTCCAAAAACATTAGATCCCACAGCCACTATTCCAGATTTATCCTTCTCCCACCCCACAACAGAACAAATCAGTCAGGTGGTGAAGACAACTAGATCAGGAGCTCCAACAGACCCATGCCCTCCGAAAGTATTTCATTTGGCTTCGGATCTACTAAGCGAATCCCTAAGTTTGGTGTTCGGCAAGATGATTCAGGCAGGCAAATTTCCAGACTCCTGGAAAATAGCTTCACTTCTTCCTCTGCTAAAAAAACCAAATCTCGATCCTAAGGACCCCAGCAGCTACCGTCCTATCTCTAGGATCCCATTTTCCGCAAAAGTACTAGAGAAACTTCTTAACGGACAACTCACAGCACATATTTCCTCACAAAATCTTTTGGATCACTCACAATATGGGTTTCAGGAAGGACACGGAATGGAGACAGCTCTGGTTATGGCAGCAGAAGAACTTAGGACAATACTAGATTCAGGGGGCAAGGCTGCCTTAATTTTATTAGATCTATCGGCGGCCTTTGACACGGTAAACCACAAAATATTAGCCGGCAGACTTGCAGAGTTGGGGATCCAAGATTCTGCCCACTCACTCTTACTGTCCTATCTTGCCAACAGAACCTTCACCGTTGAGATGGGAGCCCTCGCATCCAAACCCTTCAAACTGCCTTGTGGGGTGCCTCAGGGCTCATCTCTGAGTCCTACGTTATTTAATGTATACGTGGCTCCTCTCGTGTCAATCATACGGCAGTTTGGGTTTTCTGTCGTCTCTTACGCAGAGGACACACAGCAGGTGGTGTCAGTCTCAAGCAATGTGGAGGAGACCGCCAACCGATTTAAGAGCTGTATGTCACAAGTCAACCAATGGATGCAGTCTAACTGCTTGAAATTGAACGGCGGAAAAACCGAGGTCCTGCTGCTGGGCGCCGATACAACCTTCTGGTCGCCCAGGTGGTGGCCCGCTAATCTGGGAGATAGTCCTACCCCAGTGTCCAACGTTAAAAACCTTGGAGTCATCTTCGATGACAAATTAACATTCGGTAATCAGATTAACAAGCTCTCCTCCACTATCTGCTTCCTTCAAAAAATGATTAGAAAAATCTGCCCATTTATTCCTCCCGATGCAATTAAAACCTTGGTCACAGTATTGGCCCTTTCGAGATTGGACTACGGGAATGCACTATACCTGGGAATTCAATCCCAGCATCTAATAAAACTGCAACGTTTGCAGAACGCTGCTGCAAGATTGGTATTAGACATTCTTAGGTTTCAATCAGTTTCTCACGGTTTAGTAGCCCTTCATTGGCTCCCGATGGAAAAACGGATTGAGTTTAAATCTCAATGTCTAGCCTTCAAAGCGTTACATGGTATGTGCCGGCCAGAAGCCTAAGATCAGCCCATACTAAACTTCTGCAGACACCTAAATGTAAAACGGCCCGATGGGGTCGCAGAAGCTTCCTGCTAGGGACAGTTAAGATTTGGAATCAACTCCCCACTTCCATAAAGAGCAGCCCATCACTCTGGTCCTTCAGAAAGGCACTGAAAACCTGGCTCTTTAACAACTGTGCTTGATCTTCCTGGCTTCCCGTCAAAACCTGGCAAACTACCGTTCTAGTGCCAAGACGCCCACGGGCATTCGCTGTGCACTACAAATATATAAATCAAATCAAATCTGACATGGAAACCTTGTCAGAAAGTGACTTTGGGGGCCCCTAGCAGGGCCCCCTTCAGCCAGCGGCCTCTGGGTGGGGGCGGAGGTCATCCCTGCAACATGTGGCAGGCACCATGAGGTGCCTGCCACGTGGTGCAGGGATGGACACAAACTCCCTTTTCTGTATGGGAGCTTGTGCTGCGGCCGGTTTCCAACCGCAGCACAAGCTCCAATACATAAAAGGGAGCTTGCGACGGCACCATGTGCGGTCGCATCAAAATTAAGGGGTCGGGACCACCGACAGGAGGTCGGTCGGACCCGTATCCACGACGGTGTCGGGCAGACGCAAGTCTGCCTGACATCGTAATAAACCACTAAATGTTCACAAAACCTACAAACAACACTATAACTAACTTTTGAGACCTCCCCCTAAACCCACACACCCTCAAAACCCTTAAAAACGACCTGCCTATTCTGACGAACAGCAGCACCTTAGCTCAACCTGGATCCTGTAAAATAGACTAAAAATGATATAAATCGACTACAAAATAGAAGGTAGCAGTAATTTTTTAAAAAAATGTTTAAAAATATTAAACATTTAAAAGATATTTAAAAAAATGTTACATATACTTCAAATATTAATATAAATATATACAATTATTTATTAAATACTGAAAATACTTCTGTTAAAATGATGTTGAAAATATGCATATAAAACAATTTAAGAAATGTTCCTAAAAGTTAAACAATGGAAAAAAATGGAAAATGTTCAACATACAATACTATTTAAATATGATTTACATTTTTTATGCAATAATAAAAATGTATTAATTAAATTAAAAACATGTATTATATATACTAAAATGGAAAAAATATATAAAACAAATCTGCAATGACAATTTTCTTCATTTAAAAAAGAATATTTTTATTATAATTTCTTTTACAATAACTATAACATTTATATTTTGTATTTAAAACATGTACAATTAATTTACTTTAATAAATTACATGTTTACATTTTTTTAAATGATTGTTTTTATTACAAATATTTATTTAAATATTTACACTAAGATATGTTTTAAAATTTATTAGAATTAGCATATATATTTGCATAGCAATAAAATCATTGACGGTAAATATACATTAAAATTTCCACTTTTTAAAAATCTCCCTACACTTTTCCCCTAAAAGCCCAAAAATATCTTTCTGCTAAAAAAATTATAAAACCATTATTTTTATACATTTATACAACTAAAAACACAAATTTCAACAATTTCAGAATTCATAAGTTATCTGACTAAAACAATAAATTAAAAAAATTAGTGAACATCTAAATCAAACACAGTACAATAAATGACATACAAAATAACAGTTACAAATGATATTACGTACAAGGACATTTTCTAAACCGATATTTTTTACAACGATATTAAAAACAACAATTAAAACGGTATTTTTACATTTGATATTCCTCAATGGTCAATGATATTTTGACATCCCGATATTCCTGACATGTAATTTTTGTATCACAATATTTTTTTATTCAATATTTTGTCCAAACACCTATGGTTCTCTAGCCTGCATATCGACATGGAGCTCCTCAAATAACTGGGCAGTACTGTCCATCCAGGCCTTCTTGCCCAAGGTCTCCCAGAGTATCCAGTAATTAACGGAGTCAAATGCATTACTTAAATAGAAAAAAATAGAGAAAGTTAACCCATTTTTAAAGTGATACACTGTATCAATACTAGCTATTTGGCACACACCCATTCAATTGTGTCTGATCCCTTACTATATCACGACTGACCAAGTGCTAAAACATCTGCATCCAATATCACTTGGTAGACAGAAATCTACCAAAAACAATTTACAGATGAGTCAAGGAAGGAAATTGGCTAGAAGTATTATTTAACACCCTTTTGTAATATCTGAATAATGTTTCTTGATTGCTGTCATTGACTGTGTATTAGGATAGATTTAAAAATGGTTAACTATGGTACTCAGAGAACACAATCACAAAACAAAAACTCAATACTTCTCAAAGCTGGCCTGGGCTTTGTTGGCAGCTTGGGAGAGGGCATCAACTTCTTCCTCCTCTAATGAAAAGGACAGCTTGATTCCAAATATGTTTTTTCCTGAACCCCCACTAAGAACAATTTCTAGTTTCCTGAAATCTACTGACACGAGTTCTAGGGTATCTTCCAGCATACCCACCTAACTCCCTACCTCGACCAATCTTTCTCTTTTTATCTGTCCAATTTGTGTTGCATAGCTTTTACTTTAAAATCCAGGACAACTAATTTATTGGCAATCTCTTTAAGATCTGCCTTCATTTCTAGTAGAACAGATTTATGGTGCAGGTCTTTCAAAGCTAGGGGGCATACTTACAATAGAAGTGACGGAGTGCGGCGTTAGCTTTCTTGGCTTAACACTGCGCTCCGCCACTTCTGAAATGCAGGGCGGCACCATATTTACAACAATATGGTGCAGCCCTGCGTTTCCCCCAGCGCTGGCGCTAAATTTAGCTGCCTAGCGCCAACGCAGCCACCCTTGCACTAGAGCGCAAGGGTGTCTGCGATGCAGGGGAAGATTGTTTATATGCAGGAAGGTGTGCCTTTCTTCACATAAACAATCTTTAAATTGCGTTTTGTAACTTCTATGTGTGCTGCTTAGTGCAGCACACATAGAAGTTGCAAAACGTCATTTTTTTAAAAAGATTGTTTATGTGCAGGAAGGGTCACCTTCCTGCACATAAACAATCAATGACGTTTTGCTTTTTCCATGTGTGCTGCACAACGCAGCACGCATGGAAACAGCAAAAACGAGGAGAAATAAAAAATTTCTTCTCGTTGTGCCAGGGAAAGACCAGGTTTTCCCTGGTCTTAATTTTGGCGCTGCCCCATATTTACGCCAACCTTGTAAATATGGGGCAGCGTCAAAATCAATGGGTGTTGCAGTGGAACGCCCACGGCAACACCCATTGCCCTCCCCTTTCACGCTAAGTATAGCGCGAGAGGTTGCCTTATCTACAAGGCAGCGTTAAGCCACGTCAAGTGGCTTAACGCTGCCTTGTAAATAAGGCAAAGCCTGTATAGCCACCACAATGTCATGAAAAGTGACATTGTGGTGGCGATAGGGCTTGTAAATATGCCCCTTGGATTTTCACTGCTAGTCCCTCCAAAATATGGTCACATGGCCTTGTGCTTTTTGGTCTTTAAAAGCATAAAGCTATCCCTGGTGCATGTCTATCAACTGCTTTTTCCATTGTCTCCTTAGTGTGGGACTTATATTGTCCGACCATTAGAATCTGACCACTACCTCTGAAGAACACTTTTTGAAATATTTGCATGTGAATGGCAATTTTGTCCGGGGACCCCTTGAGGAGGGCACTGCAGTAATCAGGCCCAAGGCGCAGTTATAACCCATGCTATATTTGCAATGCTTTCACCTTAACAATAGTACCAGGGGCGGCTCCTCCGCAATGGCAGAGGAGCGTCGCCCCACTGGCTCAGAGCCAGCAGGTGAAAAATAAAACAACATCCTATCATCGCTTTATTTTTCACCTGCTGACTCTGCACCAGCGTGTGCAGGGAGGGGTGGGGCCAGGGCCATTGGAGGGGGAAGGAGGGCTGGTTGTGCACTTCTAAGTGCGCATGTGTGTTTGGCTGTCTGTCTTAGGCCTGCCAAACACACATGCACACTTAGGTTTCTCCAACTGGGCTGTACTGACCAGCAGGGTTGGAGAAACAGCACAGACTCCTGTGCCTGGGCGGAGCATCAAACGAGCCCGCTCAGGCCATTTCCTGCACTGCTCTCATAGCATGAGAGCAGCGCAGGGATTGCACAGGGAGTCTGTGATGCTGTCCCCGTGTCTGCTGGGACAAGGAAGAAGAAAGAACACTGAGGTGCGACGCGGGAGGCGACCGACAGCTTCAGGTAAGCTTTCCTTTTTTTAATTATTATTATTAAACTCCCTGCTCCCCTGCCTGCGGTCTCCCTCCGTGCCCCCTCCACCTGCCCCACCACTTTTTATTTGTGGTGCCCGAGCTTAGACAATATCTGGATTAACAGGTTGACTTGTTCGCCCATAGATAGTAAGTTGTGAAAGATAGCTGCCTGTGTTTTTACATCTTTAGGCAATCTCAAAGCAATTACTGCATAATCTAAATGACACTGAGTGGCAGCTTGCTCGCATGCATCCAGCACTGTATTGCTGCTAGAAGTTGGTTAGATGATTCATTATCTAACTAGTGGCTTGCACTCCACTATTAGCATGATCTTGTTAATTTGTGTAATATACTGTAGTTACTAGCCTCATGTCTGCATGGATTATGGCATGGACATCTAGCGATTAGGTAATGTTTTCATGTGTTAAGTATAATAGGGATATTCTTAAAGGGGCATCACCTCTGACCTACTGGTCAGGAAAACTGCTTTGCCCTCGCGCAGCTCCGTCATTGCGGCTCTGCCCCCTGTGCCTCCCTGGTTCCAGGTGGGTGTTCTAGGCCATCCTCCACCCGCAGGCTCCAGCCTGCGCCTCATCCCTGGTGGTCCAATGGGAGAGCCTTGCTCTTCTGCTGGTCTGCTCTGCTAGCCTTCTGTTTTTTTCTGCCTACTTTTTTCCATTTTGTCTGGCTGTGCCTTTTTGGTCTGTTTGTGCCTTTTTGTCTGTCTGTGTCGTTTTTCTGTCTTCTGTTTTCACTGTTTGCCTTGTTTTCACTGTTGCCTTTTCCGCTACCTTTCCCGCTGCTGCTGCCCCCGCGGCCCCTTGCCCTCTATGTGTTCCCGCTCCCTCTTCCCAGCTGCTCTCCCTCCCCCAACCCCTACTTAATAGCGGCCGCTGTGCGACAGGGTGGACAAGACCTCTGACCTCCTGGTCAGGGAAACTGCTCTCCCCTCCCTCAGCTCCGTCGTTGCTGCTCTGCCACCTGCGTTTCTCTGGTTCCAGGTAGGTGTTTGAGGCCCTCCTCCACCTGCAGGCTCCTGCCTGTGCCTCATCCCTGGTGGTTCAGTGGGAGAGCCTTGCTCTTCTGCTGGTCTGCTCTGCTAGCCTTCTGTTTTTTTCTGCCTACTTTTTTCCTTTTTGTCTGTCTGTGCCTTTTTGGTCTGTGTGTGCCTTTTTGTCTGCCAGTGCTGTTTTTCTGTCTTCTGTTTTCACTGTTGCCTTTTCCACTCCCTTTCCTGCCGCTGCTGCCCCCGCGGCCCCTCCCCCCTTGTGTGTTCCCGCTCCCGCCTCCCAGCTGCTCTCCCTACCCCTGACCCCTACTTAATGGCGGCCCCTGCATGGCCGCGCAGCAGGCGCGCCAAATGCGCGGCAATGGCAAGCCCGTCTGCGCCCGTCCGCGACCCGACCGCAACCAGCGCCAGGGACCCTGGTCCTATGACCCCCCGCTGCTACAACTCAGGAACCCTCCACGCACTCAACCCTGGATGCAACAACAACTGCCAGCTCTCGATGCAGAGCATCACCCAAGGCCCGTTCTCCTGCGGACACTGCTGCCGCACCTTCACCCACCTCCGGACCCTGACAGCTACCACCAGCCCACCGGACGCCAGCGCCCCCAAACCCTTGAACGGCATCCTCCTCAAAGGATGCTCCCTGCACAGACACACAGTAGAAATCTGGGACCTCCTCAACACCCTCTCGCCCAACGTCGCCTTCCTCACAGAGACCTGGACCAATGCCAGCTCCACACCCGACATAGCAACCGCCATCCCTGACAGGTACAAGATCCAGAGGAAAGACCGCCCAACCACCCTGGAGGAGGCCTCGCCATCGTCCACAAAAGCTCCCTCCGACTGACAACCCTCCGACTGACAACCTCCATCTCTAACGACTCCTCGCCCCCTATGGAACACATCCTCTACCAGATCCAGGTCAACCCCAGAACCAGTCTACGCGGAACTCTCGCCTACAGACCTCCTGGACCCTGCGCCCCGTTCACTAACACCATCGCAGACCACATCGCGCCCCACGCCATCGCCTCCATGGACTATTGTCGTGTAGTTCCTATATTACCTATACAGGATCTGCACGTTTGGATAACATAAACTGTGGGATTGGTGGCGAACTGATTCTGTGCACCCCCACCGGATACGTTAGCCTGTCTTTTTTCACCTAGCTCATAGTGCAACTATAATCTCCTCTTATCACGGAGAGAATAGATTCTGGCAACCTCAGAACATGACAACCCTGATCCCTCAGAATCGTGGAAACAATATACTACCTTTTGCTCAGTCACTCGTGCTCACTTAGTTTGTCTCAGAGAGTTACACACAATAAACAGGCTGGGCGTTTCAATAAGTATTTATTGAACAGTTGTTATTCTAGTTTATAATAGATGAGCTGCAACAACCATTAGACACTAGTATAGATATATGATTAGAAGTACTACGAAAGTAAAGGGATGGTATAGTTCTACCATCGTGCAGAAATCATGAATATATACAAGTACATAAAACACATGATAAAAAGTGCGTACTCCTACAATGCTTCCCTAACTAGATGTACCTAAATGTACCTAGCATCTGTGTAGGTGTTATGCCAAGAATCCCTCTAGGATCTAGTCAACCCCATTACCTGAGAATGAGAGAGTATGGGACCCCGTCCTGGTCTCGAGTTGGACACCCCGCGAGGGATGTTAGACCACGGCAAGCTGGAGCGTCTGCAAGCAGGAACCTAAGCGTCTCTGGTCAGTGTGTCAGCCGGGAAGTCTCGGTCTCCTCTATCTTCCTAAGCAAGACGTGCTGTATATATACCCATAGGTCTCCCCCGGGGTTCTACCTTGCTGTGTTACTGTGTCGGCCTAAAGGATGACGTTGGGCCTGAACTTTATACAGAGATATTATACAGGAGATGGTAATCCTACTGTTGGTCCTGCTGTGCTTCCAAGAAGCCTCATGCATAACGTATGAGAATCAAACCAGGGAAAAACCGGCGTTCTGAATGCAGTGTCATATCTAGGTAAAAGGTCAGTACCCAAGAACCGTTATGTGTGTAATGTAGGGAAGAATATAGGTGAAAGGTTACAAGGTTACCTGCGCCTATTTAGGGTACCTATATGGAATATAACTCTATGTACTGCTCGGAAACCTGAACTTCCACCTCGACAACCTCAGCGACCCCCAACTCCACCGCCCTCCTAGACAACCTCGCCAACATCGGAATAAAGCAACTCGTCACCACCCCCCACCCACAAGGCGGGACACACCCTCGATACCATCTTTGCCAGAGGAAACAACATTCACTTCAGTCACACCACAAAACCTTTCTGGACAGACCACCACTGCCTCCACTTCTCCTTCTCGAAACCCACCGCACACAAGCCAACGCCACGCCGCGGCGCAGAAACAGGAGCAAGAACACAGAAGAGCACCTGACCTCCGCCCTCAGCCGCACTCCTACCCCCACCACGACCGACGTCAACTCTGCAGCCAACAAACTCCACAATTGGATCACCGACTCCACCAACACGCTCGCACCCTTCCAGAACTCCGACAGACAACACACCACGAAAGCCACCTGGTAAATCACGGACCTCTGAGAATCCAAGCACTCATGCCGTAAACTAGAGAAAGCATGGAGGAACAGCAAAACCCCGGAATCATGCACCACCTACAGGACCGCCACCACGGCACATCACCAACTCATCAGATCTACGAAGAGGAACTTCATCCAGGACAGAATCCTCTCCAACTCCTGCAACTCCAAGAAGTCTTCAACATCATACAAGAATTCACCAGACCCCTCTGCAAAACCTCCGACGTCCCTCTCTCCTAGGACCTCTGCCACAAACTCAGCTCCTTCTTCCACCACAAGATCAGGACACTCTACGACAACTTCGACTAACATGACCAAGGCACCGACCCAACACCTTCCACCAGCAATGCCACTCAGCCGACCATCCTTGCCTGGACCCCTGTCACCACAGACGACACAGCAAAGACCATGAGGAGCATACACTACGGAGCACCCGCTGACCCCTGCCCGCCACACATCTTCCACAGGGCTGCCTCCGCCATTGCACCAGAACTACGACAGACAATCAACTGCATCCTCGAAACAAGCACGTTCCCCGACGACTGGAAACGTGCAGAAGTCAAACCCCTCCTCAAGAAGCCCTCTGCAGACCAGACGGACCTCAAGAACTAAAGGTCCATCTCTCTCCTCCCCTTCGCCCCCAAAGTCACCGAAAAGATCATCAACATCCAGCTAACGAACTTCATAGAATCCAATGACATCCAATGACATCCTCGACACATCTCAATACAGTTTCTGCAGCAACCTCAGCACGGAGACCGCCCTCCTAGCCGCCACGGACGACATCCGCACACTCCTCGATCAAGGCCACACTGCAGCCCTCATCCTACTAGACCTCTCAGCAGCCTTCGACATTGTCTCCCACCGCACACTAGCTGCCAGACACCACGGCACCGGCATACAGGGAACTGCCCTAGACTGGATCCACTCCTTCCTCGCCAGCCAAACACAAAGAATAAGACTCTCCAAACCCACAGAGATCAGATGCGGAGTACCCCAAGAATCCTCCCTCAGCCCCACGCTCTTCAACATCTACATGGCCCTCCTCGCAACCATTGTAAGAAAACATGTACTCAGCATAGTATCCTATGCAGACGACACCCAGCTCATCCTCTCCCTCACCAAGGAACCCGACATCACCAGGCACAATTTCCAGGAAGGAATGAAGGACATCGCATCCTGGATGAGCAGCAGCTGCCTGAAGCTCAACTCGGAGAAACCAGAAGTCCTCATCTTCAGATCCACCCCCGCCACGTGAGATGACATCTGGTGGCCCCCTGCTCTTGGCAACCCTCCCACGCCCATGGACAACGCCCGCAACCTCAGCATCATACTCAACTCCTCCCTCACCATGATCCGACAGATCAACGCCTTATCCTCCACATGCTTTAACACCCTCCGCACTCTGCAAGACCTTCAAATGGATCCCCCCAGAATCCAGGAAGACCATCACCCACGCACTCATCACCAGCAGGCTGGACTACGGGAACGCCCTCTATGCCAGAATCAACAAATCTCTACTTCACAAACTCCAGACCGTCCAGAACGTCGCAGCCAGACTCGTCCTCAGCATCCCACAACACGACCACATCACCCAGCACCTATGAAACCTCCACTGGCTCCCCTTCGAAAAAAGAGTGACCTTCAAGCTGCTCACACACACGTACAAAGCCCTCCACAACACCGGACCCCAATACCTCAACGAAAGAACCTCCTTCTACGCCCCAAAGAGAAATCTCCGCTCCCCTAACCTAGCCTTGGCCAAAATCCCCCGCATCCACAGAGCCAGAACGGGAGGCAGATCCTTCTCCTACATCGCGGCCAAGACCTGGAACGAACACTCCCCTTCAGCATCAGACTAAGCCCCACTCTGCAAGCATTCAGGAAGAGCCTCAAGACCTGGCTCTTCGGATGACCGGAGCTGCTCGAATCCCCCCGTCCCCCAGCGCCTTGAGACCCTTACGGGTGAGTAGTGCGCTCTACAAATCCCTGATTGATTGAATGAGAAGCAAATTATCAATTTTCTATCATTTTATTTGGTCTTATTATTGTAATGCTTTTACTATTTTGTATTTTTGTAAAATTAAAGGTATGTCATATCAATAAACTTTACGTTTAGTGACATTCATTTTGCCTCTTCCTTTAACACATTTTAACAAATTGTTTAATTTCATGTCCTCTGAAATAATCATGCTCAGCATCATTGCGTATATTTATTTTTATTCTCTTTTCCTTTTAATAAGGGTTCTCCCACTTAGTACAGGGGTAAAACATATAATAACCATTTCAATCCACATCAATTGTTTAGTGGAGACAGGCACGGATCAGGGCTAGCGGGGCGGGGGTGAGACGGGTAAGCAAGTGTAAAAAAAAAACGTACCTTCTAGCCGCTTCCTCGCCGCGTCTCTCCTCCGTAGTCCCTCGTTCCAGCCTGGAACAGGATGCACACCCAGGCTCCCCATAGACAATCACAACGCTGCAATGCAGTGTTGTGATTGGGCTGAGTGCCGTGGTTCGGGGCTCAGCCAGGTAATGGGAGCCTGGGCATGTTCTCCACCCAGGCTGTAATGCAGCCTGGGTAGAGAACAAGCAAAGTGCGCATGAATGTTTTACCGGCCCAAGACGGCCGGCCAAACACTCATTCGCACTTACAAAGTGTGCTCACCACTTCCCCTGCTCCTGTCATCAGAGCAGCCTGTTCGCCCGCAATGCTGCGGCAGCAGGAACAAATAAAATTATAATAACGTGATGTTTTTATCATTTTATTTTTCCTTTATTTCACTGCTAAAAAGCAGTGATACTATGCTCCTCCGCCTTAGCGGAGGAGCCGCCACTGCAATTCATATCTGTCAACTTGTGTCCTCAGAGCAGGCACTTCTCAATCTAGTCTACCAGGTGGTTACTGCTGACAAGCACTTGAGTCCCAGTAACTCTGGCTCACTTTGAATGGGGGAGGGGGTCTTAGGTTTCTTCTAGCTGTGAGTCGACCCATGCCTTTGGATTGTGTGTTGGGTAATGATTTGGTGTTACAGCAAACAAATAATGGACGGAATGCTGACAATGCAAACATTCTCCCCCAGTCAATAGATCTGGGTTAAATCCATCGTTCTTTTGCCCACTACGCCACCCCAGTTTGGACCCAGCCATATGCAAATCAGTTTTGCCCCTGTGCCCCATGGGAACAGTCCAGACCGAACTGCCAGGCCAGGTCCTCCCTGGACCGGAAACAAGCATCCTGGGACCGGTTTCAGGGTATGTCACCCTTCACCCATCCCACTTAGGGCGAAAAGTGTTACAGCAAACAAATAATGGACGGAATGCTGGCAGTTCGGTCTGGACTGTTCCCATGGGGCACAGGGTCAAGACTGATTTGCATATGGCTGGGTCCAAACTGGGGTGGCGCAGTGGGCAAAAGAACGATGGATTTAACCCAGATCTTTTGACTGGGGGAGAATGTTTGCATTGTCAGCATTCCGTCCATCATTTGTTTGCTGTAACACTTTTTGCCCTAAGTGGGATGGGTATGCCCAGACGTGGGTCCCTTGCTCACTGTGCCACTGGATTCAAGCTAGCCTGGCTGAAGAAGGATGACATACCCTGAAACCGGTCCCAGGATGCTTGTTTCCGGTCCAGGGAGGACCTGGCCTGGCAGTTCGGTCTGGACTGTTCCCATGGGGCACAGGGTCAAGACTGATTTGCATATGGCTGGGTCCAAACTGGGGTGGCGCAGTGGGCAAAAGAACGATGGATTTAACCCAGATCTTTTGACTGGGGGAGAATGTTTGCATTGTCAGCATTCCGTCCATCATTTGTTTGCTGTAACACGGGTAATGATTTGGAGCACATCAGCTAAAACGAGGTGTAGCTCTGGTCACACTTGGGAATTCTAGGGTTGCCTGATTGGGATTGCTTGACCACTCGAACAATACACTTCCGAGAGGAAAATCCAAAGGCCCTGAAGACTGGAACCATGACCCAGGCACCTGCAAAGAAAAGGAGGGGCAGGGAGCATTAGAAACCCGTCCCAGAGATCCCCACGGTCCAGAAGGAAGCAAAACCTGATGGAGGAACTCTAGCACCTACAGGGCAAGACACTGCTGCCCAGGGAGACCTACCTGACCTGGCCGGTTGTGTAGCTGAAGGAGGCCCCTCCTGGGCAGAGTTCTGCCAAGCGCAGAAGGAGGTCCCCACTCTTGAGAGCCTTCGGTGCCAGGCCGAAGACCAGAAAAATGGACACACCTCCGATGATCACCTTATCTACTGGGAAAAGTGTCTCCTCTATAGTGAGCCTAAGGTTAATGAGCCTGGGGCAACCATATGTTGGTAATCCCCCAGTCCTACAGGGCCTTTCTAATGGGACTGGCTCATGATGTACTCCTGGTAGGAAATCTGGGGCAGACCAAGACTTTTGAAAGGGTGGTCACCCACCTTTATTCGCCCTGGATGAGAATGATCCTAGATGCATTCTGTAGGTCCTGTCCTACCTGCCAGGCCAGTGGGAAGACAGGGGTAAAGCAGAAGGCTCTCCTGGTTCCGCTTCCGGTTGTTGGAACCCCCTTTGAAAGGGTAGGTATTGATATTGTGGTGCCTCTACACCCCAAGACAGCCCTGGGCAACAAGTTTATCCTGGTTTGGTGGACCATGCCATCTTCTTCCAGAAGCTATCCCTCTGACAACAGTGACTGCGCCTACTGTGGTCAGGACACTGATGTGGATCTTTACCCGAGTGGCTTTCCCCATGGAGGTGGTGTCCGGCCAAGGTACCAACTTCATGTTTGCATACATAAAGTCTATGTGGGATGAGCGTGGAGTAACCCAGAAGTTCTGCGCACTTTGTCATCCCAAACCACTGGGCTTTTTGAGAGATTCAACAGGACCCTGAAAGGCATGAACATGGGTCTATTAGAAATCTTGAGGCAGAAGTGGGACTTCCTCTTGCCATGCCTGTTGTTTGTTTACTGGGAGGTGCCTCAGAAAGAAGTTGGGTTCAGACACATTGAACTTCTGTATGGCCATCCTGTCAGAGGGCCTCTCAGCTTTGTGAAGGCAGAGTGGGAGTAAGCTACCAACAAACCCCATCAAGATATAGTCAGCTACATGTTGGCTCTAAGATCACAGATGAGGGGGAAGTCACCTACCTGGTAGACCTCCAGCCCCCCAGGAACCCTTTAAGGGTCCTGTATGTTAACTGCCTCAAACCACACTTTGAGAGGTCTGAGGTGGTATGCTCTTGATGACAGATGGAGGTGAGGAGAAAGAGATTGAATCTCTCTCATATCTTCTCTCCTTAAAAGAGCATGATGGATCAGTAGAGGTAGTGAACCTCTGCCCCTCTCTGACCCCCTCAACAGAAGAGAGACTCCAACATGAGAACTGCTGCTGGAACAGTTATCTCCCTACTGGTGTAACCATGACATTGACATCAGGGACAGTATGCCTGTGAAGAATAAGATCCACATGCTATCTGATAAAGTGAGAGCCGGCATCCAGGAAGAAGTGTCCAGGATGCTAGAGCTAGGATTGATAGAGCACTCAAACAGCCATTGGTCCAGCCCAGTGGTGCTGATACCCAAGGCCCCACCACTGGGCACCACCCAAGAACTCCGGTCCTATGTGGACTATAGAGGGCTCAGCTCAGTCACCAAGACTGATAATCACCCCCTCCCCTGAGCTGATGAACTTATAGACAGGTTGGGAGCTGCCACGTTCCTGAGTACCTTTGATTCGACATCTGGGTACTGGCAGATTGCCCTAACCAAGGGAGCTAATAAGAAGTCTGCATTCTTCACACTAAAGGGCCACTTTCAATTTAGGTTGATGCCCCTTGGGTTAAAGAATGCCCCTGCCCCCTTCCAGAGGGTGGCCAACAGGGTCCTAGCTGGAGGTTTTCACTGTTGCCTATCTGGATGACATTGCAGTCTTGAGATCCAACTGGGAGGACCACCTGTTCCACCTCCAGGAGGGGCATCAGGCACTGCAGCAGGCAGGCAGGACCAGCAAGTGCCAGATAGGGCAAGGACCTGTGGTCTACTTGGGACACCAAGTGGGCGTGGGCAAGGCCCAGCCTCTACAAACCAAGATGCAGACTATCCTGGATTGTGAACCCCATAAAACCCAGACAAAGCTGAGGGCTTTCCTGGGCCTCACTGGCTACTAACAGGAGATTTGTCAAGGGTTATGGCACCATTGTTGCCACTTGACTGTGCAGACTTTTAAAAAGCAGTCCAAGAAGGTGATTTGGACAGAGGTATACCAGAAAGCATTTGACACCTTAAAGGAGGCCATGTGCACAGCAATAGTGCACAAGGCATCCAACTTCTCTATGGAATTTATTGTCCAAATGGACACGTCAGAACATGACATAGGGGCTGTGCTCTCCCAGCAAAATGAAAAGGGCCTAGACCAACCTGTAGCTTTCATGAGCAAGAGGCTACTTCTCCGGGAACAGAGGTGGAGTACCATAGAACTGGAAGTCTTTACAGTGGTCTGGACACTGACGAAGCTGAGACCATACTTGTTTGGGACTCACTTTCTGGTTCAGACGGACCACAGACCCCTCAGATGGCTCATGCAAATGAAAGGTGAGGATCACAAACTGTTGAGGTTGTTTATCTCCCTAAAGGGAATAAACTTTATGGTGAAACACCATCCTGCGACTGACCACTCCATTGCTGATAGTCTTCCCACGTTCTTCCACCTTAATGATGAGAACTTCCATGCAGGTGGTAGTTCTACCTACTTTCAGCTGGAGGGGATACATGTTAGACCTGACACCCTTGGTTGGTAGTCCCCAAACATTTAGCCTTCCTCCTTTATGTTTTGCTGAATTTGTTTTTGTTGTCTTTAGGACTCTGTGCTTTACCACTGCTAAGCAGTACTAACGTGCTTGTGCTCTTTGACCCATGCATACAAAGCCCTGCACAACGAAGGAAAAGCATACATCAACAAACGTTTGACCTTCCAACAACCGACCAGACACCTACGGTCTACTTCCCTCTTCCTCGCAGACACCACCCGGATCCGCTGAGCCAACAGCGGATGACACTCTTTCTTGCATCTGGTGGACAAGGTTTGGAACAACCTCCCCCTGCACCTCAGCCCATTTATCCAGCAATTCAGAAAAGGACTCAAACTGGATGTTCGAACGAACAAACCACCACGCAGTAGCCACTATCTACAGCGCCCCAAGACCCTCACGGGTGATTTGCAGTGCTTTATAAATGTTTGATTGATTGATTGATTGCTCTTTCCCTTAAAATATGGTAAAATTAGCCTACACATGATTGGCATGTTTAAGTTACTTCTAAGTCCCTAGTAAAAGGGAATATATGGTACCCAGACCTGTGAATTAAAAGCTACTAGTGGGCCTGCTGCACTCATAGTGTCACTCACTGAAGTAGGACTTTAAAACTTGTCTCAGGCCATTGCAGCGTGTAGTAGTTTTAAGCTGCCATTTCAACCTGGCAAAATAAGCCTCGTCAGGTCTAAACGTTACCTTTTATTTCATAAAAGTAATATAAGTCATCCATAAGGTAGGCCCTAAAGGCCCATAGGGCAGAGTGCATTGTATTTAAAAAGTAGGACATGTGGGTTTATGTTTTGCATGTCTTAGTAGTAAACAACTCCTAAATTCGTTTTTCACTAATGTAATGCCTATCTCTCCCATTGGGTTGCTTTATTACATTCAATAAGTGCTAACTTTTGATTGGGGCAAAAGGAACAATTTATGGAAGGAATGCTGAACAATGCAAACATTCACCCCCAGTCACAAAGATCTGGGTTTAATCCATTGTTCTTTTGCTCACCACGCCACTCCAGTTTGGACCCAGCCATATGCAAATCAGTCTTGACCCTATTCCTCATGGTAACAGTCCTGCCCGAACTGCCAAGCCAGGTCCTCCAAGCCTCCTGGGACCGGTTTTGGGGCATCACCCCTCATCAGCCAGGCTAGCTTGAATCCAGTGGCGCAGTGAGCACGGGACCCATGTCTGGGCCTACCCTTCCCACTTTGGGCGACAAAAGCAAAAGGAACAATTGATGGATGGAATTCTGAAAAATACATACATTCACCCCCAGTCACAAACATCTGGGTTTAATCAATTGTTCTTTTGCTCACCACGCAAGCCCAGTTTGGGGCAAAAGAACGATGGATTAAACCCATATCTTTTTTTGCCAAGCTACCAGATGGTTAAGCACTAGTTAATTTAGTGACTTTAGTGGTTCACCCTGACAAGGATTGTGGTTGCTGCTTGATTAGTGTTTTCACCCCGCTCAACCAATAGCCCAGTTTCTTACATTGGTGTTTTTGTGCAGTGCCATTCAGTAATTTTGTGTAACACTAAGATCCCCAAAATAATCTGACATCAATTTTGAGTTTTCAAGGGTTTTCCTTCCTCTATTTGAACCAAGGCAAAGCTTCTTGTACACCCGTTCATGTAATTACCAAGGAAATACCCCAACATAACAATTTCTCTCTTGCCCTCAACCAGGGAAGGATAGGAGGGAATGCAGGAGTGTGGCGAGGAAGACTATGACTCGGAGTAATAAAGATTACAGGTAAGTAACCTAGTCATTTTCTACCTCTTCTGTCTTCCTCGCCACAGTCCTTACTGAATGTGCTGGTTCCATAGTCAGAGGAAAAAAACAGCAAGGAAATTGGTACATGCAGGAATTTGATGCGTAACTCTGTGAATGTATTCATCATGTTATGTGAAACAGAAAATATACATTACTAAACTGCTGATAGAACAGCTGAACTGAAAGAGGAAGAAAACAGATCCCCCATTCTCAATCTGTAAAGGAAAATGAAAGTATTAGGGTTTGACTATGTAGCGTGTTTTAGGGAGGCCCCTTTGAAAGCAACCAAGGAAGATGATACTCCCCTTGTCGAACGACCTTGAATACTCTCAGAAAGGGGAGTACCAGCCATCTTATATGCTAAAGAAATCACTGTCTTCACCTAGTGGCTTAGCATGGAAACTGAAGGATGCTGTTTCCCATACCAAAAAAACAAACAAACATCTGATTTCTGAAAAGGTGCAGTCCCCTCTAGATTAATAGACTACACTCTGACTAAATCCTCAGTATGCCATGCAATTTCCTGCTGTGAAGATAGTGATGGGAAAAGGTAAGAAGACTCAAATCCTGGGAAGCAGGAAAGGCTGAGGAAATCTTTGGAATGAAAGTCAGGTCTGGACGTAAAACAATTTTGTCCTGAAAAAATCTCGAATATGCTTCAAGAAAGAGGAGAACCTCAATTCCTCTTATCCTTCACCCTGATGCATTTGCTACAAGGAAGAAAGCCTTCAGCGTTAGAAATTTTGAAGAAACAGAGGGAAAAAGATCAAAGGGAAAAACCCTGTAGGGAGTTCAAAACTAAGGGAAGGTCCCAGAATGGCACCGGAGAATGGACCACCAGTATTTTAAGGTGGAAACTTTGCAAAAACAGTAAAGCAAAGGATCCAAGTGAAGCAGGGAAGGACCTCTAAATGCTTTGACTGCAGCCCACTGGCTACAGAGGGTGGCAACTTAGAAGCCCAACAAAAATATACGCCGCAGGAACTCTAGAATACCACCCCTTTGCACAGCACTAGATGAAGACCTTTGGTGGAACACCAATTAAAAAATTCCCCCAATGCCTCTACTATACCCTAAGGGAACTACCCTTCCAGGAATTTTGAATAGAGTCAGCAATTTCAGGAGAGCAGCCTCAAGAGATACGCCTTTGCCTTTCAATTTCCATTCCCCCAGGCATAGGCAATGTAGAGAGGACTCTGGAAAACTGGAGTATCGGATGGGAGAGGGAACCAGAGGGAAGATCCATGGGTGCAGAACTGCCAGATGAACCAATCAAGGAAACCATAGGAGCCTCTTCCAATAGGAAGCTATTAGAAGAACTTTGACCACCTCCCTCAAGATCTTTATGAAGAACCTGCCGATTAAGGGAAATGGGGGAAAGGCTTGCAAAAGACCAGGAGGCCACTGAACACTCATTGCATCCACTGTCAATGCTTCCTGAGAAAGGAGAACGGAGCAAAAATTGGGAAGAAGAGCATTTTTGAAAGACGCATAGAGTGCCAAACTGCCTTGATATCTAATGAAAGGCTTAAGGTGACAGACTCAAAGAGACTACGGAGAGATAGGTGTGAATTAAGAGGTTAGCATGCCCATTCTCCCTCCCCAAGAGATAGATTGATGTCAGGGAGAATACGTTCTCCTCAACTCCCTATCTGTTCTACCAGAGAAGCCAGGAGAGTGGGTGCCTCTCAGATGATTGATATACACTCTTGACACCTGGTTATCTGTTCTCATCTGTACAGAAGAGAGTCAAATCCTAGGAGGAAAGGTCAGAAGGGCTTTGAACACTGCAGCCAGTTCCTTTCAGTTCAAAGACATCCTCGATTCTGGAATTGTCCAAAGACCCTGGGCTGACAGGTGATCCAAGGTTGTGCCCTATCTGTGACTGTTGGCATCCCTTGTGATTTTCAATGGACAAAGGGCAGAAAGGGGAACCCCCTTGCTAAAGTTTGAAGGTGTCAGACACCACCGCAATGTCCGGGCTATTTCCAGTGTGGCCTGCACCAGAGACTCAGTTGTGAGAGCTGGTATCCCACAAAGACAGGAGATGTTTCACCAGAGGAAATAAGTGACGTTGAGCCCAAGGTACCAGAAATAACGAGGCTGACATGTCCCACTGCACCCTTAGCCATTTCCTTGCTGGGGCTGGAAGATGACTCACGATGTTCTTGAGATGGGACGTAAATCTCTGCTGGCGATCCGGAGGGAGTAAATGTTTTACCCTTACATGTGTTGAACAAGGCTCAGAAGAACTGAATCTACTGCGCAGGGCAAACACAAGGAGATGATGGACGGAGCGCTGAAACTTTTCAGACACTCACCCCCAGTCACAGATCTGGGTTGAATCCATCATCGTTCTTTAGCTTACTTTGCCACCCCAGTTCAGACCCAGCTATATGCAAATCAGTCTTGACCCTGTACCTCATAGGAACAGTCCAGCCCAAACTGCCATGCCAGGTCTTCCCTGGACCGGAAACAAGCATCCTGGTACCGGTTTCGGGGTAACACCCCTCATCAGCGAGGATAGATTGAATCCAGTGGCAAAGTGAGCAAGGGACCCACGTCTGGGCATAACCTGCCAACTTAGGGGGAACAAAGCAAACACAAGGAGATGATGGACGGAGTGCTGAAACTTTTCAGACACTCACCCCCAGTCACAGATCTGGGTTGCATCCATCATCGTTCTTTAGCTCACTTAGCCACCCCAGGTCAGAAACAGCTATATGCAAATCAGTCTTGACCCTGTGTCTCATGGGAACAATCCAGCCTTTAACCCAAGCCAGGTCTTCCCTGGACCGGTTTCGGGGTAACACCCCTCATCAGCCAGGCTAGCTTGAATCCAGTGGCAAAGGGAGCAAGGCACCAGCTTTGACTTCTTGCTGTTTAGGTGCAACCTGTGCTGAGTTAGACACTCTATGATTAGATAAAATGCTTGCACTCCTTTGGAAAAATAATTGGCACAATTAAACTAATCGCCAAAAAAGGAAAGACCAACAATCCCAAAGAATGAAAAGTTACTCACCAAGGGTGGCAAAGTTTTTGTAAACACTTTAGGTGCCGAAGAAAGACCAAAACGAAGGACACAAAATTGCAAGTGATTTCCCAAGGCACAAACTCTGTGGAACTTTTGTGAGGAAGGGTGCATAGGAATGTGCAAATAGGATCCAAAAGATCAATAGAGACTGTAAAGATGCCAGGGGAAACTAAAGGGCTGATATGCTGAAGACTCACTATCTTGAATCTCTGATGTGGAATGAAAAAGTTCACATATTTGAGATCTAAGACAGCCCGACATTTCCCTGCAGATTTTTGCATCAAATGCATTAGTGAATAGCAGCCCTGACCCCACGCTTCCGCTTTAACCAGAATTATTGCTTTCTTTTCAATAAGGTCTTGAATTCTCTTTTCCAAAGATAGTTTTTCTTTGTATTGTGGGGAGTTGAAATTTGGACAAAGACGGCTAAACGAGGGGAGGAGAAGATGATTCTGTAACTCTCCTTCACCAGCTGGAGAACCCAAGCGTCTTTCAGGTCTGATTCCCAGGATGTTAGAAAGAAAGATATCCCACCTCCAATTGTCCCCAGATAGTCATGCTAATGGATTGGCTGGAGCCGCGGGATGACTGGATTCTGACACTGGGATTTGTCATGGAAGGGTGTGCCACATCCACGTTCCCTGCCACGAAAAGGTTGACTGAAACCCCTTCCTAAAGATGCACCTCCAAAGGCTCAGCAATAACCAAAACCTCTCCTTTGGAACAAGGTCTTTACCAAGGTCAATTGTTTACTGTGCTCAGCTGTTGTGCACTAAATAATTTTGAGCCACTGAAAGGAAGGTGAGACAGGAGGACCTTCGGAGTGGTATCAGCTTTCTAGGTCCTCATCCAAATATGATGCTGAGCTGCAATTGCTGAATCAGTAGCAGACGTCGCTGCTGAAGTCAAACATAAGATCTGAAAGGAACCTGACCTCCTGATCCATCAGTGATAATCCGAAGATAGACTATCCTCCATCGTGGAGTTCTTCTGCTAAAGCGTCGAAATCATGTAATAAAGACTGGAGAGTGTATGTCACATAGGCCCCAGTCAAATAGAAAAGTTAATTGCGGAATAGGCAGGGTTAACTGCCTCCTCCACTTTTTTATCCACCCGATCTGGAGGGGAAGCACCAAAATTATGGTGCCACTGGAAGCCAATCCAGCCATTAACTAATCAACTTTCCCAGTTGTTGGAAATTCATCAGCAAATTGATGTAAAGGACATCTCTTCACCAGAAATCTAGGAAAACTAGATTTTTCTACATCATATTATTCCCTAGATAAAAGTCTCTGAAAGGATTTATGGATCGGCAGACTCTCTAGTTCCCTTCTTCTGTATTGATAGAAAAAATTGTCATCCTCTGCCACTGTACCAGTATCAGGGTCAGCAGAGGATGAAGGTCTAGGGATTTTAGAAGGAGGCTCACCTTCTCTAGCAGCAAAAGCTGCCTCCACAGCTTTATTGATGCAAATTCAATGGGGTTTGCCCAAATCACCCTCCATTACCTGGGCTAAGAAACTGGACATTATACAAAATGGTGGTATGGAGGAAATATTATCAATTACCTAACCATAGGGAACATCAGATTACACTATAAATGGTACAATGTCCCATTACAATTTTACATTTAAAAAAACACACATACCACAATGATTTCCTTTAGGAAAATTAATAATTATTTAGATATAAGAAAACAATAACGAACACAGTTACACATATATATACATAAATGTTTTTTAATCTTGTTGCCTGTATCCACATTTTTACAAACCAGTGTTCGCACCCTCAATCTAGGCGATACACTGTGAGGTAATCCAATTTGAACATGAGGTTTCTACACCTCCAGAAAACATTTGGTCAATGTGCCTCGAAATACAATTCTATGTCAGGACTGGAGGCGAGGATTATGCCTTCTTTCGCCACTTTATTTGAATAGCAGCGCATTAAGAAGATAACAAAACTACGTTTCCCAAACATCCCAGGGAAAAAGTAGTTCAAAAATACACATAGCAACAGCCAATCCAGGTATTATAACACTGTCCAATCAGGGGGCTCATAGCCCAACATAGTCCTCTGTCACTTGGCGTTTGTCCTCTTTCTTCGCTGCTACGCAGCAGAGCTAAGTACCCTCCAGTTTATCTTTACTGTTTGGTGCTAAAGCTGTGGTTTTCAAAGTGTTTCTATTGCGCTGTTTATTGAATTGTTTAGCGCTTTTCAGTGTTGTACCTTATGTATTTTGATGGATTGATTTATGGCTGCCATGCACGTGCTACCGCGTCTTTCCTCAGGTTGTGACTGATTTTTTGTTTCCGGCAGCTTTGTGTGTTTTAGCGCTGGTCGCGCTCCATTAATTTCATTCTAGTTGTTTAGTCAGTTTCACATCGCGGGAGCGGTTTCGCTCTTACGCGGTGTGCTGGTGCTCGTCGACCTCCCACTGCCAGGGGGCGTGGGAGGAGACGCGGAGTGCAGCGCGAGGTTCGAATTCCTTGCATTCCTGGAATTTCGATCCTCGTGCGCATTCCTCGAGCGGCCGCTGGTGGTGAAGGCATTACGCCTGTGTGGGTCTGTACGCGGTCAGGCTGTTGAGAAAAGGCAGCCGATCGCTTGACAATTTCATTAACGCTCTGCTGCGCTGAGAGATTGGGAGCAGAGTCTGTATTGTTAGCTTTCTCACGCCCGTATTTCAGGGTCTGTATTGGCCTAAAGGCCTTTCTTTTGGGACACCGCCCCCACCGGCTCCTTTCACAGGGTTGCTACCCTTTCATTTTAAACCTAAGTGCACCAGCCTGTGTCCCAAGGGGCTTCAACCCCAGTGAATTTGCAAGTGGCTCGCTCCTTATTTTAGGCTGACACACAGCCCTCAATTGTAAGGCCTAGTGCTCTGACAACCAGGCACTCCTATTGGCCCTGACCTGGCCCGTCATTTTACCATTGAATACCAGGAATTCCAGGACGATTACCAGGAGGAAGACCCTCTGGCTGTTTTTCCTTGGGGGGGATGATTTTTATGACGCTGTTGACACGTCTATTTATCAAGCAGTGGCAGAGGCCATGACTACGTTAGAGGAGAGGCTCTCATGCCAGATTGCCCAGGCTTTTGAACAGCTGGCCCCCCAACCTTCCACTTCGGGCACCCCCCGTTCAACACCTGAAGGGCCACCACAAGGGGATCAGGGGCCCCTCCATCTAAGAAATCCTGTGACTCAGGAGTGGATTTATATGCTTTTGCCAGGCTGAAGCAGGCCTCCCTTGACAGCCAGCCTGCCATTCCGGCAGGGAAGCCCCCTACTCCTCCGCCGGTAGATCCTCCAGGCACGACAGGAGACGCAGATGACGAGCCAGGCCCTTCCAGACCTTGGCTCCCTTCCCGCCCCTCCCAGACCTCTAAGAATGCGTCAGATATGCTAGACCCTGACGAGATTGTCCACCCACGTTCCTCCAAATGGGCCCTGGCCGCCAAGGTCGCTACTTACATAGCGGGGCGCATTCGTAGGCCCTTAGAGAAAGACGCCCGTAATTGTCTCAGGGCGGAGTGTCCCCAACCCTCCCTTGAGGGTAAAGTGGCCCTTAGTGATCCCCGCATGGCCACTTTTCTTCCAAAATTTGTTAGGGATCACAAAAAATGGATTGACAGGTCAAGGCGGGCTTGCCAGGACAAGCTCCTGGATGTCCTAGGGCCCCTTACCAAGATTTTAGATATGGCTGAAGAGGCCAAGGTCTTGGGTCCCTTAATTTCCCCGGACACTTTGTCAGGGTGGGTCCAGAGAGCCGTAGTTTTCCTGGGCAATGCTAATTGTGCGCTGTCCACCGAGCGTCGCCGCTCCCTGCTAATTAAGGTGGATCCGAAATTGGGAGACCTGGCGGACTCGGAGGCGGGTGCTATAGCTCAAGGGGGCCTCTTCAAGGAGCCTTTTATCAAAGAATTAGGCAAATTTGTGAATACTTTCACATCACTTGACAATGCACAGACAACAATTAAAAAAGTGTTTCTCCGGGTTTTTCACTTAGCCGGTCGAGGTAGGGGCCGCTCGACCGGCTCCACCAGAACGCTCAAAGAGGACAAGGCTCCAGACAATACCAGGACCAGTCCTGGTTTGGGAACTTTTATCCTACAAGAGGACGTCGTGGCAAGGGCAGAGGCTTCCGAGGAGCAGCGGCCACCTCAAGTCCTGGTGAGTGTTCTCCCTTCTTCCGCCTAATAGGGGGGCGACTGGCAAATTTTTTCCAGGCGTGGGTTTCCCTCACAGGGGATGCTTGGGTCCTTCAGACGGTGCAAGGGTTCCACTTGGACTATCTAGGGGACCCTGTCCAGAGGTCCATACCCCGTCCCATTCAGTTTTCTCTCCAGGAGTCCGCCCTTGTGGACGAGGAAGTGACATCCCTCCTCGACAAGGGCGCCATCTCTCCCGTCTCCCCACATCCCGCAGGCTTTATAAGCAACATATTCTTGGTCGACAAGACCGATGGCGGCAAGAGGCCAGTCATAAATCTAAGCGAGTTCAATGAGTGGCTAGTATACCGCCACTTCAAGATGGAGGGTATTCACCTCCTCAGGGATGTTTTGCGACCCCAAGATTGGATGGTGCGTCTAGACCTCAAAGACGCCTACCTGGTAATTCCAATTTTCCCGCTGCACAGACGTTTCCTCCAGTTCGTCTGGCGCAGCCAAACTTACGAGTTTGCTGCCCTTCCATTCAGACTGTCCTCGGCTCCCTGGTGCTTCACCAAGGTACTCAAACCAGTGGTGGAGTTCCTTCAAGCTCGAGGCGTTCGGATGATTGTGTACCTGGACGACCTCCTCCTTATGGGGGCTTGCCCGCGCCAGCTTACTGCGCATCTTCAGAGGGCAGTGGATCTTCTTCAGGGTCTGGGATTCGTGGTAAACGAGAAAAAGTCCCTATTACAGCCCTCTCAATCTGTCACCTTTTTGGGCTTCGTTATAGATTCCACCTTCTCTACTTTAAGCCTTCCAACCAGGAAGATATCGAAAATCTGACACGAACTCCGTTGTGTCCTTTCCAGGCAACAGGTTTCCCTCTGCCAATTGGCTCGAGTGGTCGGTCTCCTTTGGGCATCGATACAGGCTATTTTCCCGGGCCCGCTGCATTACCGGGCCCTGCAGCGCCTGAAGGCGTACTTCCTTCGCAAAGGGTTCCCTTACAAGGTGTTCTTGTCCAGCGAGGCTCGAGAGGAGATACAGTGGTGGTTAGACCACATGGAGGCCTGCAACGGCCACGCGATTTTCGGCTCGGCACCAGACCTGGTTATAGAGTCCGACGCCAGCTGGTTAGGATGGGGAGCCAGGTGCGGAGACCTCGCTACAGGAGGTTTGTGGTCTCCCGACGAACAGAAGTTACATATAAATTGTTTAGAACTGCTGGCGGGATCTTTCGCCGTCCGCTGCTGGACGAGAGATTCGGTGCAGTCATGCGTCCTCCTCAAGATGGACAACATTTCAGCAGTCCGGTATATAAACCACCTTGGGGGCACCAGATCCAAAGCCCTTTCAGACCTGGCCGTGAGCTTCTGGCAGTACTGCCTAGACAGTCAGGTAGCGGTGACAGCGGAGTACTTGCCAGGTCGGGAGAACCAAAAGGCGGATTTTCAGTCCCGCAATTTCTTTTTTTTTTTTTTTTAATTTTCAAAAACCATTATTTAACTAGAATGCACAGTACAATTACATAGTTCCACAAATGCAAAAGATTAGGCACACCAGTACATTGCAGCACAGCCGAGATAGTTACACATTAGTGTGATATTGCCATGAAGGGTTTTCATAAACCATTGTGAGGGGGCAGGAGCGAATGATCCGGGGGGAGCACCAAACATAGCGGGGGAAGGCAGGGAGAATGGGAGGGCCGTGGACGGAAAGGGGACAGCTTATGGACCAACACCAACACCGGCGGCCGCCGCGGGCGGGGAGCCGGTGGGAGCGCGGGAGAGGTCGCAGATTGCTGAGGGTCACGACTTGAGAGGTAGGTAACGAGTGGGCCCCATATATCCAGTGGACGGGATTTGGCTGGCAGGAGATCCCAGAACTCAGACAGGAGGGTTTGGCAGCGGGATGCGTCTTCTAGCCAGAGAGGCACCTTGGGTGAGGGCCTACGGCCCCAACACATGGAGACCCTGCGCCGCGCCAGAACCAACAGCATGGCAGTCAAACGACGGGAAGCGTCCGGGCAAAACTTAACGAAGCCCAAGAGGCAGATCACCGGGTCAGGCTGGAGTGGTGAAGAAGTGATTTCGGAAATAATTGCACAGACCTCCTGTCAATATGTCGAGACTCGGGGGCATAACCAGGCAAGATGAGCAAAATCAGCCGCAGGCGCGGAGCAGCGCCAGCATCTATCACTTGCCACAATGCCTAGTCTATGGAGTTGGGCGGGAGTGCGGTATAGCCTATGTATGTATTTAAAGTATATCAGACGCAAGCGGTAGTTGGGGGAGAGGCGTTTGATCTGAGTGCAACAGTACAGCCAATCCGCCTGAGAGATCTCGATTCCCAGGTCCTTGCCCCATGCAGTGCGCGCCCGGTCGGTGGAGATGGAGGAGGCCGCCAAAGTGAGAGCGTAAATTTTAGTCACCAATTTCTTTGGAGAGGGAGACGCATAAAGCGTATCGAGAGAGGTCAGCAAGGGGGGAGGTTGGGGAAAGGTGGAATGAAGCTTTCTGCAGACCGCCCGGAGCTGGTAGAATAACAGAGTGTCCATGGGGCCAGCGTCAGGGCATGTCCCGCAATTTCTGGGATTCCAGCCTCTGGATGCTCGATCCGAGCATCTTCAAGATGTTGAACGACCGCTGGGGCCCCTTCTCGGTGGATCTGTTTGCCTCGAGATTGGACCACCAGCTTCCCCAGTTTTTCAGTTGGAGACCGGATCCCTTGGCAGTGGCCACGGACGCTTTCCTGCAGGATTGGAGCTTGGAGAAGGGGTATGCATTCCCTCCGTTTGCAATGATCACGAGATCGACAGCCCAGTTTCGGCGTCAGAACGCGGAGTTGGTCATAATCACCCCCTATTGGAGGTCGCAAGTCTGGTTTCCAGTTCTTCTGGAACTTTCTTGGGATTCTCCAATCCTACTCCCCCAGTCTCAGACTCTCCTTCTGAGCCCCGACAAGGATCCACACCCTCTGGTGCGGACAAACTCGTTGTGGCTCATGTCGTGGCGGATTTCAGGGGACGATGGGAGGTCCCAGGAATTTCGCAGGAGGCTGAGGCTTTCATATCCAAAACTTGGGCGGACAGCACCGTCAAGATCAGCTTGGGGCAGATGGTCCCGTTGGTGTTTGCGACGGGGTTTCGATCCCCTGGTCGCTGACATAGTGCAAGTCATTAATTTCTTGGCACAACTGGCATCCAAGGGCATGGCGTATAGGTCGATAAATACATTTCGCTTGGCTATTGCCTCCGGTCATGTAATGGTTAATGATACATCTGTGGGCAAACATCCTTTGGTTTGCAGATTGCTACGAGGTATCCGGCTCTCGTTACCTCCGGAACCTCGCTATTCTGCCCTTTGGGATGTTAACCACGTGCTGAACTTGTTTTTGTCTTGGCAACCGAACCGTTTCCTTTCCAGAAAGGAGCTTTCTGCTAAGTTAGCTATGCTTCTATGCCTCATCTCTTGTAGATGGGTCTCTGATGTCAGAGCGTTAGACGTCACAAGTAGAATGTTTACTCCGAATGGGGTGACCTTCACTCTCCTTAGAAGGACGAAATGTCATTCCAGGGTTATTTCTTACCCGGAGTTTCCAGATTCCCTAAAATTGTGTGTGGTTAGGTGCCTTAAAGCATATGAAGAGATGACAGAGGAGGTTCGCGCTCCGGGCGAACGTCAGCTTCTCATCGCCCTACGAAAACCGTTTAAAGCGGTCTCTTCTCCTACCATTGCTAAATGGGTCAGATGGGTGATGCAGGAAGCAGGCATCAGCCTAGCTCACTTTGGTGCCCATTCGGCACGGGGAGCTATAGCTTCAAAAGCATTCGGCTTGGGTGGGGGTCTTTAGAATATCGTCAACGCGGCAGATTGGTCTTCGGACTCAACGTTCAAACGATTTTATTTCAAGCCAGTGCTGGACATGGCTCACCTCGTTGTGAGTAAGCTTTGAACTAACATAATCCTTGCCTCCAGTCCTGACATAGAATGAAAAATGTCCTAGCTATCGTAACGGAAAGTTTCAATTCTATTAAAGACTCGGAGGCGAGGATTATCCCACCCTAGGGTCCAAAGAAGGACAGCCCTCCCTGTATGCGAGTAAGTATTTTGCTTTTACTAAGAGGGTTTGGTGGGGAACAAGTTTGCTGTAATATAATAACTACGTGGCCGCTTATCTATGCAGGCTTTGTAGTTGTGGCTCAGTTGGTAATGTTCTCTCTGTCTTCGCAGGGTCTGATGCGAACAAACAGGATGCATGAAGGTGCTCCGACGGCTGGCTTCGCGTGACGAAAGAGGACAAACGGCCAGTGACAGAGGACTATGTTGGGCTATGAGCCCCCTGATTGGACAGTGTTATAATGCCAGGATTGGCTGTTGCTATGTGTTCTTTTTAACTACTTTTTCCCTGGGATGTTTGGGAAACGTAGTTTTGTTATCTTCTTAATGTGCTGCTATTCAAATAAAGTGGAGAAAGAAGGCATAATCCTCGCCTCCGAGTCCTTAATAGAATTTAAACTTTCCGTTACGATAGCTAGGACATTTTTCATTCTAATTCTTGATTTCAAGTGGATTTCTCTCATCAAAACTGTCGACGTGTTTCAGCTCCCATTCCTTCCGGGCTTCATCAGGACAAGGGTAAAGGAAAACAACGTGGCCTAAAAGTGAATTTCAGGCTCTGGCTCGAGCTCCTTGTAAGTGAGCTTCATTGTTCATTATCTGCAGAACCTCCAAATCCTGAGAAGAACTGCTGCCAGACTCAGGCTGAGCATGACCTTCCTCAGATGCTGTGGAACCCTGGCTGTTCCTCCTAGAAGATCTCTTTCGCTCCGTTGCTTCACAGAGCAAAGACGGGAAAGTGCTTCTCATTTAAAGTATATCCTCATTTCATGTTATCTCGTGTTGCTTAGCAACATACAGCCTGGGCTGAGGTTAATAAATGATATGCGGATCTGCCAGCACTGGCCCTAATGGTGTGGCTGTCTGTTTACAGGCATAGGGTCAGCAAAGAAATCAGCCATCTTTTTAATCTTGAAACAGACGCAATGCCATTTAAACAGGTTGACTGTGGAGAAACGTTTTAAATAAAAGGCGAAATAATATAGTTAACATAAACATGCAGAATTAATGTGCAAGCTTTAATGAAACTGAAATGCTTTTAAAATGTAGAAAAAGCACCAATAGTCATATTCACTTGTACTAGGCCTCAAATGGCTAAAGCTGCCTTTTGCCTGAAAGTAGTTTGACTAGTTTTGCTGAAATATACATAAGACATTTAATTCTTGACCTTTCAATATAAACTTACACAAATGTTTTCACATAACTCTGATAAATGTTTCTACTTACACAAAGAAGACTGTTAAATGTTTGATTAGAAATTGTCATTTAGTAAAATAATGAATAGAATCTCATATAAAATGCAGCCTTTAAACTGAAAGTGACCTCTTTTAACATACTTGCTTTATGTACAAAGGATGATGTCATATGGAAATGTTTTCTTTTTGTTATAAAGATGTTCCAGCTTTTACATAGATCATTGTTAGCAAAATGTACAAGTTGATATTTTAAAAGGTTAGAAATGTAGGGCCTCATTACGATGGCCATCGGACAAGCGTCCGACCGCCATCGTAGCGGGATGGAGACCAGCCGACAAGTAGTTGGAAGCTCCACCTGCCATATTATGATGAGACCACCATGTAGGTGGTCGGAAACAGCCTTCTACTATTGCAGCTTGTGCTGCGGCAGCAGAACAAGCTGCAGTAGTAAAAGGCATGTTTGCATACATCCATGCACTGCGTGCCAGGCACCATAAGGTGCCTGGAACACGGTGCATGGATGTTTGGGAGGCCACCACATGTGCCCCCCAGGCCACATAGCGGAGGCCCACTGGGGATGGGGGCCCTGCTAGGCGTCCCCAAAGTCCCTTTCAAACAGCCTTTCCATGGCGGTGAGACTATCATGAAAAGGCTGTGGGAAATGGACATCGTAATACCTACGACGGTCATTGTAGGGATTACTGTCCAACCGCCGCCCCGACTGGATCCTTGAGCCTGTCAGAGGCGGCGGTCTTTCCCACCGCCCACTGCACTCCTAACACCGTTATCTTAGTCCGGCGGTCGGACCGTTGCCCTGGATGTTGGGCAGACCGCCACTGATGGCCTGTCGGTGGCGGTCCGCCCAACATCCTATCACTTCAAAGTAACATTTCTGTTTGTGGACTATTGAATTCATGTGAGAAGAAGAGGAGGGATCCTGTTCGCAGGAGAGCACCGAATGCTGATTGGACTAGAGGAGTAGATGCAAGATTAACTGCAACATCGTTTCCAACTGTTTATAATAGTGTATGATCCTAGAGTAGTTTAACGCCATTACACAATTTTCCATTGCCATCTTCAGACCCATTATACCGCTTGTTCTTATGACTGACCCAGGCCCCATTTACCCTGCCTTATTCCCTGTTGCTCTGAGACTCTACAGAGTTTCTTGAACCTCTCTTTATGGGAAGTTCTTCTTTGATTTTTGAACTGATTTATGAGCTTTATGCTTGATCTCTCATTCTCTCAAACTAGAACTCTTTATGGGTTCTAACTGACACCTTTTTGCCTGATTCTTAGAATAGGGATTCTTTCTTTTATGGGACACGCTTAATGCATTTATTATGAACTACTAATTAACCAATTTTATTATCGATTTCAGTTCATGATTGATTTACTGAAACTAAAATTAATAAAACTTATGACTTTGAATAAGGATGATTTACTAAAAAGAATTAAATATTAATAAAACCCTTGAAACTTACACCCAAATTCTCATTAGCGACTCAATTTAGAATTGTGATTATAATTTATGTAATGATTTGCTCCTGAACTTCTCTCACACAATGGCAAAGGTCCATCACACCTAAAGAGTCCATGAGCTGGGATCTGCCCGGGTGATGGTAAACCGAGTTTTATTTAAACTGATTCCCGCTCCAGCAACAGCATTTCATGCTGTCCATGAACCTACCATGCTGACTCCGACAAGCTCTGCAGGGGACGTAGCAATTGAAAGAAATACCCCTCGTCCTTAGAAAATGCTCTCAAAAAAGCGAATGGTACGCTCAGTGGAATGACGAAATTGAGGGGACCCCCCTGCAAACTTAGGAGCTCTTGGGCTAGGGACCTGCCAGTGCCGGAGGGGGCCCCCCAGAGCTCAGGCCCCCCTCCCGCACTGCGGAGGCTGCGGGGGCTTTTGTTACGCCCCTGGGTATGCTCTGCGGGGAAGCAGCAGTCGAAAAATAACAAAAGAGAAACAGCAAACAAAGGTTGCCTCCCTGATCACTCAGCTGAGGAGGCAGTATAAAATAACACAGAAAATTCAGCAGCTAAAATGGCTGAAACACAAATTTAAGAACATTTAATTTTAGAAAATAAGAACAATAAAACAAAACTTATGTGAAGGAGCACATCCGATGAGTTGCACAGAAGAAAAAAACAGGAATTGGTGTGTGAGTTCGGCTATGTTTCGTCATCAATGGTCAGTTCCTGGAGCCATTTTTTGTAGTTTTTATTTTTAAATTGAACGGGTAAAGTCTGTCCGTGAGCCACAGAGTAGCTCATTCAGTAAGGACTGTGGAGAGGAAGCCCGACACAGTAAGGTAGTAAGAGCTGTCACAATAAGGCTAATGGCATGTAACATTGTAGGCATAGTTTTACTGAGTTGCCCAATTTGTTTCTGTCTCTTTCCCTCTTTCCCTTTCGTTGACAGAACCATTCTCGACAACCTTGCACATGTTCCCTAGCAGCACACCGACAGCATTTTACCTGTTGCCAATCACAACCGTGAAGACAAATTGCTTCCATTGCCAGTAATTCCAATTTCAGATGCTCAGCCAGAAGTTCCTGGAACGCAGACAAATTACATTAAATCCTCTTGTGCGTTTCTCAGCTGCGCACGGATGAAGAATCAGCCCCATAATGATACGTCCTTACCGAGCTCTTGTAAGATGATGCCACCTCATGCATATTGCATCCTCTGTAGTAAGCACCTGCAGCCCGGCATTGACCTCGCTCTCATTTCGGGATCTGCGTCTGCTGGGAAAGACAGACAGATCTCGTTCCAGATCGTACTACACCACTCTTAGGTGTCATATCCTGTGCACACACAATGACCCTTTTCTCTGTTAGGCATGTTAAACATGCAAATGAGATGCAGGTACTGGTGAGCGCCGGTACAGCATAGGAAAGCCATCTCTCTTTCTCGAACCGTGTTTGGGACTAAAGGCTGCATTGAAACCTGAAGTGATAAATATGCCAAGATTATTTGACCTGCATAGGACAGTTGAACTGAGCCGCTGTTTCCTGTGTGTGGAAGGCTGCATCAGTAGAATTCAAGGAGATCAAATTGTGCCAACTACTTTGCATGCAATTTAGAATCCGGGGTTTGCCTTTAGCATCCATACAGCCCATTTGACTTGCAAATATTCCTTTTCTAGTTTCACAGAAGCACGTTTATATTTCTATTGCATGCATTATTTATGAAGTGCTCTGTATGTTGTTTTTCACATTCTTCTTGTCCTCTTTTTTGCATTTTTCCTGTTTTCTTCGGAGCCAAACCAACACCCAGCATTTTTATAACGACTCTTCCCAAAATCAAAACACGGTAGGAATCCCACACTGCGTTTGAAAATCTGCTTTACTAGTTTTAATACATGACACTTGTACACACCTAAAATGGTGCCCGAGTCCTCTGGCATGGATCACATGGAAGTGAAATGAACACCGTCGCCTCTGGTTAAGGTTCCACTCTCTCTGGGCACAATGAGACAATTAACACTCCAACAACTTCATCTTGCGAAAGTGTTCATGTTTACATGGGCTCCCAGCCATCCTTCTGCATTTAGGTATCAGATGTACCAGCTGGAAGTGATATTATTGACAGTGGGGCCTGTGTAAGCTTATTGTTGCACACTTATAGTCAGAGAAAGACATGTCATATTCGGTGTCACAACTGCTCCTGTTATAGCCTGACCAGAATCTAGCAGACATAAGAAACAGATACAGGGGTTTATTTATTAAAAAATCACACAGCGCTGCAAGCCACCTTGCTGTGCTGCGCTGCATGATAGGGAAAGGGCAGAACTGCGCTGTATTTAACATCATACAGCACATTCCTGTCTTTGCCCTGTGCTGGCGCACAATGTGCTGCCTAGCGCCAACGCAGGCACCCTTGCACCGATTGTTTTGTGGATGAAGGGGCACCTTCCTGCACAAAAACAATCACCTGAGGCATTTTCCTCTTTCTATGTGTGCGCAGCACACACAGAAAGAGGAATAAACGAGGAGAGATAAAGATATTTCTCCTCATTAACCCTCCCCTGGGGATGCGTAGCATTTTGACGCAATCCCAGGTCTACCAGTAATGGTAAGACTGGGAATGCAACAAAATCCATGGGTGGATGAGTGGGAATTTATATTTATTATTATCCCCAACATACATTACATTAATTGCTTGCTTTAATAGCCTTCTTTTAGTTTATATATTAATGCACTCATTTGAATAAATGGTGCTTAGGAGAAAGCAGAATAGATTTAGGCTATCACACCTTACATCGTGATCACAAGGCTCACCTTACACCTTACAAGGTTTACGTTTCTAAAAATAAATGGCTTGGAAGGAATTTAATAACTTCTCACAGCTGTCCTTGTGAGAGATATCAACCCATCCACGACACTCCAGGTAGCAGAGCAGCATGGCTCCGAGTTCAGCCAGTCAAGAATTCTGGCTCTTTGTCCATTCCATTGGTTTCTGTACAGACATAACTCAGCCTTGTATCGCAGACAGGCCTGCAAACCGGATAAACATAAATGAAGTACAGGCATATATGTGTATTGAGTCTAATTAACTTTTGATCCTCATTAATGATAAGACAACTGGTTTCCCAAATTATTTTGGTTCAATCATTCTGAACTAACGCTGTCGTTAATAAAAGCAATGTAGATTTTTTGTTTGTGGACTTGTGGTGAACTCACAACAAATGTTAATGCCTGACAGTCCCTGGCATTGGTACATGCCCAACACACATTAACTTCAGGTAGGTTGAGGAAGATGCATAAGTTATAACTTGTCTGTTCCTCCAGCTCAGACTTGGTAAGTTGGTCCATACCTATGCTTGCCAAAGAGCCATAACAGATCTACTGGGTCATGTTTACATAATGCTTGTAAGAACGTAACAGTTATGTGGGTTTTACAAAGTTGTACATTAAACCTTGAAGCAATCACAGCCTTCCAAACCTCTGAGGGTCGTAAAAAGAATGCCAATGTTCTTTTTTATTAGTGGAATAGAGAAAAAAAGTGACAAACAGAAATATAATCTAATATTAATAATAAAAGTATATATTTTTGACATCAAATAGATTTATATCAAATATATATCAACATTATATATGAATTTTATGTAATCACATGAAAAATGTATCTACATAATTTTATTGAACTTTGCCCAAATTCTACCAACGCATTCATTAACATTATTTAACACAAAAAATAAATATTTCCTTTTCAAACAACTCCATTCAGGTTTTTTTAATTTGCAATTACAGACAGCCCCATTCCATCTATTTGACATAGATAAGGAAAAAGCATTTCCCAGAGAAATTAGCATAGGGTTATCCCCACTAAACACAAAACATGCCTCTTACCAAAGCAGAACTCAATCAAATGAAAAGAACACCCCAGCCAACCCTCCCCAACTGGTTGAACTGAATCTGCAATCAGGGCCAAAGATCTCCCAGATGCCCCAGGCAAAGGGGAGATATTGAATTGGAAGAATTGTTAAAGATGTAATTCTGAACATCAAACATGTAGGGAGCTGCATGACAAACGTACACAAATTGAACGTTAACCTGACCCTGTTTCTAAGTCTAAGGAGGCTAATCATTGTTTTTATCCAGAGCGGTGTGGGACCTGACCTTTTTTGCAGGGTTGCTCCCAAACTTTTTGCCTTCCTCCTGTAATTTTTCTGACCTGTTTTTGTTGGCTTTAGGACTCTAGGCACTTTACCACTGCTTTCCCCTTTGTCAGTGTTTTTCCATTTGTCTCTTCCCCCTTTTTTCCCCTTTTTCTGGATTTCTCTCTCTTGCTCTGGATAAAAGCTTTTTGAGGAAAAATAAGTGCTGTCCCCAAAAATGAGTGCCAAAGGCCCCATCTGCAACCACTGATTCAAATTAAGCACTGCTTTGCTGACAGAAAACAATTCTGAGATGACATGACCGGTACGAACCATAGCAGAGGGGTGGGAGTAAAGCATTGCAACCCAACTGATTATTTTCTTTCCAAACCCATACTTTTCCAGCATCTGAAGCATGTATTTCCAGTTTATGGTATCAGAGGCCTTTTCCAGATCTAAAGTCAGGCAAATTGAGCTAGGCCAACACTTGGGGGGCCTCATCTAAAATGCCAAACAGACACCAAATGTCAGAGGAAGTACTGTACCCAGGAATAAAGCTACTCTGATACGAATGAATGAATCCTGGGAGAAAGGGTAGGAGCCCATTAGTCAGTATTTCACTAAGTTCGGCCAATAAGAGGCAGTAAGGGTTGGATCTCTTCCCTGTTTAGGAAGGTTTGTTATAATTGCCTTATTAGTGGTAGGGGGTAAATGGCCCTTTTATCGAGCAGCTTCACATAAGGTCGCAAGATGGGACACCATTAATGCAGTGTAGGTCCTATAAAACTCAACTGGAAGCCCATCATAGCTGGGTGCTTTACTCACCAGTAATTCCAATGGAGCCTCTCTAATTTCCTGCTTAGTGGTGTGCTTCTTCAGATCCATACCTGGAGGGTGGCTACCTATCTCAGGTAGGTAGACTGAAATCTCGTCCTCTTAGGGATCTACTTTCAGTGCATGACCGCTGTTAGACCTGACATCCTTGGTGTGGTCTTCCCCAAACTTTTTACTTTCACCCCTCCTGTTTTCTGAATTAGTTTTTTTGGCATTAGGACTCTGAGCATTTTACCACTGCTAATCAGTGATAAAGTATTTGTGCTCTGTCACTAAAACATGGTAAAATTAGCCTAAACCTGATAGGCACATTTAATTTACTTATAAGTCCCTAGTATAAGGTACTACATGGTACCCAGGGCCTGTAAATGAAATGCTACTAGTGGGCTTGCAGCACTCATTAAGCCACCCACTGAAGTAGCACTTTAAACTTGACTAAGACCTGCAATTGCAGCCTTTAGCACAATTTTAAACTGCCACTGCGGCCTGGCAAAATAAATCTCTTGCCAGGCCTAAACCTTCTTTTTTATTGTATATAAGTAATATAATTCACCCCTAAGGTAGGCCCTAAAGACCTATAGGGCAGAGTGTATTATATTTAAAAAGTAGGACATGTGGGCTTACGTTTTACATGTCTGGTAGTGAAAAAGTATAAAGCAAAAGGGTCCCTACCAGTAGTGAAAAATCACACGTTAAACTGATGTTGGTGGTTAAAAAGCTAGCAATAAGGGAGGATAAAGCAGTTTGCTCAATACTATGAAGTCACAACATAACATCAAGTACCCTCAAAGTAAGTTTACATAAGTTGTTTATTCACTTCCAATCTTTATAAAAGACAATGCCATAAAAACGTTACATCAAAGATACACAATTTTAAGCAAATGATAGTCATAAAAACATTTCATAAAAAATCCGTAATTATCAAAAAACAATTGTCGTACATAATATTAGACACGTAGTAATCATAAAAGCATTTCATAAAAGTCCGTAATTTTAAGAAAACAGTTATCATCGTCAGAATATTTCATAAAAAGTCCGTAATTTTAAGAAAAAGTTGTCGACGCAGCGTTTCGGTGAGTACGTAAGATAAACACCTTCTTCAGGACAGTTTTCTAAATAGCAAAAAGACATATAATGAATTAAAACGGATTAAAACAATGTGACTTCAAAATTTTAGTATAACAATCACGATTTCTGTATCATTAAAAAAAAAACAGTATGCCTTATTATATCTTCTGTTTAACCACCAACATGAGATAACAGAAATAAATAATGTATGGTGGCAACCTACCTAGCCACAAATAAATGGTGTTAGTGTTTGATTGAACTAACCCAACAACTGGATAAAATCGTTCTGGAATCAAAAATCTTAAAGAGGGTAAATGATGCTCTCCTCTTCAAACATAAATCTTTACAGAAACAAGAGAGAAGAAAGATAATTTTTAGTTTATGGAATCAGAGTACTACTTGTTATCCTATATAAGAGTACTACTATGCTTGCTCATAATGATACAAAATATTAAATAGATGGCATACCTTGGATTACAAGATGTTTTTCTTATAGGTATGTATACTGGTGCCACCATCAATTGATTAAAATCAGGATACTAGGAGACAAACCATCAATATTAAGTACCACATATGGTATTATACCCAGAGGTAATAAATATAAATATAAATATATAATCTTACCGATTGCCGAGGGATTAAATGTCTCCAACTTTTGTGGTATGCAAAAAGCTCGCTACAATTTAGGCTGATTTGCCTATTTATGGGGCGTCGTTACACAGATACGTGCACAGCCACTGGATCTGGCCTCTGTTGTCCCACCTGCAACAGGATATCACTTATTATAAATATATAAGTTTTATCCACATGTAATGGACATTAGATGTATTATATATAATGATCCAGCCTTTATTAATTATAGTTTATAAACAACCTATAGTGGTAGTAACTATTCCCAAATAGACAAATATAGCGATCAAAAGCGTAAAAAACGTAAAAAACGAGTCTTACTTGTTTGTTTTAATGTTATATTGTCAAAACAAGCTCATATAGCCTAAATCTATAACAAATAAATATTACAACAGTGATTTAGGCAATGTCATCGTTCCTGGTATAATCCATTTATTGTGCCCGAGATAGTCAAACAACTGTTGTGCCTTGATTCGTACTAAAACTAACACAATGTTAGGATCAGGCAAGGTCAACTTCACTAAATAACTCAATGTTTCAATGTTTACACTTCAATACGGGTCCGCACAATACGAAGGCAAACATTCGTTGCTACAAGTTAACAACTGCATACCGAGTGGCCGCCTACTTAACAACGCTATAGATTAAACTACCGTTTACGGCAGAAATACATGATTTAAACATTAATATATGTTGAAGAACCAAACACCAAAAGCCGCTAATTCTAACACAGCGTGTGGACCAATGTTAACCCACTGAAAGGTACTAATCTAGAAACTAAAAGCGCCCTTCCGCTAGGATGATCTCGCACTAAGTACGGCCCCTTACCTGATACAACAACCACGGCCTCCCTGCAGCCAGTATACAACATCCGGATCGGGTACAAAAGATCTTCCGGCCGGAGCTGTTTAAATACGCCTCCATGTCCTTACGTATTAACGCGTCCATATCACGTGATGGGGGTGAAATACCCTTTCAAAGCCGTTTTTTAAAAATTATATATAAAAAAACAACTTTATTCGTACTCGTATAAAACCTCTACCAAAAAAGACAACAAGGACCTCAGGCAATATGTCACATCCTTCCTGTCTCATCCATATAATAAATAAATGAATAAAACATATAAAGTATATAAAAAAAGTATATAAAAAAGTACTCGTGGAGGGACCATATTATGTACGACAATTGTTTTTTGATAATTACGGATTTTTTATGAAATGTTTTTATGACTATCATTTGCTTAAAATTGTGTATCTTTGATGTAACGTTTTTATGGCATTGTCTTTTATAAAGATTGGAAGTGAATAAACAACTTATGTAAACTTACTTTGAGGGTACTTGATGTTATGTTGTGACTTCATAGTATTGAACAAACTGCTTTATCCTCCCTTATTGCTAGCTTTTTAACCACCAACATCAGTTTAACGTGTGATTTTTCACTACTGGTAGGGACCCTTTTGCTTTATATGATTCCCCTGTCCCGAATTGGATTGTAAGGGGGCTTCCCTTTGTTTTTTCCTTACTGGTAGTGAAAAAGCACTACATTTGTTTTTCACTACTGTAACTATCTATCCCATTGAATAACATTGGGTTACCTTATTAGATGTAATAAGTGCTAACTTTTGATTGTAAGCAGGTAGAAATGTCACATTTGGACTCAAATGAATTGTAATTTGAAATCCTCTTTAAGGGTAAAGTTATATTTTAAGTCACAATTCTAAAAATGCCACTTTTAGAAAGCTGTCATTTTCTTGCCCTAACCATTAGGGTGCCTGCTTTCAGTGTCCTGGGCCAAATAACTGTGAATGGCTCTGCTGTTGGGGTTTGTGTATTCCTGTCAGACAATGAGACAAAGGGAGCTGGATGGAGGCAGGATGGGCTATCCTGCCAGGATGGCTGGGAGAAGAGCTGTTTCCTGCCCCATTTACACTGCAAAGGGCTTGGCTGCAGCACACACAAAGGAACCTGACACTAGCCTTTTGTCACCCCAGAATGATTGGGGCCTCTTGAAACACCACTTCAGTACAGTGCTAGACCTATGGAATACTAGAAGGACTGCCTGGACCCCCCAGAGGGCAGACCTGCTGCTACCAGAGGACTAACATTTTGCTTGATGGCCTGCCTTCCTACTTGAAAGAGACCTGAACCATCTCCTTGAACCCAGAACTCCCAGAAGTGACTCCATGGGCTAGTTGGGTAGCCTCCTGTGTGAGCTACAGGGACATAATAAACTTTGTAGACCTTGAACCATGCTGCTTGCCCCTGCTTGAGTAAGTCCTAATCCCCCAAGTGGTGCTCCCCAGGTCCTGGATTCTTGGAAGTGGTGATAGAGGTGCTGCACCTACCTAACCCTAAAACTTGGGACTTCAATTTTTTTTCATCAAAAAGTGTCCTGAGAACTGACGAAAGTCTGGGGCCAGCCTGCCAACTGTCGCCAGCCACCCTGGCTTTGCGGTAGCTCCAGCCGCAGCCTCTCGGCAAAGGTATCTGGCCTCAAACAGACCGCATTGGCTACAGTCTGCAGCTTCTTCCCACAGGAGATTTCTGACTTTCAGAAAAGTGACTAAGCCTGAAGCTAAAAATCTTCATTGCGACTCTGTCCAGCGGCTCCCTGACTCCGACGCATCCTCCTTGGACACCATCTGTTGCCTTGCCCTGCTGAACTCTACCTTCTCCAGAACTTTTCTTCAAAATTTCTTTTGAGTCCAAAGGTCAGCAGAGATTGGGCCCAATTCACTTTGTGTATCCAACCCATGTTCCATTGCAGTTGGCCTTAACTTAAGACTTTTTCCAGGTCTCAAGATACTCGCGGTTGGTGCTTTGATCTTTTAGGCACTATTTTGTGCTAAAACTTTAAAAATTCATAACTCCGGTTCTACTGATGGGATTTAATTTATTTTGGTGTCAGTGTATTAATTAAATGTTACTCTATTTTTCTAAATTGGTTTGGGATTTTTCTTCTGTTGTATTTTCCACTATATTAGTGTTTGCAAAAATACTTTACACATTGCCTCTAAGTTAAGCCTGACTTCTTTTGTATAAATCTACCAGACGGTTAAGCACAGGCTAATTTAGTGACTTTTGTGGTTCACCCTGACAAGGATTGTGGTTGTTGCTTGCATGGCGTTTTCACCCCACTCAACCAATAACCCAGCTTCTTATATTGTTTTTTTTGTGCAGTGCCATTCAGTAATTTTGTGTAAAACTAAAACCCCCAAAATAATCTGACATCAAATTAGTTTTTAATTGAGCAGGATCTTCCTCCCCCCAAACCAATAACCCCATTTCTTACAGCCGCTGATAGTAATCATAAAAGGTCGAATTAAGGGCATCCCTGTGTTTGAAGCATTCTACCCATGTGTTTTGTATCATCATTATTGAGGCTTTAAACTAATGCAGGCAGACCAGCTGAGCAAGAATCCAGCCTGTATCATCTGACCCTGTGTGTGTTTTGACCCAATAGGAGTTGTAATCCAAGCACTTCAAAACCCAGCATGTTTATTTAAAGGCTGTACTTGTGCCTTCTTTTCCTCTATACTACTGGTAGCCTCCTGCTTCAGTGGTATGAGCGAAGTCTCAACCTGTAGAAGACTATTCTCAATAGGTTTCCGAGTATTGGCTGTGGTGTACACTCACTCTCCACCCATGGAATGCCTCCCTGGAGCAGAGTAACGCAATGCAGCGATTTACTTGGTGGCCTTGCATGGCTTGATATATCTAACTTAAGAGAAGCATCACTCCTCCGCCCCGTTGCATGGCACAAGTGCGACACAACTCTTTGATAAATATGCCCCTTAGAGTTCTGCGTCTTCTAAACAATTTGGAAATATATGACAATAAATCATGTCTGTTTATCCACTGGTATAAAAACCTACAACAGCCAGACTAGCCAGACGATATCAAAAAAAGCAAAGCCAAAGAAGGCTTGTCTTTTAATTTAGGTATGGAGATCTGCATAAAAGGGCATTATTCGAGAAGCAGGCTTTATATACAGAGTGACAGATGTCATTGTGATAATAGATGCACAACTATTTTGTTAAATAAGCAATTTTAAATATATATGTATATAAAAAATGTGCCCATTCTCGTAGTCAGCTTTGTCATGCTGAAACTTGTGTGTATATATATATATATAAAACCATTAGTTTTGAAAATTTCGCGAAGATTCATCAAACGCTGCCAAAGATATTGGCAAAAGAAAAACACTTTTTGAATAGAAACAAGGTCCTAACTATAACTACCTACTGGCGACCGCCAGTAGGTAATATGTATATATGTGCATATATATATATATACACACATATATACATATTACCTACACATACATATTACCTACTGTATATAAGTGTATATATATATATACACATATATACATATTACCTACTGGCGGTCGCCAGTAGGTAGTTATAGTTAGGACCTTGTTTCTATTCAAAAAGTGTTTTTTCTTTTGCCAATATCTTTGGCAGCGTTTGAAGAATCTTCAAGAAATTTTCAAAACTAATGGTTCACTCAGGTCAGCTCCTGTCTTGAAAGCTTCGGGGTGATTTGTCAAGCGGGGGCCGAGAAAAAAGGGGGGTCCCAAAACATGTTTTCTCCATGTTAATTTCCATAGGAATTTTGGAACAGGCTACAGCCCGAACTGCTGAACGGAATTCCACCAAATTTGGCAAAAAGGTAGCTCTTGGTTCAGAAAGCGCCCCTTTTTTAAATGGTGTAAATCCGTTCAGTAGTTGCTGAGAAATTCAAAAATAAACATTTATATATCTGAGCACCGAGGAGGATTCGTGAACCCTCCCGAGCACGAGCTTCATTCTGATTGGCTGCCAACACTCCAAACCAGGAAGTGTTGGCAGCCATCTTGTGACTCGGTAAAACTGAGTCACAAGAAAACAGTAAAACAAAGAAAAAAGCAAGAAAAGGGGGCAGGGTAGAAACACCCTGACCCCCTAGGCCTGCTCAGGGGGTCCCACAAGGACCCACAGGCCCAAAATTAGCCGAATTCACGCTGGGTGCGTGAATCTGGCCGATTCGCTTGTATAAGCCCCCGGGTGGGCCAGGTCTCGGGGGCAATGCGCAATTTATTAGTGGGGGCCCCCGCAGCCCCGGGCACCGCCACCTCCCCGGGGCTTAAAAATAATAAAAGAAGCTTTGGGGGGCTCCTGCCCCTCCCCACACTGCCCTGGGGACCGCCACCTCCCCGGGGCATCCTTAATTATGTGCAGGGGGCCTCGCGGGCCCCCCCAGCCCCGGGGACTGCCACCTCCCCGGGGCTTTTTAAAAAAAAATGCGTGAGGGGGTCTCCGACCCCCCCACGCTGCCCCGGGGACCGTGACCTCCCCGGGGCATCGTTAATTATGTGCGGGGGGTCTTGCGGGCCCTCCCATGCCCGGGGACCACCATCTCCCCGGGGCTTAAAAATAATTAAAGAAGTGTGGGGGGGCCCCTGCCTCTCCCCACACTGCCCCGGGGACCACCACCTCCCCGGGGCAAACTTTAATTACGGGTGGGGGTCCGCTGCGGACCCCCGGGACCCGGGGACCCCCACCTCCCCGGGGCTATTTTGACGATGGGAGAGGGGGCGCACGGCCCCCCTCCTGGAGCCCTTGATGGCCCTGGGGGGTCTTGCGGGCCCTCCCACGCCCGGGGACCGCCATCTCTCCGGGGCTTAAAAATAATTAAAGAAGTGTGGGGGGGGCTCCTGCCTCTCCCCACACTGCCCCGGGGACCACCACCTCCCCGGGGCAAACTTTAATTACGGGTGGGGGTCCGCTGCGGACCCCTGGGCCCCGGGGACCACCACCTCCCTGGGGCTATTTTGACGATGGGAGAGGGGCCGCACGGCCCCCCTCCTGGAGCCCTTGATGGCCCTGGGGACCGCCACCCCCCAGGGCCGGCTCCTGCATTGTCCCAGGGTGCCCACCCCCGGGACATTGCCGTTTGCTATGGCAGGGCGGGAGCACGGGCGTGGGAGGGCCCGCAAGACCCCCCGCACATAATTAACGATGCCCCGGGGAGGTCACGGTCCCTGGGGCAGCGTGGGGGGGTCGGAGACCCCCTCACGCATTTTTTTTTAAAATTGGCCTGAGGAGGGGGCCACGTGGCCTCCCTCTAAAATTAATAATAAAGGATGGCCAGGCCCTGGGGGATGGGGTCCCCAAGGCCAGAAGTGGCCCAGGGAAAATAAAAAAGGAGGCCAGGCCTCAGGGGGATGTGGTCCCGGGGGCCAATAGTGGCCCAGGGAAGAGGGGCCATGCGGCCCCCCTTCCCTATTAATAATAAAAAAAATTATAATAAACAAAGCCATGCCCCGGGGGATGGGGTCCCCGGGGCTGAAATCGGCCTCGGGAGGGGGGCCGTGCGGCCCCCTAACCGTTTAAAAAAAAAAAAATGGGACAGGCCCTGGGGATGGGGTCCCCAGGGCCCTCAAAACATTAAGGGAAGGGGGGGCCACACAGCCCCCCTTCTAAAAAAAAAAAGAAAAGCCGGCATCTCCCTGGAGGCCCTGCCACCTCCCTGTACCACTCTGCAAACATGCCTCCTGGCACGTTCTAAGTTGGGGGAAGCCCACCAGGTACCTCCAGTAAGCCCCACACAGTGGGAATGCTGAGAGGTGGTCCAAGGCCACGCCCCTTTTTACACCACTCTGCAAATGCGCCACTTGGCGCATTGCTGGTGGGGCGAAGAGGTCCTTTTGTGTCCTGAGGACCTCAGGACTAAAGTGAACTTCATTCCCCAGGCAGCAGTGCAACAGGAGGCGCGTTTGCAGAGTGGTGTAAAAAGGGGGCATGGCCTCGGACCACTCTCAGCAATCCAGCTGTGTGGGGCTTACTGGAGGTACCTGGTGGGCTAGTTGGCCCCCAGTGACCCTCAGGAGGCAAGGGGACTTAATCCCCCAACCCAGAACGTACCAGGAGGCGTGTTTGCAGAGTGGTGGAGAAAGGGGGCGTGGCCTGTGTCCACCTGTCAGCTATCCCACTATCTGGGGCATACTGGAGGTATCAGGTAGGCTAGTTGGCCCCTAAGTACCCCCAGCAGTGAAATGGACTTTAATCGCCATCCAAGAGCGCGCCAGGGAGCGTGTTTGCAGAGTGGTGGGGAAAGGGTGCGTGGCCTGCCATGAGAACTTAGCAATGCTGTTGTGTGGGACTTTTTGAAGGTAATACCCCTCCTGTTACCTCCAGTAAGTCTCACACAGAGGTATTGGTAAGACGTCTTCAGAGGCCATGCCCCCCTTTCTCCACTGCTCTGCAAACGTGCCTCCTGGCACACTACAGGTTGGGGGATGAAGTCCACTTTGCTCCTAAGGGACTTTGGGGGCCGAGAAGCCCTCCTGGTACTTCCTGTAAGTCCTACGCAGCAGAATTCCTGAGCGCTGGTCGGAGGCCCAGCCCCCTTTCTCCACCTCTCTGCAAACATGACTACTAGTTAAAGAAGCATTTGCAATGTAATAGGTTTCACATTTGCGAGAGTTAGAGCTATAGGCGTTGTAAATGTAAAAGTGTTTTACTAATGTTTCTTGGAGTGGAGTGGATGTAGGTTGTGTGTAGTGGAATTATGTGGTATGATGTGCAGTGAAATTATGTGGATAGACTTTGACTTTGATGTGGATAGAAAGTATGTGGTATTTAGTGTATAGGAATTATGTAGAGTGAGATTATGTGTTATGGAGAGTAATTATGTGGTATGGTAGTCTGTGTTGTGGAGTAATAACCTCAGGTTTAGACTGTCTCATTTCCATAGAAGCTAAACTATAAACTCAATGAGAAAAAAAAAAGAAGGAACCACTGAAGAGCACTTCTGGACCTAGTCAGAGGTATGAGCAGGGCCCCAGGAACTATGTGACTGTTTGGCTGCACTGACATCTGCACAATTTTACATTTTCCGCATTTGCCACATAATCCATCATCTGCTGCATAATCTGTAGATTTGAACAAAAAAAACCTTGTTTCTTGCTCAAACGGCTCAAACGTTACCAAAAATGCAGCGACAAGTGTTACAGCGTGGTGGAAGGCCGTTTGCAAACCTAGAATGGTCACCTGTTACTGATTGCTAAATGTGGGTATTAAATTGGTACTAATGGTGTGCAAACCACTTTTGCTTCTTTCTGCGCCTTTTTTGCCTCTTTCTGCATTTCTGTTGCTTCTTTCTGCACCTTTCTTTCTTTTTCTGCACTTCTTTTGCCTCGTTCTGCTCATCTCTTCCACTTTCTGCACCTCTCTTGCCTCTTTCTGCACCTCTGTTGCCTCTTTCTGCACCTCACTTGCTTCTTTCTGCACCCCTCTTGCCTCTTTCTGCACCCATTTTCCCTCTTTCTGCACATTTCCTGCCTGTTTCTGCACCTCTCTTGCCTCTTTTTGCAGTTCTCTTCCTTCTTTCTGCACCCCTCCTACCTCTGTCTGCACCCCTCTTGCCTCTTTTTGCACCTCTGTTGGTTCTTTCTGCACTGCTCTTGCTTCTTTCTGCACCTCTTTTGCAAATTTATGCATCCCTCTTGCCTCTTTCTTTCATCCCTCCTCCCTATTTCTCCACCTCTCTTGCTTCTTTCTGCACTTCTCTTGCTTCTTTCTGCACTGCTCTTGCTTCTTTCTGCACCTCTCTTGCAAATTTCTGTATCCCTCTTACCTCTTTCTGCACCCCTGTTCTCTCTTTCTGCACCTTTCTTGCCTGTTTCTGCACCTCTCTTGCCTCTTTTGGCACCTCTGTTGCTTTTTTCTGCACTTCTCTTGCCTCTTTCTGCACCCCTCTTGCTTCTTTCAGCACCTCTGTTGCTTCTTTCTGCACTTCTCTTGCTTCTTTCTGCACTTCTCTTGCTTCTTTCTGCACCCCTCTTGCCTCTTTCTGTACCTCTTGTGCCTCTTTGTGCACCTCTCCTGCCTCTTTCTGCACCTCTCTTGCCTCTGTCTGCAGTTCTCTTGCCTCTTTCTGCACCTCTTTTGCTTCTTTCTGCAGTTTTCTTGCCTCTTTCTGTACCCCTCTTGCCTCTTTCTGAACCTCTGTTGGTTCTTTCTGCACTTCTCTTGCTTCTTTCTACACCTCTCTTGCTTCTTTCTGCACCTCTGTTGCCTCTTTCTGCACACACAGGGCTTCTTTTAAACTGACCTCAGGTTCAGCAGTGCACACATGCAAGTGAAGAAAAGGGCTGCTGGCCTCTAAGCTGCCATGCCCTATTATATGCTATGGACTTAGAGGTAGTTTTAATCCCCCTGCCCTATTATGTACTAGGGCCTTACAGGGGAGGTCATGTCAATCACAGGGGTACCCCAACCCATAGTGTACCCTAGTGTATGTAGGTGTTTTCACTGTATTCTAATTGTATTTCAGCATAGCACTGGCTCTGGGCCTGGTTAGGCAGAGCCTAGGGTCAGTCAGAGTTAGTTACCACCAGTACCAGTCAGCAAACTGTTGGGGGGTGCCGAGGGCACAGGATGACTCTGCAACAAGGCCACTTTCTGCACCTCTGTTGGTTCTTTCTCCAAATCTCTTGTTTTTTTCTGCACATTTCTTCCTCTTTCTGGACTTCTGTTGCCTCTTTCTGCATTTCTCTTGCTTCTTTCTGCGCCTTTCTTCCTCTTCCTGCACATGTCCTACCTATGTAGGCATAGTTAGAAATTAGCATTTAAAAAACCTTGGAAATTCACTGAAAAAACCATAGGTTTCAGGGACGTGATAGTTAGAAATTAGCATTTTAAAAACCTTAGAAATTCACTGAAAAAACCATAGGTTTCAGGGACATTATAGTTAGAAATTAGCATTTAAAAAACCTTTGAAATTCACTGAAAAAAAGATAGGTTTCAGGGACGTTATAGTTAGAAATTAGCATTTAAAAAACCTTTGCAATTCACTGAAAAAACCATAGGTTTCAGGGGCGTTATAGTTAGCTGGACATTTCACTCGTACAAAACCATAGAAATTCCACTGTTATAGTTAGTTCAGCTAACTATTACTCGCGCCCCGCAATGCACTGCTCATGACGTCACATTTTACATCATTCATGGCATGGTCAGTGACATCACTGACGACATCACTGATGACATCTGAAATGACATCACTGATTACATCATCCACGTGAAAATCTGATGCACCTCCTCACAGTCTAATATAACCTTTAATACACCCACTGTAAAATACAGACTACCATTTTCGAAACCATCGAGACACCAATACCAGTTACTACATACGCACTCTTTGATTCCTAGGTCTACACACACATCCACTCATTCGCCCATACATTCACTTATACATGCAGTTACTCATCAATACAACACTATGATATGCACTCATACACCTATTCAGACACTCACACACCGCCACTCACACACCTAGTCAGTCATGCAAAGAATCAATCACACTCCCATTTACTTACCTATACAGTTATACACACACCACCTCCCTAATTCATACAGATACTAACGCATAAACACTCTCTTATATAATCACTGATACAAGTACACACTAATCCATACAGCCACTCTCACAATCACTCACTGTCACATATACTCATTTATATACAGCATCACTCACATATACTGCCTTTTACATATGTAGATACTCCCACATGTACCACTGACACATCCATTCACTCACCAACACACCCATACACATACTCACCCACCCATACAGCTGTTTGCACATGCACTCTTGAACCCATACACCCAGTGAATCAACCACTCACACATCAATGCACAGAGTCACACACCTCCAATCCACCCACACACACACTCAGTCTCCCATACAAATACTCAGGCAAACAATCAATAACCCATATAAACACTCATGTAGCTACTGACCAACCCATGTAGCAGCTTACACAACAACAGACAGACTGATACACACATTCACACAGTTTAGTCACTAACCCATGCATTCAGTAAGACACGTTTAAACACTCACTTATACAGTCACACACCTGTAAAATCCCCCATCCAGATACTTATACACCCACTCATTCTTCAATACACCTAAGAATATATGTAAAACATATTTAAAAATTACAGAAACACACAGTTACTGGACGATGTCAGCAGTGATGTCATTTCAGATGTCATCAGTGATGTCATCAGTGATGTCACTGACCATGCCATGAATGATGTAATATGTGACGTCATGAGCAGTGCATTGCGGGGGCGCGAGTTATAGTTAGCTGAACAAACTATAACAGTGGAATTTCTATGGTTTTGTACGAGTGAAATGTCCAGCAAACTATAATGCCCCTGAAACCTATGGTTTTTTCAGTGAATTGCAAAGGTTTTTTAAATGCTAATTTCTAACTATAACGTCTGTAAAACCTATGGTTTTTTCAGCGAATACATATATATATATATATATATATTACCTACTGGCGGTCGCCAGTAGGTAGTTATAGTTAGGACCTAGTTTCCATAGGAAAAGGGTTTTTTCTTTTCCCAATAACTTTGGTGCCAGGTTTCGAAAATGGTAGTCTGTATTTTACAGTGGGTGTATCAAAGGTTATATTAAAGTGTGAGGAGGTGCATCAGATTTTCACGTGGATGATGTCATCAGTGATGTCATCAGTGATGTCATTTGAGATGTCATCAGTGATGTCATCAGTGATGTCACTGACCATGTCATGAATGATGTAATATGTGACGTCATCAGGAGTGCATTGCGGGGGCGCGAGTTATAGTTAGCTGAACTAACTATAACGGCGGAATTTCTCTGGTTTTGTACGAGTGAAATGTCCAACTAACTATAACATCCCTGAAACCTATGGTTTTTTCAGTGAATTTCTAAGGTTTTTGAAATGCTAATTTCTAACTATAACGTGCCTGAAACCTATGGTTTTTTAAGTGAATATATATATATATATTTCTCACGCTATCCTTCCCAGATGGAAAGGAAAAATGGGTCGCACTCTCGTCGAGTTTTGCAATTTTTGTTTTATTTTCTCCCTTTCATTGGTAGGAACACAGGCACAAAGATCAACGCGTTTCGGTATTCTCCAATACCTTGTTCACGATTGCAAAACTCGACGAGAGTGCGACCCATTTTTCCTTTCCATCTGGGAAGGATAGCGTGAGAATTGTAAGCGGCGTGGTTCTGCCGCGGGGTAACGCACCCATGAGGAGCGCTGCAACAAACCGACAACCTTTGAACCTTCTTGGATGATATATATATATATATATATACATTGAAGCGGCACTCGACGGCGCTCCCAACCATCCGGTCTCTTTGCCTCGCTGCAGCTCGCCTTTCTCTTGCCATTCTTTATTTCATGCTGACGCGTTTCGAGGCTGGCACGCCTCTTCTTCATGGGCTGCAAGACAAACAGGCATTGAAGGCTCACTTACGATCATTTCCGGCATGCTTTTAACAATTTCCCCAATGGGCTTTGCTTAGTGCAATCTTTGCTTAGTGCAATGTCTTTAATGCATGATGGGACTTGTAGTCCCTCGAGGTGAGCACAAATGAATACCTTGGTAGGTTCAATGCCAGGTTTGTGTCTCTTAAAAGCATATTTACATCCTTTGTAGGATAGGCAAAGTCAAGGCGGGCTCAATTTTCATTCGGGAATGCTGTGCTGCACGGAGTAAACCAGTTCCATGACGCCCGGAATCCTACTAAGGAGATCATTTGCTTTTTATATTTACAGGCAACAGAAACCCACTGAGGGAAGATTGACGCTCGAATGGTGACTACATGTCCCAGCATGCCATAAAGAACATTACGCAATACGCCAAGCCCACTGAGGGCGATTAACTAATTAAACATGCGGAAAGTGAAATAAAAGAGAGCCTCTTCTGTTGCAATTGTTCAAGCAAGCCTATGAGTAAGATGCAAGTAGCATCGAAACGCGTCAGGCATCAGGCAACAGGCAACGAGAACTTTCGGGATGCCAAGAAGAGCCATAAACAAAAACCGCATGGTTGGCTAACTGCCGAGTGCCCTCTCAGAAGCTTTCGGGCATTTGGAGAACAATTGAATTTACACAGCTGCCCTGCCGTGGGGAGGAGCACCATCTCTATAAAAGAAAGGGAGGCTGAGGCTGCGAACTATTCCTGACCAAACAGCGCAATTAGCCTTAAAGAAAGAGACTTTCCATGACGCCTGGAATCCTACTAAGGAGATCATTTGCTTTTTATATTTGCAGGCAACAGAAACCCACTGAGGGAAAATTGACGCTCGAATGGTGACTACATGTCCCAGCATGCCATAAAGAACATTACGCACTACGCCAAGCCCACTGAGGGCGATTAACTAATTAAACATGCGGAAAGTGAAATAAAAGAGAGCCTCTTCTGTTGCAATTGTTCAAGCAGGCCTATGAGTAAGATGCAAGTAGCATCGAAACGCGTCAGGCAACAGGCAACGAGAACTTTCGGGATGCCAAGGAGAGCCATAAACAAAAACCGCATGGTTGGCTAACTGCCGAGTGCCCTCTCAGAAGCTTTCGGGCATTTGGAGAACAATTGAATTTACAAGGCTGCCCTGCCGTGGGGAGGAGCACCATCTCTATAAAAGAAAGGGAGGCTGAGGCTGCGAACTATTCCTGACCAAACAGCGCAATTAGCCTTAAAGAAAGAGACTTTCCATGACGCCCGGAATCCTACTAAGGAGATCATTTGCTTTTTATATTTACAGGCAACAGAAACCCACTGAGGGAAGATTGACGCTCGAATGGTGACTACATGTCCCAGCATGCCATAAAGAACATTACGCACTACGCCAAGCCAACTGAGGGCGATTAACTAATTAAACATGCGGAAAGTGAAATAAAAGAGAGCCTCTTCTGTTGCAATTGTTCAAGCAAGCCTATGAGTAAGATGCAAGTAGCATCGAAACGCGTCAGGCATCAGGCAACAGGCAACGAGAACTTTCGGGATGCCAAGGAGAGCCATAAACAAAAACCGCATTGTTGGCTAACTGCCGAGTGCCCTCTCAGAAGCTTTCGGGCATTTGGAGAACAATTGAATTTACACGGCTGCCCTGGGGTGGGGAGGAGCACCATCTCTATAAAAGAAAGGGAGGCTGAGGCTGCGAACTATTCCTGACCAAACAGCGCAATTAGCCTTAAAGAAAGAGACTTTCCATGACGCCCGGAATCCTACTAAGGAGATCATTTGCTTTTTATATTTACAGGCAACAGAAACCCACTGAGGGAAGATTGACGCTCGAATGGTGGCTGCATGTCCCAGCACGCCATAAAGAACATTACGCACTACGCCAAGCCCACTGAGGGCGATTAACTAATTAAACATGCAGAAAGTGAAATAAAAGAGAGCCTCTTCTGTTGCAATTGTTCAAGCAAGCCTATGAGTAAGATGCAAGTAGCATCGAAACGCGTCAGGCAACAGGCAACGAGAACTTTCGGGATGCCAAGGAGAGCCATAAACAAAAAGCGCATGGTTGGCTAACTGCCGAGTGCCCTCTCAGAAGCTTTTGGGCATTTGGAGAACAAATATATATATATATATATATATATATAAGTTTCAGCCTGACAAAGCTGACTACGAGAATGGGCACATTTTTACGTTCGCAGATAAATATGATTCTTTAAAAATTTGGAAATCAAGTGGAAGAAGTGACAACTCATATGGTCTGTCCAGCAACAAGGCATCACAAGCTACTATGTCAGCATCGGATCTGAGCTCCGCATTGGAGAGTGAGTCAGAGCCAGAAATAAATCAAGGTGGAACTTGCCAAACCAAACAAAAATGATCCTTAGCAGAGGCACTTGATTTTTTATGCCAGGACAGAAGACAAACCTTGCGTCCGAGAAACATCAAAACCAGCAGAGGCGAAACAAAAAACGTTGCGAAAGGAGAAAATCATGCCGGAAACGAAGTAAGCAAGAAGCCCGCAACCATCAGGTGGAGATGCAAGTGAATCCAAGTCTTACGGACGCCAAAACGATAATCAACTTGGCACAAATCAATTTGAACAAAGCTGAAACACAACTACTTTCATTAGGTTTGTCATACTGTCCTGATACGAGCTTCAATTATGCGCAGACAAGAACGGATGTTTTTAAATTTATACGCAAATTGAAGCAAAAAAAATATAATCTTTTACGCAAAGTTAACAGCAACACAAGTTCCGGACAGGCCGAAGATATTGCTTCAGACACAATTAATTTGACCATAGGTGACATGCTACTACTTAAGGATCTTAAGGATTTGCAGAATGAGATTTTTGTGAAACCTGTACAAATGAGGAAATCACAATGTGTACAACCTTAACTCCATCATCCCCTGCAGATACATTTGCAAGAACTTATATACCCTTCAAGCCAAATTCTACTTTTAATCCTATCATGCCCCGCGATTCTTTAAACATTTTTAATGAACACGTTGTAGCTCAGATAAAAAAATTGAACTATTGTCTTCAAAGAACTAGACCCAAACTTAGCATTCATGAGTGGTAATATCGTCAATTGATTTCCAAGTTACAGAAAAACAATCAGATAGTGATCAGAAACTCGGACAAAGGTGGGAATATTGTCATCTGGCCAAAAACAGATTATATACAGGAGGCATTATCTCATTTGAATGGTAGTGAATGCTATAAAAGAAGTTCTATTCAAGCGGTTCGAGTGACATACAATGATTTTTATGCAAAAGTATTGGCTTGGAAAAGTGCCGGTCTTTTGAGTATGGATGAATATAAATATCTCAAGAATGAGCATCCAGTTATGCCGGTAATATATTTCATACCAAAGGTCCACAAGAACCCAAATAGTCCTCCAGGCAGACCAATAATATCTGCACATAATGGCCTATTAGAGAACACGTCACTTTACATTGATTATTTTCTGCAAGATCATGTGAAAGGCCTACCTTCCTATATCCAAGATACGAGTGACTTTCTGTGGAGGATACATGATATAGGGTGTCAAGATGACTACGTCCTCATGTCACTTGACGTTACATCACTCTACACAAGTATTAGACAAAAGGACGGTATTTGAGCATTGGAACACTACCTGAGTAACAGATCGATCTACTTATTGCAACATAGTAAAATGTTAATTAATATGACTTTGTTTTGTATGGAAAATAACATTTTCATGTTTCAAAATCAAGTCTTATCAGCAGACACGGGGTGTTACCATGGGGGCCAGCTTCTCTCCCAGCTATGCGTGTGTACACATCGGCTGGTGGGAGGAGCTGGTCCTCAGGGTAAAATACGGGACCATATTAAATGAACATGTGGTGACGTGGTTAAGATTCATTGATGATTTGTTGATCATCTGGTGAGGCACAAATGATAGTGCCTTGGAGTTTCTATGATTAATGAAAATAATATCAATCTAAATTGTACAGCAACAGTTAGCTCACACACAGTTAATTTTATAGATGTGCAGATCAGTATCGTAGACAGCAAACTAGTGACTTTGTTACATCGTAAGGAAACAGCAGGGAATTCAGTACTGCATACCACCAGCTCCCATCCAAATCACCTGATCCAAAGCATACCCTATGGGGAAATGCTTAGATTGAGGCGTATATGCGGCAATAATGTGGATTTGGCAAAGATGCAACATGAGAGTAAATTGAGATTCTTAGCAAGGGGTTATTCCATCAAGACGTTAGATACAGCAATTGCGAAATCAAAACTACGAAACAGACCTGAGCTACTGTTTGGCAATACTAGTTGTGAGACAGTTTACCAACCTTTACAGATAAGACATGATTTAGATCAAATTAGATTGATTTTCACATACAGCAAACAGGAAAAACAATTGAGGAACATCATCAGGCGTAACTGGCCACTAGTATTGGATGATCCTATTATTGGTCACACACTGCCCAAAGTCCCCTCTATCACATACAGAAAATCTGCCTCTATGTGTGATGCTCTAGTTAAAAGCAGTCCAGGGGTAAGTGAAGTGGGGATTTGGTTATCCACTAGAAAATGCTTTTTTAAATGTAAAACATGCTGTGCGTGCAAATTTGGGGAACACAAAGCCTCGTATTTAACCCCTCTCTGTGATAAAGTAACGAATATTAGCAACTTTCTTACATGCAAAACAGATTATGTAATTTATGTGCTGGAATGCAGTTGTGGACCTCGGTACATTGGGAGCACTAAATTACAGGCCCACAAATGCATATTACAGCACATCAGGGCTATCACCAACTCAGATCCCACTTATCGTGTTGCCCGCCACTTCAAAGAGAAAGATGAGAGTAATTTGAAACATCTGAGGTATTATCTATTAGATGCAGTTCCTTATTTTAGGAGAGGAGGTAACAGATAAGCATTGTTAAGAAAATTGGAAACTCTATATATTTTGGAATTAGATACCAAAATACCAGGGGGGCTCAATACCAGTGAGGATTTGTTTACCAGTTTGCACTGTTGATATGGGTTGTGGATTGGCCGTATCACAATCATGACATAAATTATTCTCCACCATTATATTTGGCATCGGTTTTATTGAAGAACAAGTAGGTGAATTGATGTGTTTTATGTAATGTACCGAAGGTTATAAGACATCTGTGCCGTTATAAGGACTTATAGAAAGAAAAGAAAGAATATTTAGGATTACCATCATACTTTATAGTGATTACTGCTGCTATCTAAGTTTGTTTAAGGCACTTTGGCACTTTCTAGTAAGGTAATATTCTTACTAAGTGGTGATGCACATTTGCTCTTTATTGTTTTGGCACTTTCAATGGATCACTCTAGACTGCTTAGTGATAAGTTGTGATAATATATGTGAGAGAAATAGAAGGAGCATTTATGCCAATATTGTAGATGGGAGGCAACTTCACACAAGACAAGTTATCAATGTGTATGGGAATATAAATATTGACAATACAGGTTTTAATAGGTATTTTACCGTGATTTTAAAACCATAGAGTGTATGTCTTATGCAATTTCACCTTGATGTATTTATTTCTGCATATGTGTATATATTATATATTTATATATCTATATGTTTAAGCAGTCTGTTTTCAGTGTCCATCTGTATGGTTTAAGCACCTGTCACTTTAAATAAGCTTATCCCACAATACAGCACTGTCATGTGATGAGGCCGTGTCATTTGATGAGGCCGTGGTAGGCCGAAATGCATTATACCATAACAATACAACAGTGGTCCGTGTCCGTCTTTTTTCCAGTAGGAGGAAGTGACTGAAGCGGAGTATATATATATATATATATATATATACACACACATATGCATACAATATAATGAATGTGTATAGACTGTTATATAATATTTTGCCTTACAAGTCTTATGGTTGGCCCATATCGCACATTTACTTAGGATATATTAGTCAGCATTTATTTGCAGTAGCTGATGAATTTATTTTTATTATACCCCAATGTACATTACATTTATTGTTTCCTTTAATAGCATGCTTTTAGATCATATATATATGTACTAATTTGAATAAATGGTGCTTAGGAGAAATCAGAATAGATTTAGGCTATCACACCTTACATCATGATCACAAGGCTCACCTTACACCTTACAAGGTTTACGTTTCTAAAAATAAATGGCTTGGAAGGAATTTAATAACTTCTCACAGCTGTCCTTGTGAGAGATATCAACCCAGCCACGACACTCCAGGTAGCAGAGCAGCATGGCTCCGAGTTCAGCCAGTCAAGAATTCTGGCTCTTTGTCCATTCCATTATTTTCTGTACAGACATAACTCAGCCTTGTGTCGCAGACAGGCCTGCAAACCGGATAAACATAAATGAAGTACAGGCATATATGTGTATTGAGTCTAATTAACTTTTGATCCTCATTAATGATAAGACAACTGGTTTCTCAAATAATTTTGGTTCAATCATTCTAAACTAACGCTGTCGTTAATAAAAGCAATGTAGATTTTTTGTGTGTGGACTTGTGGTGAACTCACAACAAATGTTAATGCCTGACAGTCCCTGGCATTGGTACATGCCCGACACACATTAACTCCAGGTAGGTTGAGAAAGATGCATAAGTTATAACTTGTCTGTTCCTCCAGCTCAGACTTGGTAAGTTGGTCCATACCTATGCTTGCCAAAGAGCTATAACAGATCTACTGGGTCATGTTTACATAATGCTTGTAAAAACGTAACAGTTATGTGGGTATTACAAAGTTGAACATTAAACCTTGAAGCAATCACAGCCTTCCAAACCTCTAAGGGTCATAAAAAGAATGCCAATGTTCTTTTTTATTAGTGGAATAGAGAAAAAAAGTGACAAGCAGAAATATAATCTAATATTAATAATAAAAGCATATATTTTTGACAGCAAATAGATTTATATCAAATATATATCAACATTATATATCAATTTTATCTAATCACATGAAAAATGTACCTACATAGTTTTATTGAACTTTGTCCAAATTCAACCAAAGCATTCATTAACATTATTTACCAAAGAAAATAAATATTTCCTTTTCAAACAACTCCATTCAGGTTTTTTTAATTTGCAATTACAGACAGCCCCATTCCATATATTTGACATAGATAAGGAAAAAGCATTTCCCAGAGAAATTAGCTTAGGGTTATCCCCACTAAACACAAAACATGCCTCTTACCAAAGCTGTGCTCAATCAAATGAAAAGAACACCGCAGCCAACCCTCCCCAACTGGTTGAACTGAATCTGCAATCAGGGCCAAAGATCTTCCGGATGCCCCAGGCAAAGGGGAGATATTGAATTGGAAGAATTGTTAGAGATGTGATTCTGAACATCAAACATGTAGGGAGCTGTAGGACAAACGTACCCAAATTGAATGATAACCTGTCCCTGTTTCTAAGTCTAATTAGGCTTATCATTGTTTTTATCCAAAGCAGTGTGGGACCTGGCTCTTTTTGCAGAGTTGTTCCCAAACATTTTGCCTTCCTCCTGTATTTTGTCTGACCTGTTTTTGTTGGCTTTAGGACTCTAGGCACTTTACCACTGCTGATCAGTGCTAAAGTGCATGTGCTCTCTACTTTAAACTTGGTATGATTGGTCTACACCTGTTTGGCATATTTAATTTACCTATAAGTCCCTTGTACAGTGGTATCCTGTATAACCAGGTTAAATTGAATGCTACTTGTGGGCTTGCAGCGCTGCTTGCGCCACCCACAGAAATAGTGTTTCAAAACTGTCACAGGGCTCCGCCACTGCCTGCATGTGCAGTTTACTGCCACATGGACTTGGCATTTTGAGTTACTTGCCAAATCTGGGACTCCCCTTTTACTACATATAGGTCACGCCTAAGGTAGGCCCTTGGTAGCCCTAGGGGCAGGGTGATGTGTAGGCAAAAGGTAGGACATGTGCCTTTGTTGTGTGATATGTCCTGGTAGTGACAAACAGCCTAGTTGGTTTCTCACTGCTGTGAGGCTGCTCCTCTCATAGGTTTGAATTGGGAATTCCCTGATAGGTGTTCAGTGGTAATTTCTGATCTGAAATTAGTAGTGTGACCATGTTTGGTATGTTTGGAATAGTGGTAATAAATCCTGCTTATTGGTGAAGGTGGATTTTTTATTACTATTTTAGAAATGCCACTTTTAGAAAGTGGGCATTTCTATGTGCTTATGACTCTTTGTGCTTTGCAGTCTGACTCCAATCCACGCCTGTTTAGACTGACAGGGGCCTGTGTGTGTATTCACTCTAGACAGTCACAAAGGGAGCTGAGGTGTGCCCTGCATATACTGATTGACCTTCCTGAGCTAGAGTGGTGGGAGGAGTTGTCACTGACACCTGAATAGGGCTGTGCATGTCCTCTCACAATCCTGTCTCCACCCCCTTGTAGTGTGTCTGGAGCCAAGGCTGGGAATTGAATGGAGGTGTTGTGCACTTCTAAAGTTTGTTTGAAGTTACCGCCACATCAAAGGCATTTGAGTATAAGTACAGGGGCTCTGACCACAGGATTTCTGACACTGCATGGGACTTGTAACCAGATGCTGCTGGCTCTACATGCTGCACATTGCCAGGGACTGCTGTTCTGCCAGGAGAGACCACCTCCTGGACTTTGCCTTGAACTGACCTACATGCCTTTTTGGCTGCTAGAGAGACTGCCACTCTGCAACTATCTGTTGTGTTGGCTTGTTGTCTGTATCCCTGCTCCTGTGCTCCCAGTGATCTCCAAGGGCTTGGTGGCCTGCCCTCTGTTATTGGAAACTTAGCACGTGGTGAGTGTTTCGTGCTTTTCACTTCTGGGAGAGCACTCTTGGTTCACATGGGTGGGTGAGCACGTTCCTTTTACTTATCGTTGCACCACCAACTCAGCGCCTGTGGAGCGTTCTTGAAAAGCAGTGTGGATTGCCTTATTCCTGTCTCTCCAGCGCGAGTGGAGCGCCTTGCATGGAGAACCTTGGGGAAAGCTAGCACAACGAGCGTGCTTCCTGTAGCCCGGAGTGGCAGCATGAGTGTTCTTCAACTTGACTCCCCCCATTCGGAAAGGGAGCAGTGACGTACGCGGCCTCAGGGAAGAAGTGCCATCCATGGCACCATCTCCCTGTCTGTGGATCCTTTTGCTGGCTGTCTGAAAACCCCCTTGTGAGACCCTTCCTACTGGAGAGCCGCAGAGCCTGGGGAGAGGACACCACGCTCAGGGTTTGTATCGGCAGCTCTCTCTCCCCAGCGGCAGGCCATCTGTAGCCAGCGCGGAGGAGTGAGGTTGCGCCATTCAGCTGAGGGCCCCACACGGGACATTACCAGAGGGTAGGAGGACGCTGCCTCCCCTGTCTGCTGTTTCAGCAGGACCCCAGGGAGGCGAGGACCGCTCTCACCACAGCAGGTGTTAGGGATAAGCTGGGCCCACTGCAGCTGCACCGTGCGAAGGTGGGCAGCTGCCTTTTCATTCCTGTACACGGGGGACAGAGTGCAGTCTCCCCCTCCCTCTGCTACAGTACGGGTACCTTCCCACTTGAGCCTGCAGGGGTTTGCTCCCACCCTGCGGCGGTATTTCCCAAACGGCCAGGTGTGTCTCCCGGTTGTGCTGGCCCCAAGTGGTCTTCAGGATCAGGCTGCATACAACCGAGTACTCAAGTTCCAAAGGGGATGCGCAACTTACCGTACTTTAGGGCAATAGTTAGGTGGTAGCAGAGTTACGAGTGCTGTATTGAGCACGTTGTTATTGCCTTAAGCTGCCCTGACCAAACATAACATGTTACGTGTAATAAGCACGCAGGTGCCTCTGAGCCCTTCGCTGGCTCCTGTCAACAAAGTAATGCGGAAATTACCGTATAATATATAATAGGAGCCCAGGAGTACTGGGCCCTACCTTTTATGGCAATTCATGTGTTTGTGTTCATTACCTGATGCATATTCGTTCCCTGGCGGTTTTGGTGTATTCAATTTGCGCCTTACCTTGTCAGGATTATTTGCACAATATGCACAGTAATGATGTTATGGTGACATGTGATGATTTGTGTGATTTTTTCATTACCTGTTGCATGTCCAACCCTGATCTTATGATATGTGTCATTTTATGCCTTGCAATGACAGGATAAAGAGTATCATTTCAGGACCTGCATAATAAGTACAGTGATGGTGTTTTTATGATGTGTGCAGCATAAAAGTATTTACTTTATTGCACTAACTGTAGATGGCAAAGTGATTATTGGTTTATGTTGTTTAGGTCTATGTGTATATGCACTACAGATACGTCTTTTTATATACTACTGTGTGGTGTCTCTTTTGTGGTGTATTTATTGTATCACTAGTGTGTGGGTGTGTTGCACAAACGCTTTATACATTGCCTCTGGGATACGCCTGACTGCTCGTGCCAAGCTACCAAGGGGGTGAGCAGGGGTTATCTTGAGTGTGTAACTCCCTTACCCTGACTAGAGAGGTGAGTTATGCCTGGCTTAGGTGCATACCCTAGCCAACCAGAAACCTCATTTCTAACAAGCGGTAAATGAAAACAGCAACTCATCCCTTTAAAGGGCAATTGGGCACCTTCATAAGCCCCTTTTTTCTTCTTTGTGGAGAGCCTAACTCTCAGCTTCAGCCTAAGCATTTACCTGCTCTTCACTTTACCGAGGAAGGTGGCAGAGATGCCTTCCAAAGGTATGTTACATCTCTCTTAACTAACAGCAAAGTTAGCTCATTGAACCTAGTTGCAACCTTATCCTTCTTAGGCTCTTTTAACAGTCCAAAAATGCATCCCTTGACATTATCCTGGTCATTTTTTCCAGTCAATTATGCCACAAATTTGTAACTTCCAGCCAATAAGGCTGCTAAAGAGACAGCTCCACATCACATGATTAAAAGTGGTGTTATTATTATGACACCAAGGGCACTGTGCTGTAGCATCCAGGTAAATCTCTTGGATCCTAGGTGACATCCAGTGGCTCTATGTAAGATATAAAATTGATTGAGTTTAAATTGGGTCCTAGGTGAGGTCCTAGGTGAGGTCCAGTAGGTTCTATGTAAGATATAGAATTGTATGAGTTTAAATTGGGTATTGCGTGAGACCATGTGGGCAGGATAATAATCTTTAACATTTTTTGTCGTTAAATTCACAACCTATGTCATCCACCCTTTTATCCCGAAGAGCCTGCAGAGAAGTTGCTCTGTGTTCCGCTATGGCTTTATAAAACCAACTAACAAGTCTACGTTACTCTCCCATGGTACATAGCATCTGCAGGACTGTGTATAGAGGTAGTTCATCCTGTAGTATATCTCAATGTGCTTGTATTGACCTCACTAGTCTGGCATGTAAAAAGAAATGGCCCACCTGAAGGCCTGCACCTTCCCGAAGTGCCTTAAAATCTACCATGATGGACCTCTGAAGCGATTTCCCTACTAGTGAGATCCAACCCAGAGTGCCAAATTCCATATTCTAACAATGCCTGTTTGGCCAGGTAACCTTTAAAAGGGATCACAGGAGCATATGCGTCATCCAATGTGTGAGTCACAGGATTTACTGAAGCAAGTCACAGCAATGAAAACAAGCTTGGGAGTGCCGTTTTAGGGGCACTTGTTGGGCAAAAGATAGTATTTAGTGGTCTGCAGAACCCAGTCTCAGACAGATTGCAGCTCACCAGCCATCAAGCCAACCATTGTAACTGGGCTGCCAAGTAGCACCCTTTAAAATCTGGGACACTCAAACCTCCTATGTCCACAGGCAGCTGCATTTTTTAAGGGCCACTCTGCATCTGCTAAACTCCTAGATTATAGCACCCAAAATGCAATTTAACTCATGAACGCATTGCCTGGGGAGGAGCATAGGTAGATTGACAAGATAATAGAGGAGGAGTGGTAGAGCCCCCATTTTTGCTAACACCACCCTTACTGCAAAACACAGTGAAAGAGTAGACCAAACCCCCACCTGCAATTGTTATGAATGGATAGCTGCCCTGACATTACCCTCTAATACGTAAGCACCTGCATAGCATATTTCAGTACCCAAATATCTAAACATGTGGTGCTCCCTGCGTAAGACAGTGGGTAGAGGCCCGATGAAGGGGCTCGAAGGGCAAACACAAGATTTAGTCCAATTAACTCCCAGGCCTGATATCCCCTGACAGGCCATCAGAACATCTAACAAACAAATATATTAGGATATCATCTGTGTATTAGGAGATGGAGTGGGTAATGTCTCTGATTCTGAGACCTCAGTTTAAACTTATTTCGGGGCTCCTAGCCACTGAGGGCGAAAAGAAGGGGAAACAGTGGACAACCCTGCCACGTCCCTCAGCTGCAGTGGTTAATTTGTAAAATAATAAGTGCTGGGGCCCAAAGTTTGTTGAGAAGCCTGCAGCAGAGCTATTGAAGGTCACAGTGCTGAAAAGCAAGGCTGCATAGTTTTGATTCTCCCTAATACCTCTTTAATACACCACTACACACTCACTGCCTCTTTATCTCATTCTTTCAGATTCCTTTTTATCCATGCTTTTCCCTTTGTTACTGTTTTTCCATTTTTCTCTTCCCCTTTCTTTTCCCTTTTTCTAGATTTCTCTCTTTTGCTCGGGATAAAAGCCTTTTGAGGGAAAATAAGTTCTGTCCCCAATAATGAGTGCCAAAGGCCCCATCTCCAACCACTGACTCAAATTAAACACTGCTTTGCTGACAGAAAACAATTCTGAGAGGACATGACCTGTACGAACCATAGCAGAGGGGTGGGAGTAAAGTAGTGCGACCCAACTGATTATTTTCATTCCAAACCCATACTTTATTCAGGTCAGCAGGACACTAACATACTGCTAATCCTCCTATTCTAGAATCTCTCCCCCATAAGCTTCTATGCATTCTACCGGTGCGCGGAATCTCTCGATGCCTGAGGAATGTACAGAAGAACCCAACACATCTTTCCCCTTTACATCAAATAATATTAATATACAGGAAGTTGCAAAAACATGTAATGACAAAAGAAGAGAGAACAACTAGTGCTACTAAAACTGAAAGAAGGGTACATAAGTAAGAAAAACAATCAGTACTGTAAAACATAATCCTTGAACTTTGAAGGCAAACTGGTAGACCTAGATGACAGGGAACGACCCATGACATTAGTCTAGCTATGACCTTCCTCCCGAACCTGGTTCTTAATTCGGTCACTCAAACACATTTTTGACACCAAAATTTTCCCTTTGTTCCACCACTTGCCATCACCCAATTTTACAGCACTTTTATTGACGTTCACAACCTTTTTCAGGGTAGAGAACTTGGACTCCCCCTTAGGTAAAATCCTGGAACATTTCACTCTCACCATATCATCCAACTTTAACTGCTTAGAATCTTTTTAAATTTCTTTTTATTGTTAACCCAAAACAACATCACAGCTTACAAACAGTATAACGGAAATGGCACATGGTCCAGTGTCACATTACATATAGTTCCATATTAGCATGTCAAAATTATTCTACAGTGAACTTTAGCATATCAGGGTGTTGGGCCCTCCGAGGGCGACTGTGTCGGTAGTGTGGGTGGCTCACATATATTACCCCTATATTCGTTCCATTTCCCCCAGATTTGCAACCATTTTCTAGGGCATCCCCTTGACACATATACAGTTTTTTTGCAAAACATGCACAAATCCATGTCGCCTTCCCATTCTGTCAGTGCCGGGGCTGCATGTACTCCCCACTTCCTTGCAATATTCCTTTTGGCGACCATCCACCCTAATGTCACCCACGGTTTCTCTTTGCTACCCAAGTCTGTTGTTTCCCACATATTTAGTAGACACCGCTTAGCCTCCATTGTTATCGTCTGCCCCATAACTTCCCCCATACTTGAGGTAACCGCTCTCCAATATTTAGCTACATGGGGGCATTGCCATAGTATATGAAAAAAGGTGCCTTCATTGCCGCACCGTCGTCTACAACTTGTCTCATCACTGTATCCCATCTTGACCAGTATTGGCCCTGTAACGTAGATTCTGTGCAGTATCTTCAGCTGTATCAGCTTTAGCTTAGAGGATATCGCCCCCTCCCTTGGAGATGCCAGTGCCTCCATCCATTCCTCCTTGTCTAGCTCTGCTAAATCCCTTTCCCACTTTGCCCGGAGTTGCAGAAGAGGGTCAGGTGAGTGATTAACCAATTTTAAGTACGTCAGGGAAATGGCCTTTTTGGGCATATATCAGTCCAATAGTCTATCTTCAAGAGGAGAGGCCTCGGGAGGGGCCTCTCCCCTCGGGATGACCGCATATAGGGCGTGTCGCACCTGTAGGTATCTGAATCTTTCAGTGCCGGCAAGCTCGTAGTCTTGCTGGAGGGTTGTGAAGGGTAGTACCTCCCCCTTTCTCCAGAGATCGCCCAACCGAGAGATCCCTATCATATCCCATCTGTCAAACCCCTTCGTTTTCCAAAGATCTCCCAATTGTTCAGAGTCCCACAGTGGGGTAAACCGAGTTATCGCTTTTGCCCATCCCATACTTTTCTGGACAACTGCTTAGAATCTTGATCAATATGCATTTGATCGTATCTGTTCTGTTCTTCAACACGTCTTCTGCCAACATCTTCAATTTTCTTCCTTGGCAAAGTAACCTCATTTTCACCCATCCATCTTCTCAACAACTTGGATGCAGGCACACGCCCTCTTAGCAAAATGAATGGCGACAGTTAGTGGTTAGCTGTTGAACGAACTGCCCACAATAATTGTCCAAGTTCCATTTTACAATTTAGACCATTTGCTCTTGTCAATTGCACATTCTCTTTTATGACCCTGTTAAATCGTTCAATAAGGCCATTACTCCTTGGGTGATATAAGGACGTTTTAACATGCTTAATGCCTGTGGATCGTAAGAATTCCTCAAATTGAGTGGATGAAAATTGACAACCATTGTCACTAAGCAGTTCGTCAGGCACACCCTCCGTAGCAAATACCAATTCAAGAAATGCAAATGCACTTGCAGAATTGGACGTTTTCACAAATTTGACTTCAGGCCAGTGACTATAGTAATCCATGAGGACTATGCCATACTCAGGTACACTACCAGATATATTCATGGGACCAACAATGACCCATGGTTTGCTGGGAACTTCAATAGCCTCTATGGGACTGGGAATCATCACCTGTGATTTGTCACTAACTGCACACTCCATACAATCCCTCACAAAATGCTCTACCTGCTTGTCTAAGGTGGGCCACCAGAAATTCTCTCTTATCCTCCTCTTCATGGCACTCATGCCTATGTGGCCTTCATGTGCCAATGCAAGCACCTTGTTTGTCATGGCACCTGGAACCACCAAAAGTGACGAGCGATACAACAGCCCATTCACAACAGATAATTCATCAAGACATGTTTATATTTACCAACATGACCTTGGTCTTGTTTTCATGTGACCATCCCTTGCTGATGATTTCCAAGATTTCCTTAATTTCTTGATCAGTCTCATAAGCTTCTCTCCACTCCTGCTCTGTTATGGCACCTTCAGTTTGATTAACTACGCTGCAAACCAACTCAAACTCTTCATTCTCACCTCTCATCTCAACACTGTCATTGCAACAACAGGTTAGCCGAGACAGGCAATCCACCAAAAGATTTTTCCTCCCCGGCATATACTCTATGCTAAAGTTATGTTCCATAAGCTTATACTGCCATCTTGCAATTCTAGGGGTTGCTTTACCCCCATCCCTTGTGGTGAATAGTTTTACAAATGGGTTGTGGTCAACACGTACTGCGAACCGTGACTCATATGAATAGTGTTTAAAATGAGTGATACCCCACCAACAGGCGAGAGCTTCACGCTCAATCACACAATAGGTAGATGTGCCACCTCCTGTTTGATTAGTTCAAACTCCTTGGTGCACTCATCATTCCAATAAAACTGGACAGACATTTTTCTTAAGGAGATAGATACATCTTATGTTATAAGTCTTGGACGCACAATTGGGAGCAAATCTGGCATAGAACTCCACGAGCCCCATTAAAGATCTTAACTGATCCTTGTCACTTGGAGTGCAAAAATCTTCAATTGCTTGGACTAAACTAGCCTAAGGCTGCACCCCTTTTGACGATAGCCTATATCCTAAATAGTTCACAGTGGGCACATTCAACCTTCATTTGTCCACTCCTAGAGTCACACCTTTTTGTTTCAACAAAGTCAAATGTTGGCACAATCTTTTGTTGTGCTGATCCTGATCCTCCCCATACACTAATACGTCGTCCTGAAAAGCCATTACTTCGGGCATTACTTTGAACATGCTCTCTACCACTCTCTGAAAAAATGGCTGAAGCAGACGCAAGACCAAAGGGCATGTGCTTAAAATGGAAAAGACCCTCCGGAATAAAGAACGCAGTGAGGTTCCTAGATTCTGCATGCAATTCGATCTGATGATACGCAGATGACATAACTAACAAACTGAACCATTTGGCGCCCTTGAGGGTGGATGCCATTTGTGTGATATTGAGTAGAGGATGTTGGTCTACCCATATATGTCTGTTAAGATCACGCAAGTCCACACACATGCGCAAGGTACCCTTCGTCTTCTTAGCAAGAACCACCGGAGATACCCAGTCAGAGGACTCAATAGGTTCTATAACATCACATGAACACAATTTATCTAATTCTCTTTTTAAATCTGCCTGCAGCGCCAAAGGTACTCTTCTGAGCTTGTGCACCACAGGGTGAGCTCCTTCACCTAAACTAATCTTATGTTTGAAACGGTTGAACAGTCCCAAATCTTTTTTGAATACTTCTGAATACATTAATTTCCATGACCCTCCCTTAACAGCTTGCACTTGGAAGAAATCCTTCTTCAATATTACCTGATGAACGTTATTAGGATCTAGTATGATGCCTGGATTGCCTTGGTCGTTCCACCCAAGAAGGCACGCATCATCCCTTGCTACATATAATTCCTTTGGACTTGCTGCCCTTGAACTCAAAATCAGCGTTGAATTCCCCGACAACATCTGTGACCTTTCCCCCGTAACCCATTGGATGTATGGCGGACTGTCTTAAATCCTGCTTGGAGAATGATTCCTTCCAAACAGACTCACTTATTAAAGTGAAAGGAGATCCAGAGTCTGCAAAGACTTTAACATCTACACCATTCACATTCATGGAACATAACGGTCTCCTCATTCCTTGTGAATTAACACCCATATATCCTCTGATTGTTCCATGTCCAAAATGGTGAATATTTGGTCTTCCTCGCTGGATGTTATGTACCTTCCTAGACAATCTGTTTCCACTGGATCTACAGACTTTTGCAAAATCACCTTTCTTAGAACATTTGTCACATATTTTATCCGCAGCAGGGCACAATCTAGCATGAGCTAGATGACTTGAACTACCACACCAGTAGCACTCTAGTTTTTTCCTTGTTGCACTGTTACTGTCTCTTTTATCCAACCTTTCTTTGAATATTTTGTTTTCTTATATTTGCTTTTAACCGCTAGGACATTTTGAGCTTTACCATCTGATAATGTCATTTGTTCCATATATGAACTTGTGCTTTCTATTCTTGTGGCGATGTCCAGCGCTTTTTGCAATGTGCGGTCAGGTTTGGATAAAAGGGTTTCCTGGACTTTCTTATTGTTTGTCTTTTCAACAAGTTGATCCTTTATCATTTCCTCTTCGAATGATTTGTACTCACAAGTGGCCGCTAGCATGCGCAAACGCCAACGTAACTTGAAGCATACTCTCCATGTATTTGAACCCTTTTGTAAAATTTGTGTCATTCTAAATTTGCATTTTTGCAAGCTTTGAAATGTGTGTTCAGAGCTTTGGTGGCTGTGACGTATTGATCTTCTACCCCATCACCTTCATCCATCAACTATGATAACTATGGACCATATTATCAAGAATGGCGCTAACATTATCGCCGCTTTAGCGGCAGGAAACTGCTGCTAAAGCAGCGATAAGGGGCTTGATAATATGCCCTATAGAATTCCAATAGAAGCCCAGGTTTGATGTCTTTGACACCAGAACCTGGGCTTCTATTGGAATTCTATAGGGCATATTATCAAGCCCCTTATCGCCGCTTTAGCGGCAGTTTCCTGCCGCTAAAGCGGCGATAATGTTTGCGCCGTTCTTGATAATATGGCCCTTGGTCTTTTGGGATATGTTTCAGAATGATGCGACCTTCTGAACCTAAACAATGTCTGAGAATAGAATATTTCTTTTTATGTGTGAATGACTCCCCATCCAGGGCGTCCAGATATGCTTCAAACCCTTCCTTCCACCTTTCCCAATGTATTTCTGGAGATGCTGGGTTGGGCACAAAAGGTGCTGGTGAGGCAATTGCTTGTTGCATGACGCAAGCGTATGAGGCAATGATGATAAAGTTCTTGCAGGATATGGAGTGCACAAGACCAAGGAATGAATGCTAAATTGTTAAAGTCACACATAAAACTTTAACGAAAAATGCAAGTTACAGTAACATAATACAGTAAAACAAATAGGTGCTAAGAACAATTTAAGTATGATGCTAAGAATTTGGTGTGCGTGTCACCGCAATAGGTGCACACAGAAATGCTGTACTGTTGTCTTGCTTGGTGTGAGTGTCACTGTAGGAGATGCTCGCATCGAAATTGCAAGACCATTGGTGTAATTATGCAGTGAATAAATAAATGTTTAATTGCACTCTTGGCAACCAGGTGTAGGAACAGCTCAAGGGGTTCTGCACAGTGTATTGGGGAATGTAGACAGAACAGAGTACTAACAGTGCTACTAGGAAAGGAAGGGTCGGTGACCAATACAACCCCAGTTGACCCTTCAAAGAAGTGAACAAAGCAAGCAACAGAGCTCCAATCCGAGCACACTGAAAGAAGTCCAAAGTCAATAATGTTGTAAACACAAATGTTATCCTTGTCCACTTTTAATCCAGAGATTTCAGTTCG